>CM064492.1:84232170-84253450 GCA_032716605.1 Paralithodes platypus | reverse complement strand
CTATGTGTATCATTCTATTTGGCTGTTGACCCCTTCAGTACCGGTGACGTTCTTTCCATTATAGTCTTGGCAACTATTCGATGATTGTATTCAGCTTAGGAAGAACGTTCTAAACAATTAAAAAGGCCTACAGGGACGATCTCTATCCTTCTTGAAACTGCACAAAATCGTTTCTGAAAGATAGCTAGAATCTTATCTAATATCTCGCCAGTAGCAGAAGGGGTTAATTGATTTATTTATTTGGTTAAAAGATCTATGCATAGTATGAATTTTAAATATGTTTTAATTATTTTCTACTTCATAGTGTATATTTTCCTTTGCTACTAGAATTCCTTAGCAATATACGATGGATACGATGGTTTGGAAGACGTGTTGGCAAAATCTATTGTACAATGTTAGATGTTTCAAATTGACTTACAAGTTTGTTATTGCAATCAAGCAATCCGTGATAGTTACCAGAGATCCGTACATTTCATATAATATCATGTTAACTCATTCATGTCGTGTAATACAAATTTAATGCAATTGATCAAAACTAGAGATCTGGTCGCTCATATTTTACTTACCTCGGGTTTTCATTCATAAGAACATATAGAAAATGGGCGTCTGCAGAAAGCCTATTGGCCAACAAAAGGCCAGAGCCCTCTCACATGCTCACATGATTCCCTCCATCTATGCATCATAACTTGAGGTTTATATAGTATTTCTGTGAACCTCAAACTATGATCAGGAGTAGGGGACCGTAGGGCGTTGTCTTCTATGCATATTAACTCTAGCTGTTGTTTTACCACCTTTACACGGAGTCGTTACTTCCCTTTTCAGCTACATTCCTACTGCTAGCACGCTCTCTCCTCTCTCTCTCTATCTCTTCTCTCGTCTTCTCTCTCTCTCTCTCTTTCTCTCTCTCTCTTTTGCTTATATATTGTACATTAGTAAGATGGATTTATCTCTCTTTTCCCAGAGATATGAAAGGTCACTTATAACAACTGTGTTATGTTTGTACTAACCCTCTGTCCCCTACGAAGATCTCCTAATCTATGCCTAGGGACATTAGTTACCAGGGCAAGTAGTGTGCTACGTTTCCAAATTGTCCCTTACCCACTCCAAACCCACTGTGGGGACGCTTTGATCTTCAGTGTTTTGGAGGACAAGAAAGCCTAGAGGGGTCGCCAAAAACCTGTTGTTGGCTTGATTTCCTTTGTACATTTGTGTAACTCTCTCTCCACCATATCAAGAATCGTCCGTCCCGTCCCTTCGCCCTTCTGGCATGTATTTACCTTTTCTGCCCATAGAGAGGAGTAATCCCCCCTTGGTGATTTCCCTCCTCCCCTTTAAAAACCACCTCCCGCCCTAAGCCCCCCCAACCACTACTCCTCTTCTCCGCCCCTTCCCGCCATCATGTGCCCAAAACCAAAAAAAACAAATCGGCCTTTATATGGGGTCAATCCCTTTTCGTCTTAAACCCTTACAAGTCCGAGCGCAGTCGTCATCCGGGTTTTATTTCAGCTGAATTCTAGACGATTTGTTAAGAAACCTCGGAGGGATATATGGTAGCTAATGGGATTTAATTGAGGTAGTCTGTAATCGGTTTCCTGTCACCGGTACAGGAGGTGTTGATTCAGGGGATAGGGTATATTGTTCAGGGGATAGCAGGAGGTGGTTCAGGGGGTAGGGTATATTGTTCAGGGGGATACAGGAGGTGTTTCAGGGGGTACAGGAGGTGTGCAGGGGCGTTACAGGAGGTATGTTCAGGGGGTTATAGGAGGTGTGTTCATGGGGGTACAGGCAGGTGTTCAGGGGGTACAGGAGGTGGTCAGGAGGTATTCATCGGGGGTACAGGAGGTGTTCAGGGGCGTACAGGATGGTGTTTCAGGGGGTACAGGAGGTGTTCAGGGGGTACAGGAGGTGTTCAGGGGGTACAGGTGTTCAGGGGGTACAGGAGGTGTTCAGGGGGTACAGGAGGTGTTCAGGGGGTACAGGAGGTATTCAGGGGGTACAGGAGGTGTTCAGGGGGTACAGGAGGTGTTCAGGGGGTAGGGTATATTGTTCAGGGGGTACAGGAGGTGTTCAGGGGATACAGGAGGTGTCCAGGGGGTAGGGTATATTGTTCAGGGGGTTCAGGGGGTACAGGAGGTGTTCAGGGGATACAGGAGGTGTCCAGGGGGTAGGGTATATGTTCAGGGGATACAGGAGGTGTTCAGGGGGTAGGGTTATTGTTCAGGGGATACAGGAGGTGTTCCAGGGGGTACAGGTGGTGTTCAGGGGGTAGGGTATATTGTTCAGGGGATACAGGATGTGTTCAGGGGATACAGGAGGTGTACAGGGGGTAGGGTATATTGTTCAGGGGATACAGGAGGTGTTCAGGGGGTAGGGTATATTGTTCAGGGGATACAGGTGGTGTTCAGGGGGTACAGGTGGTGTTCAGGGGGTAGGGTATATTGTTCAGGGGATACAGGAGGTGTTCAGGGGGTTAGGGTATATTGTTCAGGGGATACAGGACGGGTTCAGGGGGTAGGGTATATTGTTCAGGGGATACAGGTGTTCAGGGGGTAGGGTATAGTGTTCAGGGGATAACAGGAGGTGTTGAGGGGGTGGGGTATATTGTTCAGGGGATACAGGAGGTGTTCAGGGGGTAGGGTATATTGTTCAGGGGATACAGGAGGTGTTCAGGGGTAGGGTATATTGTTTATGGGATACAGGAGGTGTTCAGGGGGGTAGGGTATATGTTCAGGGGATACAGGTGGTGTTCAGGGGGTAGGGTATATTGTTCAGGGGATTACAGGAGGTGTTCAGGGGGTTTAGGGTATATGTTCAGGGGGTACAGGTGGTGTCAGGGGGTACAGGTGGTGTTCAGGGGGTAGGGTATATTGTTCAGGGATACAGGTGGTGTTCAGGGGGTACAGGTGGTGTTCAGGGGGTAGGGTATATTGTTCAGGGGATACAGGAGGTGTTCAGGGGGTAGGGTATATTGTTCAGGGGATACAGGAGGTGTTCAGGGGGTAGGTTATATTGTTCAGGGGATACAGGAGGTGTTCAGGGGGTAGGGTATATTGTTCAGGGGATACAGGAGGTGTTCAGGGGGTAGGGTATATTGTTCAGGGGATACAGGAGGTGTTCAGGGGGTAGGGTATATTGTTCAGGGGATACAGGAGGTGTTCAGGGGTTAGGGTATATTGTTCAGGGGATACAGGAGGTGTCCAGGGGGTAGGGTATATTGTTCAGGGGATACAGGAGGTGTTCAGGGGGTAGGGTATATTGTTTCAGGGGATACAGGAGGTGTTCAGGGGGTAGGTTATATTGTTCAGGGGATACAGGAGGGGTTAAGGGGATACTGTATATTCCTCAGGGGATACAGGAGGTGTTCAGGGGATAGGGTATATTGTTCAGGGGATACAGGAGGTGTTCAGGGGGTAGGGTATATTGTTCAGGGGATACAGGTGGTGTTCAGGGGGTATGGTATATTGTCAGGGGGTACAGGAGGTGTTCAGGGGGTACAGGAGGTGTTCAGGGGGTACAGGTGGGGTTCAGGGGGTAGGGTATATTGTTCAGGGGATACAGGAGGTGTTCAGGGGGTAGGGTTTTATTGTTCAGGGGATACAGGTGGTGTTCAGGGGGTAGGGTATATTGTTCAGGGGATACAGGTGGTGTTCAGGGGGTAGGGTATATTGTTCAGGGGATACAGGAGGTGTTCAGGGGGTAGGGTATATTGTTCAGGGGATACAGGAGGTGTTCAGGGGGTAGGGTATATTGTTCAGGGGATACAGGTGGTGTTCAGGGGTAGGGTATATTGTTTCAGGGGATACGGGAGGTGTTCGGGGGGTGGGGTATATTGTTCAGGGGATACAGGTGGTGTTCAGGGGATACAGGTGGTGTTCAGGGGGTAGGGTATATTGTTCAGGGGATACAGGAGGTGTTCAGGGGGTACAGGAGGTGTTCAGGGGGTACAGGAGGTGTTCAGGGGGTACAGGAGGTGTTCAGGGGGTACAGGAGGTGTTCAGGGGGTACAGGAGGTGTTCAGGGGGTACAGGAGGTGTTCAGGGGGTACAGGAGGTGGTTTCAGGGGGTACAGGTGGTGTTCAGGGGGTACAGGTGGTGTTCAGGGGGTACAGGTGGTGTTCAGGGGGTACAGGTGGTGTTCAGGGGGTACAGGTGGTGTTCAGGGGGTACAGGTGGTGTTCAGGGGGTACAGAAGGTGTTCAGGGGGTACAGGTGGTGTTTCAGGGGGTACAGGAGGTGTTCAGGGGGTACAGGTGGTGTTCAGGGGGTACAGGAGGTGTTCAGGGGGTACAGGAGGTGTTCAGGGGGTACAGGAGGTGTTCAGGGGGTACAGGAGGTGTTCAGGGGGTACAGGTGGTGTTCAGGGGGTACAGGAGGTGTTCAGGGGGTACAGGAGGTGTTCAGGGGGTAGGGTATATTTATTGGATTATTTATTATTTGTTTATTTTTATATTATTGATTTTCCTTGCTAGACCTCCATTAAGGGGAAGTTTTTAGTTTGGTCTCTAGGTATCCATCAAGCTTATGATTACAACCCCTTGAGCCCCTTTCAAGATACATTTGTACATGTTTCGGTAGAAAAATGTCCCGCCTGAAGGCCGATTCCTGTTAAATTACAGGCTCGCTATCGCTCGCCAGGATAAAATCGACACCTAAATGGCACGAAAGGTCTTAAAATTGACAGAAATGGGTCGAAAGTTCTTAAAATCGTCAAAATAATTGGGCGAACGTCTTAAAAATAGAAAAGCAATGGGGAATATACATGAGGGAGAAAGGAGTCAAGAAAAAAATCCCTCAAGTGGAAACCTCCCCTTAAGCTTAAGAAACACCACCTCGACCTCCCTTCCAGATAAATTTGTAAATTTGTCAACAGAAAATGTCCCGGCCGAAGGCCGGTTCTTCCTAAAATTACAGGCTCACCATCGCTCGCCTGGAAATAATCGACGCCTAAATGGCACGAAAGGTCCTAATGTTGAAAAATAAATGGGGTGAAAGGTCTTAGAATCGCCAAATTAATGAAACAAACGTCTTAAAATCACTAAACTATTGGGGCTAAACATGAGGGAGAAGGGGGTCCAGAAAAAGCAACCATCTCCACTTAACCCATTTTGGTCAGATGCTATCACTTGCTTCCAGGCTGTGTCCTTTCTTGTCCTTCCCATATTTGTATTATTATTATAAGTATTTTTCATAATATTTAAAATTATAAGTATTTTACATATTTTTATTATAAGTATTTTTCATAATATTTAAAATTATAAGTATTTTACATATTTTTATTATAAGTATTTTTCATTATATTTAAAATTATAAGTATTTTACATATTTTTATTATAAGTATTTTTCATTATATTTAAAATTATAAGTATTTTACATATTTTTATTATAAGTACTTTTCATAATATTTAAAATTATAAGTATTTTACATATTATTTCCTGTTCCTTTCGCTCTACAAATGACTGGTGGCCCTTTTGGTTATCCAATGTTTATCGTAATGTGTATATGCTCGTCGTCTCAAATTCTTCATAGATATATATTATTTCTATCCATCGTATTTACTCTTTCCTTTCCTCCTAAGATCTTCTCGTATCTTCTTCCCATCATTATATTTGCATATGTTCCATTCACCCAGTTTAGTGGCACACCCTTTCCCTGACATACATGCTTTACTTCACGCCTTCGTCAACAAACATAGTATATAATTATTGTAAGTTGTCTCTTCTTGAAACCAAATTATATATTCAATTTTCTCAGCCCGATTCTTTCCTCCTGTTTTGTGTTTCCCCACCACTTCTTAATGTGCAAAGTGTCCTCGTTGAATCCCTCCCCATTACCCCCCCCCCCTCCCAAGAGTCAATATTCAGTCCTTATGAATCACGCAAAATATAGTTATATTTATATTTTTGTCATTTCATATAACTTATTTCCTCTTTTCGTTTTCCTCTTCGATTTACTTCATTTCCTTTGTCTTCTTGAACAAATGCACCATCACTTGTTATGATTCATATAGCCAGCATCTAGATTTCTCCTCTTCACTGTCTACGAGTTAGTTTTCATCCATATTACCTCTCTCTCTCTCTCTCTCTCAACCATGCCAAATCCTCTGCTCTCTCTCCATATTACTTACTCTTACTCTCTCTCTCTCTCTCTCTCTCTCTCTCTCTCTCTCTCTCTCTCTCTCTCTCTCTCTCTCTCAACCATGCCAAATCCTCTGCTCTCCCCCCATATTACTTACTCTCTCTCTCTCTCTCTCTCAACCATGCCAAATCCTCTGCTCTCTCCCTCCTGTTCCTGGTTCCCAAATCAAGCGTGTGAGGGCGGCCGATCACTTACAATCACTGGCCGTCCTAACTCCCGCTTTATGGTCCAACTTGCGGTAAATGGCGCCGGAGTTTACACGAGGGGAGTGGGAGGAAAAGAAGGAGTGGGATAAGGAGTGGGAGGGAGGGTAGCTTAGTGGATGTGGGAGGAAGGAGGGAGGGGAGTTTAGTGAATTTGGGAAGAAGGAAGGGGGGAGGGGAGTGGGTGTGGGAGGAAGGAGGGAGGGGAGTGAGAGTGGGAGTGAGAGGAAGGAGGAAGGGGAGTTTAGTGGATGTGGGGTGAAGGGGGGAGGGGAGTTTAGTGGATGTGGGAGGAAGGAGGGAGGCTAGTTTAGTGGATGTGGGAGGGAGGGGAGTTTAGTGGATGTGGGAGGAACGGGGAGGGGAGTGAGTGGGAGGAAGGAGGGAGGGGAGTTGGAGGAAGGAGGGAGGGGAGTTTAGTGGCAGTGGAAGGAAGGGAGAGGGGAGTTTAGTGGATGTGGGAGGAAGGAGGGAAGGGAGTGGGAGTCGGAGGAAGGGGGGCGGGGAGTTTAGTGAATGTGGGAGGAATGAGGGAGGGGAGTGGGAGGAAGGAGGGAGGGAAGTTTAGTGGATGTGGGAGGGAAAGGAGTGGGAGTGGGAGGAAGGGGGAGGGGAGTTTAGAGGATGTGGGAGGAAGGGGGAAGGGGAGTTTAGTGGGATGTGGGAGGAAGGGGAGGGGAGTTTAGTGGATGTGGGAGGAAGGATGGAGGAGAGCTTATTTGGGATGAGGAGAGAGAATGGATGGTCATAGGGAAGGGATTGTCTTGGGGAACGAGGGGCAGATTAAGTTGAAAGTGTAGGTTGGGGAAGGAAGGATGGACGGAGGAGGTCTTAGTTGAATGTGGAGATAAGGATGGGGAGAAGGAAGAATTGGAGTATAGGACACATAATGGAGGAACGAGATCCAGAGCTTAACCCCTTCAGCACGAAGACGTCCTGCTTTTATATATATATATATATATATATATATATATATATATATATATATATATTACTGACACAGCGATTCATACAGATATATTATATTAAGGGAACGATGAGCGAATGAGAAAACTGGTAAAAGAAGATATACAAAAATAATAAAAAGAAGAAGAAAATGGAAAGTAAAAGGGAAAAGGCCAGAAAAGGAGGTATGGAGGAGTAAATAGGGAAGGGACGCGCAACGTAAGAGGCAGCAGAAGACATAATCGTAGTTTCCTTAAATTTAATGCGACAGACAACATTTTCGACCGCAATAACGTCTTTAAATTTGCAACAGCATCGCAGCCAGAACCAGGGGAAATCCTATGTGTGCATGTATGTGTGTATGTGCTCTCTCTCTCTCTCTCTCTCTCTCTCTCTCTCTCTCTCTCTCTCTCTCTCTCTCTTTCTCTCTCTCTCTCTCTCTCTCTCTCTCTCCTTCCTTGAACCCCCGGTTTTATGGCCTCCATAAAGATAAAATCGGTGTCATTTAAAAATACCTACTTAGTTTTATTCGTCCATCCCCTTCACTCCCACTATCATTTGTTATAAAACCCTTCATGAGTCAGGGTAAAGTAAAAAAAATCCTTAGTTAGTCAAATGGCTTGCTCGAAGAATATTTAAGGGGGGATCGTCTCTTTTTCTGCCCTCCCTTCTCCTTCATGTTCAAACCCATTAGTATTGAGAATTTAAGACGTTCTTTCCATTAGTTTGGATATTTTAAGACCCTTCACCCCATTTTGTTGTTAATATTAGGACCTTTCGTGCCATTTTGGTGTATATTTTTTTACAAGACAGTATTAGTTGTTAAAATGAAGATGGAATGAACCTCATATTAGTACCTGGTATATAGTTGTCACAATTAAATGGAGAAGTGGCCATGTTTTCATTGATATTTAGTATTTTAGTACACCACACACACACACACACACACACACACACACACACACACACACACACACACACACACACACACACCTATACACACACACACACACACACAGAATGAAGGCTTGAATTTTGTTTTTCTGTACAAAAATAATGTGCCGAGTAGCTTCCGGGAAAAACTTAATAACAACTAAAAGGCTCCTAAAAATGGAACCCTGTCATATTTAAAATACCATTTACTAAATAAAACTTTTCCCATTCAGATTTTTTCAATAAAAGTTGACTAATTTGACTCTCTCAGTCAGAAACGTTTTTGATAGGCTTCCATTAGTCGACTCTTTTGACGAGAAGGGAGAGGGAAAGTTTGGGCTCTATATAATATGGTGAGAGAGAAAGAGAGACGAGGATCCATTTGGAAGTCTGGGGGCGGCGAGATGGAGAGATAATGAGAAGATGACTGGGAAGATGTGATGACATATGGAAATAGTATATATATTATGTTGATGTAACGTGAGAGATAGGGAGATATGACAATGCTAAACTCGAGAGACAGAAGGAGATATAGAAATTTAATGTGGGGAAATATATGGATATGGAGATTATATTCGAGTTCTTGGATAATTGTGGAAATACTATGTGATATGATTGGGATATACAGCAATGCTATTTAGGAGAAGGCGAATTACTGTTATAGTAAGCGGAGATGTGTGATGATATGGGTATGTGTGATGATATGGGTATGTGTGATGATATGGGTATGTGTGATGATATGGGTATGGGGGTTGATATGGGTATGGGGGTTGATATGGGTATGTGTGATGATATGGGTATGTGTGATGATATGGGTATGTGTGATGATATGGGTATGTGTGATGATATGGGTATGTGTGATGATATGGGTATGTGTGATGATATGGGTGTGATGATATGGGTATGTGTGATGATATGGGTATGTGTGATGATATGGGTATGTGTGATGATATGGGTATGTGTGTTGATATGGGTATGTGTGATGATATGGGTATGTGTGATGATATGGGTATGTGTGATACGGGTATGTGTGTTGATATGGGTATGTGTGATGATATGGGTATGTGTGATGATATGGGTATGATATATAAGGAAACATACATATTAGAGAGATTTGATGACAAGCGATTAACCCCTTCTATACCATCGACGTCTTTTTAATATTATTCTAGCTATATTTAGACAATTGTGTGTAGTTTAAGAAGGATCTGTGTTAGTAAAAAGGGTTAGGTAAGATAGTTCGAAGCCTGTTGAATTGTTGGATGCCCTTTTCAAGTTTATTACAATCTTCTAATTGTAGCCAGAATTTAAAAAAAAAACGTCGCTGGTACAGAAAGGGTTAAGCGATGCTGAAAAGCTATGGGAAAAGCATGAAGATGAAAATATGCAAATTATATCAGGGATAAACGAACATTCTGTATAATGTGAGGGACAAAGAAAAATATTAAGATGTAGTGAGAGAAGAAAACAAAATATATTGAGATGGTACATGAAGATGGAAATAATGGTAAATATGTATGCCAGTCAGGTAGGAATTAAATCCAGATCTTGTTTTAATTTTAATTAAAATTAGTTCTTCATAAATTGAAAATACCCGCCTGGCGTTACATGCATGAAATGAAACGGCTACCTGAATGGCAGATTTACGAACAGCCGATAGAAAAATCGATCTACAGAAGAAACTCAAGCTTATAAAGTAAGAAAAGAAGCAAAGTGGTAAGCATATAGTTGCACAAATGAAGCCTAGAAACCAAACAGAAAGAGTTAAAAACAGGAAAGGAAACTGGAAAAGAAAGTAAAAGAGACAGAGAAGATGGCAACAGAGGCGGAAGAAAGTGGAAACAAAGACGAGAGTTTTCTGCATTCTAATGTGGGTGGACCCGAAGAAGTTTTGATAGAAAGAGAAGTGTGTGGAGGTCAGGATGAAAAGAAGAGAGTGATGGAGGGTAGATAGAAGGATCTGTTGCAGGGGATAGACAAGGGAAAGAAGGGGGGGGGGGGGGTGAAATAGGGATAGACAAGGAAAAGTGAAGTGAAGCTGAAACAAATGGATGTGTGTTGAGGTCAGGATGAGAAAGAGTGATGAAGATTAGATTGGAACAGGGTAAAGAATATGAAATAAAAATAAGAATGGTTGTGATAGGAAGAGAACTGTGTCTGCTACTCTTATATGTAAATAAATACTATGTAATAATATTATGCAACATTCGAATTCATAGCTAGTCAACTAACCCATTATGAAACACGTTAACAATACTGGCATGGGAGTAATGGACAATGTGTTCTAATACAGACACTGAAAGGTTATTTGTTGTAATCAATTAATCATTGGATAAGAATGTTAATCCCAATGTTTTCTTCTTACAGACTTATGAGCTGAATGGAATGAAGTAGATGTATTTCTGTCAACAGTACAGGATGGATTACTACAATGAGGTATGTATCTTAAAGGCTATTATAGTTGTATATTGTAATGATATAACAGTTCTCCTGTTATTGATATTATGTAGAAGAATGTATGCATACATTATCAACAAAGCCAATCCCATTATATTCCCCAGTATTGTACACCAATATATATATATATATATATATATATATATATATATACACATATAATTATTATTATTAATATTCACAAAACCCGACCAGCCAGAGCCAGGCCGGATGTGAAAGCTACAGCACTTAGTTTTTAATTGTGTATATCAAGAAGCCAGATTAATTAAGAAAGCAACCTTCTCCCTTTACCGTTCGCAATCTGGAGACTTTTATAAGTGGGTCTTCCTATTTCCGAGAATCCTCAGGAAGTTCGCAGCATAATCATGAAATGGCAGGGTTTTTAAGACCAATTGATGAGATTTCGGGTGAGGATGACTGAGTTCGAAATTCAAGAGGGGTTAATGAGGCTTATTGTTCGGAAGTCGAGGAAAATGAGGGGAAAATAAAAAGAAGCGACTATTATCTAAAACGAATATTATAATTAGGTTCAGGGTAATAGCACGCATCCAAAATAGTTCATTTGCTACACAAATGTGCCAATTCAAGAGAGAAGGGCATAGCTTGGCACCATTTAGGACTAGGGGGGAATAATATGGTCTGATTAAAACAAATGCAGATGAAGAAAACTGATTAAAGTTGTAAAGGGCATAGCTATCATAATTTTTGTTGCAAAATAATAACTATTACAAGTATATGTATGCACAAACGGTATTTCAAAAAAATATTGTATGCAACACTAACATAATGGTCATATCATTTAGGCGGTGGGCTACAGAATGACATAATTCGTAAGTAAGCAATTAAACTTCGGGCGACTTGCAGAAGGCCGCCCTAGACTCTGAGGTACAAAACTTTCTTCGTCTGTGTGACTAATTTTCCTTAATTGTTTTGGGGTGGGAGGGAGAGGAGGTGGGAAAGTCGAATTGAGAGGACAAGAGGGAAAAATTACACAGACAGACAGATATACAAATTGAGACCGGCAGATTGAAACACGCAAGTACATACATACATACATACAGTACATATAAACTCTAAACCACTCTAAACCACTGTTTGGACACTTGATCCTCAGTGTTTTGGAGGACACTAGATCTGTTGTTGCTTGATTTCCTTTGTACTCCTTATATAAACTGGTACATACATACATACAGTACATACATACATACATATAAACTGGTACATACATACATACATACATACATACAGTACATACATACATACATATAAACTGGTACATACATACATACATACGTACAGTACATACATACATACATATAAACTGGTACATACATAATATAATTGTATGCATACATCCATACAAATGTAATTCTATAATCACTTAAATAAAAAGACACATGGATAGAGAAGAAGACAAAACAGACAGACGAAGCTAGGATACACAGTGTAGAATGCATACATAATTATATGATAGGTATACATGACAAATGGGATAGATAGAAAGAGCAGTCGGGCATGGCAGGCAGACAGAGAATAGCCAAAAAAACATGAAAATGCCTAATAAAACAAGTAAGAGTGTGCTTGAGTACTAGAAAACAAATAAAACAAGTAAGAGTGTGCTTGAGTGCTAGAAAACAAATAAAACAAGTAAGAGTGTGCTTGAGTGCTAGAAAACAAATAAAACAAGTAAGAGTGTGCTTGAGTGCTAGAAAACAAATACAACAAGTAAGAGTGTGCTTGAGTGCTAGAAAACAAAAAAAACAAGTAAGAGTGTGCTTGAGTGCTAGAAAACAAATAAAACAAGTAAGAGTGTGCTTGAGTGCTTGAAAACAAATAAAACAAGTAAGAGTGTGCTTGAGTGCTAGAAAACAAATAAAACAAGTAAGAGTGTGCTTGAGTGCTAGAAAACAAATAAAACAAGTAAGAGTGTGCTTGAGTGCTAGAAAACAAATAAAACAAGTAAGAGTGTGCTTGAGTGCTAGAAAACATATATATACATATACATATACCCTAAAGGTTGAACGGGGAAAAACTAGCGATACACGTGAATACAAATGGTTTAAGATTAACTACAAACATGTTACAATGAAAATGTATTAAATGACATTCGTGGGGGAGTCTTTAACTATATATTTGTTAATCAGAGCACCAGTAAGCGATTTTAAGACGCAAGATTTTCGTTCGGTAACTATATTTCTGGCACTCTACACAAATTCATCTTGGAAAATTAAGTATATACGATATTATATTTATAATTAAACGTTAATTGTGTATGCATCAACTTTCTGTGCTTTCTTTCACCGGGCTCTTGAGTCAAATACAAGCATAAATAGTTATTCAAGCCTTGGGTTTTAATTAGTCAAGATTTCTCAGTTTGAACGTGTTGACTATATTTATACAGAAGCTTACCTGGAAAACCTTTTTTTAAAGAAAGTCAAAGTATAACATTATTTTCCCCAAAGATCAGCAGAGGCCATTGTTTGCACCGCTAACGCTTGATTATATAATCTACTACGTAGCAGAGGGAAGTATTTAATTATCGTCAACATAACAATCATGAATAAACTATTATCCAGGTAATCCATTTTAAGCCATTATAGTTCTAGACCAATGATGAAATATAATTAATTTTTTTTTACAAATAATTGGCTATCGATATTGACCTTATCCACATAAATAATAAGGGTGAACAAGGACATTCTGTATATAAAAAAAGACCACAAATTTTAAGAGATGGAATAATTCCTTTTTTGCAAAGCTTGTAAGCAAAGGGAAGAAGAGCCTGGCGCAATTAATTTTCTCTGGGAAGAATTCGCAGTTAAGAAAAGTTGCCGTGGAGGAAAAATTAGCACTCTGGAACAAATTAGAACAATCAACGCGCAGGCGCCGTGGCTACTCCTTTTGATGTCTAAGAATACACTTTCCAATATTTTCTTTCGCATTTAATCACTTATTATATTATATTTTCCTCTTTACGAACAAACCTTGCATATCTCATATCATAAAAATTCTTTATCCATCGATCAGTGCCTCATCATGTATTGAATTTTACTTTTCGTATTGTATGATTCTCAATTCTTCTTTTATATATTTGAAATTTCATTCACATATATATATATATATATATATATATATATATATATATAATTTGATTGAAGCCCAACCAAGCACGCGAGTTATTAATAGTAAGCATATTTCACAAAGGCACGTGAGGTACTAAAGTATAAAGTATAAATTATGTTATACTTTCAGCAGGTCGAACCACCGAGTGATAAAGGATACTTAACCTTTCTATATTTACATTAAGGAGAAGGGAAATCCTACTTAGATAATGTATTGCAATTGACACACAAGTCGACTTGTTTGCTTCCTTAATGTTCTATAAACATGTATCTGTACTATATATACTATGTCTACAATTATTTGGTGTACAACATTCCTTTTTTTGTCAGCTTCTAGAGTGTTTCAAGATATCTATATATAGAATATCTATATATCTCGAAACTTTTCTTATTATAAAGGCTATGCTTATGGATATACATGTGTATAATTAAACACGTAAATAGAAAATAACACCACTTCGGAGTGGAATATCTGTTTAAACGAAGCTGATAAATATTCAGGAGTTGCCAGGTAACTTTTTAAATGCCTGTGGGTCGACCTAGAAAATTACCCCTAGGATATCTGGTGGCCAAAAATGAACTAGATTGTAACGGTAGGAATTAATGCAAGTTATTTACGTCTTGTACAATATAAGATATCCTTTCGACACAATACATAATGATTTAGTGAGCTAATGCCTTTCCCAAAACCTTACCCATTGCGATTAACTCGGTTAATGCAAGAATGTAAGAAATAATGTTGTGTATTTGACAGGCTTACTCAAAGGAAAAGCAGTTCTTGTGACCGTTCAAAAGTACGTCTTTGTTTACCATCAATGACAAATTATGTGGAGAGCTGGCTGTAATTATACATCATAATTAGTTATAATTTTATATTGTATATTATATATTATATCTTTCCTAGTTTAAGAAATAAACTATCTATGCACTATTTCATATCACTTTATATATATTTTTATATATTTTTTTTGACAACCTTGCGTATGGACAAACAGGGTGCTTGAGTGTGTCAGTAGGATAGTGACAGAGTTTGTGAAGCATAAATTTCTGCATTATTGGTGTAAAACTCGAAGAAGTGTGAGGACATGAAATTGAATCAATATATGTCATAGGCCGTAATAAAATTGCAATAACATGTGTATCATAATATTTTACAGTATTCGTCTATTTATCAATCTAGCTATATAAATATGTCACCATTTGTTTGTATGTATTTGTGCAACAAGTCGAAAAACACGTCAGGGCTTGTTTTAGAACAAATGCTTACAGTATACATCTTATATATGTTCTAAAATTAATGAGTTTATTGGATTTGCATTAGAATAACTCTTCTATTTCGATGTTGCATTTGTTTTATTTATCTAGTCTCCTTCTCTCCCTACCGCCCCTCAACATCCTGTCTTGAATATTTCATGTCCGCATTTTCCATAATTTCATTTCTCTCTGGCTCTCACTCCCGCCCACCCTCTACGTAACTCAGGAAATTGGGTTTATGCATTCAGCTCTGCTATGAAGCCTCCCTATACATTTTTGTCTCCCTGGCATCGCGTGGAAATGTAAGTGAGGCTCGTGGGACAAGGGGGATCCGCCTGTCAGCTGATTTAAGGGGTGTCAGTATCGCCTATAGGAAGAATGGAGACATTTTTTGTTTTACCAAACCGTCATATTGCACTCTTATCAATATACAGATACTATTAATTGATTGATCGAATTATTTTATATAGTCATTAATACAAATACATAAGTGTTTGCAGACATTATTATGTAATTCCTGGTGCTCTCTTGAAAGCCCTGATACCTAGGATGGTGCCTCTCAAAAGTATTCAAAGATATTGGGATTCTTACCAGAGACGACGGCGAGGGGTGCGAAAGGCGATTTAGTCCAGTGTCAGGGAGGATTTACAGAACCCCCAATCCAATGACGGAATGTCTGCCGGGATTTACAGAGAAGTAGAGGCAAGGGGAGATAGACAGTGAACCTTCAGTAAATGGAAACTAGACTACTGGTTAAATGTTGTGCTTACGACCACTGGATTATTATGGGTACAGTGATCATGAATATAAACACCATATGAGGAGGAATACTTCATTGACCACGTTTTGGTTATGAAACTTTAAGTGACACGTTGTCGATAAAGTGCTTCTTCTCAAATGGCGTTTAAATTATATCTGGCAATCTTTCAGAGTATATTTATCCCAGCAAAATTATTTACTGACAAATGAGGAGAACACCACTGATGATACCTAGAAATTGAAATAATTGTCAGTATTTCCGAGAAAGTAAATTAGAAACACTGTGATATGGTTTAGAATGTCCCATAGCTCAGTGGTGAAACGTCCGATTTCAGATTGCCAATAGTTCTTTCGAAGCTTTAGATCGAAATCATGGAGACTTGGATGGGGTAGGATGAAAATTGTATATAGAAAAGGCTAACTTTCCTATAAGTTAGTGGCAATGAATCTCTCTCTCTCTCTCTCTCTCTCTCTCTCTCTCTCTCTCTCTCTCTCTCTCTCTCTCTCTCTCTCTCTCTCTCTCTCTCTCTCTCTCTCTCTCTCTCTCTCTCTCTCTCTCTCTCTCTCTCTCTCTCTCTCTCTCTCATACGCGCACGCAACTAGCCTATCTAATAGACAAATACTGTATAGACTATATAATTATATACATTGTTTATTGTATTAAGTATTAATTAAGAAGACATAAAGTAATGCTGCCTGTAACAAGTGCCCCCAAGTGACAGGGAGCTTGAAGCAGTATAGGATGAGGGAAAGACAGATTGAAGGAGAGAGTTCCAGGGTTTACTTGTTGAGTAGAAGGAAGACAGGGATACCGTAGATCATAACCAGTGCCAGTTTATAGTCTTAACCTAACATTACTTAACCTCTTCGGTGTGGCTGAAGTTATTTTTAATTTAATTCTGGCTATCATTAGACGTGTTTACTCTGTTTCGGGGGGATTTATTATGATCAACGAATTAATGGAGATAGTATACACCTCTCTGATTACTAGACATCCTTCCTAAGCTGCATATAATCACCTGATAAATGCCAGAAACTAAGGAATAATGGCGTCACCCGTACTGAAGTGGTTAAGCAGTAGTTAATTTAATATTGGTGAATATCTACTGGGGGTAGTCACCCTTTTTATTCCCTATTAATAATTTTATCTTGTGCCTAACCATTAACGCGTTCAGTAGCAATACCGTCCATATAACTTTATTCTGGCTAGTATTAGACAATTTTACTCAGTTCAATTAAGGCCTCTAGCAATTAACAGGCTTCTAACCATCTCACTTAACTCTTTTTACTACCACAGATCCTTCTTAAGGTGCACAAAATCGTCTAAATATTGCTAAAATAAGATTAAAAAGCCGTCGCCGATACAGAAGGGGTTAACACGATTTTACATTGAATACGGGATAAATTACCACGCTCTGATATAGGTTATGGGCTAAATTATTCATGTGTATATAATTATTAATTATACAAAATCTGTTTAGAGGCAGACTAATTGGACTGCATACAGTCTACGCTTATTGCACTCCACCTTCCCCACTCTTCTTGCACTCCACCTTCCCCACTCTTATTGCACTCCACCTTCCCCACTCTTCTTGCACTCCACCTCCACCTTCCCCACTCTTATTGCACTCCACCTTCCCCACTCTTCTTGCACTCCACCTTCCCCACTCTTATTGCACTCCACCTTCCCCACTCTTATTGCACTCCACCTTCCCCACTCTTATTGCACTCCACCTTCCCCACTCTTCTTGCACTCCACCTTCCCCACTCTTATTGCACTCCACCTTCCCCACTCTTGTTGCACTCCACCTTCCCCACTCTTATTGCACTCCACCTTCCCCACTCTTATTGCACTCCACCTTCCCCACGCTTATTGCACTCCACCTTCCCCACTCTTATTGCACTCCACCTTCCCCACTCTTATTGCACTCCACCTTCCCCACTCTTCTTGCACTCCACCTTCCCCACTCTTATTGCACTCCACCTTCCCCACTCTTCTTGCACTCCACCTTCCCCACTCTTATTGCACTCCACCTTCCCCACTCTTATTGCACTCCACCTTCCCCACTCTTCTTGCACTCCACCTTCCCCACTCTTCTTGCACTCCACCTTCCCCACTCTTCTTGCACTCCACCTTCCCCACTCTTCTTGCACTCCACCTTCCCCACTCTTCTTGCTCCCTACTATACTTAATCCACTAACATTTGTTTTTTTTTATCTTACCCTCTCTCACCTTTATTTAGTATTCTCTTTCTCCTCTTCCATCATGCACCTCCCCTCTCTTTTGTCTTCAGGCGGTGTCAGACGAACGATATTTACGTCAATTTTCCGTCAGGAACTTTCATAGAATATAAGTTTTATGTCATGTTGCTTTGATATAGGAAACTAAACAGCAGGTAGATCATGCTCAGTGTTTTAACCCTTCCTGTACCGCAGACGTCTTTTTTGTTTGGCTTCAGCTACATTTAGACGATTTTATGAAGCTTTGGAATAATATATGACTGTTAAAGGATTAGTTGAGATAGTCTGTAGCCTTTTTATTGGTAGACGTCCTTCCTAAGCAGAATAAAGTATTCTAATATTTGCCTGAATGTAATGCATAGGATGTCACCGGTACTGAATGGGTTAATGCGGATACAAATTTATTTCAGGTGATTTGAGATTAGAATCGGTGAGAAGTTGCCGGTAGAAGTGGTCGTGCGACGCCCTCTATATTCCCTGCATGATAACATACCGTCTTAAAGCCGGTGTCACACTAACGATTATTCCGTCAATTTCTACGGACAATTGTACTCTGACAACTTTAACATTTAAGTATCATCAGAATTAAACTACCTAACATAATGTACCTTCTATCTAGTTTCCAATTCCAATGCGAAACATCCTCAAAATAGAACGAGAACAAAACTTGTTCATCGAAAATTGCCAGAAAATTCGCTCGTGTGATACTGGCTTCACCCCTGGTAGCAAGACACAGCCCCCCCCCCCCCCCCCCTGTTACCAAGGATATGTATGGGAGTCAGTAGCCAACCCAAGACTCACTAAAATGGGTAGGACGATATCATCAGTTTACAGGAAGAACATAGAAGGCAACTGAAAACGCCAAAACGTAAAACACAATACTTAACCCGTTCAGTACTAGCTCCGTCCTTTTCATTTGATGCTAGCTAATACTAGACGACTTTATTCAGTTTGGGAAGGGCCTCCAGCAATTAATAGGCTTCGAACTATTTTAATAAAGTCCTTTTACTATCACGGCTCCTTCTTAAGATTTACATAATCAAAATCTAACTAGAATGGAATATATAAAGGCGGTACAGAAGGGATCAATTAAATAATGTAATCGTCTACAAAACCATCACTTCATATGTTACGGTATTTCCACATGTAAGCTCCATCACGCCAACATCTCAGAAGAACAAATTCCAATCATTCTTCCTTACAAACTCTCTCCATTAATTTCCAATCATTCTTCCTTACAAACTCTCTCCATTAATGCTTAGCATTTATCAGTGTCGTGACTATGTCCTTTACCAAAATTGCTGCTAGTAAAATAATGTATATATCAGTCATTGTGTAACGTTTTACTTGATATTGTCTGTTTTCACTTCTGTTTCTGTTTTCGCTATTGTATCTCGGAGCGTGGGCTAGAGAGAAGTGGCGCTATATAAGTAACCTGAACATTATTATTATTATTTATTATTATTATTATTATTATTATTATTATTATTATTATTATTACTGTCCATATTTATTTATATGGTATAGAAACTACCAGTACTGATTTCACTTTTGATACACTACATTGCAATTTTTCTGCATCCCCTCTCCTCAATTATTTTGCATTTATTTGATTGTGTTCTTCTTTGTCTTTGTTGTTCCCCTCCCTCACTCCTGTTATTAGTTTGTTATTGTTTACGGATAGTTCCTGTTATTATTCTCCGCGTGTTAATATCATGGCGAGGTATTTCTTCTGTTTATCTTCATTATTCAGATGGACACACATTTTCCATTAGTAAATCTGTCACCTTAATTCTTTCTTATCGTCTATTATATGTATTATTACATCGCTCCAGCAATGTCTTTATATTAATATTTATTTACCTACCATCAGCTATGGCAATATGATTTCTTATTTAACAGGTAGAGTATTTTCAATTAAAGTTATGGCAGTAAACAAAACAAAATGTCTGGACAAAATAATATAAATACTGTACCATAAATCCGACAAACCATTTTTTGTAAGTTGGCATTTTATCGAGCGCATATATATATATATATATATATACGTTCAGACTTATTTCTATCGAATTTAATTAAGGCAAAAGCTTCCAAAATGTGGGGGTGTTTGTGTGCAATTATTGGGTCAAATCTGAGTGGGAGTGAGGCCCAGGGAGGAATACTAATGGAGGAGGTGCAGAAGGAGGAGGAAGAGGAATGATAATACAAAGTTGGAGAACGAGGAGGAGACGAAAGAGATAAGTAGGAACAGGGGAAGGAGAAGAAGATGAGAAGAAGGAATAAGAAGGAATTAATGATTAGCATTGACTTACGATATAGTATTAATTTAATGCAAATCCTGGGAGTCACTACAGTATATAGGTGTGCAAACAGTCTAACGAAATAATGACGGTTTTATGACGATTTTGATTTCCATTACGACTTTATTTTCAATGTTTGGTTCATAATCTGGAATAGCTATGCATAATGATAAATATATGCTGCATATCTACACAGGTTACAGGATAATTTATTGTAAATACCCGATTCCAATATATTTAATTCATAACATTGCCAGCATAAGTTTTCTGACGGGAGTTAGACTAATGCAGGACAAAAAGGATCAGATGAAGAGAGCTTTCCGGATAGCCATTACTTAGCTTAAAGAAAACTTCTTATGATGATAATAATAGAACACTTATATAAGTTGCCGAGAGAGAGAGAGAGAGAGAGAGAGAGAGAGCGAGAGAGAGAGAGAGAGAGAGCGAGCGAGAGAGAGAGAGAGAGAGAGAGAGCGAGAGAGAGAGAGAGAGAGAGAGAGAGAGAGAGAGAGAGAGAGAGAGAGAGCGAGAGAGCGAGAGAGAGAGAGAGAGAGAGAGAGAGAGAGCGAGGGAAATAATTAATAACCAACTGCCAGGGGATTAGAGGAGAGTAATATAATGGTAGAAAAGCAGTAATTTGAGGGAGACCTTTGTGGTAGAAGAGGGGGAGAGTAATTATGGGAGGGTAGAATACATCTACATAAATATGTTGCAGTAAAACATTAATACTTACAATAACACAAACATTAATACTTACAATAACACAACATATGAGAAGTAAGAAAGAGGTCACCTTCAGGCTATTATATAGTGTATTTTATATATATATACTGTATATCAATGTGATACAATTAAAGACATCTAATAGATATGAGTGCAAATCAACATTGCAAGTTATTTAGGGTTGCTGACTGTTTAGGGAAGACAAAT
>CM064492.1:84147170-84227170 GCA_032716605.1 Paralithodes platypus | reverse complement strand
ACGTGTTTACGTGCTTATTTGATTACAATGTAAACACAATGACTGACCCGAAATTCCAAAGCCGTGAGCAATGTTTTCCTACTAACCCAAATACCTTGCTTTAAGGGGCCCACCTCGTGTTTTTTTTTCTCTCTATCCCTCTCGCTCTGGGTTGTATCCAGTCGGCCCAATTCAGCCTACTGTTTTAAGACGTTGATCTCCATCGAATTGTCAATTTTTTCCTGGCAAGCGGTAGCGAGCCAGCATATTTAAAACAATGTTTTTGATAGCAGGCTAAATTTGTACATTTTTCGATAGAAAAATATGTCCAGCGAAGCCGGATTTCTCCATACAATGCTAGCACGCTAGCACTCGCCAGGAAGAAGTCGACACCTGGATGGGGATAAACGCCTTAAATCAGTAGGCTGAATGGGTTCGAATGAATACAAGCCAGAGAAAGAGGAAACACGCAGGTCACCCCCTTAATATATCTTGTAAACTACTGTACAAGGTTAAGGCCTTGGGTTTGAACAAAACATTAACAAAAACAGCGCCCTGGGTGGGGCTTTGGTTTACCGGGCGTTTCCGGGCCCTCCTTAGCTCCCCGCCATAGAGTGGCTTCGGTCACCCAGGCTTTATTGTGGTAGGCAGGGAGGGATCTGTGGGGGCGCTCGGTTATGGCCTTGGCCTTGCTTGGGGCCTTGGGGCTGTTCGGCCAGGCAGCCTGGGGAACAGCAACAACAACTACAACCCCTTCACCACCATTATGTAACTTTCATCATATTTTGGATACCATTTGACGATATTCTTTAGTTTGTAATCTACCTCTGCAACTCAAATGGGTAAATACGATCGTAATAAACCCCCTTAGAACTATAGGTCCTTCTTAAACTGCATACAATTATCACATTCTAGCCAGAACCAAAGGTAACCAGGGGCCATGGTGCTAAAGGGGTAAAGAATGTGCCTAGAATGTATGCTACCTGCTAAAGTAGCCCTTAAGGGGAGGTTTTTAGTTGATTCCCTAGACTTCCATCAAACTTAAAATTACTCACCCTAGACCCCCTTTCAAGATAAATTTGTACATTTTTCGGTAGAAAAATGTCCCGGCCGAAGGCCGATTCCCCTTAAATTACGACCCCTAAATGGCACGAATGGTCTTAAAATTGACAGAAATGGGGCGAGGGTTCTTAAAATCGCCAAACTAATGGGGCGAACGTCTTAAAATCTCAAAAGCAATGGGGCTAAACATGAGGGAGAAAGGAGTCCAGAAAAAAATCCCTCAAGCGGATTATCTCCCCTTAAAATACTATATATCTTAGCCATACTCGTGTTAAAATGAATGCCAGCGGTGTACTAAAGCCATTCGTGCTCTGTCATTTAAGCACTCTTGACTGCGAAACACATTTTATTTTTTTTTTTTTTTTTTTTTTTTTTTTTTTTTTTTATGAAAAAAAAAAAAAATCGTATACTATAGTGGGGTTTTTTTTCTTCAGCTGAGAGTGAATTGAACCCTTACCAACCGATTTTTCGATACTTATTGGAAACAACAAATGAATCTACAGTATGTCTGTGTCGTATTAAGGGGAGGTTTCTAGTTTGTTTCCTACTCCTCCAGCAATCTTAAAATTTCACCCCCTTGACCCCCTTTCAAGATAAATTTGTACATTTTTCGGTAGAAAAATGTCCCGGCCGAAGGTCGATTACCCTTAAATTACAGGCTCGCTATCGCTCGCCAGGAAGAAATCGACATCTAAATGGCACGAAAGGTCTTAAAATTGACAGAATGGGGCGGAAATTCTTAAAAATCACCAAACTAATGGGGCAAACGTCTTAAAATCTCAAAAGCAATGGGGCTAACCATGAGGGAGATGGGGGGTCAAGAAAAAAGTCCCTCAAGTGGAAACCTCCCCTTAATGCCAAGTTTTCATAATTTACCGGACATTGCGCTACAGAATCTACGTAATAACGGAGTAACCAAGATATTAAGGGGGAATGGGCCGGTTTTCTGGACCACTTTCTCTCTCATGTTTAGCCCCATTAGTTTTCAGATGTTAGGATATTTGCCCCATTAGTTAGTCGATTTTAAGACCTTTCACCCCATTTCTTCGTCAATATTTAGACCTTTCGTGCTATTTAGGTGTCGTTTTTTTCCCTGGCGAACAATAGTGAGCCTGTAATGTTGGAAGAACCGGGACATTTTTCTACCGAAAAATGTACAAATTTATCTAGAAGGGGGATCTAATGGATGTTTGTTTTTAATGTGAGGGAGGTCTAGGGAGGAAACTAGAAAAATAACGAATACATGCAAAAATCGCCCGAAAAGTGAACCGTCTCCCATTAAGGGGAGATTTCCACTGGAGGGATTTTTTGCTGGACCCCTTTCTCTCTCATGTTTAGCCCCATTGCTTTTTAGATTTTAAGACGCTCGCCCCCTTTAGTTTGGCGATTTTAAGAACTTTCGCCCCATTTCTGTCAATTTTAAGAACTTTCGTGCCATTTAGGTGTCGATTTTTTCCTGGCGAGCGATAGCGAGCCTGTAATTTGAGAGGAACCGGCCTTCGGCCGGGACATTTTTCTACCGAAAAACGTACAAATTTATCTTGAAAGGGGGTCTAGGGGGTGTAATTTTAAGTTTGATGGAGTTCTAGTGAAGAAACTAAATACCTCCCCTTAACAGAACAATATACCAGCAGCTGGAACTATGCTGACTATAGTAACCTGCATATGTGTTATGCATCGTATTCCAAAACTATCGACGTGTATAATTGCTACATGCTACCAATTACCCTTCTCAGCATGCCACTTTAGCCACTGGTGTCTCATAAAACCGGGTGTTTTTATTAGGGTTTGCCAATTACGTATAGTTAAGATGTAATAGATGTGTTATCTCCTAGATTATCAAGATTGACGTATGTGGTTTACTAAGCCCCCTCCCTAACTCTACAATTTAAGCACATTCTTAGGATGAATAACATACCCCATTGATGACATGAATTCAACAAATACATTATACGAAGGAGTTAGTTAAAATATCATTCCTTGACTACCACTTAATGCTGCCTAAGCTGAAATAAGGTCTCATCTTAATGTTCACGATAATTTACAAAACATTATAGAAACCAATTGAGAAAGTTAAATATATCAATATATTTTATAAATGATGTGCCAACGGCAATGATAATAACCATAACACAAAGGTAGTTTACTGTAGTGTAGCCTGTATGTACTATTATACACCAATTCACAAAATCCTCGATGGCATTATTACAGTTAACCCTTTGAGTACCAGCGACGTGTTATGTTTTATTCTAGCTATATTTAGACGATATTATGCACCTTAGGAAGGATCTGTGGTAGTTAAAAAGGTTGGTTGAGATAGTTTGAAGCCTTATTATTGCTACAGGTCCTTCCTAAGCTGTATAAAATCGTCCAATAGCTGCCAGAATATGATGAAAAGGACGTCCCCGTTACTGAATGGGTTAACATCCGCATATTCGCCTGGACAATTAGACATTTCACTTTGTTATCCTTTTATCCCTACCATTTCCAGTTCGTGTCTGTAGCCTCTCCCAGCACCTCCTACCGCAGAGTTTAGGGGAGAGGCGTCGTTTTTCTGGCCCCCCGTCTCCCTCATGTTTAGACCCATTAGCTTTAAGATGTTAAGATGTTTGTCCCATTAGTTTGTCGATTTTAAGACCTTTCGCCCCATTTCTTTGTCAATATTAAGACCTTTCGTGCTATTTAGGTGTCGATTTTGTTTCCTTGCGAACGATAGTGAGCCTGTAATTTTGTAAGAACCGTCCTGGCCGAATTGTTTTACAAATTAATCTAGAGGGGGATCTAATGAATATTTGTTTTAAATTTTTATGGAGGTCTAGGGAGGAAACTAAACAAAAAGATAAAATATATATATATATATATATGAGGAAATGCATAGTACGTACAAGTAACTACCGGACAGCACCCAAGTTACGTCAGGAGGGACTCTTGAGTTATATACCCCCCCCCCCCCACCCACCCTCACCCTCACCCTCACCCCCACCCCCACCCCTTACCACCTACAACAGACATTTACAGCACATTGATTGCTACATACCGTGCTATAATTCTGCTACCATTCAGTTACCAAGTACCAGTACGTATAGTTTATAATCTTTATGTATCAAAAAAGTGTCGATGCAGTAACGAGGAACGAGAGGATATTGGGAATAAAATAGATATAATTGCATGCATCCTTAGGGCTGAAATAATAAGGAGTAGGAACTAACGATACAAACAAGGAATACATTTATTTTTATATGTGCATGGGGAAGGCTAATCATTATTTCCATAGAATATAAAACAAGTATTAACAAATGTATGTGAACAATCAAATCAAACTATTCAAGCATAGCACTTCACAACCCAAAGCAATGAGAATGTCTGAAGGGTGCGCCCTGTGGATATTCTGGTAGGTTTGACAAGTAAACAATAGCAGGCGTGTATTTACCCTGGCGAGAGGGCTGCATAGTTGCCGCGGTGAAGGCGACAGTGAGGTAGTGAAAACGACTGGTGGTCCGTTTTTCTGGACCTCCTTCCCCCTCATGTTTAGCCCCATTCGTTTTCAGATTTTATGCCCTACAGCTCATTAGTTTGGCGATTTTCAAAGCTTTCACCATATTTATGTGTCAATATTAAGACTTTTCGTGTGATTTAGAAAGAAAAAATGCCATTCCTGAATGTGTTTAGTGTTCTCACAGAGATAAACAACAGGTGGAGTATATTTACCTTGCCGCGCAAGTAACATAGCTGCCACAGTGATGGAGACAGTGGGATAGCAGAAACAAAAAGATTAACGTAAAAAAACTTCTTGATTAATTGTTCAAATAGAAGGGAATGGTGATTCATAATATACTGTATATCAACCAAATTTACACACAGACACATATATATATATATATATATATATATATATATATATATATATATATATATATATATATATATATATATATATATATATATTGTATATATCTATTTATTTATTTAGATACACAATGAGTGATTTCTACGACCAAGTAAAACAAAAGCAAGAACAACAAAAACGAACCAAAAATACAGAATAGGAACCATTCTCGAAATTACAGAAATAGCGTAAACTAGTAAAAAGGTCGGAGAACACCAAAGCCTGAATATTCCTAGAGCTTCCACTGAGGTAAACAATAGGTAGCTTGTGTATTTACCTTGTCTAGCAGGCCTCATAGTTACCGCGGCGATGGATACGGTGGAGTATTGAAAAAAGAAGAAAACAAACAGAGAACAAAAATGGTTATAAGGAAGAGAAACCACTTGCCTAACTGTAGAAAGAGAAATAGTTGTTAGTTTGTAAAATTTAGTTTAACATACACAAGAAAATATGATAAAAATAATAGCCCACACTTTATTTCAACCATACGAATCAACGACGAATATAAAGCCATCACACATAGAAACGACACAGCATTACATATTATGTTCTCTCCACCAACCAACTTTACTCCTAAACTTGATTAATGAAATTAACAAACACATGTGGCAGTCCGGGGATTCGAACCCAGGACGCTCACACCGAAAATCAACACAATTATTCATTGCGCCACGAATACACATTTTATGCAAACTATATGGGTTTTATACTAGTGAGTGTAATGTATGAACACAATATGTTGCAATACCTATAAGACTAAGTCTAAGTACTTTTGTGAGACTATACTATAGAACAAGCTTGAACATATAAGCATATTTACCTGCTAAATAATCTCATTAAATACAAGTTCACCTTTGCAAATTATACATACAAATTTCTCAACTTCCAACTTCTTCCTCGGTAAAGGTCCCTGTATTCTAGTGCAGCGCTTCTTCCTGTGGTGTACTCAGTAGTGGCAGACGTTACACTGAATTGAGCTCGCATCCACTCCTTGTCTGCATACTACACATGGATATACACCACTTGTTTCTATCTTTGCAAGCCTACTGTGTAAATCCTTGGTTTTATTTATATTCACTCTTAATCCTTTATTTGCCAAGCCTCTCCATATTCTGAACTTGGGCCTGGCATCCCGCACGCTATCTGCAATAATGACTAGGTCATCTGTGTTCTAGTTCATGTGAGCGTAAGAACACCTTTAACTTTAAGTGGGTGTAAGGAGAGTTCTGTGTGGGTTTCAGGAGATCTCTATGTGGATTTATGTACAGCTGCATGTGGGTAATTATAAAATTTAATGTGGGTGTAAGTAAAGCTCATTGCTGGTGTAAGTAAAGTTCTATGTGGGTGTAAGTAGAGTTTCATGTGGGTGTAAGTAGAGTTTCATGTAGATGTAAGTCAAGTTCTATGGTGGTGTAAGTAACGTTTCATGTGGGTGTAGGTAGAGTTTCATGTGGGTGTAAGTAGAGGTTCATGTTGGTGTAAGTAGAGTTTCATGTTGGTGTAAGTAGAGGTTCATGTTGGTGTAAGTAGAGTTTCATGTGGGTGTAAGTAGAGGTTCATGTTGGTGTAAGTAGAGTTTCATGTTGGTGTAAGTAATTCTATGTGGGTGTAAGTAGAGTTTCATGTGGGTGTAAGTAGAGTTTCATGTAGATGTAAGTCAAGTTCTATGGTGGTGTAAATAAAGTTTCATGTGGGTGTAGGTAGAGTTTCATGTGGGTGTAAGTAGAGGTTCATGTTGGTGTAAGTTTCATGTGGGTGTAAGTAGAGGTTCATGTTGGTGTAAGTAGAGTTTCATGTGGGTGTAAGTAGAGGTTCATGTTGGTGTAAGTTTTTTTTTTTTTTTTTTTTAAAGAGACAATGAACGGAGGAAGGAAAAACGATAAAACAAAAAGGTCCATGTGCCTAAAGGCATCCTCCATTCATAAAATGTTTGTAACAACTGGATTTAAACATTTGCAGATTGTAAGTTTGTGGAAAGCAATTCGAGGGAAGTGAATTCCAAAGAGTAGTAGCTCTGGGGATAAATGAATTCTGATAAGCAGAAGTTCTGCATTGTGGAGGAGAAAGTGTAAGTTCATGGGCGCTCTCAGCTGTCCTAGTTCTACGCGGAAAGATGTGGAGAGGCGGCACAATTGAAGCAAGTTCCTCGGAACAATTGCTGTGAAAATATCTGTAGAATAATGCAAGGGATGCAACGTTTCTTCGTATGGATAATGTAGGAAGGTCCTGTGTGATTGCAGGGTTATTGATTAATCTAATAGCTTTATTTTGAATTTTGTCCAACTGCCTCAATGCAACCACTCCACTTCCACCCCACAGAGGTGAACAGTAATCCATCTGAGAACGCACATGACTTTTATATATCACGGCCAACTGCTCGTCAGTGAAGAATTCTCGAACTCTGTACAGGAGTCCCAGTTTTTTAGAGGCATTCTTAGCAATGCTTCTAACATAATGTGTCCAGCTCAAGTTAGTAGTTAATGTTACACCGAGAATGTCAATACTAGGGGAAGTGGGAATATTTACATCATTAAAAAATATATGGGAGTCAGTGAGATTATGTCGGTTAGAAAATTGAATGTATTTGGTTTTCTGTGCATTAAAGGAAACTAGATTTTATTGTCCCCATCCATCAATTCTAGAAAGGTCCTGGTTCAGAGAAATTGCAGTGTTTATTTTTGAATTTATAAGATCGGGTTGGGTGAAAGAATTGGTAAATGTGAAGGAACTGAGTAGAGTTTCATGTTGGTGTAAGTAGAGTTCCATGTTGGTGTAAGTAGAGTTTCATGTGGGTGTAAGTAGAGGTTCATGTGGGTGTAAGTAGAGGTTCATGTGGGTGTAAGTAGAGTTCCATGTTGGTGTAAGTAGAGTTTCATGTGGGTGTAAGTAGAGGTTCATGTTGGTGTAAGTAGAGGTTCATGTTGGTGTAAGTAGAGTTCCATGTTGGTGTAAGTAGAGTTGCATGTGGGTGTAATTAGAGTTGCATATGGATGTAAGTAGAGTTTCATGTGGGAGTAAGTACAAAGTACAAAGGAGTACATCAAGCAACAACAGGTATAGTGACCCTTCTAGGCTGCTTGTCCTCCAAAACACTGAGGATCAAGTGTCCAAACAGTGGTTTAGAGTGGGTAAGGGAACATTGGAAAGGGAACTACTGCCCTGGAACTAATGTCCGTGGCAGGATTAGGAAGTTAGTAGGGGACAGATGGGTTAGTAACTGAGGGGAGGATAAAATAAAGTTATTCATTTACAAACGCAGTCAGTCGCGGGTTTGATGCGAGATATTTGTCTAGGCGAAGTTTAAATTAATCAACGGTGCTGCAGTCTATAACATCTCGGCGAAGCCTATTCCATAAGTTAGTTGACAACTCGATTGAAGAAGAAATTTGTTTAGCTTCGTGTGAGTTAAAAGATTTACCAATAATTTTGCACCCGTTTCCCCGCGTGTAATTAGATTGGTCGATAGTGAACTACTTACTACAGTTCATATTGTCGATGCCTTTGATGATTTTGAAAACTTGAATTAAGTCGCCTCTTAATCTGCGCTGGGTTAAAGGAAATAGATTTAACTCTCTAAGACGCTCCTCGTATGGTTTGTTCTTTAGGCTATGTATCATTTTGGTAACTCTACGTTGAACTCGTTCTAGCTTGTCTATATCTTTTTGGTAATAAGGGTACCAGGATTGAACGCAGTATTCCAGAAGAGGACGGACTAAGGAATTGTAAAGGGTTTGGATAATGTCTTTGGATTTATGCTCAAATGACCTGCCTATAAAGCCAATTAAGTAGAGTTATATGTGGGTGTAAGTAGAGTTATATGTGGGTGTAAGTAGAGTTTCATGTGGGTGTAAGTAGAGTTCAGTGTTGGTTCAGGGTAATTGTGTGTTACTGAGACAGCGAGGTGAAACAAGGCCGGGTTTATCGGATTTGTGCTCTCTCTCTCTCTCTCGCTCTCTCTCTCTCTCTCTCTCTCTCTCTCTCTCTCTCTCTCTCTCTCTCTCTCTCTCTCTCTCTCTCTCTCTCTCTCTCTCTCTCTCTCTCTCTCTCTCACATAGTTTGTTTGCCAATACCATCTCCTAAATGGCTATAATAGCTAAGAAAACTTATCCCTTGCCATTCATCTCTGAAGGCGGATGTGCAATGCCCATGGCCTAATATCAATATATATCAAATTGACTAAATCTAGGTTCCTCCTTACCGTGTTATTCTTTCATTTTCAGACTACTTTAGATCAGTAAACACAAGCTTAACCCATTCAGTACCGGTGACGTCCTATTCATTATTTTCTGGACACTATAAGATGTTTTTATTCAGCTTGGTAAGGATCTATGGTAGATCAAAGGATTAAATGAGATAGTATGTAGCCTTTTAATTGTTAGAGGTCCTTTCTAAGCTGAATACAATCATCTAGTAGTTGCTAGAATATAATGAAAAAGACGTCGCCGGTACAAAATCGGTTAAAAGAATGAACAGCTCTGGTCTTGTACTTTTATATGATCCCTTGCAATGTGTTCCCTTGCAATATTGGGTAACTCACTCTCTGCTCCCTCCCTAAAGGAGGTATCACACGAGCGCTTTTTCCCTCAACATTTATCCTCAACACTGGTCTGGCAGCTTATGAGGTCAACATTTATAATATTTCGGTCTTTTGATTAAATTTATCAACAGGGTAGTTTCCGATGCCAGTGCAAAATATTCCAGAAATGTTACCAAGCAAATGTTGCTCATCGAATGTTGACTATAAAAGCTCTCGTGTGATACCGACTTTAACTGACCGTACTCGACACACTATGGCCGAGATAATTCCCTCTCTTCTCTCATATTGTGCTAACTTTACCAGTTATCACACACATTCTCTCTCTCTCTCTCTCTCTCTCTCTCTCTCTCTCTCTCTCTCTCTCTCTCTCTCTCTCTCTCTCTCTCTCTCTCTCTCTCTCTCTCTCTCTCTCTCTGTCTCTCTCTGTCTGTCTGTCTGTCTGTCTGTCTGTCTGTCTGTCTGTCTGTCTATCTATCTGTCTGTCTGTCTGTCTGTCTGTCTGTCTGTCTGTCTGTCTGTCTGTCTGTCTGTCTGTCTGTCTGTCTGTCTGTCTGTCTGTCTGTCTGTCTGTCTGTCTGTCTGTCTGTCTCTGTCTGTCTGTCTGTCTGTCTGTCTGTCTGTCTGTCTGTCTGTCTGTCTGTCTGTCTGTCTGTCTGTCTGTCTGTCTGTCTGTCTGTCTGTCTGTCTCTCTCTCTCTCCTCTCTCTCTCTCTCTCTCTCTCTCTCTCTCTCTCTCTCTCTCTCTCTCTCTCTCTCTCTCTCTCTCTCCTAGAATTAAATCCTGACCACCTCGTTTGGATTGTAAGGTCTGTGTGGCCAGTGTATCTATGTAAATCTCTCTCCCTCTTTCCTTCCTGGTAACAACATCAATAAATTTGGAGGTAAGATGACAGATGAGTGGAAACATAGAACTTCATTTTAGCCTGTCACTCAAAATGGTGCCGCATAAACAGTCTCTCTCTCTCTCTCTCTCTCTCTCTCTCTCTCTCTCTCTCTCTCTCTCTCTCTCTCTCTCTCTCTCTCTCTCTCTCTCTCTCTCTCTCTCTCTCTCTCTCTCTCTGACATTGATGTTGAACTAAATAATACTATCCAAAAGTTCGCGGATGACACAAAGATAGGAAAATCAATATTAACCGAAGAAAACAAAAATAAACTGCAATCTGATTTTAAAAAAATAGTAGAGAGGTCGGAAAAATGGTAGATGTCATTCAATGTTGACAAATACCAGTTCTTGCAAAGAGGTAATACAAACAAAAATTATGAGTACGGTACAAGATGAAAGGCCAGCCAATCAAAATAAGTGCATTAGTTAAAGACCTGGGGATTCTTATGTCTGAAAACCTAAAGACCTCATATCAATGTGCAGTAGCTGCGAACAAGGCCATTGGGATATATTAAGAGAAATTTTACTTATAAAAATTAGAACATTATAGTACCTTTATTTTAAAGCATAGTGAGGCCCCATCCTGAATATGGCATGCAATTTTGGTCTTCTTATCTGAGCAAGGACATTGAGAAACTCGAGTCTGTGCAGCGTAGAGCGACAAAGTTGATTCCGTCACTAAGATATAAATCTTATCATGAAAGACTAAACAAAAAAATTGTTTCCACTTAAGAAAAGAAGATTGCGAGGTCAATTAATCGAATGTTTCAAGATACTAAAGGGATTTGACAAAATCGATGTAGATTAATCACTTTTCAAAATAGATAATAGTTATTAACTCGGGGAAATGGAATGAAATTAATAACCAGGAGGGTGAATCTCGATGTCACAAAGCATTTATTCACCTACAGTGTGGTCATCGAGTGGAACAAATTGCCAGAGAAAGTGGTACAATATAAGACAATAGACACATTCAAAAGAAGCTTAGACATTCATTTTGAGGTGGGAATAATATAGGGAAAACAAAGTAGGTTAAGCATCAGTAGTATATAATATGTCTCAACTTTGTTCTTTACTTTAAATTTCCCAGTAGAAGTTTTCTCATTCTGCTAGGGGACTTCTTTCCCCAACTGAATGTCATGCCGACCAACGGTCGAAGGGAGATGTGGGTGGGGAGAGACCCTTCTGCTTTGCTATCCTTGCCTTCCACTTTGTAGCAAATTATATTTTAGCATTAAGTCCAGACTACCTAGTAGGGACCACAAGGTCTGTGTAGCCTGTGTATATATGTAACTTTATGTAACTCTACGTAACTCTCTCTCTCTCTCTCTCTCTCTCTCTCTCTCTCTCTCTCTCTCTCTCTCTCTCTCTCTCTCTCTCTCTCTCTCTCTCTCTCTCGACAAAATGAAATCCCCCGTCCTAACATTTTTAAGTTTCCTAATCCAGTTATCCACAATTAGCGGTTGCTTAGTAAGGGAGGCCAGAACTTCTTAATTGTCCCGTATTGACTTGGCCAGTTTGGGAAAGAGAAAGAGAGGGAGAGAGAGAGAGAGAGAGAGAGAGAGATATGCTGTAGACATAGGCCCTATCTCATGCTCTTTTCATTCAGTGTCCCATGGTTGTACTAAGATTTTAAAGCGTATTTTTAACCAAATGAAGCTGATTATGCATTTGTAACGATGCATGCACACTCGTAACTTTAATAGTAAATAGTTGACATGAAAAACATCATGTATATCAAATATGTAACTTTCCCTATTGTAGGGTATGGGGAAGGGTGCCGATATAGAAGTAGTTTATTGTAGGGTATGGGGAAGGGTGCCGATATAGAAGTAGTTTATTGTAGGGTATGGGGAAGGGTGCCGATATAGAAGTAGTTTATTGTAGGGTATGGGGAAGGGTGCCGATATAGAAGTAGTTTATTGTAGGGTATGGGGAAGGGTGCCGATATAGAAGTAGTTTATTGTAGGGTATGGGGAAGGGTGCCGATATACAAGTAGTTTATTGTAGGTATGGGGAAAGGGTGCCGATATAGAAGTAGTTTATTGTAGGGGTATGGGGAAGGGTGCCGATATAGAAGTAGTTTATTGTAGGGTATGGGGAAGGTGCCGATATAGAATTAGTTATTGTAGGGTATTGGGGAAGGGTGCCGATATCGAAGTAGTTTATTGTAGGGTATGGGGAAGGGTGCCGATATAGAAGTAGTTTATTGTAGGGTATGGGGAAGGGTGCCGATATAGAAGTAGTTTATTGTAGGGTATGGGGAAGGGTGCCGATATAGAAGTAGTTTATTGTAGGGTATGGGGAAGGGTGCCGATATAGAAGTAGTTTATTGTAGGGTATGGGGAAGGGTGCCGATATAGAAGTAGTTTATTGTAGGGTATGGGGAAGGGTGCCGATATAGAAGTAGTTTATTGTAGGGTATGGGGAAGGGTGCCGATATAGAAGTAGTTTATTGTAGGGTATGGGGAAGGGTGCCGATATAGAAGTAGTTTATTTACAATGGATGGAGGGGAGTTGTAGTTAAGGGGGGGTGACCTGCGTTTTTTTCTCTCTGTGTTGTATCAATTCGGCCCTATTCAGCCTACTGTTTGAAGATATTTATCCCCATCCAGGTGTCATTTTTTGTTTTCTTTTTCTTATTTGCGAGCCAGCATTTTATGGAGAAATCCGGCTTCGCCGGAGAAATTTTTCCATACACATTTAGCCAGCTGTCTAACACATTATCCAAAATGTGGTGGCTCGCTATCGCTCGTCAGGAAAAGAATAGTCACCTGGATGAAGATAAACGTCTTGAACAGTAGGCTGAATGGGGCCGAATGGACACAACCCAGAGAAAAAAAAGCAGGTCACCCCCATTAAGGAATGGTGAACTCGAGGAGCTGTAAAAGGGAATGAATGATAGTTCTTGTGTTTATATATAAATAGTATATCCATGTACAGCAGTATATGATCAGTAGCTCACTTTCTTGTGCATTATTTGCTAATAATATTAACCCTCTGAGTACCAGTGACGTGTTATATTTTACTCTAGTTATATTTAGACGATATTATGCAGCTTAAGACTGATATGTAGTAGTTAAAAGGGTCGGTTGAGATAGTTTGAAGCCTTATTATTGCTAGAGGTCCTTCCTAAGCTGAATTAAATCGTCTAATAGTTGCCAGCATAGGATGAAAAGGACGTCCCTGGGACTGTATGGGTTAACACATGTCCATTGTAAGTGTTATTGTACATCATACCGAACGTAATACCTTTCCCATCATTCCATTCAGGCTCGTAGTATTGATACGTGTTTTTAACCTATTCAGTACCAGGGACATCCTTTGTATCATATTCTGACAACTTTTGACACGATCTTATTCAGCTTAGGAAGGACCTCTAGCAATAATAAGGCTTCAATATATCTCAACTTACCCTATTATAACTTCTACAGATCCTCCCTAAGCTGCATATTATCGCCAAAATATAGCTAGAATAAAATATAGCTCATGTCGCTGGTACTCAAAGGGTTAAGTAGGCTACCTCATGTTAATTTTATCATAATCTTGTAACTCACATATAGACTTCATCGTCGTATTTATAATATACCTTACTAATAAAATGGAATAGTCATCCTGAAATTCAATCCAGCATCGGTATCCAGTTTGACATGTCCTCCCCCAGCTCAAAACAGAACTATTCCACCGAAACCACCAATGCCGAAAATCCCTGCTCTTTCAATACCGATCCCTTTGCCTTTGAAGTCAATCCCATCACTGTCCAGGGCAACGGGTCCTTCAAAAAGAGTTATATTTTTCCCAACCAAGAAAGCCACACGAGCTGCATTGAGTTGCGGCAGTTCAGTCTTTGAAGGTTGGATACACGAACAATTTTGTTTTCGACAATTTTCGATTGGCAAGATTTTCTTGGGGTTCTTTGTGGGCTCTTTAAAATTCGTATCGGAAAAATGATTGTAAACAGATTTTAAACAACAGTATTTAGAGATTTTAAACAACAGTATTTAGAGATTTTAAACAACAGTATTTAGAGATTTTAAACAACAGTATTTAGAGATTTTAAACAACAGTATTTAGAGATTTTAAACAACAGTATTTAGAGATTTAGACGTATTAACTTCTCTATCATAATGTAGTAGGGTACAAATTACAAAACCGGAAATAAATTCAGGCAATGGAGACTGGATTAAGATTTTGTTTGGCTCATAGCTAATTCAGAACATGTTTCACTACTGTATATTCCCTACACTTCATATATACTATAGTTACCTGTTAGCATTCTTTCTCCTACATTGTATCTATCTTATAGTCACCAAAGAACATCTCCCACTACAAGCTCTATATACATTTTCGAATAGTTGATATAATTTACGAAGACAAATACATATTTATAGTATTCGTACTTAGATAAGAATAGAAAACATATAAAGATATTAAAAAAACATGTATATACTATCATGCGTCTGGAGAACGATTTCGCTTTAAGACACAGCTATTAGAGTTCTTATTAGTTCTTAGTATTATGATGAAAATTACAAATAGATAATAATTTATAGATTGCAACATATGCTGGCCAGAACTATTATCCTTATCAAGATCTTTCATGCAAGTCATGCAGTAATTCTAGTCACAGTCACTCTCAAAAACTTATCTCAAAATATTATCTCAAAAACTTATCACCTTCACAATTTCAACATATTTTCCACTGTTTATATAGGAGTAATTACGTACACCAAGAATTCTAAAAAGCCTTAAGGGGAGGTAGTCGCTTTTTCTGGACCCCCTGTCCATTATGTTTAGCATATTGATTTGAAGATTTTAAGACGTTCGTTCTATTAGTTTGACGATGTTAAGACCATTTACCCCATTTCTTTGTAAATATTAAGATTGTAAGTTTAGAAAGAACCGGGAAATTTTTCCACCGAAAAATGTACAAATTTATCTTGAAAGGGGGTCTATGGGCTGTTTTTTTTTTAAAGCTTGAGGGAACTAACAGATTATATTAAATATAATACACAAACCCCCCCCCCAAAAAAAAAATAAAAAAACACATGACAGCGTATACCCCCTTAAATGCTATTTAAATATACAGGTGCATGCTATTTAAATATACAGGTGCATGCTATTTAAATATACAGGTGAATGCTATTTAAATATACAGGTTTATGCTATTTATTTGTCTAGCTACATAACCTGAGCAAATACCACGAACACTTGAGTTAGACCCTACACTAATAATTACTACCCCCCTGCCAGAGAACAAGGAGCAATGGCCTAAATACCAGTCGTGACCTGTCTTTGTACATCATAAACTCTGACGTACAGTTGACCAAATAAGTCATGTCCTTACCTTGGGCTTGCTCTGTGCTGTATTAATGTCTGTCAGATGATAAATACGGTGGGTAAGTGTGGGAACATGTTTGTATATTTCACTCGATATGAAATAATGAAGCTTAGATATTGCCGATACCAATTATTGATGAAAACATACTTGGAGCCGAGACATCATTTATTATTGATGAAAATATACTTGGAGCCGAGATATCATTTATTAGCGTGACTGTACAGTTGGCCAAAGAAAGAATGTCAGAGGTGACGCAGTTCGATCCTCATAATAGCAATGTCTGTCTGATGGCCAATATTTGTGCATACACGTAAGGAGCGATTTCATAGTTTCTCTTACAATGCCTTATTCGTGTGTGGTAAGTGCTTAGAGGGAATGTTACTACTATCATAATATATGGTTTTGTGAACTCCCTTCTTAGGCTTCCTGCCTGCTACCGAGTTCATTGCCTGGAGCTTGCCTCACCAAGATAATTATCATACGTAAATATGAGGAGTTGGTGACTTAAATATTAGAGTAGTGAGACAGAAATTAAATTAAAAGGAGAGTCAGGATCAAAAGTCACGTAATACTACTGTACAACCTCAAAATATGATTTCCTGTTTGGTTAGAACTCGAAATTACTTCATAGCGTACGTAAGCAAAGTTTGTGCAACCATCTATGTGTAATCTGATGTTCTGGAAAGAAATAATTCAGTTAATATTGTACTATGCCTGAAAGAGTTGATGTGATGAGAACACGAAAAAAGCTTCGAGGAAATTCGTAATCGAGAATATTATGAATTGCTGCACTGTTAAAGTATGCAAGCAGTCTATATTCGGCTTTACCTTGAGTGGAAGCCAGCATAAGTTGAGGGAAGGGGAATATTGTTCCCAGGAGGTGGATTTTTTTTTACAACAGGAAGGTTATTATAAGAATAGCTAGTACCGAAAACAAAATATCCCTTTTAGTAGCTAGAACGCCTTTTGTTTTGGACTATCGTTAGACAATTGTATACAACATAAATAGCATCTATAACAATCTAACGCTTGTACTTGATATTAACTAACTCCGACTCTCACACATTTATGGTAAGCTTCATATAAATCGGCTAATAGCTACACTATTACGAAGGTAATGACCATGAACTGGTTCTATCAAAGTGGGGGTTGAACGTCCCCTTCCTTCCATTGCTTATTTAAGGGGGTAGTGCTTGTTTAAGGGGGTAGTGCTTGTTTAAGGGGGTAGTGCTTTATTTAAGGGGGTAGTGCTTATTTAAGGGGGTAGTGCTTATTTAAGGGGGTAGTGCTTTATTTAAGGGGGTAGTGCTTTATTTAAGGGGATAGTGCTTGTTTAAGGGGGTAGTGCTTGTTTAAGGGGGTAGTGCTTGTTTAAGGGGGTAGTGCTTGTTTAAGGGGGGTAGTGCTTGTTTAAGGGGGTAGTGCTTGTTTAAGGGGGTAGTGCTTGTTTAAGGGGGTAGTGCTTGTTTAAGGGGGTAGTGCTTGTTTAAGGGGGTAGTGCTTGTTTAAGGGGGTAGTGCTTGTTTTAAGGGGTAGTGCTTGTTTAAGGGGTAGTGCTTGTTTAAGGGGGTGGTGTTTGTTTAAGGGGGTAGTGCTTGTTTAAGGGGGTAGTGCTTGTTTAAGGGGTAGTGCTTGTTTAAGGGGGTAGTGCTTGTTTAAGGGGGTAGTGCTTGTTTAAGGGGGTAGTGCTTGTTTAAGGGGGTAGTGCTTGTTTAAGGGGGTAGTGCTTGTTTAAGGGGGTAGTGCTTGTTTAAGGGGGTAGTGCTTGTTTAAGGGGGTAGTGCTTGTTTAAGGGGGTAGTGCTTTATTTAAGGGGGTAGTGCTTATTTAAGGGGGTAGTGCTTATTTAAGGGGGTAGTGCTTGTTTAAGGGGGTAGTGCTTGTTTAAGGGGGTAGTGCTTGTTTAAGGGGGTAGTGCTTGTTTAAGGAGGTAGTGCTTGTTTAAGGGGGTAGTGCTTGTTTAAGGGGGTAGCGCTTGTTTTTGGCCTATGTATTAATATATATATTTATTTTCGATTTTCCTCGCTAGACCTCCATCAAGCTTAAGAAAACACCCCCTAGACCCCCTTTGAAGATAAATTTGTACATTTTTCGGTAGAAAAATGTCCCGGCCGAAGTCCGCTTCCTTCTAAAATTACAGGCTCGCTATCGCTCGCCAGGACAAAATCGACACCTAAAGGGCACGAAAGGTCTTCATATTGACAAAGAAATGATGCGAAAGGTCTCAAAATCGACAAACTAATGGAACGAACGTCCTAAAATCACAAAACTATCATTCTTAACATGAGGGAGAAGAGGTCCCAGAAAAAGCGACCACCTCCCCCTTAATAAATACTTCACGCAAAAAAACATGCACATTCTTGAGTGTGCATGTTCACTTTCTTCTTTTTTGTTTTCATAATAGTAAGTACGTACATCAAGAATTCTAATAAGCCTTCCATACAAAGGTTGAGGATATTGTTCTTCCTAGATTGCTAACCTAAGCAAATTACACAGAGGGTAGTGGCCAGATGCGAGAAGTGGAGCTTCCTTGGTTTGAAGTGATAGCAGGAAAATTGTGACATGTACTGGGTTATTGATTGTTATCCAGGTGGCGAGGAGGGGAATGTCAATCAATCAATCAATCAGCTATATTTCTTAACCCTCTCACATCCTGACGCGATTTTTGAGCCTATTAGGGATACTTTAAAGCCTTTGTTCCCGTCAGGGGTATCTATAAACCTTTAGTTTGTTTACTTCAACCTCTGCAGTTGTCTTTGAGTTAGCTGTGGGCAGAAAACTAATTTTGGAGAGGTAATTATAACAGTGAGAGTAATCTATTTCTTATTGCTAATCTGGCAACCTCTGCGTCCTATGGTCGTGAGAGGGTTAATACCTGTACAGTTGGTATACATAGGCTACTACCTACGTGGAGACGGGGCGGGGTTGTATGATTATCCTTTGTTTTCGTTTATTTTGAATGTTTGTCTCAGCTCACTCTGGACCTTGCTCACTCTGGACCTGGTAAAGAATAGAGGTTAATAGTTGGGGAGGGAAGTTGAGAAGAGTAGGAGGAGGAGGAGGGGGGGGGGGGGTTGTGCAGGAAAGAGGGGGCGAAAGTATATGATGACAGATATTGCTTAGGGACATGCAAGGCGGGAGTGGGTGGGTGGGTGGGTTATTTATATAAGATACGTTAAAATTACAGAGATCGGTCAACCTCAGCCTTACTGGTGGCCCTAATGTTTCTTTGCACCCATATACAGTATAACCCCTACCCTTAGCAAATACTCGGTAATACATGGAACATGATTATATTATTATAGTGTTATTAAAAGGATTATTAGGATTAAAATGTTGTATCATTAAAAACATAAATAACTTCCTTATTATATTAAAGCAAATCCAAAATGGCCATCGAAGGAAAAGGTGGCCGAACCCTTTTACCACAGGGTTTCTTGTTCGGAAGAGAGAGAGAGAGAGAGAGGGGGGGGGGGGCTTGATAATTACTGGGAGTTTTGAGGAAAGGGGGTCAGTGTGGGTGGGTGTTAGTGGGCTTGTTGATGTGTGTGTGGGTGGATGTGTGTTAGTGGGCTTGTTGATGTGTGTGTGGGTGGATGTGTGTTAGTGGGCTTGTTGATGTGTGTGTGGGTGGATGTGTGTTAGTGGGCTTGTTGATGTGTGTGTGGGTGGATGTGTGTTAGAGGGCTTGTTGATGTGTGGGTGGGTGTGGGCTTGTTCGTGTGTGGGTGTTGATGGATGGGTGTTTATGTGGGTGGGTGGATGGGTATGTGGTAGTGGGTTTGTTGATGTGTGTGGGTGGGTGGATGGGTGCGTGTTAGTGAGCTTGTTGATGTGGGTGTGTTTGGATGGTTGGGTGTGTGTTAGTGGGTGTTTTGATGTGGGTGTGTGCTAGTGGGCGTGTTGATGTGTGGGTGGATTGGTGTGTGTTAGTGGGCTTGTTGATGTGGGGGTGTGGGTGGATTGGTGTTTATGTGGCCCAGTGAGTGTGTTCGTTTGTGTGAGTATGGTTGTGTGTATATATATTTTGGTTTCCGTGTATATGTGCTTGTGTGGGTATGTATGTATGTACTCATGCTTGTTTAGGTATGTTTGTGTGTTCTCATATGTGTGTAATTTGTGTGTTAAATGTTTGTGTTTGTGTGAGAGAAAGAGAGGTAAACAAACACGTTATGCACTTCAGTATTATATGCAAGAATCCACTAGACAGCTCGATTCATTCTTAGTAAATTCTCAAACAATCATTGCTCGTACATCTATAGTATACCTAACATAATAATCATCTTATCATACACTGTATTTGGAATCAAACTACGTACCTGAACGTTACTGAACCTTTAATCAAGTTACTCTTCCACCATCGTATCACATTCCTCTCGATGTTCACAATTATTATATTGTTTCACAGGAAGCCATGCTATTTTTAAATTTGAATATATTGATATATACGTTAGCCACTAGATGTAATTAAATTAGTGCAATTATGCGTAGTAAAGTTTATGATTCTAAAGCGTTCTAGTATTTTGTTTTCTTCATCTGTAGATTATAATATGGTATTCTGTTATGTTATGCCCACGTGAATACATAATTGAAAGTTATGCAAAGTACACAAACAAAATTTCAAGGCATCCCTTCCGTTACTTATTGCTTAGATACTGTATACAGCTACAAGCACAAATGGGCTGGTGATGGGCTGGTCTATCAGAGTGAGAACTGAGCGATTTCTGCCATACCCATAGCTTACTCTGACTGTTCCTTTTACTTATATATTTTCTAGATCTCAAGTGACGGCGTCTCTTCCGTGGATTGACCTCCCAATCTACCAAGATTGGAAGCCAAAGCGTCACATTTTTCCTTTGCCACTCAACTTTCTCTTCATAATTGCTGAAGGGCACAGGGCCCTGGGTGGGGCTTTGGTTTCCCGGGCGTTTCCTCACCCTCCCCAGCTCCCCGCCATGGAGTGGCTTCGGTCACCCAGGCTTTATTGTGGTCGGCAGGGAGGGTTCTGTGGGGGTGCTCGGTTATGGCCTTGGCCTTGCTCGGGGCCTTAGGGCTGTTCGGCCAGGCAGCTTGGGGAACAGCAACAACAACAACAAGCAAAAAATACTGCGATACAAACTAAAAATATTCAGCTCTTTACTTTTGAAATTTTATGACGTTCACTCATTAATTAGGCGATTGTAAGACCGTTCGACCAATTTATTTGTATATGTTAAGACCTTTCGTGTCATTTCGGTGTTGATTTTTCATGGCGAGCGATAGTGCGCAAGAGCCTGTATTTTAGGAGGAATCGCCCTTCCGCTGCGAATATTTTCTGCTAAACAATTTACATATTTATCTAGAAGGAGGGTCTTGCTATATGTCTTTAAGCTTGATGGAGGTCTAGGGAGGAAGTTATAAAACAAATATATATAAAATATAATAATAATGATGATGAAGATAATATATATACAAATGCTGGCCATAAGTAAGGTTTATTATAAGGCGAAACTTTTGTCTGGCAGTAGCAGGATATTTATGCAATAATCGTTGTGGGCTAGACTAGTTGTTATAGTAATGCAGGGCTTAATGTCACTTTGTGTTGTTAAGTACTTTCCTTAAAATATTTAATGCCTGTCGTATCATATAATAAACTCCTCTTCCTCCCGCCTTCTCTCTCTCTCTCTCTCTCTCTCTCTCTCTCTCTCTCTCTCGTTAACAAAATGCGCAATTAGGGACGCTATTTTACGAGAGAATAAACAGTGCATGCCATATTGACAAAATATTTACGCGAACATTATTATTAAAGGTTGAAGGAACGGGTAATCAAGTTAAGGAAGAGAGAGAGAGAGAGAGAGAGAGAGAGAGAGAGAGAGAGAGAGAGAGAGAGAGAGAGAGAGAGAGAGAGAGAATAATTTTCGTACAAGTTGTTTTGCGGTAAAAAATGGATATATATATATATATATATATATATATATATATATACCTACCTGGTATATATATACTGTATATACAGTATATATATATATACTGTATATATATAATATATTTATTTTGTGTATGTATTAATTCATACATCAACACTATATTTGCATCGATACACTCATACTATCACAGGCACGCAAGCACATCATATACAGACAAACACAACCACAAATATATAATCCACAAGGATTGACATGCCTTTTATTAAACTAACACACTCAACAACATGTTCTGGGGAAAATAGGGTTGTATTGTTGTACATGCGGGCAGGGTGTCCCATCGACACCTAAATGGCATGAAAGGTCTAAACATTGACAACGAAATGGGGCAAAAGGTGTTAAAACCGCCAAACTAATGGACCAAACGTCTTATAATCTCAAAAATAAATAGGGCTAAGCATGAGGGAGAAGAGGGACCAAAGAAATAAAAAAAATAAAAAAAAACCCGACCCATCTCCCCTTAACAAAAACTAAGGGAATTAGTATAATTTGTAACATATCACCCAGCGTCATCCAGCTTAATATATATTCATTCATTTATTTATTAAATCGAGTCAGAAAGTGTCACTGCGACAAGGTTCACCCCTTTATTATAGTCACACCACTCTGTGTTATGGACTGGCGGATTTTTTTTTTTTTTTTTTTTTTTTGTAATCAGAAAGCCATATAAGAAAATAAAATAAATATAAAGTTGTTGTTTACCTTATTAACCCTTTCAAGCTCCAATACGCGTTTCTGTTCTGTTTACTGGCTACTATTAGACGATTTTATTCAGATTAGTAACGGTATATTGAAGTCAAAGGGTTGATTGAGATAGTATTTACCCTTTTAATACCCACAGTTACTTCCTAAGCTGCATAAAATCGTCTAATGATAGCCAAAATAAACTGCTAAAACGCGTCAGAGCTTCAAAGGGTTAATGTCTAGATAATTTTCCAACACGGATATAATTCTTTAACCCCTTCTGTACCGGGGACGTCTTTTTAAGGATATTCTAGCTATATTCAGACGATTTGGGGCAGTTTAAGAAGGATCTGTGGTAGAAAAAAGGGTTAAGTGAGATAGTTCGAAGTCTGTAAAAATCCCGGAGGTCCTTTTTAAACTGCATACAATCTTCTGATAGTAGCCAGAGTAAAGTGAAAACATGCCGCCGATAGAGAAGTGGTTAATGTTATCCAGAATAATTGGATATAACGCTATCAAATTGAAGGATTATTAGGATATGGTTGGAGAGTGAAGCACAACACCGCTGCTTACGCCATTAATGTTCCCTGCAGGCTATGTCCCCCTCCTCCCACCTCCACCCACTGGCCACTCAGCTGCACATGCTAATAATCCGATGATCCGGACGGCTAGAGGGGCGTAACCGGACTGTCGTAAACACCCATAGCTCAAGCTTAGTCTGGGCCGGGCACATAGAAACAGGAGAGACTATATTATCCTATTTATAGAAAATTTACAATCTTTTAATTAAACACTGATAACACATTTTGCCACTGTAATTTGTGTTTATTGTTATCATTGTTCTTATTATTTGTGTTTATTGTTATCATTGTTCTTATTATTTGTGTTTATTGTTATCATTGTTCTTATTATTTGTGTTTATTGTTATCATTGTTCTTATTATTTGTGTTTATTGTTATCATTGTTCTTATTATTTGTGTTTATTGTTATCATTGTTCTTATTATTTGTGTTTATTGTTATCATTGTTATTATTTGTGTTCATTGTTATCATTGTTCTTATTATTTGTTTGTATTGTTATCATTGTTCTTATTATTTGTTTTTATTGTTATCATTGTTCTTATTATTTGTCTATCTTTTCATCAATCTGTTAATTCGACATTAATAATCGTCTGACCCAGGCGTCCAGAGGGGCGTAACCAGACAGTCGTAAACACCTCAAGTCTGGGCCTGGCGGATAGCAACAGAAGGGTATGTTATCCATTTGAGTAACAGCGACGTGTGTTATAGTTCATGCTAGCTATGTTTAGACGATATTATGCAGCTTAGGAGGGATCTGTGGTAGTTAAGAGGGTTCATTGAGATAGTTTGAAGCCTTATTACTGCTAGAGGTCCTTCCTAATATGAATCAAATCGTTGTATAGTTCCCAGAATAGGATGAAAAGGATGTCCCTGGTACTGAATGGGTTATATGTGCCAGGACATAGCTCAACATTGTGTATTACAACTATATATATTATTTGTCAAATACAAACACACACACACACCTCTCTCTCTCTCTCTGACTCATGCAATTGTACATAAGCACGCAGCATACGTACAAACACCCCCACATGCATTTCAACAAACCTTCATAAACATACATAATAGCTCCTGAGTTATAATGACGTCCTGACACAGACATTAGTCGCCGGAAGTACAACAGACGGTGGTGAAGGATCGGGTAGTCAGAGAGAGAGAGAGAGTGTGTGAGTGTGAGAGTGAGAGAGGCAGGCAGGCAGGCAGGCAGGCAGGCAGGCAGAGGCGTACGGACCGGATGGTGTTCCTCCTGTTGTACTACAAAACTGTTCTTCCGTGCTGTCTCCCTGCCTAGGCAAACTCTCTCGTCTCTGTCTTTAAAGAACAAAAGACAATTAATATCTGCAGAAGGCCTATTGGCCCATACGAGGCAGACTCCTTCTTCCCTACATCCCTATTTGTTCTGTTACACCTTTATGCCCTACACTACACGGACATTAGTTCCAGGGCAGTAATTCCCTTTCCAATGTTCCCTTACCCACTCTAAACCACTGTTTGGACACTTGATCCTCAGTGTTTTGGAGGACAAGCAACCTAGAAGGGTCACTAGATCTGTTGTTGCTTGATTTCCTTTGTACTATATATCTCGCTAAAACCTATACCCCCTGCACTACGCATACCCCCTACACCACATCTATCTTTTAGCTACCGAAGAACCTCACATTCAACCTTTCCCACCGCTCTCAATCCTCCAACTATAGTCCGATGGCTCTCATTTCTTGCCTCCATCAAAACAGTCGTTAGAGACAACATTTACCTCTACACAGGCGGTAGTGATGGATTTTGCTATGTCCTTCGCGATAAAATTAACCTCATCCCTGGATTGACCTTTTACTGATCATTTCCTACTGTTAACCCTCTCACGTTCTTGACGCAATTTTGAGCCTATTAGGGATACTTTAAAGCCTTTATTACCATCAGGGTTATTTAGAAACCTTTAGTTTAGTTACTTTAACCTCTGCAGTTGTCTTTGAGTTAGCTGTGGGCAGAAAACTAATTTTGGAGAGGTAATTATAAGAGTGAGAGAAATCTATTTCTCATTGCTAATCTGGCAACCTCTGCGTCATATGGTCGTGAGAGGGTTAAGCTGGTATCACACGAGAGCATTTATGGTCAACATTCGATGATCAATTTTGTTCTGATAACATTTCTGGAATATTTGGCACTGGTATTGGAAACTAGACTGTTGCTAGATGAATTTAGGTGACCGAAATATTCTAAATGTTGACCTCATAAGCTGCCAGACCAGTGTTGAGGATAAACGTTGAGTGAAAAAATGCTCGTGTGATACCGGCCTTATTGTGTTCCTTGACCCTACAGGTAGGCTGTCACTGAACACTAGGGCGAATGTTTCCTTGCCGCTCGCTGATTCTGTGGCTAAGTGGCTTCGTTATTTTCCCATGAGAGAGAGAGAGAGAGAGAGAGAGAGAGAGAGAGAGAGAGAGAGAGAGAGAGAGAGAGAGAGAGATAGAGAGAGAAGAGAGAGAGAGAGAGAGAGAGAGAGAGAGAGAGAGAGAGAGAGAGAGAGAGAGAGAGAGAGAGAGAGAGAGAGAGAGAGAGAGAGAGAGAGAGAGAGAGAGAGAGATAGAGAGAGAGAGAGAGAGAGAGAGAGAGAGAAGAGAGAGAGAGATAGAGAGAGAGAGAGAGAGAGAGAGAGAGAGAGAGAGAGAGAGAGAGAGAGAGAGAGAGAGAGAGAGAGAGAGAGAGAGAGAGAGAGAATGTTCACCTGCTCGTTTCCCTTCTTTCAAATTAATACAGTATATATTATATGCATATTTTTAGGCGCTCTTATTGGCGTGATTGTTTCATTGTTTTTCTATTTGTGTTCGGAAAAGCATGAATTAAGAATTTTGTACAGACATCAATATTCCTGTATTTTATGATTCCAAACCCATATGAACCTCACAATTTGAAACAACAAACTCAATTTGTTTGATACAGTCATAGTATATACACTGTAGATGAGGATATATTTTTATTTTATTTTCGAACTTCTTAATACATTACGTAGAGACGAACAGAGACTAAGAATTATTATGCATATTATATTGTTTATTATAATTTTAATTAAAGGAAATATAAACCTGTAAACTGATTTTGCATTATATATTTTTTGGGATGGTACACTATACTTATCCAGCCCTGTTTCACCATTTTTGGACGGTACACTATACTTATCCAGCCCTGTTTCATCATTTTTGGACGGTACACTATACTTATCCAGCCCTGTTTCACCATTTTTGGACGGTACACTATACTTATCCAGCCCTGTTTCATCATTTTTGGACGGTACACTATACTTATCCAGCCCTGTTTCATCATCATTTTTGGACGGTACACTATACTTATCCAGCCCTGTTTCACCATTTTTGGACGGTACACTATACTTATCCAGCCCTGTTTCATCATTTTTGGACGGTACACTATACTTATCCAGCCCTGTTTCATCATTTTTGGACGGTACACTATACTTATCCAGCCCTGTTTCATCATTTTTGGGATGGTACACTATACTTATCCAGCCCTGTTTCACCATTTTATCCTGTATTTAATTACTACATATCCCCTTTTTCATTTCAATATCATTTCATTAGCGAATACAACCGCATTAAGGGGAGATTTCCACTTGAGGGATTTTTGTCTTGACCTCTTTCTCCCTCATGCTTAGCCCCATTAGTTATGAGATTTTAAGATGTTCGCCCCATTAGTTTGGCGATGTTAAGAACCTTCGCCCCATTTCTGTCAATTGTAAGACCTTTCGTGCCATTTAGGTGTCGATTTTTTCCTGGGGAGCGATAGCGAGCCTGTAATTTAAGAGGAACTGGCCTTCGGCCGGAACATTTTTCTACCGAAAAATGTACACATTTATCTTGAAAGGGGCTCACGGGGGTGTAATTTTAAGTTTGATGGAGATCTAGGAAACAAAATAAAAACCTCCCATTAACCCATTCAGCACCAATGCCGTTCTTGTCTATTCCGGCCACAATTCGACGATTTTAGTCAGCTTAGGAAAGGGTTTGTAGGAACTATAGGGATTGAATGAGATAGTTTGTAGCTATTTAATTGCTAGGAGTCCTTCCTAAGCTAAATAAAATCATTTAATAGTTGCCAGAATATAACGAGTACTAATAGTGTTAAGTTTATTTCTCTTCGCGGTCTAACACATTTGATTTCATGTTATTATTGCATGTTAATCTTTTATCTGACATCATCAATATAGAATGTCATCTGATTGCATACTCTGGTGTAGAACATGCATTTTATAAATTCTAACTGTGTTGGTGGTGTAATGGTTTAGAACTTTAGATGATTAGGTTCTGGGTGTGGTGTCCCAAGTTAGAATCCCAGGAGGACCATATGCTTTCATTAATGTATTCAAGTGCATTGGGTTTTGTAATGGAGAATTAATGTTAAGAACGAAGTGCAACTCTCCAACCCAAGAGGGAAATGTTACTCCTAGTCTTTCTTCTATTCAACAGCTGAGCTCTGGAACTCTCTCCCATAAGCAGTCTTTCCCTCCTCCTATGATTTAAATTGCTTCAAACTCCGTTTGCCCAGCCATTTTGACTTGCACGTCCCTTGATTTTAGCCCTGTCACTCTTTGAACTATAGGGGAGGCACTCGCTACAGGCAGTACTGCCTATCGTCTCCCTCGTTCACATAGATTTTTTTTTTTTATAGCAAATACCTCCATTATTATTTTCCCCATTTCTCTCGTGACGGCATATATCCAGCGCTTCCTCACCCTTCTCTCTGTTATTCAATGATCACCTTTTCCTCACCCTTCTCTCTGTTATTAAATTATCACCTATTCCTCACCCTTCTCTGTTATTCAATGATCACCTATTCCTCACCCTTCTCTTTGTTATTCAATTATCACCTCTTCCTCTCTCTGCTCTCCTGTTATTACCCCAATCATGACCCGCCTTCATTACCCTCTCTCCATTTACCTTCTTCTCTCCCTCCGTTTATGTTCCCTCGTCCGCCTTCTTCCCGGCTCGCTATATTAATATCTTGTGAAGGGGCGAGAGAAGGATGTGGTTGTAAGAAGTGTTGTTACCATTGCTATATTATATTGTTATTATGTATATATATATAAAGTATAATATATAGATATATAGATTTTTTTTTTTTTCCTGTGAGATAGCGATGTGTGATGTCAACCTGGTTGTTTAATATGTACATGAATTGGGATAACCAGAGCAGTAAAGGACAGTAGTAATAGTAGTGGTAGTAATAGTAGTAGTAGTAATCGTAGCAGTAGTAATAGTAGTAGTAGTAATTGTAGTAATCGTAGTAATAGTAGAAGTAAATCACAATGTTCCCTCGTGTGCCTTCCTCCTGGTTGGCTATATATTAATCTCAAGCAAAGGGGAACAGGATGGCAGACTGTCTCTCCTTGGGGTTGATTTGGATAGAGGGAGTCCTGTTATTGTTATTCTATTACTCCAGTTATTACTAGCTGTATCACTTTTTAAATATAGATTAGTCTTTTTATAATTGCGTTTATTATTAGTTGTATCACTAGTATTATTAAAATTCGTGTTGTCATTGAAGTAATACAGTTTTTTTTATTACTGCATCCTGGGAATGTAAGACAGCCATTTGTAAACAAGAAGATTTATCCACAATTCGTGCCCGTCCAAATTTACACTTTAGTCTATATTATAATACCCAAATCATAGCAACCTGCAATTCTAGTACTGGACAAATTCTTCCCTCATATGAAATAGGCTCTCTCGCTCTCGCTCTAGCTCTCTCTCTCTCTCTCTCTCTCTCTCTCTCTCTCTCTCTCTCTCTCACACTCTAACCTCTCTCTATCTCTCCTTCTCTCTCACTCTCTCTTTCTCTATCTTCTCTATCTTCTCTCACTCTCTCTTTCTCTATCTTCTCTCTCTCTCTCTCTCTCTCCCCCTCTCTCTCTCCTCTCTCCTCTCTCTCTCTCTACTTGTCCTCTCTCTATCTCTCTCTCTCTCTCTCTCTCTCTCTCTCTCTCTCTCTCTCTCTCTCTCTCTCTCTCTCTCTCTCTCTCTCTCTCTCTCTCTCTCTCTCCGCTCTCTCTCTCTCTCCTCTCTAGAAACGAGTTCAACGTAGAGTTACCAAAATGATACCTAGCCTAAAGAACAAACCATACGAAGAGCGTCTTAGAGAATTAAATCTATTTCCTTTAACCCAGCGCAGATTAAGAGGCGACTTAATTCAAGTGTTCAAAATCATCAAAGGCATCGGACAATATGAACTGTAGTAAGTACTTCACTATCGACCAATCTAATTACACGCGGGGAAACGGTTGCAAAATTATTGGTAAATCTTTTAACTCGCACGAATCTAAGAATTTCTTCTTCAATCGAGTTGTCAACTTGTGGAATGGGCTTCCCCGAGACGTTATAGACGCAGCACCGTTGATTCATTTAAATTCCGCCTAGACAAAAATCTCGCATCAAACCCGCGACTGACTGCGTTTGTAAATGAATAACTTTATCCTCCCCTCAGTTACTAACCCATATGTCCCCTACTAACTTCCTAGTCCTGCCACGTTAGTGGCAGGGCAGTAGTTCCCTTTCCAATGTTCCCTTACCCACTCTAAACCACTGTTTGGCCACTTGATCCTCAGTGTTTTGGAGGACAAGCAACCTAGAAGGGTCACTAGACCTGTTGTTGCTTGATTTCCTTTGTACTCCTTTGTACTTTGTACTCTCTCTCTCTCTCTCTCTCTCTCTCTTATCTCTGTTTCTGTCTGTCTGTCTGTCTCTCTCTCTCTGATGCCTGCTGATAATGTCCAAAGTTCAGTTCATTTGGCTCCACACTATAGCCTCTCATTCCGCCTTGTATTTAATGGCAAAACAAAAAGTTACCGCTTTAAAAGTTTCTAGTTGTTCGGTTCATTTTGCTGTTGGGTGCACTGATGAGTGTGTGTGAGCTCTCTCTCTCTTTTCTCTCACATTTACACAAATACACGCACACTCAAACATAATTATATACACGCACACGCCCACATGCAAACTTTTACATAATTGTAATTAATAACTCTATATAATGGAAATGGTAATTGATAATGACGAGACCAATTATCTGCAAATGTTCAAGCATATAATAAATTGTTCAAACGTACTGATGAATAAGATTGTGTTCTTTTATTTAATAATTTTCATTTTAGTAAACGTTGTTTCCACATAGCGATTTTGATAATTTCATTTGACTTTATATTGTCCTTGTCCCAATTTTGGTTTGTTTAGTTTGCAAGTTTTACATTTTAATTTACAGAAATTCTGTTTTGTAAATAACTTGTTCTAGCTCTGTATCATGGGCTAATTATATATGAGGTATATCCTAACGATTTTAGATGAAGTTGTTAATGAATATTGGTATATGTAATTGTGCTGTGGCATGTTATAATACAAAATAATATTGTAGGAAAGATAAAGTTAATGACGCTTATCTTCCATTCCTATTTAAGTACCGGTGACGTCCTTGTTTATGTATTGTGGCAACTATTAGACGATTGTATTCAGTTTAGGAAGGACCTCTACCAATAATAAGGCTTCAAACTATCTCAACCAATCCTTTTAACTACCGCAGATCCTTCCTAAGCTGCATAATATCGTCAAAATATAGCTAGAATAAAAGATAACACGTCGTTAGTACTCAAAGGGTTAAACCCGCCTCCCAACATCCCGTGCACATCATTCTACCCAAGAACGATTATACTTGCGTTCCCCAAAGTCTATCGATCTATCTATCTACTCAGCCCAATCCCCACTTTTCCTATTATTATTATTATTATTATTTTTTTGTTTTCTTTTTGTTTTTGTTTTTTTTGGGGGAGGCCGACCCAAGACAGAGCCAGAATAGGGACAACACAAAACACAACAGAAAACAATGAATACACAAAAACAAAATATAAATTCACACACATCCAACGTACTGAACCAAAAATATAGCCATGTTATAACAAGCTGGCCCATGAAAAAAGGTGGTCGATATACCTACTGTATTGTATCGCTCCTGATCCCCTCTCCGTCCCTGCTATGGTAAAATAACGCCGAAAAATTGCTAATATCCTGCATCTCTCTCTCTCTCTCTCTCTCTCTCTCTCTCTCTCTCTCTCTCTCTCTCTCTCTCTCTCTCTCTCTCTCTCTCTCTCTCTCTCTCTCTCTCTCTCTCTCTCTCTCTCTCTCTCTCTCTCTCTCTCTCTCTCTCTCTCTCTCTCTCTCTCTCTCTCTCTCTCTCTCTCTCTCTCTCTCCCATATACAAAAAAAACCCAAACTGGTCGATCTCTGTATTATTCCATAGCTACTGATCCCCCTCCAGCCCGTACGCGATTAAAACAGCGCCGAAATACAGCTAATACCCGGCATATCTCACGGTAACGGGGGAGGGGTAGCCATTCACCCGACGTTATGGGGGCAGCTCTTGATTAATGGAGCCCACAGCCAGCCTCACTTTTGCATATATGGATTTTGGTGGCAATTAGACGAAAGTTACGCCGGTGATGTATGATTTGGGAGGACACCGCTGCTCCTTTTAATATGGATTTTGATTATATATATATATTTCGCATTCCAATAGAAGCACAACACTGGTTTTGTTAGAGAAATGGAATTTGTCTATAGGGCTAACATGACTTTTATATAAAATTACGAATAAATGTTTTATTATTGTTACGTATTGTAAATTACGAGTAGAGTAATGAAAGTATGTATAATTAATGTGAACGAACTGGTATCTTATAATGTCTTGATGATTAACAATTTGCATTAACAAATGCAACATTATTTAGATAAATAACTTGCATAATTTATTATTTTGTACTATGTGTAACCCAGTGGAAAGATTAATTATATTTTCACCAAACTTTTGGGGATCTGAGAGAACGATTGGTCATTTGCCATTTATAAACCAATATCTACAAAAGTAATCACAAATACACATAGTTTTGTTTAGCTACCCCATTGTTCAAGCTAGTGCAACATATGTATGTTTTCCTTCTCTTTGTCCTATGTCTGTCTTTCATTTGCAGTATAATAATTGTACTGATTTTATGGCAGTCCTATTTTGATTACATTATTGCCACATTTTCTCAAATATTTGAGTTCGTACTTAGCTTTAATACCCTAATTCACTAGTGTATATGTTTTTTGTTTTCCACATATTGAATACAAAACTTAATTGTTGGGAATATTCCCTAAAATTTATGTAGTCAAGGACTGTCAGTACGTTTGCCTATTAATTATATAATTCCAACGATGAAATTCAAATAGCATTACCGTAATTTAATAGCTATAATACACTTCCGTCATCACATGTCAAAGAAATGTTGTTGATAAATAACCGTACTAATAAACTTAACTGGTAACTCAGATCAGATGGAATATTGAGGGATAAGCCTTTACAACGGCACCTCTTATTTACATTCTACTTTTCCTATTTTTCTGAAGCGTGTAGAGAGGGGAGAAGGGGTATTGGAGAGAGAGGAAGCTGTTGGAGTGGCTTTGTTATGTGTGTTTAGTATGTATACGTCGTCAGGATGTTCCCTGTTATACTTTTGTTTTCCACTTGTCGAATTTAATATACTGATAAGTAAACTTATTATATTTATTCCACTCCAAACACCAAACACCTCCCAATGAAATTTATGAAAGCATGTGATCGTCCCGGGATTCGAACCTGGGTTACCACATGCAGATCTGAAACACTTGAATCATTAAACCATTTAGAATCATGCTCTTAAATGTGGAGTAATGTTTTCTTTCAATGTTCACTCTTAATCTATCTAATTTACCATAAATCAAAATGCCAACTCCCCTACCGTTCGTATTATCTCGCTAATATCTTCCCTCACATCTTCCGCATTTTTTTCTTCTCGCCTTCTCTCATGTATTCTTTTATCTCGTCTCCCCTCTCCTTCCTTCCTTCCGACAACAGCAGCCTGGAGGGAAACAACAGACACAGGCTGCTCTTCACAACACACCCGAAATATCCAGGAAAAAAAAAGGATAATCGAGTTACAAGCGCCTTACTCAATTGCGCTCTGGCGTTATAAGGAGGAGATGAGAGGAGGAGGAGATGAGAGGAGGAGGAGGAGGAGAGGGTGGAGTAGGTTGAGATGAAAGAGAATGTGGAAGAGGATTAGAAGAAGGAATATAAAGAGGCTTTGGAGGAGGATAAGAAGACGAAGACAAAGAAGATGAAGACGAAAATGAAGAAGACGAAAATGAAGAAGACGAAAATGAAGAAGACGAAAATGAAGAAGACGAAAATGAAGAAGACGAAAATGAAGAAGACGAAAATGAAGAAGACGAAAATGAAGAAGACGAAAATGAAGAAGAAGACAATGAAGAAGAAGTAAAACAAGGGGCGTACAAGAAGATTGAAAAAGTATTGGAGAAGAAGGGAAGCAAAGGTGAAGGAAGAGGAGTAGTATATGAAAGAAAAAGTAGAAGAGGATGATAACGATGGGGAATTATGAAGAGACGAAGAAGGAAGTGAAACAGGAGATACAAGACTTACAGAAAGAGGAAGAAGCAATGAGAGGAGAAGGAGGATATGAAAGTGAATGTGATGTAATAGGAAGTGAGAAGAATAAAAGTAAAGAGATGCAATAGGATATGGACGAGGCGTAATAAGAGTAAGAAGAAGAAGAGATGAAAGATAATATGGCAGAAGATAAGATAAGATAAGAGGCGAAATAAAAAGATCAACATAAGATGGATGAGAAGATGAACACAATGAGAGGAAGAGATTAGGAGGAGATGTAAGATAATATGAAGAAGGAGGATTATGAAGAGTTGTAGGAGGAGGAAAGGGAGGAGATGATGGGATTAGAATGATGAGGAAGTAGGAGTAGTCGAAACAAATAAATTAAGAGGAATAAAAGACGGAAGATAATAATTGGTATTGTTTAACCCTTTATCGATATCATTGGTATTGTTTAACCCTTTATCGATATCATTGGTATTATTTAACCCTTTATCGATATCATTGGTATTGTTTAACCCTTTATCGATATCATTGGTATTGTTTAACCCTTTATCGATATCATTGGTATTATTTAACCCTTTATCGATATCATTGGTATTGTTTAACCCTTTATCGATATCATTGGTATTGTTTAACCCTTTATCGATATCATTTTCGTAATCTATGTGTATTAATTTCACCCCAACACCAAACACCTCCAATGAAATTAATGAAAGCATGTGATCCACCGGGATTCGAACCTCGGTTACCACATACATATTTGTGTACACTTTAACCATTACACCATCAAGACAAAATGAGACTGGCTGGTATTAATATGCAGGATTCGAAACTGCATAATAACTCTTGATAGCCTAATGCAAAAGTGCGCGGAATTTCGGTGTGAGTATCCTAGGTTCGAGTCCTTGGAGTGCCACATGTATTTGTTGATTTCATTAATTGAGTTTAGAGGTGAAGTTGGTTGGTGAACACAAATATATAATTTACTAACCTATCCTCCCATACTCCTCACCATCGCTCCTCCCTTCCCCTTCATCCCAGACACTATGTAATTATTTTTTCGTAGCCCCCCTCCCTTTCCAGATTATCCCTGGAGCCATTCAATTCACTGGGGGTCCATAATAGACTCCTTCAGGCTGCCGTTGATGACTCTGTTTGTTGAATCTCGAATTAGTAGCTTCTCAGACCACACTCCATCTCTCTTATCTGCTCTAGTGTTATGGCCTACTTGAGGGGCTTTCTCATCTTCTTTATCGTGTGAGTCAACAAGCTGTGTGTATTAACCCCTTCCGTACCGGCGACGTCTTTTTTAGTTATATTCTAGCTACATTTAGACGATTGTGTGCCGTTTAAGTAGGGTCTGTGGTAGTAATAATTGTGGTAGTAATAATTGTGGTAGTAATAATTGTGGTAGTAATAATTGTGGTAGTAATAATTGTGGTAGTAATAATTGTGGTAGTAATAATTGTGGTAGTAATAATTGTGGTAGTAATAATTGTGGTAGTAATAATTGTGGTAGTAATAATTGTGGAGAGGCGTTTTGAATAATCATACAAATGAGACTTGGCCATAAAGGTGATCATCGAAGGAGCCCACCTCTCTTCTTTTATATTTCTCTCCCTCTCTCTTTGGCTTGTATCCATTCGGCCCCATTCAGCCTACTGTTTTAAGACGTTTACCCCCATCCAGGTGTTAATATGTTCCTGGCGAGCGGTAGCAAGCCAGCATATATATATTTTTGTTTTGACAGCAAGCTAAATTTGTATATTTTTCAATAGAAAAATATTTCCGGCGAAGCCGGATTTCTCCATACAATGCTTGCTCGCTATCGCTCGCCAGTAAGAAATCAACAACTGGATGGGGATAAACGTCTTAAAACAGTTGGCTGAATGGGGCCGAATGGATACAAGCCAGGGAAAGAGAGAAAAGGAGAGAAAGTTGAAGAAAAAAAACGGTGACCCTCCTTAAAGAGAAGCTAAAGTAATCGGCGTTCAAATGAATATACCCTAAGGATTATTTTATGTAGGAATAATAATGTAATTAATTTGTGAAGTGTTGTGAACAAAAATGCAAAGTTAATTTTCCGGTACCGTATTAATTAACTGTGGAGAGGTAGCGTAGATGAATATCATAAAAGGAAAGATGGGACGTTTTCTGGTCCCCCCATCTCCCTCATGTGTAGCCCTTTAAGTTTTCAGAATATAAGACGTTTGGCCCATTAGTTTGACGATTTTAACACCTTTCACCCTATTTCGCTGTCAATGTTAAGACCTTTCGTGCCATTTAGGTGTCGATTTGATCCTGGCGAGCGATAGCGAGCCTGTATTTTTAAGAGGAACCGGCCTTAGGCCGGGACATTTATCTACCGAAAAATTTACAAATTTATCTTGAACCCCCGTTTAGGGGGTGTTTTCTTAATGTTTGATGGAGGTATAAGGAGCAAACTAAATAAAATAATAAAACATTAACAGAAGAAACGAAATGAAGAAGCCCAATTCTCCTTAAAAACCGTTGCATTTTACAGAGAAGAGAAGAGATTGGAGGCGTAATTGTAATGAACTAAATTGAGTACAGTAATTACTGACCCTGGTTTGCTATGATCATGAGTACAGTAATTACTGACCCTGGTTTGCTATGATCATGCACTTACATCATTAACAAACTAAATACCTCCCCTTAACGTACCTGAAAACAAAAGAAAACAATACACAATAGCGCTAGCAGACAACAGTATCTATAGGAAGGCTTGTATTAGTTAATTTTGCGCAAAACAATAGGTCCATATTATGCTTTATTGACGTTTTTTTTTTTTGAGCGGTACGTAAGGTGGTGACATTTCAGTATTGATTAATTTATGCAAAAATAAATGTGGTGGTGTACCACATTTATTTTTGCATAAATTAATCAATACTGAAATGTCACCACCTTACGTACCGCTCAAAAAAAAAACTTCAATAAAGCATAATATGGACCTATTGCTTTGCGCAAAATTAACCAATACAAGCCTTCCTATAGATACTGTTGTCTGCTAGCGCTATTGTGTATTGTTTTCTTTTGTTTTCAGGTACGTTAAGGGGAGGTATTTAGTTTGTTCCCTATACCACCATCAAGCTTAAAATTACACCCCCTTGAGTCCCTTTCAAGATAAATTTGTACATTTTTCGGTAGAAAAATTTCCCGCCGGTTCCTCTTAAATTACAGGCTCGCTATCGCTCGCCAGGATAAAATCGACACCTGAATGGCACGAAAGGTCTTAATATGGGGTGAAAGTTCTTAAAATCGCTAAACTAATGGGGCGGCAAACGTTTTATAATATCAAAAGCAATGGGGTTAAACATGAGGGAGAAAGGGGTCAAGAAAAAAATCCCTCAAGTGGAGATCTCTCCTTAAGGCTAACCAAATATATTACAAACTGAAGTAAACCAAATCGATTGGCGAGGGAAAACTCAAATATGTTTCGTGTAAATCTGAAATAAAAAAAATGTATCTTAAATTCTGCAAGCACACACACATAGACATAGACATAATACAGACATATAGCTAGATAGATAGATAGATAGATAGATAGATAGATATATTTAACCATACATGAAGATCTGGAGAGAAAACGAATGAAGTTATTATATAAACAGATAGGCAACACATCCTCCAAATTTAATTCAGCGTACCAAACTAAAAACGCTTCTCCGAAAACAAAAGAAAAGTTTGCCGATTGACAATTTCCAGTGGCCCTCTCTATCGCATCTCCTTAGTTCCAGCACCAGTAGTCTCCAGTCGCCAGTCTCCAGGGCACGGGAAAAAATAAATTGAATCCCTGCTATCAACTTCACGATCTTTGAATGGCTCCTACTGATTCTTAGGGAGATAGAGACGGTGCGGAGAGAGGAGAGACAAAAATGGAGTGAGAGAGAGAGATATAGATATATTTGTACATAGATTTACATAGCTATACTGGCCACACAGACCTTAAGATCCAAACGAGGTGGTCAGGACTTAATTCTAGTAGAGATGGCATATCCGATAGAAAAAGAAAGTTGAAGGAAAGGATAAGAGAGAGAGAGAGAGAGAGAGAGAGAGAGAGAGAGAGAGAGAGAGAGAGAGAGAGAGAGAGAGAGAGAGAGAGAATTGGTGGGTAGAAAATACTTTATGATATATTGGACACAACAAAACAAATGAGGAAGATAGGGCGTGTAAATAGAACTTTCGAGATAATAGGGAGGGAGATAGAAAATGGGAAAGGAGGGAGAAAGGGTAGGTTGAATGAGTGATTTATATAATTGGAAACATAGGGAAATAATTAGGACAAAAGACAAACAAAACAAAAAAGGATAATGGTATTGATAGGTGTACAAAGGAATACAAAGGGAGTACAAAGAAGTACAAAGGAAATCTAGCAACAACATGTCTAGTGACCCTTCTAGGCTGCTTGTCCTCCAAAACACTGAGGATCAAGTGTCCAAACAGTGGTTTAGAGTGGGTAAGGGAACATTGGAAAGGGAACTACTGCCCTGGAACTAATGTCCGTGGGAAGATGTATAATAGGAAGTTTTGAAATAATATAGGAAAGTTGGAAATAAAGATAACAAAGGAAGGTAATGGGGTAGGTAATGGCGAGTTTTTTTTTTTTTTTTTTTTTTTTTTTTTTTTTTTTTTAAAGAGACAATGCACGGAGGAAGGAAAAACACAGATAAAACAAAAAGGTCCATGTGCCTAAAGGCATCCTCCATTCATAAAATGTTTGTAACAACTGGATTTAAACATTTGTAGATTGTAAGTTTGTGGAAAGCAATTCGAGGGAAGTGAATTCCAAAGAGTAGTTGCAATTATATGAAGGGAGAGGGAATGGAAGTGGGTAGAGAGCACATGGAAATACGAATACGGAAGGAATAATAAGAAACAAACAGTAGGGTAGGGGATTTTGGGGGGGTAATAATAATAAAAGTAAAAGGGACAGGGAGAAAGTAAGATTGACTGTATAATATTTCCCCGGAGCGAGAAAGAACCTGAAGACAATAAAGTCATATTTCGCCAGGGAAGAATAGCGACACAGGCCAAAATATACGTGGTAAGGCGTTGGTCGTGGCGGCGTGTGATAAGCTATGCTAAAACAATATAGAATAGTGTAGACGAACGGGTATAAGGAACATTTGAAATACACACAATATACGTCTTTGGGATTGTGATAGACGTGGGTAGATATCGTAATGACGATAATAGCGAGTTCACATACATATCATTTAAACACACGTCAATATTTAGATAGAGTTTTAGAGAAAGCAAAAAGGTATTGAAGAAATGATCTCGGTAAATGAGTTGGAACACTAACAATGTGAAATACACACAATATAAGTCTTTGATATTATGATATACATTTGCAGAGAACATAATTATGCTAACGGGTTCAGATATATATAATAAAAACATACGCAATATGCATTTACAAATTAAATAGACATTTCTCAATTATGTGAATAATGTTTTCTCTTTTAGATTTGTTAAATTAATACATATATTTGTTTGTCCTATGTGAATGAGGGAGACTAAAGACATAACTGGCTGCAGCGAGTGCCTCCCCCAGATTTGAAAGAGTGGCAGGGCCAAAATCAAGGGACATTCGAGCTAAAATGCCTGGACACACGGAGTTTGAAGCAATTTAAGTCATAGGAAGAGGGAAAGACTGATTCTGGGAGAGAGTTGAATAGAAGAAAGTCTGAGAATAGATACATATCGAAAGGCGGAAGTGAAGGCAGAAAACAAAATGATGAAGAAGATATAGACAAGATGAGAAATGAGAAGAGACTGGGACATTTTAGGGCTGCCAGTTTAATAAGACGGCATTTCATTGCTTCTCCTCGATAGCGTAGCGTGATTTATTTGGCCTGTATATTTTCCTCCACCCTTTTTTTATACTCCTTTTTATACTGATATCAAGCTTAGAAAAACACCCCTAGACCCTCTTTTAACATAAATGTGTACATTTTTCGGTAGAAAAATGTCCCGGCCGAAGGCCGCTTCCTTCTAGAATTTGAGGCTCGCTATCGCTCGCCAGGAAATAATCGACACCTAAAGGGCACCAAAGATCTTAATATTGACGAAACAAAATGAGGCGAAAGGTCTTAAAATCGCCAAACTAACGGAACGAACGTCTTAAATCCTCAAAACTAATATGCTAAAGATGAGGGAGAAGGGGGTCCAGAAAAAGCGAGTACAACCCCCTTAATAATAAGACCTCATTTCATTGCTGCTCCTCGGTAGCGTAGGTAGTAGCGTGATTTATTTGGCCTGTATATTTTCCTCTCCAGCCCTATTTTTTTTTTTTTCGTTTGTATATTATCTCAGTCATCTTCCAATAAATCTAAATCACATCAAATATTTCGTTTCTGGGAAGAAGTCTCAGTCGTCTCAGCAAAAACATTTTTCATTATCTTTCGGAGTTTTACCGACGTGGGAGTATGGGGTCCGAATCTTGCATATTTTGGTTAGTGTTTCTTTTGTTTTAGGAGATGATCACTTTTGTGTTTAGAGATGGAGGAGTGCAAATGAAAAAGAGGCGTATTAAAGATATATTTTGCTACCTATAATCTACTGGCATTTGCGTAGGCCGCACTTTTGTTTTCACTTAAGGGTCTTCCTTTGTTCTTGTTCTATTTGTTCTCTCTATACCTCAATCAACTATAAACAAAAACACTCTATAGGCCCCTTCTTGAGATAAACCGGCCAAAGGCCGGTTCCTCGTAAATTACAGGCTCGCTATCGCTCGCCAGGAAAAAATCGACACCTAGATGACACGGAAAGTTTTAATATTGACAAATAAATTGGGCGAATGGTCTTAAAATCACCAAACTAATGGGCCGAACGTCTTAAAATCTGAAAACTAATGAGGCTAAACACAAGGAAAAAGGAGGACCAGAAAAACGACCCATCACCCCTTAATGGGTCAAGTCTCCGTCGGTATCTCAACTATCGCCTCCCTTATCTCTGGGCCGGCCTTCGAGCTCTCCAATTTCCAGAGTGGATTTCTGAGGTGGGAAATAAAGTGAGCTTTTCTAAGGTCGAAGAAACAGAAAAAGCTTTAAACTTTTTCTGAGTCTCTCTCTCTCTCTCTCTCTCTCTCTCTCTCTCTCTCTCTGTCTCTGTCTCTGTCTCTCTCTGTCTCTCTGTCTCTCTCGGATTAGTAGAAATTATATGATACGAGATGATAACAATAATTAATAACTTATGTATATAACAAGTCAAAGGTTGGTTTAATTTATGGGGGTTCCTAAGAACATGAGTTGAACAAGTAGTTACGTATATAACCAATGACTGTTAAGGGGAGATGGATCGCTTTTCTGGACCACTTTCTCTCTCGTGTTTAGCCCCATTAGTTTTGACATTTTAAGACGTAGGGCCCATTAGTTTGACGATTTTAATACATTTCGTTGTACATTTTAAGACCTATCGTGCCATTTAGGTGTCGACTTTTGCCTGGCGAGCGATAGCGAGCCTGTAATTTTTTAAGGTACATTTTCTACCGTAAAATGTACAAATTTGTCTTGAAGGGGGGTCTAGGGTTTTTTTGTTTGTTTAACCTTGATGGAGGTCTAGCGAGGAAACTAAAAATCATATGAATAATTGAATAAATAGACCAAAAAATAAAAAAAACAAAAAACAACACTATCCCCTTAATCCAAGCAATTGACCAAACCAGGGTATCAAATATATTCCGATACTCTGCTTGAAGATAAACTATCAGGCATAATTATATGTCCTCTATTCATTGCTATCCTAGTCTTTCATGGGAACCAATCATTCCTGTCCCTTGCGTTATCTCCTCTTCTTGATTGATCACTTGCAGCAAAAGGTTCTCCCGTTTGTCTTCCGGGAATGTCTCAATGATGATTACAATTTCGTTTTATATGTATTTCACTGTGACCGGACAACTCAACCAGTAGACCATTTCAACCAGTAGCTCTCAACCAGTACCAAATCAACCAATACGGTTAGGTTAATTTAGGTTAGTACTATTTTTTTTACAATTTCGTTTCATATGTATTTTACGGTGACCGGACAACTCAACCAGTAGACCATATCAACCAGTAGCTCTCAACCAGTACCAAAATCAACCAATACGGTTAGGTTAGTTTAGGTTAGTACTATTTTGTTTACAATTTCGTTTCATATGTATTTTACGGTGACCGGACAACTCAACCAGTAGACCATATCAACCAGTAGCTCTCAACCAGTACCAAAATCAACCAATACGGTTAGGTTAGGTTAGTACTATATTTTGGCACTGGTTTGTTTGGTCTTGGTTGATTTGGCACTGGTTGAGAGCTACTGGTTGAAATGGTCTACTGGTTGAGATGTCCGGTCACCGTAAAATACATATGAAACGAAATTGTAAAAAAAATAGTACTAACCTAAACTAACCTAACCGTATTGGTTGATTTGGTACTGGTTGAGAGCTACTGGTTGAAATGGTCTACTGGTTGAGATGTCCGGGAACCGTATTTCACTGTAAGTGGGTTCGACGTCTCCATGTACAATTTCACGAAATATTATTAACCCATACTGTACCGGTGACATCCTTTTAATTTTAGTTTGGCTAGTATTATGCGATTGTATTCAGTTTAAAAGGGGCCTTCAGCAATTAACAGGCTTCGAACTATCTCATTTAACAGACCTTACAGACTATTCAAAATAAAGCCCTTAAAATCATCACAGGATGCTTAGCTACTACACCCACAGATCACCTACATCAAGAAACCAAAGTCCTAAAAGTCAAAGTTCATCTAGACATGAGAGGCACTCAATTCCTGGCAGCAGCCTCTACGAATCGACACCACCCACTACACTACATGGCAACACACCCACAGACACCAAGGAATATCAAAACAACACCCAGCACACGGTATCACACACAAATACTGTCTTCTCTCCCTCCCTGCCCACCCCAAACCAACTTCCGGAAGCACATCCATACTCATATCACTCGCCGTTCCATCCACTCACTCATAGACAATACGCAGCTGCAAGCACGACCTCCCGAAATCCATCCTTCTGAATCCTCCTTTCCCGATCGCGAGGACAGAATCCACCTGGCCAGGCTGAGATGCGGACACCATCCAGCTCTTCTGAGCTATCAGAAGAGACTGGATGACTCCGTCGTCGACACCTGCCCGGGTTGTAACACAGCACCCCATACCATAAAACACATCATAGAAGACTGCATTTCACACAACCACTTACGCCAACAACACAATTTACACTATGTGAGAGCTCTGTGGGAAACCCCGACCATGGCCATGGCCTTCCTTAAGGACTCGGGGCTGTTCGGCCAGGCAGCTTAGGGAATAACAACAACAACAATTATTACTACCACAGATCTTCCCTAATCTGCACAAAATCGTTTAAATGTAGTTAGAATATAATTTAAAGGACGTCGCCGGTACAATAGGGATTAACCCTCGGATACGACAACGTTGTATCCAACACCCGTATAGTACGACAACGTTGTATCCAACACCCGTATAGTACGACAACGTTGTATCCAACACCCGTATAGTACGACAACGTTGTATCCAACACCCGTATAGTACGACAACGTTGTATCCAACACCCGTATAGTACGACTACGTTGTATCCAACACCCGTATAGTTCCGTATCCAACACCCGTATAGTTCCGTATCCAACACCCGTATAGTTCCAGATGTATCCAACACCCGTATAGTACGACTACGTTGTATCCAACACCCGTATAGTACGACTACGTTGTATCCAACACCCGTATAGTTCGACTACGTTGTATCCAACACCCGTATAGTACGACTACGTTGTATCCAACACCCGTATAGTTCCAGATGTATCCAACACCCGTATAGTTCCGTATCCAACACCCGTATAGTTCCGTATCCAACACCCGTATAGTTCCGTATCCAACACCCGTATAGTTCCGTATCCAACACCCGTATAGTTCCGTATCCAACACCCGTATAGTTCCGTATCCAACACCCGTATAGTTCCGTATCCAACACCCGTATAGTTCCGTATCCAACACCCGTATAGTATGACTACGATGTATCCAACACCCGTATAGTACGACTACGTTGTATCCAACACCCGTATAGTTCCGTATCCAACACCCGTATAGTACGACTACGTTGTATCCAACACCCGTATAGTACGACTACGTTGTATCCAACACCCGTATAGTACGACTACGTTGTATCCAACACCCGTATAGTACGACTACGTTGTATCCAACACCCGTATAGTACGACTACGTTGTATCCAACACCCGTATAGTTCGACTACGTTGTATCCAACACCCGTATAGTACGACTACGTTGTATCCAACACCCGTATAGTACGACTACGTTGTATCCAACACCCGTATAGTACGACTACGTTGTATCCAACACCCGTATAGTACGACTACGTTGTATCCAACACCCGTATAGTTCCAGATGTTCGTGTATCGAATTTAAGGGGAGATGGGCTGGTTTTTCTGGACACCCTTCTCCCTCATGCTTACTCGTTTAGTTTTCAAATTTTAAGACGCTAAGCCCATTAGTTTGGCGATTTTAAGATCTTTCACCCCATTTCTTTGTCAATATTAAGACATTTTTCCTGGCGAGCGATAGAGAGCCTGTAATTGTGGAGGAACTGGCCTTCGGCCGTGACATTTTTCTACAGAAAAATGTACATATAAATCTCGTAGGGGATCTAATGGATATTTGTTTTTAGTTTAATGGAGGTCTAGGGAGGACACTAAACAAATACATTAATATATACATGTAAAGACTCGCCAAAATAACCACTGTCCCCTCAATAGAAATAATTAATATGTTATGAATATCTCAGACACACTATCAACACTTATTTTTCGAGTTACAAACTTCTAGAAATGTATATATGTAGCCATTACTAACATGCATTATATTGGCAGGAGTAATTAAGTAACACCTCGTTCTTAACATTAATCATCAATTACAAACCCCAGTGTACTTAAATAAACTAATGAAAGCATATGGTCCTCCCGAGATGCGAACTCGGGACACCACACCCAGAACATCAGCACCTAAACCATTACACCACCAGGAGTAATTATCTAAACAACGGGTGGTTCAGTACACAGTCGATGGCACACAAGCATACAGAGCCGTATACAGCAGGGGGTTGCTAACGATGTATTATTGTACACTGTTAAAAGGAGAATGGGTTATTTATTTGCTGATTTTTTTGTTTTCCTTCCTAGACTTCCATCAAGCTTCAAAATACATCCCCTAGACCCCCCTTCGAGATAATTTTTTACATTTTTCGGTAGAGAGATGTTCCGGCCGAAGGCCGATTCCTCCTACAATTACAGGCTCGAACAAATATCGACACCTAAATAGCACGAACGGTCTTAATACTGACAAAATAATGGGGCGAAAGGTCTTAAAATCGCCAAACTAATGGGGAAAGCATCTTACAATCTGAAAACTAATGGGGCTAAACATTAGGGAGAAGGGGGTCCAAAAAAAGCGACCCCGTCTCCCCTTAAATGTGTCTACTGGCTGAGTTGTCCGACCCCCCCTCAGCTGTTGCCTGTAGTGCTGGTGTCACATTTGTTGCACTGCACGAGGCCCCTGCATGCTACCACCGGCAATTTGCACGTCGGGCGGTGAGGAATTCTGTCATTAGAGCTATTATGTGTGGATTGATGGAGACAGTGAAGGAGGGCAGGTATATGCAGGTAGATATAGTTACCATGATATTCTATTTGTATTTATTTGTATGTGGCATTTGTGTAGTGTTTGGTAATTCTATGAAAAAGTAATTGCAAAATAAACAGTTCAGTTCTTATCTATCGTATCCATTGCGCGTTTAGCAATCATGGAGAGTGACAGAAGCTTCATGATATAATATTTTGTGATGTTTTAATTAAAATGTCTATGAATGATGTGCTTTTTTTGCCTAAGGAAGGTTTTTATATACAAATAATTACGGAAATTGAAACTCTTTCTGACAACTGCATTTAGCTAGGGTCGTAGTTAACGAATAATTGCAAGTTTTTAGTTGGAATTGTTAGTTAGGAATATATAAAGTAAAATTTTAGCATTAACCCTATTTATTCCACCAAATATGTTATTTACATCAGTAAAGGGATACCCACTCGAAATACAAAAATAACTTGTTAGTTTACTACGATATACAACAGATCTGACTCCTGCATTCACTGTATAAATTCGTTTAGGAGTAACACCCATGATATAACCTATAGTTAGGAGGATCATTGTTTGAAATACTCTTAGACCTGCAACTTGACAAAGTATGTATGTATATACTCAGGCACATACCCCATAGCTGGGGGTGGCCGACTCGAGACAGAGCCCGAAAAGAAACCACATTTAAAGTTCCAAATATGAGGGTCTGGGACCACTTTTGCGTTCCCTCGCCCCTTAAATTTGACAAAGTATAATGCAAATTTTACCAATACTAAATTATACATCTAAAGTAACAATACTGAAGAGTCCGTGTTAGTAAGAGCATAACCATAGAAGTTTGCATATAAGATTATAGAACGCGACAACATTGGTTAAGGGGAGGTATTTAGTTTGTTCCCTACTTTTTCATCAAGCTTAAAATTACATCCCCTAGACCCCCTTTCAAGATAAATTTGTACATTTTTCGGTAGAAAAATGTCCAGGCCGGAGGCCGGTTGCTCTTAAATTACAGGCTCGCTATCGCTCGCCAGGAAAAAAATCGACACCTTAACGGCACGAAAGGTTTTAAAATTGACAGAAATGGGGCAAAATGTCTTAAAATATCCAAACTACTAGGGCGAAGGTCTTAAAATCTCAAAAGCAATGGGGCGAAACATGAGGGAGAAAGGGGTCCAGAAAAAAATCCCTCAAGTGGAGATCTCCCCTTAACCCAATCAGTACCAGTATTCAGGACACTATTAGACAATCTTATTCAGCTTAGGAAGTACATGTGGTAGTTCAAATTATTAAATGTAATATGTTGTGGCCTTTTAATTGATAAAGATCCTTCCTAAGCTGCATAAAATCATGTAATAGTTGCCAGTTTGTAATGAAAACGACGTCACCGGTACCGGGCGGGTTAATATAGGATACACATAGTCACATACAGTATATGTGCTTGTTCTGGAAAGCTAATAAATGACTGCATTCCTTCATTAGAAATATTATGTTTTTTACACCAACCAACTTCACATCTAAACTCAATTAATGAAATCAACAAATACATGTGGCACTCCGAGGACTCGAACCCAGGATACTCACATCAAAATTCCGCGCACTATGCATTACGCTATCAAGACAAAATTATCGGTACTTACAGTTTATAGGTAAATTTCTACTTCTAATCTCCTCCCACATACGGCATTATAGAATTGTCTCGAATTAATGAATGGGGAAAAAAGAATCTAGTTTCCTTTAATGCACAGAAAACCAAGTACATTACATTTTCTAACCGACAGAATCTCACTGACTCCCATATATTTTTTAATGATGTAAATATTCCCACTTCCCCTAGTATTGACATTCTCGGTGTAACATTAACTACTAACCTGAGCTGGACATATTATGTTAGAAGCATTGCTAAGAATGCCTCTAAAAAACTGGGACTCCTGTACAGAGTTTGAGAATTTTTCACTGACGAGCAGTTGGCCGTAATATATAAAAGTCATGTGCGTTCTCAGATCGATTACTGTTCACCTCTGTGAAGTGGAAGTGGTTGCATTGGGGCAGTTGGACAAAATTCAAAATAAAGCTATTAGATTAATCAATAACCCTGCAATCACACCGGACCTTCCTACATTATCCATACGAAGAAACGTTGCATCTCTTGCATTATTCTACAGATATTTTCACAGCAATTGTTCCGAGGAACTTGCTTCAATTGTGCCGCCTCTCCACATCTTTCCCCGTAGAACTAGGGCAGCTGAGAGCGCCCATGAATTTACACTTTCTCCTCCACAATGCAGAACTTCTGCTTATCAAAATTCATTTATCCCCAGAGCTACTACTCTTTGGAATTCACTTCCCTCGAATTGCTTTCCACAAACTTACAATCTACAACAGTTTAAATCCAGTTGTTACAAAGATTTTATGAATGGAGGATGCCTTTAGGCACATGGACCTTTTTTGTTTTATCTGTGTTTTTCCTTCCTCCGTTCATTGTCTCTTTAAAAAAAAAAAAAAAAAAAAAAAAAAAAAAAATATATATATATATATATTATTTTCCCCTTGGCATTGTTTCTTGCATTAGTATGTTTTACTTCGTTGTAATTGTTAAAGGGAAGGGTTTAATTTTTGGCCGATTATTTCATATATTTATTATTGGTTTTAGTTTCCTCCCTAGACCTCCACCAAACTTTAAAAAAAATATCCATTAGATCCCCCTTCTAGATTAATATATATAATTTTCGGTAGAAAATTGTAACGGCCGAAGGCCGATTCTTCCAATATTACAGGCTCACTATCGTTCGCCAGGAATTTTGTTGAAACGTAAATAGCACGAGAGGTCTTAATATTGACACAGAATGGGGCAAAAGGTCTTAAAATCGACAAACTAATGGGGCAAACATCTAAAATTCTGAAAACTAATGGGGCTAAACATGAGGGAGAAGGGGGTCTAGAAAACAAACCAATCTCTTATTAATAACTTTTCTTTCCCTTCTTCTTCTAACCTTCCCACCATAATAATAACTGGTGCTCACTACACTACAACTCACCTTGTCTGTGTTCTCTCTCTCTCTCTCTCTCTCTCTCTCTCTCTCTCTCTCTCTCTCTCTCTCTCTCTCTCTCTCTCTCTCTCTCTCTCTCTCTCTCTCTCACACTCACAAATGATCGTACTAGATAATTCGCTCGCTCAGGAATACGCAGGAGAGCTAATACAAAGAACAATTGGTTCGTAAATAAGAAGACCATAATTCCCTACTCATTAAAAACAAAATATTGATGCGATAAGAGCATTAAGATAATTCACTCCGAACTGGCTCATTAGTTTATGAATCACTTGTATTGTATACAAGCATCAGTGTGGGCCGAGATGGCTTAGGTGAGGCCGAGTAAGAAATGAGCTGAATTGAAAAGAAATAAAAAATAATAAAACAAATAAAAAATGTAGAAATACAGAAAACAATTAAAATAATAAAGACACAATAGAGCCTAGGTACATAGCCTTAAGTAAAATTTGACCAGGCTTGGTTAGGTTAAGTATATTTTAGGCTAGCTAAGGTTATGTTAGGTCTCGATTATAATTTAGGCTTACGTAGGTTGAATTAATTAAGGGGGGATGGGGGGGTTTCTGGTCCCCTTTCTCCCTCGTCTTAAGCCCCATTTGTTTTGAGATTATAAGACGTTTGGTCAATTAGTTTGGCGATTTTAACACCTTTCTCCCCATTTTGTTGTCAATTTTATAATCTTTCGTGACATATACAGTAGGTGTCAACTTTCGTGACATATACAGTAGGTGTCAACTTTCGTGACATATACAGTAGGTGTCAACTTTCGTGACATATACAGTAGGTGTCAACTTTCGTGACATATACAGTAGGTGTCAACTTTCGTGACATATACAGTAGGTGTCAACTTTCGTGACATATACAGTAGGTGTCAACTTTCGTGACATATACAGTAGGTGTCAACTTTCGTGACATATACAGTAGGTGTCAACTTTCGTGACATATACAGTAGGTGTCAACTTTCGTGACATATACAGTAGGTGTCAACTTTCGTGACATATACAGTAGGTGTCAACTTTTTCCTGGCGAATCGATAGCGAGCCTGAAATTTTAAGAGGAACCGGCCTTTGGCTGGTGGAATATTTGTGTATATCGAAAAATGTACAAATTTATCTTGAATGGGGGTCTAGGGGGTTTTATTCTAAGCTTGATGGAGGTCTAGCGAGGAAATGTAATAAATAACGTTTGGTTAGGCGATAATGGCTGTTCACGTTTTGGAGTTCTGGCATATAGATTTGAGACAGAATATTACAAACACTCTGGTGAATTCTCCCCATGGACGGCACTATCTACATCTCCCTCTCCCCCCCCCACCGCCCCGTTTTCCTCTCACCCTTTCCCCTCCCTTCATCATCAGAAATCACCCCTTAAATTACTCCCGCCACTCCCTTATCTTCCTCTTATTATTATTGCTTTCCATTTTCCGGAAATTTATGTTCCCTCCTGAAGATATACATTGTGTGCTTTATTATGGCGTCTTGTGATTTATGTTTATTCTGCATCTATCTTGATTGCATAATACTTAGTGTGCGGAATTTCGGTGTGAGTATCCTAGGTTCGAGTCCTTGGTGTACCACGTGTATTCATTACTTTCATTGATCTCATTAGTTAGATGTATTCGTAAATTAATTAGTGGGTTGGTTTAATTAAAATGTAAAACTTGCAAACTAAACAAACCAAAATTGGGACAAGGACAATATAAAGTCAAATTAAATTATCAAAATGGCTATGTGGAAACAACGCTTACTAAAATGAAAACAAATATGAATTTTATATATTACATGTTCGTTTAGATTGGTAATGTTCTAAGTACTAATTAAAAATTGTACTTGAATAATTATGGGGTGTTTTGCATTTCATTAGCAAATATTTATATTCACATTCTTCATAATTATACAATGTTAGAGGACTTAGGCAAGTCTGTACTCTGCTAAGATGTTCACCTCCGTATCTATTCGTTTTGAAATATGTTTTGGGTAACTTCAATGAGTCATTTAGTCTGGTACATACGAATTTCTGCATATAAAACAAGTTACCGCAGTGTTCTCACCGGATGGGACATCACAAAGTCCACATAGACAAAGGTTTCTACAGTATTAATGGTATGTGAACAGAGGCGTCGGGTGTGAAAAGGCTTACCCAAAGAAATCCAACCCTGGGCTTCTTGTTTATGACCTGAACGCGCTAACCATTATAACATAGTACCCCCGACATAACTGTATTCTCTGCGTAAATTACTGTTTTAGTTATCGGTAATGAGTTAGACTAATCTAAAAAATAATTTCGTCTGCGTGATTGATCATAACATAAATTTAAAATTTCTTAATTTTCCTCATCAGACCTCCCCCTCCATTTCTTTGATCACTTGAATAACCACCATCACTAGCACCACCACCACCACCACCACCACCATCAGCATCACCACCACCATCACCACCACCACCACCACCACCACCACCATCACCACCACCACCATCACCACCACCATCACCACCGCCACCACCACCACCACCTACACCACAGCCACCGCCTCAACAACATCAGCATTATACCTTCACCATGACCATTACCATCATCATCACCATAATCTCACCCTACCCTCTCCATCACTTCTCTCTCTCCCCCTCTCCTCCTCTCCTTAGTGTCAACCCTCCTCCTGGTCCTCCTACACTATATGAATGTAACCCCCCCCCCCCCAAACTCTACCGGGTGCTAAATACTGTAGCTAGCTCGCTACTTCACCATTTCTCTACTACGTAATGACGTTAATGACGGGATATATATATATATATATATATATATATATGAACAATATTCGCCAATCTGTGCCTTTATCTCAAATTTATTTTTTCTGGACGTTCCATAGCTACAGTTGTGAATGACCATCGCTCACTTCCTCAACCTATCACCTTCAGTGTTCCTCAGGGTTCTGTCCTGTCTCTTTATAATATTCATTAATGATCTTCTCAACTGTACCCCTAGTCTTATCCACTCATGCGCTGATGACTCTACCTTACACTAGTCAACTAGTTCTCCACAACGGCCCACCATCCAATTACTCAAAATCTCATGTGATGAGGCCATTGCACGCCTATGTTCTGATCGATCAACAATTTCCGATTGGGAGAGAGAGAATCTTTATATTTCCATTATTTCCAAAAACACGATTTCTCCTTCTATCTACCCATCAAAATCTTCCACATGACTATCCCTTACTCTTCAACAATACACAAAGTAACCCTTCATCTTCTTTAAATATTCATGGGGTTTCTTTTTCTTCTGACCTTTCTTGGAAAGATAATTGTTCCACTCTTGCTAATACAGCTTCCCAGAAGTTAGGTTTGCATAACTGTCTACGAGGGTATTTCACTCCCGCACAGCTTCTAACTCTGTACAAAGGCACAGTGCACCCTTAAGGGGAGATCTCCACTAGAGGGATTTTTTTCTTGACCCCTTTCTCCCTCATGTTTAGTCCCATTGCTTTTGATATTATAAAACGTTTGCCCCATTAGTTTAGAGATTTTAAGAACTTTCACCCCATATTAAGACCTTTCGTGTCGATTTTATCCTGGCGAGCGATAGCGAGCCTGTAATTTAAGAGGAAGCCTTCGGCCGGGACATTTTAAAATGTACAAATTTATCTTGAAAGGGACTCAAGGGGGTGTAATTTTAAGCTTGATGGAGGTTAGGGAACAAACTAAATACCTCCCCTTAAATCGAGTATTGTTTGCATGTATAGTAAGGGTTCCATACATGTATAGTAAGGGTTCCATACATGTATAGTAAGGGTTCCATACATGTATAGTAAGGGTTCCATACATGTATAGTAAGGGTTCCATACATGTATAGTAAGGGTTCCATACATGTATAGTAAGGCTTCCATACATGTATAGTAAGGGTTCCATACATGTATAGTAAGGGTTCCATACATGTATAGTAAGGGTTCCATACATGTATAGTAAGGGTTCCATACATGTATAGTAAGGGTTCCATACATGTATAGTAAGGCTTCCATACATGTATAGTAAGGGTTCCATACATGTATAGTAAGGGTTCCATACATGTATAGTAAGGGTTCCATACATGTATAGTAAGGGTTCCATACATGTATAGTAAGGGTTCCATACATGTATAGTATAGTAAGGGTTCCATACATGTATAGTAAGGGTTCCATACATGTATAGTAAGGGTTCCATACATGTATAGTAAGGGTTCCATACATGTATAGTAAGGGTTCCATACATGTATAGTAAGGGTTCCATACATGTATAGTAAGGGTTCCATACATGTATAGTAAGGGTTCCATACATGTATAGTAAGGGTTCCATACATGTATAGTAAGGGTTCCATACATGTATAGTAAGGGTTCCATACATGTATAGTAAGGGTTCCATACATGTATAGTAAGGGTTCCATACATGTATAGTAAGGGTTCCATACATGTATAGTAAGGGTTCCATACATGTATAGTAAGGGTTCCATACATGTATAGTAAGGGTTCCATACATGTATAGTAAGGGTTCCATACATGTATAGTAAGGGTTCCATACATGTATAGTAAGGGTTCCATACATGTATAGTAAGGGTTCCATACATGTATAGTAAGGGTTCCATACATGTATAGTAAGGGTTCCATACATGTATAGTAAGGGTTCCATACATGTATAGTAAGGGTTCCATACATGTATAGTAAGGGTTCCATACATGTATAGTAAGGGTTCCATACATGTATAGTAAGGGTTCCATACATGTATAGTAAGGGTTCCATACATGTATAGTAAGGGTTCCATACATGTATAGTAAGGGTTCCATACATGTATAGTAAGGGTTCCATACATGTATAGTAAGGGTTCCATACATGTATAGTAAGGGTTCCATACATGTATAGTAAGGGTTCCATACATGTATAGTAAGGGTTCCATACCGCACTTCTCAATGTGTAGAGTAATAACACATTTTGTCTCATAACTTCCCCTCCAATTCTAAATGAGATTAATATAGTTGCATTGAATGCACCCTAAATAACTATTTCATTTAAATGGTTTAAGCATAGTTTATGCTAATTACTATTACACTTACACAACTATGAAGGGCGTTTTATACACTATAATATACTGTATATGATTAAAAAAGACTAAAAGGTTGAAGTTCTGAAATAGGAACACGACTTATCAGAGTGATAACGTCTCGTCCTCAATGACAAGGCCAGGTAAGATAGCGATCCCCTTAATTACAGGTGAACATTATCGATGAGGAGGGGAGGAGGGGTTCATAACAAGAGGAGGAAAGAACTTGAGGGTGCGTGGGACTGTCAACTGCATTCTTTACCATTTCATGCAGAAGACGTCAATTTATGTTTCATTTTAACAATCTCTAAACGATTTGTTTTTAACTTAGGAAGGATCTGTCAGAGTTAGGTTAATTTAGACAATATGTCATCCCTTATATTCTACGAGGTGCTTCATAATTAGAGTGGTATACTGTACAACGGTTCTAGCATTAAAATGTACATACATCATCGACTATTAAATATATAGTAAGGTGTTGTCTTTTTTTTCTGGACACTCTTCTCCCTCATTTACCATCCGCTGAAAATGATCAGACTATAGTCACGAAACTACGCCATATCTGGTATGAGTGTTTACATATGCAGAATAGGAGTGGGTGACGTATGCGAATATGAAAATCATAATAAAATACGTCTTGTTCTTCAAACTTTACAATATACCGTCTCTTCGTTTGAGAAATGTATTGAAGAAGAATTGTGGTGATCCCTTGTGTGTGTCATAAACCGTTGGAGATATTGGCTATAAATGATGAATGTAGTTATCCACTTTGGGATATATATAATTGTTAATGTGTCAATCATGTCATTCTTATTTTTCCTTGTTAGTAAACACTAGATGCCCACTTTCAACACGCTGGAGTAATGAATTTATATCAGTTTTACGTACGTACATTTTCAGCAGTTTCATTTGTCTACCAATGTTTATCCTTCGTGTGTGTGTGTGTGTGTGTGTGTTTTTTTTGTTTTTTTTTCCTAAGCCATCCCTGACGATGTTCCCCTGTGACTGTTGCTCGTTAGTACCATGATTGCTGCTAAGTGTCACACGCTCCAAGAAGCAATTATAAGTCCCCACACGTCGCTCCTCTCCTGTTTGTGGCCTGGCCGACCTGATGACACGGCTCCCTTGGGCCAGCTCCCCCTCCACTATGGTCCTGGGCAGAGTAGGCTACCAGTAACTAAAGCGGCTTTACTTGGAATCACCAGTCAGCAGCACTGAATATAATCACCAGTCAGCAGCACTGAATATAATCACCAGTCAGCAGCACTGAATATAATCTACATTGGGCTGTTCTGCCAGGCAGCCTAGGGAACCTGGGAAGGCCGGTTCCTCCCAAATTTCAGTCTTGCTATCGCTCGCTAGGAAAAAATCACACCTAAATGACGCGAAAAGTCTTAATAATGACACAGACAAGAGGCAAATGGTCTTAAAATTGCCAAACTAACGGAACGCACATCTTAAAATATCAAAACTATTATGCTAAAGATGAGGATGAAGGGTGTACAGAAGAATAACGACCCATCTCCCCTTAACAGAGAAATGTGAAAATATTACGTCTCTGCATAATATTAAGGTCAAGTTTCCATAATAAATAAGAGATTTCAGAACAAAATGTTGGCGTAGATATCTGGACTGTATTCAGGAATATACAGCTTGCATTTTTGCTCACCTTCGGGGATCACGGCGTTTGGCAATAGATAGATAGATAGATAGTTAGTAATATATCGTTTTGGAGTTCCCATAAAAAAAATAAAAAAAAGGAAAATGGCATCCTCTCGTTTGTTCCATCTTGACGTGTGGATAGCAAGCGAATACTGCCCTTCTTCGGAATCACCATCTGTCACTCAAATGAACATGACGTAATGTTGAAGAATGTGTCTGGGGGCCTTGACTGGTTGAAATGTTGTACTGTGCTTGTTTGTGGCCCAGTCGACCATGAGAGGGGTTGGGCGTATTGATTTGCTAATGTATAAATACACACACACACACACACACACACACACACACACACACACACACACACACACACACACACACACACACACCTAATACCCCCTTCAAGATAAATTTGTAAATGTTTCGATATTAAAATGTCCCGGTTAAAGGCCAGTTCCTTTTAATTTACAGGCTCGCTATCGCTCGCCAGGAAAACATCCACGCCTAAATTGCATGGAAGGTCTTGATATTGGCAAACATGTGGGGGCGAAAGATCTTAAAATCGCCAAACTAATGGTGCAACCGTCTTAAAATCTCAGATATAACGGGGCTACACATGAGGGAGAAGGGGGGCCAGAAAAAAACATTACCCCCTTTATGACACGGCTTATTGTTTTAGTGTTGTCAACAATACAAATACTCTCAAGATGCTACATATGAAGATGCTACATATGAAGATGCTACATATGAAGATGCTACATATGAAGATGCTACATATGAAGATGCTACATATGAAGATGCTACATATGAAGATGCTACATATGAAGATGCTACATATGAAGATGCTACATATGAAGATGCTACATATGAAGATACTACATATGAAGATGCTACATATGAAGATACTACATATGAAGATACTACATATGATACATATGAAGATGCTACATATGAAGATGCTACATATGAAGATGCTACATATGAAGATACCACATATGAAGCTGCCCCATATGAAGATGCTACATATGATGCTACATATGAAGATACTACATATGAAGATGCTACATATGAAGATACTACATATGAAGATGCTACATATGAAGATACTACATATGAAGATACTACATATGAAGATGCTACATATGAAGATGCTACATATGAAGATGCTACATATGAAGATACTACATATGAAGATGCTACATATGAAGATACTACATATGAAGATACATATGAAGATGCTACATATGAAGATGCTACATATGAAGATGCTACATATGAAGATACTACATATGAAGATACTACATATGAAGATGCTACATATGAAGATGCTACATATGAAGATGCTACATATGAAGATGCTACATATGAAGATGCTACATATGAAGATGCTACATATGAAGATGCTACATATGAAAGTAAATAAGTCACTTTTCACTATGTTCTGGCTACTATTTCTTTTTTTTTTTTTTTTTTTTTTTTTGGCCGATAATATTCAGTTTAGAAAGAGCCTCCAGCAATTAACAGGCTTCAAACTATCTCACTTAAACCTCTTTTGCTACCACAGATCCTTCTTAAGCTGCACAAACTCGTCTGCGTAGAGCCAGAACAAAACTGAAAAGATGTCGCCGGTACAGATGGGGTTAATCCATAATCGTAAATAGTTAAAGTTTACTGCTTGGCTGAATCATTGTAAATTACGGAGATATGCAAATTAAAACAACACGAGTAGGGAGGGCGAGAGTGATTAATCCTCAGTAATATATCCATGCAAGCTATTCAATTTAAGGGGGTGGTGCTTGCTTTTTGGTCTATATATATACTGTATATTTATGAATGTATTTTTTAGTCTATATATATATTTATGAATATATTTGTTGAGTTTCCTCGCTACATCTCCTTCAAACTTAAAAAAAAAAAAAAAAAAAAACCCTAGACCCCATTTCAAGATAAAAGTGTACATTTTTCGGTAGAAAAATGTCCCGTCCAAAGGCTGGTTCCTTCTCAAATTACAGGCTTGCTATCGCTCGCCAGGAAAAAATCGACACCTAATTGGCACGAAAGGTCTCAATATTGACAAGGAAATAAGGCGAAAGGTATCAAAATCGCCAAATTAACGGAACAAACGACTTAAAATCTCAAAGCTAATATGCTAACCATGAGGGAGAAGGGGGTCCAGAAAATGCGATTACATCCCTAGCTCTTAATTCTAGCGCACCCCACCCTCTCCCTGGTTTCCCCTAGCCTCCCAGTTTACTTTACCCCAGGGAGGATAATTCATAGTAAGTTACGAAGATACCTAAATTATAGATGCACACGGCCAGAGGGAGGGTGTGATTTGTCTCTTGGTAAGTTAAGGGGAGGTTTTTAGTTCGTTCCCTAGAATTCCATCAATCTTAAAATTACACCCCCTAGACCCCCTTTCAAGATAAATTTGTACATTTTTCGGTAGAAAAATGTCCCGGCTGAAAGCCGGTTCCTCTTAAATTACAGGCTCGCTATCGCTCGCCAGGATAAAATCGACACCTGAATTGCACGAAAGGTCTTAATATGGGGTGAAAGTTATTAAAATCGCTAAACTAATGGGGAAACTTTTTATAATATCAAAAGCAATGGGGCTAAACATGAGGGAGAAAGGGGTCAAGAAAAAAATCCCTCAAGTGGAGATCTCTCCTTAACAGATTAGATGGATATATATATTATCACCATCTCCCATCTTGCACACCCATTCTGCCTTCCCCTTCCATCAAGTTTAGTGTGTCCAAGTGTAGATTCATATTTGTGTTCACCAACCCACCAATTAATTTGTATGTGTTCATTGTTGTCTGTTCTGTCATCCCTATTCGGGCTCTGTCTTGAGGCCCCCCCCCCCAAAAAAAAAATGGGGATTGGGCCTGAGTACATACATACATACATACCAATTAATTTACATATAAACCCAACTAATGACATCAATGACAGTATTGAATACATGAGGTACTCCAAGAACTCGGACCTAGGATACTCACACCGAAATTCCGCACACTAAGCATTACGCTATGAAGACAGCTGTGTTTTAGTAGGTTAGGAAGATGCATTAATCATTTGTATAATGTTCCACATAAGTTCTGTTCTTCTCCGTGATCTTATACTTAGAAATATAAGGCGCATGATTGAATTACGAGTGTAGTTGCTTATGCAGTGGTTAAGAGGAGGTTTTTAGTTTGATCCCCTAGACTTCCATCAAGCTTAAAATAACAACCCCTAGACCCCCTTTCAAGATAAATTTTTACATTTTTCGGTAGAAAAATGTCCCGGTCAAAGGCCGGTTGGTTTTAAATTACAGAGCTTTCGCTCGCCAGGAAAAAATTGACCCCTAAATGGCACGAAAAGTCTTAAAATTGACAGAAATAGGGCAAAAGCTCTTAAAATCGCCAAACTAATGGCGCGAACGTCTTAAAATCTTAAAGGCAATGGGACTAAGCATGAGGGAAAAGGGGTCCAGAAAAATTATCCCTCAAGTGGAAATTTCCCCTTAACTCATCTGATTAGTCAACTGATAATTAAAAGACACCCCACGCGCAATTCATTCATACTATTTAGCTTTCATACATTATTCATAGGAAGTTACTAAAATGCGTCAAAAGTGCACAGCGACACACGATGGACCAGAATATAATCCCTAATTGCAATACATCCGAGTAATCCATTTCGTTTCAATTTCCCATCTTCCCCATTCGCTCCCTCCCTCCCTATCTGGGGCTTCCCCTTTCCTCCCAGCTTAGTTTATTCCTCGTTCCTCCTGCACACGACACTCGGGGGGGCGATTGGCTGTTTAAGTTTAGACGAGTGTTTTATCCAGCCACGGGGGGGGCGGGGGGGGGGGGGGAGAGAGAGAGAGAGAGAGAGAGAGAGAGAGAGAGAGAGAGAGAGAACACCGCGGGAAGCAAACGAAGAATAGGGTTTGGTGAAGTTAGTTAAGTAAAGCATAGTATAATTTACCAAATTATCAATTATAATTATAATGATGTTGAACTATATTTTATAACATTCACTTCTCAATTATTCTGGTCTAGATTTTACCTGCATGGTCTTCATTTGAAAAATATATCAACACATTCTTCAACAAATCAAAATTGTCTTCCTTACAAAATTATAACAGCAGTTGCAACATACATACAGTAAATGTGCAAGGTCTAAAAGAAATAAAAGTTTCATGCACATATTTAACTTTCGATACAGGCGAATGTAAATGTGCAAGGTCTAAAAAAATAAAACTATTGCTTTAGAAAAAGAAGAAAACTTTTATAGGACAAGAAAAACGTAAAGTGAAAGAATTGAGGCCATAAAGAAAGCCTTGCCTCGAGACCAGGGAGAGATGGTAAATAAATGAATTACAAAAAAAATTAACGATTACTTTGGGATGTAGAAGGCATTCGAAAAATTCCAAGGCTATATAAATATAAATTTCGATGGATATGTATAAATACACACACACACACACACACACACACACACACACACACACACACACACACACACACACACACACACACAGATCCAGAAAGGCCACAATTATCAAAGACGTCTACTCTGTACGGTTATCCTGCTGCCCAGAGTGATTGAGAAAGCCAAGATGACAGTTAAGGGAGAAGATGGTATTTTTTGGTCGATTTTTTTTTTTTTTTTTTTTTAGTTTCCTCCCAATACCTCCATCAAACTTAATAAAACAACCCCAAGATCCCTTTCCAAGATAAATTTATACATTTTTCGGTGGAAAAATTTCCCAGCCGAAGGCCGGTTTCTCCTGAGACACAGGCTCATTATCGTTCGCCAGGAATAAGTCGACACCTAAACTGCACGAAAGGTCTTAATATTGACAAAGAAATGGGGCGAACGTTCTTCAGATCGCCAAACTATTGGGCCGAACGTCTTAAACTCTGAAAACTAATGGGCCTAAACATGAGGGAGAAGGGGGCCAGAAAAAAAAACCTTTCCCCCTTAAGGCGCTGCCCATTGGCCACAATACCCCCGCCAGGGTAGTACTGCTACAAATAACTATTGTTTATATACAGAGTTGCATAGTATGTTTGTGCCTCTTTAAGGGGATATGGGTCATTTATCTGGTCCCCTTCTTCCTCATGTTTAGCCCCATTAGCTTTCAGATTTTAAGACGTTCGGCCCATTAGTTTGGCGATTTTGAGACCTTTTTTCCCATTGTTTTGGCAATAGTAAGACTTTTTGTGTCATTTAGGTGTCGATTTTTTCCTGGCGAGCGATAGGAAACTTGTAATTTAAGAGGAACCAGCCTTTGGCCGGGACATATTTCTATCGAAAAATGTAAGGATGGTCTTAGGTGGGTTTTCTTAAGCTTGATGGAGTTCTAGGGAGGAAAAAAACAAAAAAAAACAAAAAATCATATAAATGTACATATACCGGTATGACTAACTAAATAGGCACGTCCCCCCTTAACCCAGAACCCTTGAGACTATAGCATGGGTCCTCAGGGGGTCGCAAAAAGGGCTTTAGCGAAAACACATCTGAGAAAATATGCACTACGGGGGTATGTAATATCGTAGAGTTTATTATCATAGTCCTGCCCTCTCGGAATCTTGGCATTTATTATTCTTTTGCTATTTCTGTCCTTTTCTCTCTTTCTCTGGCTTGTATCCATTCGGCCCCACTCAGCCAACTATTTTAAGACGTTTATCCCCATCTAGGTGTCGATTTCTTCCTGGCGAGCGATAGCGAGCCAGTATTATATGAAGAAATTCGGCTTCGCCGGAGACAATTTTCTATCGAAATATGTACAAATTTAGCCTGCTGTCAAACAAAAATAAAAAATATGGTGGCTCGCTACCGCTCACCAGTAAAAAGTGACACCTGGATGGGGATAAACGTCTTAAAACAGTAGGCTGAATGGGGCCAAATGGATACAAGCCAGAGAAAGATAGAAGAGGACAGAACAAAAGCAGGTCACACCCCCCTTAAACATTTATATACACAGGTATATATTGTTCGATTTCAAGTTTCAGCAACCAGGTTCAGCAGATGATAGGAGAATAACACGATGGAAATTGTAGCTTGATTGCCAGTTTTTCTCTGCTGGATTATTGGAGTAATTTACTGTTATTTACTGTTATTAATGTACTGTTATTAATGTACTGTTATTAATGTACTGTTATTAATGTACTGTTATTAATGTACTGTTATTAATGTACTGTTATTAATGTAGTTATTTACTGTTATTAATTTACTGTTATTTACTGTTATTAATTTACTGTTATTAATGTACTGTTATTTACTGTTATTAATTTACTGTTATTTACTGTTATTAATTTACTGTTATTTACTGTTATTAATTTACTGTTATTTACTGTTATTAATTTACTGTTATTTACTGTTATTAATTTACTGTTATTAATTTACTGTTATTTACTGTTATTAATTTACTGTTATTTACTGTTAATTACTGTTATTAATTTACTGTTATTTACTGTTATTAATTTAATGTTATTTACTGTTATTAATTTCACTCCAACACCAAACACCCCCCAAAGAAATTAATGAAAGCAAGTATGTGTTCCACCGGGATTCGAACCTGGGTTACCATATACACATTTAAAACACTCTAACCATTACACCACCAAGGCAGGTATTTGTGCAGCATTAGGCGTCATCAGAATATTGCCCAATTCATTAATTTGTTATTTCGTTGGAGAAACAAACATCATGTGGGTGAGAAGCCTTTTTGATGGCCATTGCACCTATACCCTGTTTCAAATAGATAGACCTGAAAGTGTGAACCCTAACCTCTGCAACTCAGAATATGCTGGAGCAAATTGGCAGTCAATTTCCACACCTATTCCCTGGCTGACCCTTCCCAAATAGTACAGATATGTGTTCGATTACTCATTTGTGAGTTGTAGAGGTTAATGTACAAGAGTTCTGACCTACTTATTTGGGAAAGGGTATAGTGTAATATGAATGATTGACTGTGGAGAGAGAGAGAGAGAGCGAGAGCGAGGACTGAAAGAGAGAAATAGAGGACAGAAAGAGAAAGAGAGAGATTGGATACATTTGAGAGGCACTGATTGAAATGGTCTCCCCTCCTACTTCTCGCTCTCCCCCTGCTTTTTTTCGGGCCTCATAAAAGAAGATATATGGCCCGGTCCCCAAGTTTGGCTCACTGCTACAGGGAGAACACGGGGAGATTTGTTTAACTTTTTTTATTTACAGGAGCTTTCATTTTATTTTATACTCTTCCTCGAAAAGAAGGATAACTAATAAAGGGAAACATAACTATATCTACTAAAAACTTAGCTAATATATATGACGCAGTATTGTAAGCCATATAAATTAGCGAAGTTTTTAGTTCCGATCCTATGCCCGTTCACAACCAATGAATAACTATATCTATTTTATACTCTTCCTCTAAACAGAAGGATAGATAATATAGGGAGAATAATTATAAGTAGGCAATTATAGCCATTCCAAATAATGAAACAACTGCATTGTGTGTACTGTATATCTGACTTGAAATTATGGGTAATCATTTTTAATAGTCACGTGTATTCTATATTTTCTCTATTAGCTTAGAAAATATTGATAATAGTTATTTCTGCAACAGGGTCATATACAATTATGGAATATGTGCTTACTCGGTATTGACACAATGCAAACATTTGTTTTATTATTTTACTGTTACATAATTATTTAATTGCATATGTAATGTGTACTTGAATGAACATTGTGCATTTATTATGAAATTAAGACAATTGCATTGAATTAAATATAGTTATTGATGCCTCAAGGGGGTGGCAGGAGCGGCATGCTTAAGGAAGAAAGGGTAACATATGTTCGACATTATCCAATGTTTTACCATTAATCCTTTAAAGGAGAGAGAGAGAGAGAGAGAGAGAGAGAGAGAGAGAGAGAGAGAGAGAGAGAGAGAGAGAGAGAGAGAGAGAGATGATGGATGGGTGGTGGGGGTTCAGAGGGAGGTGTATTTTGTGCATTTGTGCAGTTGTCTGTGTATACCTCTCTCTCTCCTCTCTCTCTCCTCTCCTCTCCTCTCCTCTCCTCTCCTCTCCTCTCCTCTCCTCTCCTCTCCTCTCCTCTCCTCTCTCTCCTCTCCTCTCCTCTCCTCTCCTCTCCTCTCCTCTCCCTCTCTCCTCTCCTCTCCTCTCCTCTCCTCTCCTCTCCTCTCCTCTCCTCTCCTCTCCTCTCCTCTCCTCTCCTCTCCTCTCCTCTCCTCTCCTCTCCTCTCCTCTCTCTGTCTGTCTCTCTGTCTCTCTGTCTCTCTGTCTCTCTCTCTCTCTCTCTCTCTCTCTCTCTCTGGAGTTAAATGATTTCATGAGAGGGTATTTCTGCGTCCCTTATTGCACCGAGATTGCTTGATCGTATTGCTATAATATTCGAATTCACCTAATGATTTGCATTTTCAAAAGTGAGGAGTTGTCCCATCCGCCAAGAAGTAAAACTATTATATAATATAGCATTATTTAGAACACTCAACGTAATACGTAGTAAAGTCAAACATAATAGTAAATTGAAGCTAGTATTTAACCATTTAATTGCACACATTTTGTTGTCTATGTGAGTAAGGGAGTCAAAAGACAGAACTGCCTGCAGCGAGTGCCTCCCCCATAGTTGCAAGAGTGACAGGGCCAAAATCAAGGGACGTTCGAGCCAAAATGCCTGGATACACGGAGTTTGAAGCAATTTAAGTCATAGGAGGAGGGAAAGACTGGTTCTGGGAGAGAGTTCCAGAGCTCAGCTGTTGAATAGAAGAAATTCAGAGTAACGTTTCACTCTTGGGTTGGAGAGTTGCACAGAGCATGGGTGGGATTGTGTTGCAAGATGGGTACCACGTACCCTACATAGAGGAGGGGGTATACACTGCGAGAGCTCTGAGGAGCACTGATTATCGTAGTAGCGATAAAATAGCGAGAGAGATGCAACATTGCGACGAAGAGAGAGAGTTTGCAGGGAGTTGGTGAGTGGGCGGGAATTAATGATACAAAAGGCCTTCCTTTCTACCTGAAACCTGAAGCTTGATACATGTAGTCTATCTATCTATCTATTGCCTGACGCAGTAATCCCCGAAGGGGTGGCCACGAACGACCCGCCCCCATGCACCTCTGTCCCCAGGCAGTGACGCCCCTCCACTTTAATTTCGAGGTTATCTCGATGGTTATTATTTACCAGATAAAAACTCAGCTCCCCAATTACCAACACTCCCCTTATTACAATATTGTCTATATATTATGAGCGCTCCCTCTGGTGTCGGGGGTTCGATCCTACGCGCCCATAGAGGAAGTTCTCTCAAAAACTTTCCCTGGCCGTAAAGACTAGGTCTAGACATACGTCTCTGAGGACCCACAAAGTCTCCTGCCCACGTCCAACTCCCTCGGGGGTATGTAGGCGCTCTCCTTAGCAGCCAGGATCAGTCTGTTGATCCCTTAGGATAAGATATAGGTTAAGTCTGTGTATTTTCAGCCTCGTTGGCTGCCGGCTGGAAATATACCGATTATTATTAGTATTAGTATTATTTGTATTATTATTAGTAGTATTATTGTTATTATTATTATTATTATTATTATTATTATTATTATTATAATCACAAAAATACATACACTCACAAACATATATACACATAATCACAAAATCCACATTCACCTACAGTGGACACAAGCACAACACATTCACCCTCACACGAAACAACACCATTACACACCTTTAAAACCCAATAAGGGTCCACCCAACTGACGTACACAATCCCGAGTAACTAAGGTAGGGGTAGATTCTCCCAGTGTGAGCCTCCCGGTGATTCAATTTGCCAAGGCTACGGTTGATCCGAAGCTTCGACTCAATTTATAGGCCGGATCCGAGGGGAGATCTGGGGGTGTTACTTGTTGGTGTACGGTGTGTTATAGGACGGGTGTACAGTCGCGCTAATAAGAGATGTCCCGACACCAAGTATGTTTTAATCAATAATTGGTATCAGCAATATCCAGGACCCACATACTAGGGTGTGGGTTCTGGCAATATCTAAGCTTCATTTCTTCATATCGAGTGAAATATACAAACATGTTCCTACACTTACCCACCCTATTCAACATCTGACAGACACTAATACAGTACAGGGCAAGCCAAACGAAATGACAGCTGGGATATGACTTATTAGCGCGACCGTACACTCGGATGCTATAATCTCTAGCCCAATCCCCAATGTGTTTATGTATGCAATTATAGCCATCTGGATTAATTTTTGGATAGATCTTCCTTTTCAATATATAGTATATATAGTTTTTTAGTTTATTTATAGAATATTAGTTTCATAAATTCGTTTCCAGAGAGATACTTTCATAACTAGAAATAGGTGAAATTTTTATGTTCATTCCAACAACCAACCATACTCCTAAAATCGATTAATGAAATTTACAAACACATGTGGCAGTCCGTGGACTCGAACCCAGGATGCTCACACCGAAAATCAACACCTTATACATCGCACCACGAAGACAGTTATCTACGAATGTGTATGAGTGGGCTAGAGACTCTGATATCCGAGTGTACAATTGCCTGCACAAGTTCCGTTCCTCTTCGATATTTTATTAAAGTAAAAATAGTGTTATTTAATTAGGAGACTTCATTGCTATGTAGTAGATAATTCACCTTCTTATCCTCTATTTATGAAAGTAACAATAATAGTATTTAGTCAAGAGATTTCCTTGCTATGCACTAATTATTTCACCCTCTTATGCATCTCTTAAATAAGGTACCAGACTCTAAATTCAATCTTACTATTTTACTTCCATAAATTTAATTTCAGAAAGGAACAGAACTTGTGCAGGGAACTGTACAATAGCCTGCACAAGTATCAGGTACACAATAGTACGGTAAAGTGGATACAGTGAACCTACATTAAGGGGGGAAGGTTTATTTATCAACTCTGCGTAAGCAGAGTTTGGTATCACCCCCCGTATAGTGGGTACCACACAACAAAAATTATGTTGTCGTTGTCGTTGTTGTCGTTGTTGTCATTGTCGTTGTTGTCATTGTCGTTGTTGTCGTTTTCGTTGTTGTAGTTGTCGTTGTTGTCGTCGTCGTTGTCGTTGTTGTCGTTGTCCGTCTGTCTCGAAACTCCTCCTAGACCGTTGGACGGATTTTCACCAAATTTCACACGAACATTTGTTGCGTGAATGCGAACGTCAGTTAAAAAATATGTTTTGAATGTATGCAATAGTTATGATTTTAGGTCCAAAATATGGTTTACCCCCCCCCCCCCTCCCCCCCCAGGATTTATATTTGGATTTATGGTAGTAGTGATGATGGTGATAATAGTAGTGATGATGGTTGTAGTTGTATTGATGATGATGACAGTAGTAATGATGGTGACAGTGGTAGATATGATGGTGACAGTACTAGTAGTAGTAATGATGGTCATAATAGTAGTGATGATGGTGACAAGTAATGATAGTTGTAGTGATAATAATGACAGTAGTGATGATGGTAGTGACGATGGTTGAGTAGTAGTGATGATGGTGAGTAGTAGTGATGATAGTGAATGTTGTAGTGATGATGACAATAGTTGTGATGATGAAGATCATAGTAATGGTGATGATGGCAGTAGTAGTGATGATGGTGACAGTAGGATACATGATGGTAATACTTGTTACAGTAGTAATGATGATGGTTATAGTAGTAGTGATGATGTTAACAGCAGTAATGATGATTGTAAGATGGTGGTGATGATATTAGTAATGATGGTTGATAGTTGTAGTATCAATGATGATAGTGATTAAGATGATAGTGACAATGGTGACAGTAGTAGTGATGATGGTGAGAGTAGTAGCGATGATTGTAATTGTAGTAGTGATGATGATCATAGTAATGGTGATGATGAAAGTAGTCGTGATGATTGTGGCAGTTGTAGTGATGATGGCAGTAGCAGTGATGATGGTGATTGTGATTGATGATGGTATTGGTAGTGATGATGGTAACCTATCGCAGAGTTGGGTATGCCGTTTTGATTTTGGGCGAAACGGCACGTCTACTTTATTGGTAATTACATTTTCATTTGATTAACAGTTTAGTATTTTCTCGCATTCCTGCACGCTCAGTTGGTTATACATATATTTCGAATTTGTTCGGAGGATATCTGATGCTCTGACTCTCTAAGGTTATTACCATGTGATAATGGATATATTAATTCAATGTACATTATAATACCTGTAGGAAAATAATCTATACATGTATATTTTCTGTTGTTGATGAATATGAGGTTTGAAGGTTCAGGAAATACAAATATACTTGCAATGTCATGATCGTAACAAATTACATCCATTAATCATTGTGTATGTATGTCAGTAAGTACACAATGGAGAACACGAAGTGGTAACGATAATCGCGTAGCACCTTTCACTCTAATGTTTGTACGCTTGCATAAAGTCAATGAAAGACATACACACATATTATCCCACTATTATATTTGGAGTGATACATCGAGACAAATTATGATATTATATATACAAAAACAAAAAAAACATTGTGTGCGAGAAAATGTTGGGGTGACAGGACGGTCGGTGGGTATTATTTTAGAGGGTGGAAAATGAAGATGGAAGGATGATGAAGGAGGGAGAAAGGGGGGGGGGTCGAAAATTGGGGCTTACATCCGAATTGTTTCTGATGGGTTGGTCGCGTAATGGATATTGATTTTTTTTTTTTTTTTTTTTTTTTTTTTTTTTTTTTTTTATCTTCTCCCTCATGTTTAGCATAATTAAGTTTGGGGTTTTAAGACGTTCGCCTCATTAGTTTTATAATTTTAAGATCATTAGCCCCATTTCTTTGTCAATATCAAGAAGTCTCCTGTCATTTAGTTGTCATTTTATGTATGTAATTTGGGATGCACTGGCCTTCGGCTTGGACATTTTTCTACCGAAAAATATACAAAGCTATCTTGAAGAGGGGTCTGGGGATATTTCTTACCCTTGATGAGGGTCTAGGAAGCAAACAAAAAACGTCTTCTTAATAGAAAGATAAGAGAGAAAAAACAAACACATGATAGTAAGAAGGGGAAGAGTAAATTGATAAAGAAATATATTGGGAACAAATATGATTATGAACACAAGAAACAGGAAGGCAAATAACGAGTAGGAGAAAGACTTAACCTTTTGAAGATTATGACGCCTTTTGACAATTTGTTCTTGCTATCATTAGACGCTTTTACACAATTTAGGGTGGATTTATGGGAATTAAGAGGGTAAAGGCTATCTCAACAAACCCTCTGACTTCCATATACTCTTTCTAATATGAATAAAATCGTAGAATAATGGCCTAAAACAGAAGCAAATGGCGTAATAAAGGGTTTAATAATAATGAACGCTCCTGATATACGGCAATATGGAGGAAGGTCATGAAAGCTCAGATAATGACGAACTGTATGAAATGAAAATAGGCACAATAACATTCACATTACTATTTGTTGAAAAAGGAAAAAGAAGGAGGAAAGAAAGAACTAGAGGACAGAGAATGAGGCAGAAGAAAATTGGGGCTCCCGTCATATGGTCTCGGTAGCCCAAATGGATAGAAAACGGCGAGGGGGCATCGAAGGGTATAACAAGAAAACGATCACATATATAAATACAAATAGGAAGAAGAAAGGAATAAAGATGAAGAAGTGGTAGAGGAAGAATAGAGGGAATAATCGAGACGTATAACAAGAAAGGGGTAACATATAAAATTACGGAGAAAGAGAGAGAGAGAGAGAGAGATGTAGCAAGAAGAAAAGACTGAAGATGAAGAAGTGGTAAAGGAAGAATCGGGAAGGAAAAATAATAAAAATAGTAGGCCTATCTATCTATTGCCTGACGCCGTGATCCCCGAAGGGGTGGCCACGAACGAACCGCCCCCAGTCAGTCGACGCCCCTCCTCCCAGCCAGCACCGCCTTCATTCATATATTTCCTCACTCCATCCTTCCACCTCTCCCTCGGTGCACCTCTCCCTCGGTGCACCTCTCCCTCGGTGCACCTCTCCCTCGGTGCACCTCTCCCTCTCTGTCCTTCCACCTCGCTCTCGTAGGCCTAACTGCTGGAAAATGGAGCTCATGTCACTTGGTCCCGGTACACCGATGGTTGTACAGTCACTCATAAAAATTCGTGGAACTCATATTTCTAATTATAGAAGTACTGTATATCTCTGGAAATTAATGTATTGATATATTATTCTGTACATCAACTGCAAAGCAATACATACTATTTATTGACAAGTAAGTTCCATCCAGAAATCAATCTAGATAGTTATAATTGCATAAAGAAAAACATAGTCTGAGTATGGGGTCCACGAATTTGTGTAAGTGACTACATGTCCGTGTAGTATGCTATGTGTGTATAACATGTGTGTACATATGTAGCATGCGTGTATGTTTGTATATTGTGGACATCCTATGTCTGATTATGCAAATATTTTCATGAATTCACTTCCTTATCTTGCTTCTTTGAACAACTGTACATTCTCCTTGTTCAATGACTAATTATATTACAAATTATATACTGTAGATTATCACATGACATAATTATGCTGCATGGCATCAATTATGCTGCATGGCATCAATTATGCTGCATGGCATCAATTATGCTGCATGGCATCAATTCCTCTTTTTCATAAATAGCTTTCAACTTAACAAAACTATTGTTTACAACGAATATATATATATATTTAACATTAACGTTTATTTAATTGAAATTGAATTGAATGAGTACGCTTTCTTTATGTATATATTTACATAGATGAAATATATGAGTTATAAGTTATATATTTATGCTATGTTAAAGAATAGATTTGCTACAATACAGAACTGCACAAAATAATGTGTATCTCCGTAAGAGACTTCAGCGAAACTCTCATCCTTTAAGAAACTTTGCTGCGATATAAAATTATATTTTAGCAGAAATATGGAAGGGGGTGGGGGAAAGAGTGAAGGGGTGAGGAATGATGCATATGATGGATGATGGAGGACCGACAAAAGACCAGGGCACTGGGCGGAGGCACAGTTACGGTATAAAGTTCTGTGTTACCTCCAAGACCAGCGCCACGATCTAAAGTTTTGTATTACCTCCAAGACCAGGGCAGTGAACGGAGGTACAGTCACGTTCTAAAGTTCTGTATTACCTCCAAGACCAGGGCAGTGAACGGAGGTACAGTCACGTTCTAAAGTTCTATATTACCTCCAGGACCAGGGCAGTGAACGTAGGTATTGTCACCCTCCAAAGTTCTGTATTACCTCCGAAACCAGGGCACGCCTTCTTTCCCTCCCCTCTTCCCTCCTTCTCTACCGAACCCCCCTCTATCAGTATACTCCCTTTTCTCTAACCTCTCCCTCTTTCTCTCCTTCCCTCCCTCATTTTCTTCCCCTCTTCCCTCCTCTTTCTTCGTTCGTCCCACTTTTCTTCCGCCCTCTTTCCTTTGAGAGCTGTATTCGCCCTTCTCTAGCTTCACCCTCCCTCCCTTATACCTCTCCCATCCATGTGTCCTTCCCACTCTTCCTCTTTTCTTCTCTCCCCTTTACTAGCGTGTTATCCTTCTCCCTTTCTTCTTACTTACATCCTCCCTCCCTCCATCTCTCTGTCCCTTCCTCCCTCCATCTCTCTGTCCCTTCCTCCCTCCATCTCTCTGTCCCTTCCTCCCTCCATCTCTCCTTTTACCCCTCCTTCCATTCCACCTCCCCCTCTTATTTTCCTTCCACCTATTCCCTCCCTCTCTCCTTCCACCTCTCCCCTCCCTCTCTCCTTCCACCTCTCCCTTCCCTCTCTCCTTCCACCTCTCCACCCCCTATCCCCATCCCTCCCTCTCTCCTTCCCCCTCCCCCTCCCTCTCTCCATCCCTCCCTCTCTCCTTCCACCTCCCCCTCCCTCTCTCCATCCTTCCACCTCTCCCCTCCCTCTCTCCTTGCACCACTCTCCATCCTTCCACCTCTCCCCTCCCTCTCTCCTTCCACCTCTCCCCTCCCTCTCCCCATCACTCCTCTCTCCTTCCACCTATCCCCGCCCTCTCTCCATCCTTCCTCCCCCTCCCCTCCCCTCCCTCTCTTCATCCTTCCCTCTCTTCTACCACCTCTCCCCTCCCTCTCTCCATCCCTCCCTCTCTCCATCCCTCCATATCTCCTTCCACCTCTGCATCCCTCCTCCCTCCTTCTCTCCTTCCACCTCCCCCTCCCTTTCTCCTTCCACCTCCCCCCCCTCTCTCTCCTTCCACCACCCTCCATCTTTCCTCCCCCCTCCCTCTCTCCTTCCACCTCTCCAGTCTGACTCTCCTTTTCTTCCTCCTTCCCTTCCACCTCCCCCCCTCCCTCTCTCCTTCCACCCCTTCCTGCCCTCTGTCAATCCCTCCTCTCTCCTCCCCTCTGCCACCGCCCCTCTCCATCTCTCTCCATCCCTCCTATCTCCTTCCTTCCTTCCTTCCCGCCCACCCCGCCCGTCACAAACAGCTGGGCGGCATGAAAAGGGAAGATAAGAGGGGTGGTGGCAGCAGGCGGGGGAGGAGAAAAGAAAGGAGGGCTTGGAGGAGCACAAAATCTATATTATAGCGTTCTTGACCTTTATTTATATATGCAGGTGAAATAAAACAAAATATATATATACCGGTATATACGTAAATAAATAAATATATATAATTATAACTGAATAATCAATAATAAGTAAGAGCCTATGAAACTGGCCTATGCAATATCTTATAACAACATAATTTTCTTGCACTTTTCCAGCTCCAGATTAATAATAATTATATATATACTAATGATAATACTAGCAATGTACGTTTGTGTACAGGGAAAGAGAGAGAGAGAGAGAGAGAGAGAGAGAGAGAGATATTTTGTAGGGAATGTATTAATAGCGCTCTTGACCTTTACTCACAGTTTGCATGTCAGTGAGCAATTATGCACACACTCACACTCTCTCTCTCTCGGAGGGTGGGGAGAGAGCCTTCATCTTTGCTGTCCTTTTCTTCCACTTTTTCTTAGGATTGCTATCTCTACTAGGATTAAGTCCTGGCCACCTCGCTCTGGGATCGTAAGATCTGTGTGGCCAGTGTATCTATGTAAATCTCTCTCTCTCTCTCTCTCTCTCTCTCTCTCTCTCTCTCTCTCTCTCTCTCCCCCCTCTCTCTCTATCTCTCTTTCTCTCTCTCTCTCTCTCTCTCTCTCTCTCTCCCCCCTCTCTCTATCTCTCTCTTTCTCTCTCTCTCTCTCTCTCTCTGTAAGTAGTGGGGTACCCCAGGGATCGGTACTAGGACCAATTCTCTTTCTAATTTACATCAACGACATAGATGAGGGCCTCACCTGTACAATCTCAAAATTTGCTGACGATACAAAAATTGCAAATAGCGTACTCTCAAAAGAACAAGTTGACGATATGCAACACAATCTAGATAAATTGTCATGTTGGGCCCAAATTTGGCAAATGAGTTTCAATGCGGATAAATGTAAAGTACTACATATCGGATACCTAAATGAGAAAGCAAACTATTCGATGAATGGCACTCAGCTTAAGAATGTAAACAGAGAAACCGATCTGGGAGTAACAATATCGAGTAACCTAAAACCGAGTCAACAATGTTCAGAAGTTGTTAAGAAGGCAAACAAAATAATTGGCTTTATAGGCAGGTCATTTGAGCATAAATCCAAAGAAGTTATCCTAACCCTTTACAATTTCCTTAGTCAGCCCTCTTCTGGAATACTGCGTTCAATCCTGGTGCCCTTATTACCAAAAAGATATAAACAAGCTAGAACGAGTTCAACGTAGAGTTACCAAAATGATACCTAGCCTAAAGAACAAACCATACGAAGAGCGTCTTAGAGAATTAAATCTATTTCCTTTAACCCAGCGCAGATTAAGAGGTGACTTAATTCAAGTGTTCAAAATCATCAAAGGCATCGACAATATGAACTGTAGTAAGTACTTCACTATCGACCAATCTAATTACACGCGGGAAACGGTTGCAAAATTATTGGTAAATCTTTTAACTCACACGAATCTAAGAATTTCTTCTTCAATCGAGTTGTCAACTTGTGGAATGGGCTTCCCCGAAACGTTATAGACTGCATCACCGTTGATTCATTTAAACTCCGCCTAGACAAATATCTCGCATCAAACCCGCGACTGAATGCGTTTGTAAATGAATAACTTTATTTTATCCCCCCCTCAGTTACTAACCCATCTGTCCCCTACTAACTTCCTAATCCTGCCACGGACATTAGTTCCAGGGCAGTAATTCCCCTTCCAATGTTCCCTTACCCACTCTAAACCACTGTTTGGACACTTGATCCTCAGTGTTTTGGAGGACAAGCAACCTAGAAGGGTCACTAGATCTGTTGTTGCTTGATTTCCTTTGTACTCCTTTGTACTCTGTCTGTTTGTCTGTCTGTCTGTCTGTATCTCTCTCTTTCTCTCTGTCTGTCTGTCTGTATCTCTCTATCTATCTATCTATCTATCTATCTATCTATCTATCTATCTCTCTCTCTCTCTCTCTCTCTCTCTCTCTCTCTCTCTCTCTCTCTCTCTCTCTCTCTCTCTCTCTCTCTCTCTCTCTCTCTCTCTCTCTCTCTCTCTCTCTCTTCTTAATGTATGTATTAAGCGGAAATTAATAGAGGTAATTGCATTATCTCCAATGAATACCATTACAACAGCAGACCTATACCTGTGAATGGGGGAATATTTCCAAGTGCCCACATTTTCCGCCCTGCTTCTGATGTTTCTGGGTCGGAATAAAAGACTTCTCAGAAACTTATTGTCCGGATACTTACTGCGGATGAGCTTCATTATTATATATATATATTTTTTTTTTTTTTTTTTTCTTGAGTTTCCTCCCTATATCTCCATCAAGCTTCAAATAACACCCCCTAGACCCCCATTCAAGATGAATTTGTACATTTTTGGGTAGAAAAACGTCCTGGCCGAAGGCCGATTCTTCCAAAATTATAGGTTCGCTATCGTTCGCCAGGAAAAATTTGACACCTAAATCGTACGAAAGGTCTTGATATTGATGTGGAAATGGGACGAAATATGTTAGAATCGACAAACTAATGGGCCGAACGTCTTAAAATCTGAAAAATAATGAGGCTAAACATGAGGAAGAAAGGGGATCAGAAAAACGACCCATTTCCCCTTATTGAAAGAAACTGGGTTATTCTTTCTTCTATTTTTGCCCCTGTCATTTGCATCTTGTACCGGTCTAAGGAGAAGATAATGTGGTAAAATGGGATTACTTGGGCGTGACTATAGCATTGTCTCTTTCCTAATTGAAAAATGTACACCTGACTGCCATCTTGTGGAAATCTGTTCCATAAAAAAATACTAGAATTTCTGGTTTTCTTTCCTTCGATTGTTATGATGTAAATCATTTCAGTATATAATGACACATTGCTGCCTCCTATTATATATATATATATATATATATATATATATATATTATATATATGTCTACAGGCTAAAACTCGCATTGCATAGTTTAACGTGCCCCATGTTTTGTAATACTTGCAAAGAGAGAAGGTAAACGCGACAGACTCTTCCTAGTTGACTAAAGTAAATATATGAAGAAAAGGGGTGAATACAAACACCATGTGAGGAGGAGCACTTTATTAATATCGTTTTGCAGATAGCTTCTTCAGGTCATAATAACGTTTTGCAGATAGCTTCTTCAGGTCATAATAACGTTTTGCAGATAGCTTCTTCAGGTCATAATAACGTTTTGCAGATAGCTTCTTCAGGTCATAATAACGTTTTGCAGATAGCTTCTTCAGGTCATAATTCTAATGGATTTTTTCGATTATTGATGTTCGCAATTAAGGCATACTTTAGGTAACATTTGTTTAATAAAGTGTTCATCCTCATACGATGTTTTCTCATTAAGGAAACTTCTCGGAGCTCATAATCCAAGTCCACTAAAGAGATGTTTCTATATGATTATCGAGGTCATGAATTATTAAATCGCGCACTAGCTCAGGTAAACGAGCGAAATTATGTGACTATGAACGTTCTCCTCACTTCATAATGTCCGCTTTTTTCTCCCGGTTGAAGTTCCAGACTATATTTTGTTTTGGGTGAATATTCTGAATTCTGTGAAATATTTGAATGAAAGGTCACAGTGTTGCCCCGAGCTAGTTCCTCTTCTATTGTTGTCTCTTCTATGAGGAGAATCGTGTCATACGTACCCTGGAGGAAACCATAATCTTTAACTAACGTTCTAAACATTCTGGAAGTGGGTCGAAATGTTGTGATAGTACCTCACAGACGTATGTTTCACCCGATTCATTCCGTTCACAGAAGATTATATACAGGTCACCAATGTAAAGATGTATTTACAGCCGCATCTAATTAAAACTCAAACATACGCTTATATTAGGCTGTTTTAGCTATGTTTTGCTATGCATAATGGGGTATGTACCTGAGTATATAGGTAGGTAGATACATAGATAGCTAGATAGATAGATAGGTAGATAATAGATGCACAAAATCATAATTATACAAACTACTTTAGGTAGTGGATAATCTTAACCCTTTCTGTACCGGTGACGTCTTTTATGTTTGATTTCAGCTACATTTCGACGATTTTATAAAGCTTAGGTAAGATGTATGGTAGCTAAAACTATTATCTGAGATAGTCTGTAACTTGTATTGGGTAGACGGTCTTCCTAAGCTGAAGTAAATTGTCTAACAGAAGCCAGAATATATTGCAATTTATGACGCCGGCACTGAATGGGTTCAAATGAAAGCTCCAACCATATTACATCTGCCTTCGTGTTATAGTCCATATTTTTGTTTTTCTAGCTTCAGGTTCCTGTTGCTAAAGGTTGCTGGGTGATTGTTGTCACTTATTTTAATTGTGTAAGAGGGAGTGTAATAAACCAATGAAGGCTAGATGGAACATATCGTAACCTAATGACTATGATGCCAATATATGTATCAGTATGAGGGAAAGGATATATGAAAGGTGAATACTGGAGGATACACCAATACAGCGCTAGGAAATGCGTTACGCTAATTTCAAAACTCATTGTTCTAAATAAGCAGTGCGATTTGTTATATACACATTTCTGAAAGAAAAGAGCCATGCATATTACACGGGGGCAATAAACATAATAAAATGCATCGTGTACATTAGGTTAACGATTGTTTTGTTTTTGTTCATCTGAGAGTAAATTGTCATGGCCTCATATTGATTACTAAGGTATTAGGAAGATAGTATAGCAAAATGTGGTTATAATTATGAAATTATGAATTATGGTACAAGAGTTTCAGCTTTTGTCTAGTTTTCTTATGTTTTCTTTAAGCACCGAGCAATTAACTGCTAAGGGATTCAAATGTCTGCCAGGTGCAAAAAGAGCGATACCAGTGTTGAGGCGGTGTTGCTATAGATGGCCAGATCCTCGGGTCCATCTCTTCATTCCAGGGTTACTAAATCTAGTCCAGTAGATAGTAAATAAATGCCGAAAATCACTAGAAAAATGCCACAATCTCTACAATATCGCTCGAAAATGCCTGAAATGTCCAAAATAATCTTGGAATTCATGTAGTTAGATGTCAAACTTTGCCTCTAGATCGAAGTAAATGCCTCTACATCTAGCGGGAAAGTAGCTAAATTGGCAACACTGCTTCATTCCCCTTCTGTCTCCAACCTACGCCTCCATCCTCCCCTTCTGTTGCTATTGTTTACTCGTTTCACCTCTGCTCCTTTCTTTTCACTGCCCCCCCTCCTGGCTGTCTTGTTCCTTTTAACGCCATTCTTAACTATTTGTACAAAGGTCTTTCTACTCCATTTCTCGCATTCTCCCTCTTTCGTTATTTATCTCTCACTCACACACACACATACACACACGCACACACCCACACCCAATCCTGACACCTATTGAGGCGTAATGTTCGTATCCAGTTATGTACGTCCAGCAATTTCTATCGACTCATTTAAATGAACTACTTCATTAATCACCACTACTACAATATATAAAAGACAATCATTTGTTGCCTTTTTCTAGATTATATTTTCCACAAATGGGTGAGTGTCTTTTATTATAGGGAAATTTGATCAGCAAGACTTCCTAGACAGATGGTGAGGAGAGAATATTCGTAGGTTCTATTCCGACAAAAGAGGTCGGTATAAATATAGTCACAGATGTTATCCATATATTGCCTGTCATCTTGTCCTATTTCAATCCCATTAGACTATCACTCACATCCTTGCCCCTCCTCTTGTATCTTACCTTCACCCCTCCACTCCTCAGTACCCATCTCATAATCTCATCTCAACACCTAGCTACACTCTACCAATTTATCCAACGCACCACCACCTCACCCACCCAGCACACCCGTCATAGGTTCCTCCCCCCCATCAGTTCTTCCAACCTCGCACACCCCTCCTCCAACCCCATCCAAGCGCCCCTACATCAACGCCTCTAAGGGCCATTCATTTAAACATCGTAAAAGCTTCCCCTACGACCTTTCCCGACCCAGATTGACCCTTATACAGATAACTGATAAGGATCAATCTGGGTCGGGAAAGGTCATGGGGAAAGCTTTTACAATGTTTAAAGGAACGGCCCTAACAACCATCGCCCACCTCCCTGATCCCCACCACCATGCCCCCCACATCCACTCCCCTCACACCCGCTCTTACTTGTATACTTACACCCCACTCCCACCCACTAACAGCTTCCTATCACCCCCACTCCCACCCACCCCACTCACTAACAGATTCCTCTCACCCCCACCCCCTACCCCTAACAGCTTCCTCTCTCCCCCTCAACGGTCCACCTGGTAAAGAGTCCGGCCTGGTACATTACCCTCTCCTTGAGAACACCGACCAACCTAGGCTCTATATTATAGGGAGGACGGACGGACGGACGGACGAGACCAAGCTCCCGGGCGCAGGGGTTTAAGGCGGTGTCACACGAGCGATTTTTCCGTCAATGTTTACGAGCAATTGTTGTCTGGCAGCTTCAAAATTTAAGTTCCATGAGAATTAAACTGCCAAATATAATCTGCTTTCGACTTAGTTTCCGATTCCAGTGCGAAAAAGCCTCAAAATAGTACGAGACAAAACTTGTTCATCGCAAATTACCGGAATATTCGCTCGTGTAACACCATCCTTAGTTTATCGAGGTATTTAATACGGTATATATTGCATTTATGACCAATCGGCTGTTAATTCATAGCGGATATATTGTCCATCTAGAGTAAGCAATATGGAAGCCCGTAATAGTGGACGTTTAATCCGAATCATGTGGTTAATGATTTAATGCAACGGTTCTCAGATAACCTGAACAATATCCACTTTAAGGTTGTAAATAGTTCTGCAATTAACAAGTTCAAGAAGGATGTAGATAATACTTTGTACACTTCGCAGTGAATGTGCTGCACTTTGAAATATCTTAATTGTGTCTGTGTCGTAGACGGAGGCATATGAATGGTCAACCTTCGTCTTGTTCTTGTCATTGTCCGCGTTATAAGAGTTCGGCTATGGAAAAGACAAAAATTGATTGACTGTAACTTAGCTTGCTGGTAGATATGTCCTACCAAATCTTCTTGATTTGTTTTTAGCTTATTTCACGAACGAATACCTTCCTATATACTGCGTTATCCTATTGTGTTTTCCAAATAAAGCTGACAGATTAGCTATGAGCAAACTTGTAAGGATAAATATTACATCTTTTGCTGCTTGTTGTGTCCTTCGTTCTCCTTTGTTCGTACTCTCTCTCTCTCCCTTCTCTCTCTCTCTCTCTCTCTCTCTCTCTCTCTCTCTCTCTCTCTCTCTCTCTCTCTCTCTCTCTCTCTCTCTCTCTCTCTCTCTCTCTCTCTTCTAAAGGAAGCTAAGGATGAGCTCTCTAAACCACTGACATTACTATTCAATAAATCCTTGCAGTCTGGAACTATGCCTGATCAGTGGAAGATAGCCAACGTAACACCCACCGATATTCAAAAAAGGCAGCAAATCCCTACCCAGTAACTATCGTCCAATTAGCTTAACCTCAGTTGTATGTAAAATGCTAGAAACGGTCATAAGAGACAGACTCGTAAATCACTTAGAGGAAAATAACATACTTAAAGATACTCAACACGGCTTTCGTAAAAAAACTTTCCTGTTTTAAACAAACCTCGTAGACTTCTTCCACGATATCCTCAACCTCTACGATGAGAGTAAAGCTGTAGATATTATATACCTTGATTTTCAAAAGGCCTTTGACAAAGTTCCCCACAATCGTTTACTGCTAAAACTAAAAGCGCATGGAATACAAGACGGTGTGTTGAAATGGATAGAAAAATGGCTCAGCGACAGAAAGCAAAGAGTAGTCATAGACGGAAAAGGCATCTAAATGGACCATGTAAGTAGCGGGGTACCCCAGGGATCGGTACTAGGACCAATTCTCTTTCTAATTTACATCAACGACATAGATCGGTCTCACCTGTACAATCTCAAAATTTGCTGACGATACAAAATTGCAAATAGCGTACTCTCAAAAGATCAAGTTGACGATATGCAACACAATCTAGATAAATTGTCACCTTGGGCCCAAATTTGGCAAATGAGTTTCAATGCGGATAATGTAAAGTACTACATACGGATACCTAAATGAGAAAGCAAACTATTCGATGAATGGCACTCAGCTTAAGACTGTAACTGAGAAACCGATCTGGAGTAACAATATCGAGTAACCTAAAACCGAGTCAACAATGTTCAGAAGTTGTTAAGAAGGCAAACAAAATAATTGGCTTTATAGGCAGGTCATTTGAGCATAAATCCAAAGACGTAATCCTAACCCTTTACAATTCCTTAGTCCGCCCTCTTCTGGAATACTGCGTTCAATGCTGGTGCCCTTATTACCAAAAAGACATAAACAAGCTAGAACGAGTTCAACGTAGAGTTACCAAAATGATACCTAGCCTAAAGAACAAACCATACGAAGAGCGTCTTAGAGAATTAAATCTATTTCCTTTAACCCAGCGCAGATTAAGAGGTGACTTAATTCAAGTGTTCAAAATCATCAAAGGCATAGACAATATGAACTGTAGTAAGTACTTCACTATCGACCAATCTAATTACACGCGGAGAACGGTTGCAAAATTATTGGTAAATCTTTTAACTCACGAATCTAAGAATTTCTTCTTCAATCGAGTTGTCAA
>CM064492.1:84032218-84147070 GCA_032716605.1 Paralithodes platypus | reverse complement strand
TACATTATTATGTAGAAAAAACCCACACATTTGCACATCATAAGCACGTTAATGATTTGTATAGCTACAGGAAAACAAATTCATTGGAAATCCCACTTATGCGCTCACAACAATCACAAACATTCATTATAATACAGTGGTGCTAAAAGGTCTGGAGTGGTCTGCCAACTACAGGTAGCGCCAGCGAACTTGACAATAATCTTGACCCCTTAACTTCAGTCCCAAACTATCGTAGTCCTCCACTACTAAGCCTCAATAGTACAGTGGGAGCCGTACTTGGTGATCGATGGTGAGAATTCTCACCCAGTATATGGAACCAGCTAGTCTGTCCTCTGTTTACAATCAAGAAAAGTCTACCTAACCAACGTATTGTTAAACCCGTGTATGATGCCTGTTTCAGTTTGCTCTGTGCTATAATGTAAGAATGTGCTGTAGGCTATTAGCAGGAAATATCTGGATTAGACGACTGACGATAACTATAATACAGCTTCATTGGTCAAGTTTCCTAAGTAATTTTGTCTTACAACAACAAGCTAAGATATAGTTGAAGATAGAAATGTGTAACAGGATTTGTATTCATGACTCTAGGTAATGTCTCCGGTAAACTGACAGGACTGACCTTCCAAACTTCCCCCATGTGAAGTATACGTAAAGGCCACAGCAAAATATGTCCAGACAGAGGGCTCACAGATTGCCAGGGTAGAAAATTGGATAGTGGATGTCGGGGTGATGGACATATTTACGTTGACCGAATAGTTTACAGGTGGGTAAAGACCTGAGTAGCCTCGTGTTACATATACAGTACTATTTCGTCAGAAAAAAATACGAAAATACAGGTCTGTTTTACACTAAACAATATTCTTTTTAGGCCATCAATGCTTAGCTATGAATTTTTCATCTTACGATTTTATTCTGATTAGGGTTAACCTAATAACATAAATAGAGGTCTTAGGTGCTATACTGTATACAGTATACTGAAATCTGACAAAGCACCTGGGCCATATAACATTTCACCAAGAGTCAAAGAAATAAAAGATGATATTTCAAAACCATTAACTCATATATTTAATATAACAATGCAATATAAGAAAGTGTACATATATAATGGAAAATTGTTAATGTAACATCCATCTGTACATAAGGTAATATATCACTGTCACTGACAGGTAAGTATTACCCAATAAGTTTAACTTAAATAATATGTAGAACATAAATGCTGCAACATCAACCAGAGGACGTTAAGTTCTTCTTCACGAGAGGTTTATACTAAGCTGAATAAACTCATCTGACGGTACCTATAGAATGAAATAAAGAAATCGTTGTGAGTTTGAAAGTATAATTTAGCAATGCCTTTCTAGACGAAGGAGCCAACGTTATCTGGCTAGTGTCGCAGTAGTAATGTTCGTGTCTGTACAGTACACTCGAGGAAAAAAAAACAATCTAAACATTGGTGAGCTGTATATAATCTTGTGTGAATGGAATGAATCGGGTGAAACACATCGGTGAGGTATTATCACAAGCTTTTGACCCACTTCCAGAATGTTTAGAGCGTTAGTGTAAAGATTATGTTTTCCTCGAGTGTACAGTGACTGAGTATGGTTGGCTGGAATGGATGGTGACTGTGGATGGTATGGGTGGACAATTATAGTGCATTATATCGTACCCGGACTCACAGGATAGGGTAGCTTGGGTTAGATTAGGTTAGATTAGGTTAGGTTAGGTTAGGTTAGATTAAGTTAGGTTAAGAAAATTCTCCTACTCAACGAGACAGAGAAAGGGGTGAGGGAATACAAAAGTTGTCCCGGACCCTAAGAATTGGAGCTTTACAGGTTTCTGTTCGGGCTCTGACTCGAGTCGGCCACCCCCAGCAATGGGGTATGTGCCTGAGTTTATACATACATACCTACAAGAAAACCAAAACCATGAAATGTCACAGAAAGCTCAGTTGTTTCGCAAAAGTCATGTATTTGGCTAAAGGGGGAACTAGTTGCTTTTTCTGGACCCCATCTCCCTCATATTTAACCCAATTAGACTTGAAATTATAAGACATTCGCTATTAGTGTGTCGATATTAAGACCAATGTTTGTTATCAATATTAAGACCTTTCGTGCCATTTAGGTGTCATTTTTTTCCTGGCGAGCTATAGCTAGCCTGTAAATTTGGAGGAACCGGCCTTTGGCCAGCACATTTTTCTACTGAAAAAATTACAAATTTATCTTGAAGGGGGATCTTGAGGATAATTTATTAAGCTTGTTGGAGGTCTCGGGAGGAAACTAGTACAATAATAAATTAATAAATACATAAATATATATATATATATATAAATACATAAATATATATATAAATAAATAAATAAGCCGTACCCCCAGAATACCAGCTAATTTAGCGTGTACTGTGGTCGGTCGCGGAACGGGAAGATATTAGTGTCCCGTTCAGTCAATAGATGGAAGCACACGTTTGACTAGAAAGAGGTTCGGCCAAGCTCACTCCATGGGGTCGTTCGGTCCACCACAGATAAACTTATGGCGGTTCTATGTCTGTGATCAAATATACGTCCTTCGGCTGGGACATTTTTCTACCGAAAAATGTACAAAATTATCTCGAAGGGGGGGGGGGGGGTCTTTGAGATATTATTTAACTGTCTTGATTGCTTAATGCATAGTGTGCGGAATTTCGATGTGAGTATCTTGAGTGCCACATGTATTTGTTGATTTAATTGAGTTTAGATGTGAAGTTGGTTGGTGTAAAAAAACATAATAATTATATAAGTTTGATAGAGGCCTAGGGAGCCAATTATAACACATATAATTATACAGTATAAAATTATAACACATAATTATACAGTATATACTGATAATAATAACAAATTATAACACATATAATTATACAGTATATACCGATAATAATAACAAATTAAATATATATATATAAAATAACGTCCCATTAGAATGTTCAGTGTCCCCTTTACGCTCCCTTATAACCAAACTAAACTTATATTTCACAACGATGTCCTATCATATCTTCCCAATTTAACCCTTTCATTACCAACGACGTGTGTACATTTTATTCAAGCTATATTTAGACGATTATGTGCAGTTTGAGAGGGGTCTGTGGTAGCTAATAGTGTTGGTTGAGATAGTTTGAAGCCTTCTCATTGTGGTCTGTGGTAGCTAATAGTGTTGGTTGAGATAGTTTGAAGCCTTCTCATTGCTAAAGGTCCTTCGTGAGGAGCATATAACCATCTAATAGTTGCAAGAATATGATGAAAAGAACGTTCCTGGTACAGAAGGGGTTAAGTGTTTAGCATGAGTTTCCCCTTCTGCTACCTCTCTCGACAATACTATCTCTTCTCTGTACTTCACCTTTAACCTAAATAACTTATCGCCCAATACGATTACTTTATATTTTTATGTTTAAATACATTTGTGTTTCATGTTTGAATTATATTGTTGGAGAGAGAGAGAGAGAGAGCGCGAGAGAGAGAGCGCGAGAGAGAGAGAGAGAGCGCGAGAGAGAGAGAGAGCGCGAGAGAGAGAGAGAGAGAGAGAGAGCGAGAGCGAGCGAGAGCGAGAGCGAGCGAGAGCGAGAGCAAGAGAGTATTTTGACGGAAGAGGAGAGTCATGACAGGAGTCGTTGTTGATGTGGAAAAGTATTTCACTCTTTCATCGTTGGAGGAGACACTTGTTACAAGCAGTTTTGCCTTTTATCTCCTTCACTCACGTAGAAAAAAAAATGCAGCCCCTAAATTCTCGCTTTTCTTAAGGGGGGATGGGCGTATATATTTCCTCATGTATGTATCTTTCTATCATTATTTTAGTTTCTTCCCTAGGCCTCCATCAAACTAAAAAAAAACAATCATTAGATCCCCTTTCTAGATTAATTTGTAAATTTTTTGGTAGAAAAATGTCCCGGCCGAAGCTTTCAAAATTACAGGCTCACTATAGATCGTCTGGAAAGATATCGACACCTAAATAGCACGAAAGGTCTTAATATTGACAAAGAAACGAGTCGAAAGTCTTAAGATCGACAAACTAATGGGGGCAAACATCTTAAAATCTGAAAACTAGTGGGCTAAGCATGAAGGAGAAAGGGGACCAGAAAAACGACCCACCTGCCCTTAACTTCTTCCACTCTCCTATCCTACGGTCCCTTCCTCAATAACTGCACCTCTCTCTCCACCACCGAGTGTATCATATTACTTTTCGATTTCCTCTCCATGCCAATCATCCTCACCCACCCATATCATATTCTTATTGTCTCACAATTCTGGCATATACGTCACCCTCCCTTATCTCTCTCTCTCTCTCTCTCTCTCTCTCTCTCTCTCTCTCTCTCTCTCTCAGGGTGTCAAACCGGAGCAATTTTGTTTGAAGACTTACATAATATGAGAAGAATACGAGAACATTAACATGACAGCATTGTGTTGACCATGCTATCACTTCCAAAGACGTAACCTGAACTATCAACCATAATTTCATCCCTACATATGCTATCATTATGACTAAAAACAATGGACAAGGCTTTCGTTTGACACCCTAATATCTCTCTCTCTCTCTCTCTCTCTCTCTCGCTCTCTCTCTCTCTCTCTCTCTCTCTCTCTCTCTCTCTCTCTCTCTTAACCATACCCAACGCACCCCTATCATCACCCCCCGCACCCTCTTCTCTGACAATGCGCCATTAAAGGGACTACTGGTTTATAGCTCTTAGGTAGGGACAGGGAAAGAGAGAGAGAGAGAGAGAGAGAGAGAGAGAGAGAGAGAGAGAGAGAGTACAAAGGAGTACAAAGGAAATCAAGCAACAACAGATCTAGTGACCCTTCTAGGTTGCTTGTCCTCCAAAACACTGAGGATCAAGTGTCCAAACAGTGGTTTAGAGTGGGTAAGGGAACATTGGAAGGGAACTACTGCCCTGCCACTAACGTGCAGGAGTAGGAAGTTAGTAGGTGACATATGGGTTAGTAACTGAGGGGTGGATAAAGTTTATTCATTTACAAACGCAGTCAGTCGCGGGTTTGATGCGAGATATTTGTCTAGGCGGAATTTAAATGAATCAACGGTGCTGCAGTCTATAACGTCTCGGGGAAGCCCATTCCACAAGTTGACAACTCGATTGAAGAAGAAATTCTTAGATTCGTGCGAGTTAAAAGATTTACCAATAATTTTGCAACCGTTTCCCCGCGTGTAATTAGATTGGTCGATAGTGAAGTACTTACTACAGTTCATATTGTCGATGCCTTTGATGATTTTGAACACTTGAATTAAAGTCGCCTCTTAATCTGCGCTGGGTTAAAGGAAATAGATTTAATTCTCTAAGACGCTCTTCGTATGGTTTGTTCTTTAGGCTAGGTATCATTTTGGTTAACTCCTACGTTGAACTCGTTTCTAGCTTGTTTATATCTTTTTGGTAATAAGGGCACCAGGATTGAACGCAGTATTCCAGAAGAGGGCGGACTAAGGAATTGTAAAGGGTTAGGATAACTTCTTTGGATTTATGCTCAAATGACCTGCCTATAAAGCCAATTATTTTGTTTGCCTTCTTAACAACTTCTGAACATTGTTGACTCGGTTTTAGGTTACTCGATATTGTTACTCCCAGATCAGTTTCTCTGTTTACATTCTTAAGCTGAGTGCCATTCATCGAATAGTTTGCTTTCTCATTTAGGTATCCGACATGTAGTACTTTACATTTATCCGCATTGAAACTCATTTGCCAAATTTGGGAGAGAGAGAGAGAGAGAGAGAGAGAGAAGGGGGGAAGAGAGAGAGAAACACAAAAAAGAGGGGGAGGGGGGGGGGGGGAGTGCCGGAGTAGAAAACGCACCATGAACAAAGTAAAAACAAAGGAAACATGAATAAAACACACACAATGAAAACATTGAAGGGAAAAGGGAAGCAGAAATGAGGCCGAGAGAGAGAGAGAGAGAGAGAGAGAGAGAGAGAGAGAGAGAGAGAGAGAGAGAGAGAGAGAGAGAGAGAGAGAGAGAGGAGAGAGAGAGAGAGAGAGATAAGGGGAGAGAGAGAGAGAGAGGGGGAGAGAGAGAAAAAGAGAGCACAAATTTTTGCCGGAGTAGAAACGCACCAATGTAAAAAGTGGAAACATGAATAACACAAATGAAAACATGAGGAAAGGAAGCAGAAATGTGCGGGAGAGAGAGAGAGAGGGAGAGAGGAGAGAGAGATAGAGAGAGAGAGAGAAAGAGAGAAGATAGGGGGGAGAGACAGAGAGAGAGAGAGAGAGAGAGAAGAGAGGAGAGGGGGGGGGGGAGAAGGGAGTACACTAACTAGCCAGACTGACAGCAGACAGACAAAGAGAGAAACAGAGACAAAAGTAAGAGTGTTATGGCCATGGGTGGGGCAGAGTTACCTTTGAATGGAGGGGGGGGAGGGGGGGGTGAGCCAACTAAAAAGGTGGTGAATATATAATTGAGAGAGAGAGAGAGAGAGAGAGAGAGAGAGAGAGAGAGAGAGAGAGAGAGAGAGAGAGAGAGAGAGAGAGAGAGTTACATAGAAACACAGACTACACAGACTTTGCGGCAGTACGGATTTAACTAACACAATTTGCTATAAGAGGTAGGTATGGCTAGCAAAGCAATGAGAGAGAGAGAGAGAGATTACATAGATTTACAAAGAATCATAGACCTTGTGATTCAGTGCGATGGACAATACTTACAAGACTTAATAAGGAAAGTGAGAGATATTTCTGATAACAATAGCTTATTATCGATCATGTATCAATTAAAGTGTATCATCATAAATTAGTGACGTATAACATTCGTATGCTCATTACCTGCCAAGAAATATATCAGAAAAAAGTTACATTGTCTATATTTGTTGTATCCATAATGCCTTTCTGAGTACCGCCGTGAGCATTTATAAGATTACACCACTTTGAATTTTTGAAACAATGAAGCCCAATTCTGGAACATCCGGGGTATAATATAACATATTATTGCTTTGTTTGGGTTAGGGGCATGGGGCTAGGAATCCTCCTCCCCTTCTATAATTCTCCTACTCGACGAGACAGAGGAAGGGGCGAGGGAACGCGAAAGTGATCCCGGACCTTGAGAATAGGAACTTGAAATTTTATTTCTGCTCGGGCTCTGTCTCGTGTCGGCCATCCTCCGCAATGGGTTATGTGCCTGAGTATATACATACTGTTGCAAAATGTACACGGAGCTATTAGCGCTCACGACTGCACAAGCCCCGATATTCAGATGGCGCTAAGTATATTTATATAATGATATATAATTGGTGCCCAACATCAATAATGATACTTGTGTTATAGAAACCAAATAGCTCTGATACCACAGTATACATTATTATATAGTATTACTCACTTTTGAAATATAAATCTATTAATCAAATGGAGGAAAACATTTCTCCATGTTCATTGCCAACATTAATGTCATATCGAGTATAATAATCTACCTATAGATACAACTATGGCTCAAACGGAAAATTGTGTTACTGTAGTGTAGTTTTTGTGTTACTGTAGTGTAGTTTTTGTGTTACTGTAGTGTAGTTTTTGTGTTACTGTAGTGTAGTTTTTGTGTTACTGTAGTGTAGTTTTTGTGTTACTGTAGTGTAGTTTTTGTGTTACTGTAGTGTAGTTTTTGTGTTACTGTAGTGTAGTTTTTGTGTTACTGTAGTGTAGTTTTTGTGTTACTGTAGTGTAGTTTTTGTGTTACTGTAGTGTAGTTTTTGTGTTACTGTAGTGTAGTTTTTGTGTTACTGTAGTGTAGTTTTTGTGTTACTGTAGTGTAGTTTTTGTGTTACTGTAGTGTAGTTTTTGTGTTACTGTAGTGTAGTTTTTGTGTTACTGTAGTGTAGTTTTTGTGTTACTGTAGTGTAGTTTTTGTGTTACTGTAGTGTAGTTTTTGTGTTACTGTAGTGTAGTTTTTGTGTTACTGTAGTGTAGTTTTTGTGTTACTGTAGTGTAGTTTTTGTGTTACTGTAGTGTAGTTTTTGTGTTACTGTAGTGTATTTTTTGTGTTACTGTAGTGTAGTTTTTGTGTTACTGTAGTGTAGTTTTTGTGTTACTGTAGTGTAGTTTTTGTGTTACTGTAGTGTAGTTTTTGTGTTACTGTAGTGTAGTTTTTGTGTTACTGTAGTGTAGTTTTTGTGTTACTGTAGTGTAGTTTTGCACCATATACAGTATATGAAGCCTTTGTTGATTTGAAGATGTATTCTACCACGGTAGTTTTTCCTTAGCTGCCATACGTCTACTCTAAAATATAGCATAAATCATAATTCGCACATACATTGACTTTGTTACACACTACAATTACATAAGTGTAATATAGATGTTATTATATGTTGAGCTACGAACACAAAACGTTAGGGAGCTTTTAGAAATATGACAATTCTCCGTGATTGCCCCGTATTTAAACTGATCCGATTATACAATATAAAATGCTATGCAAAAGTTTAATTCCAAAAGAGTTATTCCAACCACTGTCGAAAGTTCATAATATTACGGTATTGTGATTAATACATAACTGGCTTGACCTACTACACACTATTAATGGGAATTATATATATGTATTGTTTTTATTTCTTACATTAAGGGGAGATCTCCACTTGAGGGATTTTTTGCTGGACTCCTTTCTCCCTCATGTTTAGCCCCATTGCTTTTGATATTATAAAACGTTTGCCCCGTTAGTTTAGCGATTTTAAGAACTTTCACCCCATATTAAGACCTTTCGTGCAATTCAGGTGTCGATTTTATCCTGGCGAGCGATAGCGAGCCTGTAATTTAAGAGGAACCGGCCTTTGGCCGGGCATTTTTCTACCGAAAAATGTACAAATTTATCTTGAAAGGGACTCAAGGGGGTGTAATTTTAAGCTTGATGGAGGTCTAGGGAACAAACTAAATACCTCCCTTTAAGCCTCATAGGTACTAGACATGTTCACAAAATACATAATGTTTATAATAACGTCAGTCCTAATATACTTGCTTTGGAACCAATGAAATAATAATAATGGTTGTATTACGATTGTCCACAACGCGCATTTTCGTTCATGTTAAAGGGGGTGGGGGGGGGGGGGGGTTTCTGGCTCCTCTTTTTCCCCCCATGTTTAGCCCCATTATTTTTGAGATATTAATACGTTAGGCCCATTAGTTTTTTCTTGTTTAAAGACCTTTCACCCACCTTATTTCTCACTTTTAGGACCTTTCATGCCAATTAGGTGTCGATTTTTTCATGGCGAACGATAGCCAGCCTGTAATTATAGGAGAAACTGGCCTTCCGCCGAGCCATGTTTCTACTGAAAAATGTACACATTTATCTTGAAGGGGGGTCTAGGGGGTGTTGTATTGTTCTCTATAACTCACTATTATTACCTCTCTTGCTTTTCACTTCTCTCACATTCTCCTGTAACTCCTCACTCTCAGCTTTCCCTCTACCAGATAATGATAATAAAATAATAAAATAATACATATACAAATAAATCGACCAATAAATAAACCCTTCCCCCTTAAATCCGACTTGAATTAGAGAAGGTACGTATGGTCAGGGTCAATATCTCAACAGCTGAGCTCTGGAACTCTCTCCCAGAATCAGTCTTTCCCTCTTCCTATGACTTAAATTGCTTCAAACTCCGTGTGTCCAGGCATTTTGGCTCGAACGTCCCTTGATTTTGGCCCTGTCACTCTTTCAACTATGGGGGAGGCACTCGCTATAGGCAGTTATGCGTCTTGCCTCCCTCAATCACATAGAAAAAAAAAAAAAAAAAAAAAAAAAAAACCTAATGAAAATTTATGGCAGGATTACGAGGATAACTTGTGAGCATAAGTCATTATAGGCCTGAGATATATGTATTGCCTTTTGATAACGTACAGTCGCGCTAATAAGTGATGTCTCAGCACCAGGTATGTTTTGATCAATCATTGGTATCGGCAATATCTAAGCTTCATTTCTTCATATCGATTGAGATATACAAACATGTTCCTACACTTACCCACCCCATTCAACATCTGACAGACATTAATACAGTCCAGAGCAAGTCAAACGTATTGACAGCTGGGACATGACTTATTGCTAATAAGTCATGTCCCAGTTGGCATTCCGCTTGGCTTGCTGTGTGCTGTACTGATTGATGTCCGTCAGATGTTGAATAGGGTGGGTACGTGTAGGAACATGTGTGTATATCTCAATCGATATGAAGAAATGAAGCTTAGATATTGCTGATACAAATTATTGATCAAAATATACTTGGTGCTGCGACATCACTTATTAGCGCGATTGTACAACTGTTTCTTATAGTAGACTACATAAATGGAATTTATTGCTCAGTGTTTTAGTGTGTGCTGATGTATGTTTATTTAGTTTTTCAATAGGTAAATGTTATTCTATTTTTGTTTTTCTCTGACAGACGGTGAATTAAAGGTTTAATTATATTTGTTCTTATACATGTATTTTTTAAGATATTTTTTCCCTCAAACAGAACGTAAAAATCCTAGTCCGTGTAATTGTTTAATATTATGTAAGTATGCCACACAGCTGACCTCATTAAAAAAGTTGTCAATCAGAAGTTTGAATTTCATAACTACGTTCCAAGGTGACTGAGTTTGACGCAGTGATACACACAGCTACACACATTCACTCACACAGACACACACACACACACATCCACTCACCCGTCATCCAATTAGCTTAACCTCAGTTGTATGTAAAATGTTAGAAACACTCATAAGAGACAGACTCGTAAATCACTTGGAGGAAAATAACATACTTAAAGACACTCAACACGGCTTTCGTAAAAAACGTTCCTGTTTAACAAACCTCTTAGACTTCTTCCACGATATCCTCAACCTCTACGATGAGAGTAAAGCTGTAGATATTATATACCTTGATTTTCAAAAGGCTTTTGACAAAGTTCCCCACAAACGTTTACTGCTAAAACTAAAAGCGCATGGAATACAAGATGCTGTGTTGAAATGGATAGAAAATTGGCTCAGCGACAGAAAGCAAAGAGTAGTCATAAACGGTAAGGCATCTAAATGGACCAATGTAAGTAGCGGGGTACACCAGGGATCGGTACTAGGACCAATTCTCTTTCTAATTTACATCAACGACATAGATGAGGGTCTCACCTGTACAATCTCAAAATTTGCTGACGATACAAAAATTGCAAATAGCGTACTCTCAAAAGAACAAGTTGACGATATGCAACACAATCTAGATAAGTTGTCATGTTGGGCCCAAATTTGGCAAATGAGTTTCAATGCGGATAAATGTAAAGTACTACATATCGGATACCAAAATGAGAAAGCAAACTATTTGATGAATGGCACTCAGCTTAAGAATGTAAACAGAGAAACCGATCTGGGAGTAACAATATCGAGTAACCTAAAACCGAGCCAACAATGTTCAGAAGTTGTTAAGAAGGCAAACAAAATAAGTGACTTTATAGGCAGGTCATTTGAGCATAAATCCAAAGACGTTATCCTAACCCTTTACAATTCCTTAGTCCGCCCTCTTCTTGAATACTGCATTCAATCCTGGTGCCATTATTACCAAAAAGATATAGAGAATCTAGAACGAGTTCAACGTAGAGTTACCAAAATTATACCTAGCCTAAAGAACAAACCATACGAGGAGCGTCTTAGAGAATTAAATCTATTTCCTTTAACCCAGCGCAGATTAAGAGGCGACTTAATTCAAGTGTTCAAAATCATCAAAGGCATCGACAATATGAACTGTAGTAAGTACTTCACTATCGACTAATCTAATTACACGCGGGGAAACGGTTGCAAAATTATTGGTAAATCTTTTAACTCACACGAAGCTAAGAATTTCTTCTTCAATCGAGTTGTCAACTTATGGAATGGGCTTCCCCGAGATGTCATAGACTGCAGCACCGTTGATTCATTTAAACTTCGCCTAGACAAATATCTCGCATCAAACCCGCGACTGACTGCGTTTGTAAATGAATAACTTTATTTTATCCTCCCATCAGTTACTAACCCATCTGTCCCCTACTAACTTCCTAATCCTGCCACGGACATTAGTTCCAGGGCAGTAGTTCCCTTTCCAATGTTCCCTTACCCACTCTAAACCACTGTTTGGACACTTGATCCTCAGTGTTTTGGAGGACAAGCAGCCTAGAAGGGTCACTAGATCTGTTGTTGCTTGATTTCCTTTGTACTCCTGTGTACCCGCTCACGGTCATACACAGACGTAAACACTCATTCAGCTACACACACAGACACATTCAGGCATACATACATATACACACACACATCCATGCACACGCACATACACAGACATTAACACTCATTCATCTACACACACACACACACAAAGGTTCGATCCCAGCTACCTCTGTCAAAAGCTTTCCGGGTTGTACGTGGAAGTTAGATTTGGCTGCGCCACCTCTAGGTTCAATCTGGTTCCCTGCCCACACCCTACCCCTTCTGGGGGTATGTGGGCGCCCTTGTGGCAGCCAGAGTCAATCTGTTCACTACTCAGTTTGGGTTAACTGCACCACTACTACTCCTCGATTACGGGATTCCTGTCTCAGGTAATTATTTGTTGTTGATCTTACCTTACTCAAGGGACCCTACAGATGCGCGGATAAGTGCTACTTTTCTTATTTTGCCAATTTGATTGTCACCCCCCTATAAAATTTTCAGATTAGGCCCTAGTTTTGTCCAGCCAGTTCACCGAGTCCATAACAATTTGTTTACATGCTAGGCTCCTCCCAGAAGTTCCCGGATGTTCATTAGCCAGTCAGAGTGGAGCTTCACCTAGTGATTTATTTTCCCAACAAATTATTATTATCTTTTACAATTGTCTCTTCCAGTGTTTTTCATACTGTCTGAATTTATTACTTTCTCATTTCTCTACAAATAGTTTTTGGGATATCGATTTGTAACAATACATTTTAACTTGTACCCACAATGCACTTCGCCTGTGAAGTGTGACGTCAGTTTCAAACACAACCTCCTGGAAGGCCTCATGCCAGGTTAGTTTTCCTCACATTTAGGGGTATTTTTGGCGGTATTTCTCGAGTAGGCCTATGGCTATTTTTCTTCAATATATAACCGTAAGTAGACCCTTAGGGCTTGCATTACAGGGTCTTTTCCATGTCAAAAAGGCCAATTTCGCGCATTATATAGGGACATATCCTCAGCCCCCCCCCCCCCCCACACACACACACACACTCACGTATGTTAATGCTTTGTAAGAGTGTATTTTCTATTTAGAAAGTGAGGAAAGCCCTATTTATTAGCATTTGTATTAATAATTGTAATTCCGATACCTCAACAATCTAAGGGAGAGGGAATAACTCTAAAAATGTAGCCTAATAAATACAATTGAAAAAAACTCAAAATGTTGAAATCCGAGCCAAGTTTTGGCCAATTTTCAGAGTCCAAAAAGGGCAAAACCCATAATACTAGGTTAGGTTATGTTAAGTTAGGCTAATGTTAACCCCATAATACTAGGTTAGGTTAGGTTAGGTTAGGTTAGGCTAATGTTAACCCCATAATACTAGGTTAGGTTAGGTTAGGGTTAAGAGTTTGGTGTGGTTTGTGGAAGGAGGAAAATGAAGGTGAACGTCAATAAAAGTAAAGTAATGGTGTGTAATAGGGGAGAGCATAGGGTGAATCTAGATGTGAGGCTGGATGGGAAAATATTGGAACAAGTAGAGTGTTTTAAATATCTAGGAAGAACAATAAGCAGGAGTGGAGGTATGGAAGTGGAGGTAAAACAGAGAGTGTGTGAAGGAAGGAAGGTTTTCGGAGCAATGGGAAGTATGTGGAAGACGAGAAATCTCGGAGTGAAAGTAAAAAGTGCACTGTATCAAGGAATTGTTGTGCCAACAGTGATGTATGGGGCTGAGACATGGGCTCTGAAGAAAAAGGAGAAAAGAGGGCTGGATGTGATGGAGATGAGCTGCTTGAGGAGTATGTGTGGAGTTACTCGTAGAGACAGATTGAGGAATGAAGATATACGTAGGAGAGTGGGGCAGCAGGAACATTTGTCAGCCAGAGTGGACAGAAGGGTGCTGAGCTGGTATGGTCATGTTGAACGAATGGGAGATGAAAGGGTTACAAAGAGAATATGTGAGTCAGGTACAAGGGGAGATAGAAGGGCAGGAAGACCCCCATTGAGATGGAGAGACTGTGTAAGAAAGGCTTTGGATGATAGAGGAATGACTTTAGATCAGGCAGGGGAAGTGGTGGTGGACAGGAGTGAATGGAGAATGCTTGTGAATAGTTGAGTGAACACGTGGTCATTTGGAGCAAGGGGTCGGGCGCAAGTTGGACTAGATAATAGTCCATCAGGCGCCTGGCCCGGGGAGACGATTAATATGAAGGGTGTGCCTGGAAGTGTGGTGGGAGGGCTTGTGGCTTTGGCTCCGCTGCATGTCTGCCTGCCGAGATCGGAACCTCTCCGGGTGGTCAGGGGCCGGGGGAGTGCTGGAGCGACCTTGGTAACCCTGGTCTCTGGGTCTTCTCCTGGGTGACCTGGATGTGTGAGAGTTTGTGTTTTTTATCTGTGTTTATTTTTTGTTTTATGTTGTTTTTGTGTTTTCCCTGTTCATGCTCTGTCTTGAGTCGGCTACCCCCAAAATGGAGATTGGGCCTGAGCATATATATAGATAGATAGGTTAGGTTATTTGGTTAGGTTAATAACAAAACTTGGCTCGGATTTCATGGATTTAGCGGGGGGGGGGGGGGGGGGGCGGGAGCCCCCTCCCATAATACTAGGTTAGGTTAGGTTAGGTTAGGCTAATGTTAACCACATTCTTACTGAGTTTTTCAACATTGAAAAACAAGAAAACCCCAGCCAACTTTCAAAATGAGGTTACTGTGATTTTGGACTCTGAAAATTCGACAAACACCAGCCAAGTTTGGTCAACACTTTGGAGTTTTCTTCAGCTGAAAAAGGGTGAAATCCGAGCCAATTTTGTTTCCAATTTTGCCCTTTTTGGACTCTGAAAGTTGGCCAAATCCGAGCCAACTTTTGCCAAAACTTGGCTCGGATTTCAACATTTTGGGTTTTTTTCAATTGTATTTATTACATTTTTAGAGTTATTCCCATAATACGCCTAGTTTTACCCCACCCAAAACCCCGCATTCCCAAACTCTCCCCTAGATTGTTGAGGTATCGGAATTGCAATTAATAATACAAATGCTAATAAATTGGGCTTTCCTCATTTTCTAAATAGAAAATACACACTTACAAAGCATTAACATACACAAAAAAAAAAAAAAATAAACATAAAATAGCAGTAGTAGTTATGCAGAATTACCCTTAGTTGTGTTAGGTTAAGGAATTGTGTTTTCTCTGCCTCATTGGCTGCCGGCTCAAAATAAACCGATTATACATATTTTACACACACGACTCAATGCATTCAATATTCGTGTTTTGAAACTTCGTCAAAAGTCTGGGAATACAACCGTGAATAGTAGCGTAACCCTCATCATCAACCTGAATTGTAGCACAAATCTCTCTCTCTCTCCCCCTCTCTCTCTCTCTCTCTCTCTCTCCGCATGACCTCTTGCACCATCAAAGGATTTATAATCCCACCATATATTTGATTTTATTGGTAAATTATTTGTAATCATATTATCAATACAAGTCTGTATAATATATGGGTCTTGGAAAACATACTTTTTTAGATTGTTAATTATTATTATTCGAGGAACAATGCTGAACACTCCATATAGGTGAGTACAATGCTGAACACTCCATATAGGTGAGTACAATGCTGAACACTCCATATAGGTGAGTACAATGCTGAACACTCCATATAGGTGAGTACAATGCTGAACACTCCATATAGGTGAGTACAATGCTGAACACTCCATATAGGTGAGTACAATGTTTTCGTGTTATTATTGACAATTTGCTGACGTATTAGCTTTCAGCATTTACTATACATATCTCTCTTTTCTCAGATGTTTGCAATTAAGTAAATCCCTTATTAATGTATCGTATTTTGGGGATAATATAAACAAAATCTTCAGTGAAATGTGCCTGTGATGCATCTAAGTGCATTTAAGTCCACTGAATACAATCGTCCTATAGTTTCCAGAATATAAAGACAAGGACGTCACCGGTACAGAAGGCTTTACGGCGGCTAGAAAAAGGAGCCGAGATTTGACTACCGGACATACACACCACAGGCTACTTTAGGGACCGGTGTATTGCTCACAGTCATGATCCATTTTTTTGGATCTCTGTCTTGAGTCGGCTACCCCCAAAATGGGGATTGGGCCTGAGCATATAGATAGAATAGATAGATAGATGATCCATTTGGCGGGGTTGGTAGGCCTGTCTGGATGATTGACAGTTTCGATAAACCACGCCCATCGAACGAGCGCCTAGCAAACTGGGCCGTTGAGTGGGGATGGGCATATTAATTTGCTTATACTGTATATATTTGCTTATATATTTTAGTTTCCTCCCTAGACCTCCATCAAGTTTAAGAAAAGATTGGAGGGAGGGAGGTGGTGTGGGGGCAGGAAGGTAATGTGGAGGAAGGGCGGAAGACGGCGTGGGGAGAAGTAGGGAGGGAAGGTGGGGGAGCCGAGAGATAGGGAGGGAAGGTGGGGGAAGGCGAGAGATAGGGAGGGAAGGTGGGGGAGCCGAGAGATAGGGAGGGAAGGTGGGGGAGCCGAGAGATAGGGAGGGAAGGTGGGGGAGCCGAGAGATAGGGAGGGAAGGTGGGGGAAGGCGAGAGGTAAAGAGGGAAGGTTGGGGGGAGTCGAGAGGTAGAGAGAGAAGGTGGTGGAGGCGAGAGGTAGCGAGGGAAGGTGGGGGAGGCGAGAGGTAGCGAGGGAAGGTGGGGGAGGCGAGAGGTAGCGAGGGAAGGTGGTGGAGGCGAGAGGTAGCGAGGGAAGGGGAATAACAAGCGTGGTGGGGGGAGCGAGAGGTAGAGAAGGAAGGTGGGGGAGGCTAGAGAGGTAGAGAAGGAAGGCGAATAACACGTGAGGTGGAAGGAATGATAGAAGATAGAGAGTGAGATTGTGTGGTGGAAAAGAGAAAGGTAGGTGGTGATGTGGGAGACTGGGATAGTGTGCAGGGATTGAACGCGGTAGTGTGGAGGGAGGGAGGGAAGTTGTGTGGGTGGGTGGAGGGAGGGAGGGAGGGAGGGAAGTTGTGTGAGTGGAGGGAGGATGGGAGGTGTAAATAAGGCTTGGTTGGGAATGAGGGAGGGGGGGGGGGGGTCAGAAGCATGTGAAGCCAACAGGAGAGGGCCAAGTCGAAGAAGGGATAAAATACAGGCAGCAGGAAAATCATTTGATATACATACATATAAATACACTTTGGCGAGGCTATAGTTAGGGAGAAATCGAGCAATGGTGGAAATATCAGAAGGGGATGGAGAATGGGGATGGGGGAGGGATGTAGAGCGGGTGGGGGGGGGGGGCCACAGGTTAGCAGCGATGTAGCACAAAGGTAGATGGATGGCGAAGTGCACCAAAATGTAACCAAACAGGAGAATCACACTCACCATATTTCTCCTTGCCGTATGTCTGTCCTTCTCTCTTCTTCGGTGCTTTCTTACGATGTGTTTCCAACTCTACACTCACTACGATACGCGAACGCAAACACGAAATACAGGCTGAACCGCAAGCATCACCGACTACAGGGAAACCAAGCTGTGAAGTGTGAGCCTGTGAGGGAGTGAGGGTTGCCTCCCGGGTCACGTGACTGGCTGTGTTGGCAATTAGGTCATTTATAGACACCAATTATTGTGAGTCACGGGACACTTTCTATTCATATGTTTGCCTTTTTAGATTTGTGTTAGGATATTTTACGTATGCATAGGGTGGTGAACGACCAACATGCGCAGCAATGAATTACATCATCAATAACTCCCAAATAGCAGGTTCCATTGTCGTTGTTTCCATGTGATGTGATTTCGGGGGTAAATCCTTCCAAACCAGAGAGTGTGTACAGGAGAGAGGAGTCTTCCTATGCATTATATTAATAAAAAGGTGCCTCTAAACGTTGCCAGTTACCCTTTTCCGACATTTTTTTTCAGCGCCATCTATTGCAGAGTTCCAGAACTACTCAACGTGAATAAATCTACGGATGTACCCTCCATTCTGTTTTTGTTTTTATATTATATGAACCGGTACGCTACTTTTTTTGTTTTCTGTCTCTCCATATATATATATATATATATATATATATATATATTTTCTTTAATACATACGAGGTTGAAAGAAATGGCAATTTCTGCGTTGGAAATTTTATTATTCAAAGTTTCCAGGTCTCTGATGAGTTTTCGCTGGGTGGCAGGAAGTAGATGAAGGAGATGAGCAAAATTCATGGTGGTACAGGGTTACATAAATGTACATGATGATACAGGATATACGACGCGTTTCACTGGACAACCAGCATTATCAAGTAAGGAAGGAATGAAATAAAAGGTAAACAGGAAGGGTATATATAGAGGGTGGAGGATCAGAGGAGGAGGAAAACAGGGGGCAAAAGTCTGCTATTGGTGGAAGCGTAAACTAGGAGAGAGAAGGGGTTAACCGCTCCACGCATGCGCACTGGATGCGGGATGGTGGTCAGTAGGTGGGGTCGAAGCTGATTGGCTGCGTGTCGAGGGGCGTGGCCTAAGTTGTGTGGCGCCTGCAGAAGACGAAGCTGAAGGAGGTAGCGCGGGGGGCTGCGTCAAGGGCACCGGGGGGCGAGGAGGGGTGTTAGGTCCTGTAGGGTAGTGCCTTTTGGCAGAAGGAAGGATCTGAAGGTCCAGAGTTTGGTTGTTGATGTTGGGATGTAAGGCTTGGATATATAAAGCTTCGAGTATAGGTAATCTCCTTGGGTCACTTTCTTTATCGAGTATGGTGGTGTGTTTCTCTAACTCGTTGCGTGTGAGGTGAGGGTGGTTAGGGGTGAGATAGTGGTCTTTGATGGCTCCAGCCTGAAGGTGAAGAGTTAACCGACGTGAAAGACGAGTCTGCGTCATACCAATATAGGAATGAGGTCCACAGTCCTCATAATTACAGGTATGTTGGTAAATGACGTGATCGTCGGTCATCGGGCTCTTTATCTTGGTGGAGGCTGGTTTGTTGCGGAGAACGAGGTTGGAGGTCTTGGGGGATTTGTAATAAATTATTAATTTGATTTTGTTTTCCGGGTTGGTTGGGTGGACATGCTTGGAGATTATTTCTTTTAAGACGGCCTCGTCATTTTTGTGTTCAGAGGACATGTAATTGCGGTAGAAGATCTTAATTTCATTGGGGGGGTCAATGTTGGGAGGGCTTTGAGTGTACCATTTTTCAAGATGGTGGTTGATGGTGCTGGAGATGTCGGAGTTGGAGTATCCGTTATTTACTAAAACTTGGGATAGTCTTTCTAGTTCCTGGTGGGTGTCGGCCCAGGTAGAGCAGTGCGTGAGGGCTCTCCTAACATAGGCGGAGATGGAGGATAGAAGATAACGGCGGGGGCATTCACTATCGCCGTTGAGGCATTGTCCTGTGTTAGTAGGTTTAATGTAGACGGTGGTTTTGAACCCATGGTCGTTCAGAGCTACGAGGATGTCGAGGAAGGGGAGTTGTCCATTGTTAGATTTTTCAAAGGTGAAGTTAAGTCCGGAGGAGGTCATGAAGCGACGCTGGAGTTCCTGTAGTTCGTGGAGGTCCTTGATTTGCACGAAGATGTCATCCACGTATCTACAGTAGACCTCCAACCTCGTTCTCCGCAACAAACCAGCCTCCACCAAGATAAAGAGCCCGATGACCGACGATCACGTCATTTACCAACATACCTGTAATTATGAGGACTGTGGACCTCATTCCTATATTGGTATGACGCAGACTCGTCTTTCACGTCGGTTAACTCTTCACCTTCAGGCTGGAGCCATCAAAGACCACTATCTCACCCCTAACCACCCTCACCTCACACGCAACGAGTTAGAGAAACACACCACCATACTCGATAAAGAAAGTGACCCAAGGAGATTACCTATACTCGAAGCTTTATATATCCAAGCCTTACATCCCAACATCAACAACCAAACTCTGGACCTTCAGATCCTTCCTTCTGCCAAAAGGCACTACCCTACAGGACCTAACACCCCTCCTCGCCCCCCGGTGCCCTTGACGCAGCCCCCCGCGCTACCTCCTTCAGCTTCGTCTTCTGCAGGCGCCACACAACTTAGGCCACGCCCCTCGACACGCAGCCAATCAGCTTCGACCCCACCTACTGACCACCATCCCGCATCCAGTGCGCATGCGTGGAGCGGTTAACCCCTTCTCTCTCCTAGTTTACGCTTCCACCAATAGAAGACTTTTGCCCCCTGTTTTCCTCCTCCTCTGATCCTCCACCCTCTATATATACCCTTCCTGTTTACCTTTTATTTCATTCCTTCCTTACTTGATAATGCTGGTTGTCCAGTGAAACGCGTCGTATATCCTGTATCATCATGTACATTTATGTAACCCTGTACCACCATGAATTTTGCTCATCTCCTTCATCTACTTCCTGCCACCCAGCGAAAACTCATCAGAGACCTGGAAACTTTGAATAATAAAATTTCCAACGCAGAAATTGCCATTTCTTTCAACCTCGTATGTATTAAAGAAAATTTATTACCTGGCTTTACTAACATATATATATATATATATATATTATATATGTTTGACCAAGTTTGAGTGTGGCTGTGTGTACTTCCAAGTTAGTTACTTATATTACAATGTAAATACTTGTCTTCAATTGAGATTAGTTTTTCATATAGGCTACATTCATTGTTAATAAATTTAGTCAATATCAAATAATCATCAACAGCCTTCATGATCCATTGCAAACCATCCTATATTCTCAAGGTCAACCACAGCCTCCTTACATCATCACGGAGGCTTGGTTCAGCTTGGTAAGCTATGTAATTAACCCCTTCTATACCGACGACGTCTTTTGATTTTATTCTGGCTCCTACTAATCGATTGTATTCACTTTAGGAAGGATCTTTAGCAATTATAAGGCTTCCAACTATCTCAATCAACCTTTTTAACTACCACAGATCCTTTCTAAGCTGTATAAAATCGTCTACATATTGCTAGAATAAAATATAACATACGTCGACGGTACAGAAGGGGTTGATGGAGTATTGTTCACATTTCAGTGTAGGCAATACTTTGGAGTGCTTTTGCATATCAATATGTACTCATAAATCATTGTATTCATAATGACTATGGCTGATATGGTGATAGCAAACAAGCTACAGGAGTTTCTACAGACTCTACACGAGACACGTGTACACCATTGCAGCAAGGGAGAGGAACTGTCAATAAACAGACGACAGAAGTATTTTCCCGCGATAGGGAGGAGATATGCGCTACCGCCATCTAGTGCAGGGTTCCAGCCAAATCTGTAAATAATGGCCAACTACTATTAACACGGCTGATTTTCCAAGACTCCTCTCTCCTATTCTTGCTCTATGTTCCAAACGGAATCTTAGGTGTTTACTTTTGATCGAAGGGTTATGTAGGGTGACCCAGAAAAGCCTGCCACATGCATCGTTTCCATATGATGGGTTGCAATCTAAGGCACATTATTAGCTGAAATACAAACACAAATAAACATAGGTCAACTTCACGGTGATTCATGCTAACAAACTTGTTGTCTTTCTATTTTCTTCTTGTGAAGGACGTTCACGTAATAAACCCTCTCATACCGGACCAAATGTTTGGTAGGATATATTTTTGACCATCTGTGGCAGGGTATATTGCATGCATAACCATGATAGAAAGAAAGGCAATTTATTGTCAATGTAAAGTCAACACATAGTTGAGCCATGTTGACTGTCCTCAACATGGGATATCCGGGCGCTTCTTTCAAACAGGGATATCAGGGCGCTTCTTTCAAACAGGGATATCAGGGCGCTTCTTTCAAACAGGGATATCAGGGCGCTTCTTTCAAACAGGGATATCCGGGCGCTTCTTTCAAACAGGGATATCAGGGCGCTTCTTTCAAACAGGGATATCAGGGCGCTTCTTTCAAACAGGGATATCAGGGCGCTTCTTTCAAACAGGGATATCAGGGCGCTTCTTTCAAACAGGGATATCAGGGCGCTTCTTTCAAACAGGGATATCCGGGCGCTTCTTTCAAACAGGGATATCAGGGCGCTTCTTTCAAACAGGGATATCAGGGCGCTTCTTTCAAACAGGGATATCAGGGCGCTTCTTTCAAACAGGGATATCAGGGCGCTTCTTTCAAACAGGGATATCAGGGCGCTTCTTTCAAACAGGGATATCAGGGCGCTTCTTTCAAACAGATTTGGTCATATTGTATTGTCGAGAAAATAATTACAACCAAGTGTATTATTCTTGCTGTGGATAATTACAACCAAGTGTATTATTCTTGCTGTGGATAATTACACCCAAGTGTATTATTCTTGCTGTGGATAATTACAACCAAGTGTATTATTCTTGCTGTGGATAACTACAACCAAGTGTATTATTCTTGCTGTGGATAATTACAACCAAGTGTATTATTCTTGCTGTGTATAATTACAACCAAGTGTATTATTCTTGCTGTGGATAATTTATCTTCAGTAATAATTGTATGTTATTACCATATCTGCTATTAGAGATATGTGTAACTTAATATACTGTATAAATATAATGCAACGAATATAGTAGTATAATACAAGCATGCCGACTTTAGTGTAATATGACCTAGCCCGAATATAATCGATTAAGAAATGGTTTTCTGTGACTAAAATGTTCACCATAAAAAACGGGATGTGCTCCATTAATTCAGAGAAAACAGCATTTGTGATGCAACAAGTATCATGGAATTTCGACTACCTTAAGCGAACATTTGTTGTTACATGTTAATGTTTGTATGCATGCATGTATCATCATAAGGAGAGATGGGACGTTTTTCTGGTCCCCTTTCTCCCTCGTGTTAAGCCCCATTTGTTTTTGAGATTATAAGACGTTCAGCCCATTAGTTGGGCGATGCTGCCTGTGTTGTTGTCCACACAGCTGAGTAAGTGGTTGGGCAGTTGCAGTAGTCAGTATAGGTGGCCGGTCAGGCCTGAGTACGGTATAACCTTGTGCAGCAGAGCTGCCAATTACTATGTAGGATAGTTCTGCAACTATGTTTGACATGTAGTGCGTACTATTTAACAATAGTAATATAAATTTGTAGACATTCGTGTGTACAGACATGTTAAATAAAACCAATTAATGGGGTCTTTACATAAATGTTGTTGCTTCCTCACCGTGCTACGTGACATGAATATCATCATCACCATCATCAGTCTCGTTATCATTATCTATAGGCCTACCACATATTCTTAATGAGGGGTGGCTGATAAATGTTTCGTTTTGGATAGAAGGTGAAACAACCAATAGTGATTTAATAGAGTATCTCACTAATCATATATCCCTTTCACACACATTCAAGTGGATTTAGCATCACTTATATCATGTGTGCCTCCAAAGCTAATGCCCCTTCTTGAGAGAGAGAGAGAGAGAGAGAGAGAGAGAGAGCGTCGCCACCATCAAACCACCGGACATTGTCTGGTGATTTTGCTCAACTACGGGCACGAGCAATTCGCTGGTTTGCCTATCAAAGTTGCCACAACGTGCCCGTTGTCGGGCTTTTCACTCGTGCCCGACGGGCACTGCCCGATAGTGTGGACAGGGCTTAATGCAATGGTTAACTCATCTGATTACTCAACTCATAATTAAAAGAAACTACACTCGCAATTAATGTATACACATTCTACTGTCATGCATAAGACCACTACGAGGAACATATTTGATGTGGGCAACTGTACATTACAAATCACAGTCATTGTTATACTGTTTGTCTTGTATGTTTGCATTAATTTTTCTTTGTCAATTTGCTGCCTGTTTTCTAAATAAAATACAGGCCATTATTATTTATTATCTTACCGGTATGTCTCCCACGTACTGTAATATTAACGACACAAGTTAGTTACCTCAACCAGCCACTGAGTGAATCCGAATCACCTGGGGGTCGACAAACGAAGCATCTGAAGTAAGTGCCATATACAGTACAGTACAGTACACCCAATAAATGCTTCGTTTTTCGACCCCCAGGTGATTCGGATTCACACAGTAGCAGGTTGAGGGAACACACTTGTGCCGTTGATAGTACGACTGGGATGGATAAAACCACAGTCTGCATCATTAGCCGGGAAAAGACTGGAGTTCTTGAAAAGGGGGTCCAGTCCTGACGCTATTCTTGGCTTGCAGTGTGTTGGCTTAATAATCCAGAAGGGTTGATAGCCTCTGAAGTCCTATTCTAACTAACTAATTAGCCAGGAAGATCCCTGTGCACGAAGTAGTACAGGTGTAGGCCTCATTTGACCAATTGAAGGATACTGAATTTAAGTGAATAATTTACTGGTCTTTTATTGGACTTTCTACTGGATCAGGAAATCTGTTCTTGGAAATAGTCTGATTGGATTACCTTTTACTAAGTAATTTACTGACCTCTTGCTGGTATTATATATATACAGGTATACGGTATATATTAGGTAACCTCGTCTATTATAAGGTACTGTATTACTGTATATGTAGTATTTTAACTGAAACTCCAAGGAACTCAGTGGAGGCGAGTAACTGGATTTCGAATTCCTCTTATGTGCCTGGTTAGTCTCGCTGTTTCACAAAGTAATCAATAAATTATCGGTAACCAAAATTACTCCAACCTATCCACAGCCATACGATCGCTTTACACTGGATATGGCCGCCAATCAAAAGCCTCCTTTCTTTGTTCTCAATGTTCTGGCATAAGTGAACAGTGTATAATTAGTGGTAGTGAATTAAGAGCTAAACAAGGGACAGGTGTTTTAGAAAAAGAGGCTCCAGTCTTGACTTTCTTCTGAGTTATTCTGGCTTAATAATCTTGAAGCGTTGGTAGCCTATAAAAGAAAAGCTAAGCTGTTTTGAGTGATCTATTCCTCGATATCGGAGCAAATTTAACACAATCCTTCAAGCATATTATCACTTGTATCTTCTTTGTAAGGTAAGAGTAAGTTTGGCATTGTTTTTGTTAGTTGCTTGCAATAATCGACCTCATATCTAGATTTCTATTAATTTCCACAACCTCATTTGCAATTTCTGCATAGGCAGTCGAAATTTACGATCAAAGAACAATTCACATGTATTTATGTCTTTTATAATATATGCTTTTCTATTCTGAGTGACACACGTGTTTGTTTTGATGTATTGGGATCCTAGTATAGTAGCAACTTTATTAGTCTAGATTAGGAAAATTCTTGATCAATCTCCTTAATAATTATATACCCCAGATTTATGTGAGAGTATGTGTGTGTGCTTCAGCGTGTGGATGTGTGGGAGTGTGCCTGTATGTGTGTACCATTATGTGAGAGTATGTGCGTGTGGATGTGTGAGAGTGTGTGTGTGTGAGAGACTTGGACTTTGAAATGGTCGTGGCGGAGGGACGAATTGGGGAACAACTAGGTTGATTGTAGGGAGGTACCGGTACAATAAGATAAACTACAATGTAACTAGAATAAGATAGATTGTACACCACTTTGTAACTGTCACCTTGTGTGTGTGTGTGCGTACTCACAACCCCACAGTGACACGGCAACACTCACTGTGAAGTCCACTGGTACTCATCATTGCTTTAACCTTTTGATTGGCCAGGCAGGACAGGGTTACGTTTTCATCTCGCTCTCTGATTATTACGTCTATTCTGATTCGTCTTTGTATGTTCAAGCTGGGTTTTTTTTTATGAACACTAATGAAGGGTTTTATATATTGTCGTATATAGTCAAAATTAATATACTATTATTTAGAAAGAGTACCGCCAAATTCAATAGTTTGCCAAAACATCCTTGATGGCCATGTGTATGGAAATAATACAGTATTATTGGAAAAGTGCACCGATATAATTTTAGCAAACAAGGCAATTTTTTTGTTTCAAGATCCATTTGATTTTAAGGTTGATTCACGTCGGTAATCCATTACTACCCATTAATCAACAATTTTAAAGCAACCTAGATGGTGGGGAGGGGTATGAAAATCAAGGTACTGTAGCATAATATTCCACGTCTAGTATTTAATAGGGTAAGCGATATTATAAAACGTCTGAATAACAAGTCCTTCATAAACTTCCTAAACTGTTCTAGACCGGAAGTGTTTACAAAGCCCGGGTGCATCAGCGGTCATGTTGCTTTGTCTTCACTGCCCTATCATGGTGTTATAGATGGTGTCACACGAGTGCAATTTCCGGCAATTTTCGATGGGCAAATTTTTCCTGTACTATTTTTTGGGCTCTTTCGCGTTGGAATCGGACACTAAATCGATGGTAGATTATGTCAAGTAGCTTATTTATCTTGGAACTTGAATTTTGTAGCTGCCAGACCATAATTGCTCGTACATATCGTCGGGAAAATCGCTCGTGTGACACCGCCTTACAAAAAGCCCCCACCCAAAATAGTGTGCTGCTGTTTTTCTGTTGCTGTTTTTCTGTTGTGTGTGTTCCGTTTTCTATTTGTGTATATTTATATATCCTTTGTTGTTTATTTCCTTTGTGTGTTACGTTGTGTATGTGTGTTTATAAAGGCCTTTCGTTTTCCTGTTTCATTGTTTTATGTTTGTTTTGTTTTTTCTTTCTAAAAGACAATCGTATATATTATAAAAAGTAAGTCCCACCCCTTTCCCGATCATAAACAAGTCATTATAAATATACAAGAGACCGACCATCACTTGCATTACCGTATAATGTCCACAAACATTTAAAATAATATAAGCAGGATTCTTTCTTTTTATGTATTGCATTATAATTATAAAGGAGTCTTGCATAGCTTATATTAATTATCTTACATTTTATTATATTCTACCTTTCTAAACTCTACTAAGCTGCTTACCAAAGCGGCCCTCCGCCACAGCCATCTCCAAATCTAGGTTTCTCACCATTGTCCTCTTCAGCGGGAAAGACCTTGTGCCCCTCAGACACAGGAGAGCAGACCTGAGAAGAGAGAAGGAGAGCCGGCATAATTATACTATCCATGTTGTGACTTGACTTCTATGCGGGTGCTTCTATTTTGATATTTGTTCAGCTAAACTGGCATAGAAGACACTTGCTGATGGTTCCATTCCTCCCGACGACGAGAACACCAGTGGGATGAAGCTCCCTTGAACCCTGATAATTAATCTGTCTTAATTTAGCCTGTTTATTCTCATTTTTGTTTCTTGAATATGCTGTCTTGAATCCATGTTCGCGATATGTCTGTGTTCTTGAGTTGAAAATGCTGATGTAAAAAAATAAAACATTTTGACCCCTTTTCCAAAACCCTCGAGCACTTACATCCACTCATGCTTCATTCGACGTATTTACAGGGTTGTGGACCAAGCGCTGTCCAGCCAATGGCTGAAGGTCAGTTTCGATTCTGAAATGGCACATCTCACATCTCATCCAGAATGTGTGCGGTGATACTGTTACGTCCTGGGATATATAAACACTGGGCTCTTTCTATTGGACTAGGTATGCGGCAACAAGCAACAACGGAAAACGCTAGATCCAACCCTTATCTATAAACCCAGGCAACAAACCACCCTAAACCGTCAAGAGTCCTGCCTGGACAACAAGGTATCCTATGACTCGGTTACAGGGTGCACGCACTATAGACTGCTGATAGTCAAGCAGGCTATATAAAAGATCACACAATTAAGTTGACTTAAAGCTTCAAGGAAAAGATAGATAACGGAATTAAATTGCAGAAACAATTTAATAACAAACTAGAAGAAAGTACATTTAACGTTACGTTAATTAATACAACTAATCACCCCTGCGTGAAAGAAGGTGAAAGCAAACAGTCCTCAAAACATCGTACAGGTAGACAAGATGCAGGTTTCTAAACTGCATGCGGCTACTGTAGGATCTGATGCTTAGCAAAGAAAGTAAGTTACGGATTTAGAGAACTCTTAACTCATAAGCAGGAATAAATACTAGTGATAGGCCATACAGTGTATAAGGGCATAGGTATAATTAAATAAAGGTAGCAACTCGCAACATAACCACATACAGGTGTGCTTCTCACTCTTAGTCAGGCAAGCCTGCTCAGACAGAGTCTCTAAGCCACACCCTGACTCACAATGCTCACAAAAACGGTAAACTGTGGCACAATAACAAGCATACAGATATAATAAACCACTAGCTGTTAATCTGCCAGGCGGCAGAGGTCTAGCCGGAAGGATATAGGCTTCGGATACCCGGGCTGAGCCACCTGCTCTAGCCTAGGGACGTTCCCAAGTCTGTGCGCCAAATTACTCTAATTGAAAGGGTGCTCTCTTGAGAGACTCAGATCCCAAGTATCTGACTCTCTCCTGGCGACCCTAAAACAAAAGCAAGACGTGCTAGCGCAGTGCTGAGTGGACTAGGCAAGAGCCCTCACACAACACAACACTGGACACACAGGGACACAGACAAGAAAATGCCCCCAGACTCCCACGGGTATCCTAGTAAAGTCGTGCGGGTCCACAGGACTCGCACCAGCAGACTTTACTTAAAGGATCACAAAAAGCCTCCCCTCCGGTCTAGCCCCTGCTCACCTGCCACAAGAACACACTAGCAAGCATGAAACCACCAAATATGAGACAACAAAAAAGCTTCCTAGGTCTCATTAACAATTAAATCTCTGCATAAGGCCCAAAATCCTATGTAGTTATCTGAGAGCTCGTCGTTAATACAATAATAGATATAAGGTCTATCAAGGGGATGGGATAATTAAATAGATTGGTGAAGTAGTGGAAAGAAGGTATACAAAGTAAGAGAGAAAGTTTCTAAGTGGGGTTGAGAGGGATAGATATCAAGGGGGTCCGAAGGGTACGACAGTGAGGTGAGCTCTGAGTCTTGAATCTGTCTGGACCCCACCCTAGGCATGCGAAATACATCCCATGCTTGGCAAACACTCAACACCGTTGCCGGGTCAAAATCCTCTACCCCTTGCGTGAGTCGAAACTAAGCCTAACGTTGCGATCAAATTGGCAACATCAGGCTCGTCCAAAGCTAGACTCTCCGCGCCCGCGCGAAGCAACGTCCCCCAGCCGGTCTCTCTCTCCCGCTCGTCTCCTCCCACTCTCACTAGACTTACATCTTATATATTATAATGAAACAATTAACTATCGAGAATAAAATATACTAAGATGCGTTGGTTAAGAATAAGGGCAGGTTCAAGCTGTGAAACAACATAAGAATATCCCAGACATTAGTTACATTGTCGTAGGATATATACTAAGGAAAAGCCGGCCGGCCGGCTGCCGCCAGCCGGTTTCTAAACGGCTGGGCAGCCGACATGCGCGCATGCCCGCACGTGGCTACTATGCAGGAGCGTCACAATACCTCGTACTTTGTCATGCCGGATACAGATGAATCCTCCTCTCTCACAGCTGTGACGCCTCCCGGCGCTGGCAGAATGGTTGCGTGGGGCATTGCAGCTCACTAGCGCTCGCCAGGATGGGGGGATAGGCTACAGTTGTCCTAGAATGATCTGCTTTATTTTATTAGTGTCGTGTTGCCACAGACAGTCTAGAAATGGTCTTTGTTTTGGTCTGTGACCGCGCCTTATATTTTATATTCGCTATAAAATAAATGTTGCTTGTGTGGGAGGCGAGCGAGAGAGGGTGAGGTGGTACACCTGGCAGCGGGGTGAGCTGTGGCGTGGCTCGCTTGGGCGCTGACGGCGTTGGCGGCCGGGTGGTCAACTAGTCCCTTCCCATCGCGGCCGCATGTTTTTTACCAGCTCAGAGCTTGCCTGACACGCGTATCGACTACATCCTTTGCAATTCTGTCCCCCATACTCGCCACTTTGCATACTATTTCTCTCTCTCGACTTCTCCTTTCTCATTCTCTAATCTTTATTAAACTCAACATCCCTTCTGGTTTCAGCATAGACGTTCACCGTCGACCAGTCGTATTGTACGCGAAGCTCTCAGAGATTTCCATGTATTAGGCTTTATTGAGGTTTGGAGAGACGGACTTTTCCGTACGTGTCCTCTCTCGGGAAGGTTGTAGACCGGTATATGTCTCCCTGGCAAGGTGTTGAGTGATTCTGCTTGGTTATTTAAAGCTAGACTGGGGGTAAGGTTACTGTGTCGTTGTCTCCGATGTGTGCAGTGTTAGCTAAGCCCTGCACGACATCGACAGGTACTGTGGGAGCCTAAGTAGTCTTCGGGTGGGTTTACTTTGCGAGCACAGTGCTGTGGTGTGAGAGGGCCATAGCCTATCCCTCACAACATAGTGCTGCCTCTTTGTGTTGACTTCTGAGGGATCGCCAGGATAGAACTAGGTACTAGAGACCTAGATTTATCAAGAGAGCATCCCCGTCATATAACGTAATCTTCATTATACCACCTTCGGACAACGTTAGGCTACGAGCCGCATGCTCACCCATTGTTGCCCTGCCTTGATACCCCAGCTAGACTTTATTAACTGAGCAGACACTGGTTAGAGATAAGCCCCCATTATTATATGTATGCAACATTATTATTCACTGCACTTTTGAGCCGAGGTTGTTGTTGAGTTGCACAACCCTAGTAGGCTGTTGCGTTGTGTCACGAAGCATTTCTTTAGTTGTCGAGCATTACTACCTTTGCGCAGTCTTTATTATTCGCCTGCTTATTATTACTATATGTCCTAGTATTTATTGTGACTCGTATTCTGCATTATAATTGTTCAAGATTCTTTACGAACATCTTCCCAGCATCAGACTTATTTCAGAAGTTTCCAGTTGATGTTGCAGGACTAGCATTGCACTTTCTTTAATACAGGAGTGCCAGTTATTTGAGTATCTACCGTAACGTTAATTAATCACGTTAACTATCTTTTCTTTGTGTAACCTAATCGAGTAATCTTTTACTGTTTGAGAATAGGCTGTTTCATCGAGCGTCAGCCTAGTGTGTGTGCACCAGTTACCGAGTCATAGGATACCTCGTTGTCCAGGCACGACTCAGGGCGGTAATGGTGTTTTGTTTTCCAGTGTTTAAGGCAGGGGTTGGATCTAGTGTTACCGTTGTTGCATTTTGCCATTATCTAGTCCAATGTTGAAGAGCCCTGTGTCTTTGAGAACCTGGATCGTAACACAGCTCATACAGTGGTCCGGGCTGTTTGTTACCCCACATACGCATGTCGAAGGTAGGTTCACAACTAGCCACCTGTACCACAAGACTATGGCATCATGAAATTCTCGTTATTTAACCCTTTGAGTACCAGCGACGAGTGTTGTATTTTATTCTGGCTGTATTTAGACGATATTATGCAGCTTGAGAAGGATCTGTGGTAGTGAAAAGGGTTGGTTGATATCATCTTATTATTAATGGAGGTCCTTTTTAAGCTGAATAAAATCGTCTAATCATTGCCGGAATAGGATGACAAGGATGTCCCTGGTACTGAATTGGTTAATCTGAAGCCTTTATCCTTGATTGATAATGAGTGAGCCAATTTGAGGCCCGTGTCTTGAGCCATCTAAACTCTAATTTTCAGTTCTGCACTACATAATGTCTTAATTTGTTTTAGGATATTCTATTCTCTGCTCTTTGTAATTTCGCTTTTCGTATTGTTGTCTACCTCATCTTTATAATTATTCTCATCTATTCTTTCTGTCAGAGAAGTTGTATGTTTTGGAGTATATTGATGTTGATACGGAGCAGCCTCCAATGGGTTTATGATCCCATGCCTCCAAAACTTGGTGGATCTCTTAGTTCTTGTGTAATCCTTGTTTCTCTTTTAAGGAGGAAGGGTTTATTTATTGGTCGATTTATTCAATGACCCTCCTCTGTAATTTCAATTCTTGTTTTTCTTAGCCTGCACCGCATCTTCGTATCGGTTTCCTTTCACTATTCAAACTGCTTGGATTAGAACAGTAGCCGATAATGGAGCCAACAGTTCGTACTTTCTGCCACCATCCCTCAGTTCCGTTATTTGTCTGTATGCACTTGTGAGGTTATCAGCATACGCCACTTGATTCACCTGGGTTTATTCATGTATTATCTTATGCTTCAAAATTAATAGTACCAGAGCATACATTGACATAATCCCACAAGAATATGTACACATATATCCATCGAGTCTAAGCACTCAGAGGAGTACAAAGGAGTACAAAGTAAATCAAGCAACAACAGATCTAGTGACCCTTCTAGGTTGCTTGTCCTCCAAAACACTGAGGATCAAGTGTCCAAACAGTGGTTTAGAGTGGGTAAGGGAACATTGGAAAGGGAATTACTGCCCTGGAACTAATGTCCGTGGCAGGATTAGGAAGTTAGTAGAGGACGGATGGGTTAGTAACTGAGGGGGGGATAAAATAAAGTTATTCATTTACAAACGCAGTCAGTCGCGGGTTTGATGAGAGATATTTGTCTAGGCGGAGTTTAAATGAATCAACGGTGATGCAGTCTATAACGTTTCGGGGAAGCCCATTCCACAAGTTGACAACTCTATTGAAGAAGAAATTCTTAGATTCGTGCGAGTTAAAAGATTTACCAATAATTTTGCAACCGTTTCCCCGTGTGTAATTAGATTGGTCGATAGTGAAGTACTTACTACAGTTCATATTGTCGATGCCTTTGATGATTTTGATCACTTGAATTAAGTCACCTCTTAATCTGCGCTGGGTTAAAGGAAATAGATTTAATTATCTAAGACGCTCTTCGTATGGTTTGTTCTTTAGGCTAGGTATCATTTTGGTAACTCTACGTTGAACTCGTTCTAGCTTGTTTATATCTTTTTGGTAATAAGGGCAACAGGATTGAACGCAGTATTCCAGAAGAGGGCGGACTAAGAAATTGTAAAGGGTTAGGATAACTTCTTTGGATTTATGCTCAAATGACCTGCCTATAAAGCCAATTATTTTGTTTGCCTTCTTAACAACTTCTGAACATTGTTGACTCTGTTTTAGGTTACTCGATATTGTTACTCCCAGATCGGTTTCTCTGTTTACATTCTTAAGCTGAGTGCCATTCATCGAATAGTTTGCTTTCTCATTTAGGTATCCGACATGTAGTACTTTACATTTATCCGCATTGAAACTCATTTGCCAAATTTGGGCCCAACATGACAATTTATCTAGATTGTGTTGCATATCGTCAACTTGTTCTTTTGAGAGTACGCTATTTGCAATTTTTGTATCGTCAGCAAATTTTGAGATTGTACAGGTGAGACCCTCATCTATGTCGTTGATGTAAATTAGAAAGAGAATTGGTCCTAGTACCGATCCCTGGGGTACCCCGCTACTTACATTGGTCCATTTAGATGCCTTACCGTTTATGACTACCCTTTGATTTCTGTTGCTGAGCCAATTTTCTATCCATTTCAACACACCGTCTTGTATTCCATGCGCTTTTAGTTTTAGCAGTAAACGTTTGTGGGGAACTTTGTCATAGGCCTTTTGAAAATCAAGGTATATAATATCTACAGCTTTACTCTCATCGTAGAGGTTGAGGATATCGTGGAAGAAGTCTAAGAGGTTTGTTAAACAGGAACGTTTTTTACGAAAGCCGTGTTGAGTATCTTTAAGTATGTTATTTTCCTCTAAGTGATTTACGAGTCTGTCTCGTATGACCGTTTCTAGCATTTTACATACAACTGAGGTTAAGCTGATTGGACGATAGTTACTGGGTAGGGATTTGCTGCCTTTTTTGAATATCGGTGTTACGTTGGCTAGCTTCCACTGATCAGGCATAGTTCCAGACTGCAAGGATTTATTGAATAGTAATGTCAGTGGTTTGGAGAGCTCATCCTTAGCTTCCTTTAGAATTCTAGGCGAGATTGTTTCAGGTCCTGGCGTTTTATTTACCTTGAGTTTATCTAAACAATTCAATACTTCTCTCTCTGTAACGGTGATATTGCTTAGAACATCTGAATGGATTCGAAGTTGCATAATAAATCATAGGCAGTGTCCACCAACCTTTAACTGTCTTCGTGGTGCGATGTATAAGGTGTTGATTTTCGGTGTGAGGATCCTGGGTTCGAGTCCCCGGACTGCCACATGTGTTTGTAAATTTCATTAATCGATTTTAGGAGTATTGTTGGTTGTTGGAAGGAACATAATAATTATCAACACACATACTATATATACATACATACACATAAACAAACTCAAGCTACTCTACATAAACACAGACACACACACACGCACACACACACACACATACATTCCCACACACAATCAATCACACACACACACACACATACACAATCATACGTACACAATCACTCACACACCCACCCACACACACACACATACACACACAATCGCACACACAATCACTCACACAATCGTACACACACCGAAACACTCACTACGTTTGTGTGTCTCCACCTTTTCCGAGCGTGTTATTAAACCTCGTCTCTCGTGCCAATATAGTGTTGAGGCCACCTGAGCACCTCCACAGAGAGAGAGGGAGAGAGAGAGAGAGAGAGAGATACATACACACACATACTCTCTCTCTCTCTCTCTCTCTCTCTCTCTCTCTCTCTCTCTCTCTCTCTCTCTCTCTCTCTCTCTCTCTCGTGTGTTTGTGTGTGACATGTCTGTTTTTATGTGTTAATTGTCTTTCTATGTCTGTCGGTTTGTGTGTCGTTTTGTGTATCCATTTCTCTGTGTCAAATTTATAAACTTAATCAAACCATAGTGACAGCAAGGGTGCTTAAACATATTTGGGTCAATATTTACGAGCCGAGCCGCACCACAGCTGGGATCTCATTTCTAATGGTAGGTTTGGGTTCCTATCATTTTATGCTTCATTGCTATACAGATAATTTTTATCCACTGGAATTTTTTTTTTCTTGGCTTTATTTTTTTTTTAGCATTAACCTAACCAAAAAACCTAACCTAACCTAACCTAATAGCCCCTAAATACATTTAGGTTAGGTTAGGTTAGGTTTTTTGGTTAGGTTGATGCAAAAAAATAAAAGTAAATAAATAAAGCCAAGAAAAAAAAAATCTGGTGGATAAAAATTATATAGCAATGAAGCATAAAATTATAGGAACTCAAAACTACCATTAGAAATGAGATCCCAGCTGTGGTGCGGCTCGTAAATATTGACCCATATTTGATATAGTTGACACCATTTCATAAAATTACAGGCTCGCTATCGCTCACCTGAATGGCACGAAAGGTCCTAATTTTGACAAACAATGGGGCGAAAGGTCTTAAAATCAACAAACTAATTTGCCGAACGTCTTAAAATCTGAAAACTAATGGGGCTAAACATGAGGAAGAAGGTGGACGATAAAAACTACCCATTCCCCTTAAACGATAGAAACAAATAACATGCACCGATTAATTACATTTATACGAAACTCACTACAACGGTATCGAGCAATTCAGGAATGTTGAAATGCAGCTCAGCGTTCAAATAAAAAACGATAACATGAAGGTTTGTGTTGACTGACGGTAGTGAGTGAAGAGCTATTTGTCGAGTTTCTCAGTTATCTGACTTAAGGGGCGACAGTTGTTTTTTCGAGTTCTCCTCCTCCCTCATGTTTAGCCCTATTAGTTAGGAGATTTCAAGACAGTCGCCTCGTTAGTTTGGCGATTTTCAGACTTTTTGCCCCATTCCTTTGCCAATATTAAGACCTTTCGTGCCATTAAGGTGTCAATTTTTTTCCCGGCGATCGATAGCGAGCCTGTATTTGAAGTAGGAATCGGCCTTTGGCCGGTACATTTTTCTACCGTGTGACGCCTCCCGGCGTTAACAGAATGGTTGCGTGGGGCATTGCAGCTCGCTAGCGCTCGCCAGGATGGGGGGATGGGCTACAGTTGTCCTAGAATGATCTGCTTTATTTTATTAGTGTCGTGTTGCCACAGACAGTCTAGAAATGGTCTTTGTTTTGGTCTGTGACTGCGCCTTATATTTTATATTCGCTATAATATAAATGTTGCTTGTGTGGGAGGCGAGCGAGAGAGGGTGAGGGGGTACACCTGGCAGCGGGGTGAGCTATGACGTGGCTCGCTTGGGCGCTGACGGCGTTGGCGGCCGGGTGGTCAACTAGTCCCTTCCCATCGCGGCCGCGTGTTCTTTACCAGCTCAGAGCTTGCCTGACACGCGTATCGCCTGCATCCTTTGCAATTCTGTCCCCCATACTCGCCACTTTGCATACTATTTCTCTCTCTCGACTTCTCCTTTCTCATTCTCTAATCTTTATTAAACTCAACATCCCTTCTGGTTTCAGCATAGACGTTCACCGTCGACCAGTCGTATTGTACGCGAAGCTCTCAGATATTTCCATGTATTAGGTTAAGGAGGTATTATGCTTTATTGAGGTTAGAGAGATGGACTTTTCCGTATGTGTCCTCTCTCGGGAAGGTTGTAGACCGGTATATGTCTCCCAGGCAAGGTGTTGAGTGATTCTGCTTGGTTATCTAAAGCTAGACTAGGGGTAAGGTTACTGTGTCGTTGTCTCCGATGTGTGCAGTGTTAGCTAAGCTCTGCACGACATCGACAGGTACTGTGGGAGCCTAAGTTGTCTTCGGGTGGGTTTACTTTGCGAGCACAGCGCTGTGGTGTGAGAGGGCCATAGCCTATCCCTCACAACATAGTGCTGCCTCTTTGTGTTGACTTCTGAGGGATCGCCAGGATAGAACTAGGTACTAGAGACCTAGATTTATCAAGAGAGCATCCCCGTCATATAACGTAATCGTCATTATACCACCTTCGGACAACGTTAGGCTACGAGCCACATGCTCGCCCATTGTTGCCCTGCCTTGATACCCCAGCTAGACTTTATTAACTGAGCAGACACTGGTTAGAGATAAGCCCCCATTATTATATGTATGCAACATTATTATTCACTGCACTTTTGAGCCGAGGTTGTTGTTGAGTTGCACAACCCTAGTAGGCTGTTGCGTTGTGTCACGAAGCATTTCTTTAGTTGTCGAGCATTACTACCTTTGCGCAGCCTTTATTATTCGCCTGCCCATTATTACTATATGTCCTAGCATTTATTGTGACCCGTATTCTGCATTATAATTGTTCAAGATTCTTTACGAACATCTTCCCAGCATCTGACTTATTTCAGAAGTTTCCAGTTGATGTTGCAGGACTAGCATTGCAGTTTCTTTAATACAGGAGTGCCAGTTATTTGAGTATCTACCGTAACGTTAATTAATCACGTTAACTATCTTTTCTTTGTGTAACATAATCGAGTAATCTTTTACTGTTTGAGAATAGGCTGTTTCATTGAGCGTCAGCCTAGTGTGTGTGCACCAGTTACCGAGTCATAGGATACCTCGTTGTCCAGGCACGACTCAGGGCGGTAATGGTGTTTTGTTTTCCAGTGTTTAAGGCAGGGGTTGGATCTAGTGTTACCGTTGTTGCTTTTTGCCATTATCTAGTCCAATGTTGAAGAGCCCTGTGTCTTTGAGAACCTGGATCGTAACAACCGAAAAATGCATAAATTTATATCGAAGGGGGGTCTTGTGGGTGTTTTTTAAAGTTTGATAGAGGGTTAGAGAGCAAACTAAACCCCCACCTTAAACCATTGAGCCGAACCAGTAAATTATGCTGCACAATACCGTCTGAGCTCCCTTAATATTTAAGCCCTTCTGTACCGGCAATGTATTTCACATTTTGTTGTAGCTATAGTTAGAAGATTTAGTTAAAAGTATCTGTGGTAGTAAAAATGGTTGTGAGATTGTTCAAAGCCTGCTAATTGCTGAATGACCTTTTAAACTGAATGCAATCGTCTAATAGTAGCCAGAATATATTTATGATGAAAGGGACGTCACCGGTACTTAATGGGTTAAAGAGAAATAACCACAGAAAATCATTATAATAGTGCCTTAAGATCACAATCTATAACTTATTGCCACAGTGGATCATAAGGTAGCTCTTCTTTCCACTCCTAGCGACACTCGAATCTTGTATTAAACATGACTGATATTAACAATGGGGTGCTCTGTGTTCTGGATAACTCAAGATGAACACAATTAACACTGATAATAAATACACATATATATACAAATGGTTACACAGTGGAATATCCTTTTTATAGTATATGTAGATCAATTACTAATATGACAACTGGCCTATTAACAAGGGTCGCACGGCTCTTAATATATATTACGGTCAAGGTCAACGCGGCCACACGTGGACTCTCGGGTCAGACAATGGTGGAATAAATTATAATGACATTTGCTGTAACTCTCCACACTTAACTTCACTGGAATCGTATTGGATCAACAGCCTCAAGCACTTCCTATACCTACTTTAATAATCTAATTCCTTCTACACAATAACGGGATAATAACTTTTATTTTGCAATGCACTTCAATGTAGACAGGGCATGTGAAGCGTCAAGGAGGAACATTAGGTTAGTGACTTGGTAAGCTTTCTCCTGGGATGCAAGGGGGACATTTGAGGTTTCTATGTGTCATAAGAGGTGATTAAAAAGTGCACAAGAGGGAAATAGTTATTACTGGTATTAGGCAGACAATACGGCCTTTACTCGGTTCTTACATTCCACTGCCTTCGTGGTGTAATGCATAAGGTGTTGATATTCGGTGTGAGCGTCCTGGGTTCGAATCCACGTACTGCCACATGTGTTTGTAATATTTCATTAATCGATTTTAGGAGTAGAGTTGGTTGTTGGATAGAACATAATAATTATACTTAACTTCTACATTCAATAGAAGGGGACAGTTACCTACGTTATATTCGCCAGGGGAGAGCTTCACGAATTGAAATTAATAATACGAACAAGGGGGAGGGAGTTTACGAACAGGGCGTGCAATTCTAAGCTTGGTACTCGCATGTGCTGGGTTTTGATGCAATCCTCGTAGACAACAGGATTATCTTTTTGCGTGGCCCAGGGCCTCGTTGCTTCTGCTGGACGGCGTCTCGTAGATTCTGTGTTGCACACTCGTCACACCATAGGTCACACCATAGGTCAACATCTGCTTCCCACAGTTGCACAGCAGGGGTTCTGTCGTTCTCCAGGGGCGACGTCTGCTTGCCTCGGAGTGTGCCCTCTCACAATGAGGGTTTAACTTGCTCAGGTGGACTTCTGAAGCATGTGTTGCATGGACAGAGCCTCTCAATGTCCTTGTTAACTTGCTTTTTCTGGCTATGTGCTTTCCCTTCTTCCTTCCACTCTCTCAGGAATGTAGCTAGGTTTGCTTTCCACACCTCCAGTTGCAGGATTTAAGCATCAAGGAATGGCGTGATCAGCCTTCGCAGGTCTTGCAACTCCTCGTAAAGGTAGGTGGCAGCAACAGTAGTTTGCACAACTTGGAATTCGGCTTCTGGCTCATGGTCAAAGGTCTTGGGAGATTGGGAGTTTGGTGGCAGTGTAGCAGGGAGAGAGGCCTGCTGTAGGTGCAGGTAAGGTGGGGAGGGAGAGAGCTGTTGGCTTGTAGGGCACCAAGTGAATACTGACTCTTCCTGAGGAATTCTGGGTCCTTGCTTCTGTATTATTGGGAGCCAATCCCCTTGGACTCGTTCTTCTAGGCTTGTACTCGGCCAATCACCTGCCTCGTTTGCTTCCTCTGCTCATCCTGAACTCGTCCTGTCCTGTGACATGTGAAATAGCTAGGCTCTGTGGGTAGCGGGGTAGGCTCAATAGCTCTAGTATGGACGGCTTGACTCTAAGGGACATCAAAGGAACAGGACTGGAATTGGCGGGGGCACTTGGTGGATTTACTGGGTAGGTTGCCCAGGACGTCTGTGTCCATTGCACTGCATATATCGAGGGCGTTGGGTGAAGTATCGAGATTTACCGAGTTGAGGGTAGCTGTACGGCTTTGATACTCGGTACCCCCACGAAGGATGGTGGCGTCGTGGGCGGTGTGGCAATCACAGACATCGCATCTTATTTATTTTCCTCATTCTTACCAGTAACAAAAAATATTGTACGAGAGGTTTTGTATTTTGCAGAGTTTTCTCAGCATGTGGCTGTTTTGCTATTGTATATTAACACCATTGCACTGCAGTGGTGCAACTCTCCAACCCAAGAGTGAAACGTTATTCTCAATCTTTCTTCTATTCAACAGCTGAGCTCTTGAACTCTCTCCCAGAATCAGTATTTCCCTCTTCCTATGACTTAAATGCTTCAAACTCCGTGTGTCCAGGCATTTTGGCTCTAACGTCCCTTGATTTTGGCCCTGTCACTCCTTGAACTCTGGGGGAGGCACTCGTCACAGGCAGTTCTGCCTTTTGTCTCCCCTCACCCACATAGAAAATATATATATAAAAACATAATTTGTATTAATTCACGCGCCCAAACACACACAAACTCACACACACGCTCTCTCTCTGAATCTGTCTCTCGCTATTGTGTTTCTGTCTACTTATTGTCGACATTACCACACACAAACGCACATATGATTCATCATTATTATAACACACACACACACACACACACACACACACACACACACACACACACACACACATGGGTTTATAAAGAACAGTGCAATCCGCTTATAAACAGACTCTTGCCCTTTGACAGATGTAGCGACTGATGAAGGTTGGGAATAGTGTAGTGGTGTGGAGGTGGTGGTGTGAATTGGTGGTGGTGGAGGAGAGGGATTGTGGTGGTGATGGGGAAGGTGGGGAGGGATTGTGGTGGTGATGGGAAGGAAGAGGAATTGGCAGCTGCGGGTGGGTGGTGGGGGGTGGTGATGGTGGTGGTGGTGTGAATTGGAGGGATGGTGGTGGTGGTGTGAATGGGAGGGATGGTGTTGATGGTGGTGATAATGGTGGGGAGGGATTGCGGTGGTGATGGAGAAGGGAGAGGAATTGGCGGTCTTGGGGTGGTGGTGGTAGTGTGGGTTGGAGAGGTGGTGGTGGTGGTGTGACTTGGAGGGATGGTGGTGGTGGTGTGAATGGGGGGGGGGGGGGATTTTGGTGATGGTCGTGGTGGTGGTGGTGGTGGTGGTGGTGATGTGAATTGGTGGTGGTGGTGGTGGTGGTGTGAGTTGGAGGGGTGGTGGAGGTGGTGATGGTGGTGTGAATGGGGAGAATTATATTTATTTGCATCTTTATTATTTCAGGTTTCCTCCTAAGACCTACATCGAGCTTTAAAACATACCCTCAAGATTTCCCTTCGAGATATTGTTGTACTTTTTTCGGTAGAAAATGTCTCGACCAAAGGCCGGTTCCTCCTAAATAACAGGGTCGCTGTCGCTCGCCAGGAAAACAGATCGACACCTAAATTACACAAACAATCGTAAAATCGGCAAACCAATAGGGCTAAACATGAGGAAGAAGGGGTTCCAGAAAAACACACCTCCACTTAAGGGGAGGTATTTAGTTTGTTCCCTAGACCTCCATCAAGCTTAAAATTACATCCCCTTGAGTCCCTTTCAAGATAAATTTGTACATTTTTCGGTAGAAAAATTTCCCGGCCAAAGGCCGGTTTCTCTTAAATTACAGGCTCGCTATCGCTCGCCAGGATAAAATCGACACCTGAATTGCACGAAAGGTCTTAATATGGGGTGAACGTTCTTAAAATCGCTAAACTACTGGGGCAAACGTTTTATAATATCAAAAGCAATGGGGCTAAACATGAGGGAGAAAGGGGTCAAGAAAAAAATCCCTCAAGTGGAGATCTCCCCTTAAGGTGGGGTTGCAATGTTGGTGTTTCAAATTTATTAAAGTTATTAAAGTTTATTGCCATTATAATGCATACATATAAGTTATAAAACACAATTGTAATACTATTATGGCCTAGTCTGCTGATCCGCAAGGCTCCATAGCAGACATGAATATAACAAGCATAATACAATGCAGAAACATTAGATACAGGTGGGTAGGTAGTGGTGATGGTACTAGTTAATAGGAGGCTGCAATGTTAGTGAATAAAATACTAGAGCGTTACTATGCTACCGATACGTTGGAAAAAACAAAAGAGGGCGGGGCCGACCCGTAATAACAATATTAGTATTCGCTTTTTTTTTCTACACATATTTTTCGTTTATTTATTTCCCCCTTAAAATTATTTCAGAATCAATCAAATACAGTTGTCTTTGATAGTTACAAATATATATATTACATGTTACTTTCGTATTGCATTATGCTAAAACCATTACCTTCGTACGTTTTCCCAAAAGTTGTAACTGGACTGACATGCTTGAGTGACACAAATCTACGAAGCATCCTGTGTCGACGTACAGATATATTGACTTTCTGCTCGGCCTGCCATGACTGTAGACACACCCAGTTACAGTCGCCAGTCATCTCCCCACCCTAACACAAATTCACAGTTAAGGGGGTAGTGGTTACTTTTTGGGCCTATTTATATAAACACTTATTTGCTTTTTAGTTTCCTCGTTAGACCTCCATCAAATTTTATAAACTAAAAATCCCCCCCAAATCCCCTTTCAAGATAAATTTGTAAATTTTTCATTAGAAAAATGTCTAGGCCTTCAGGCTTGCTATCGCTCGCCAGGATAAATCGACACCTAAATGGCACGAAAGGTCTTATTATGGACAAAGAAATGAGGCGAACAGTCTTAAAATCGCCAAACTAATGGGCCGAACGTCTTAAAATTTGAAAACTAGTGGGGCTAAACGTGAGGGAGAAGGGGGGGCTAGCAACAATAACCATATCCCTTTAATCACTACAAATACCAACCTAATACACCCAATAAGCTAAAATCGTTCGAATAAAAAGCTCACTTCATCAATTATGCGCCCTACATCCAGTCATTGACCCCTTCTTTACCGGTGCCGTCCTTATAACTTTATTTTGCTACTATTAGACGATTTTCTTCAGTTTCAAAAGTGTCTCCAGAAATTAACAAGCTTCAAACTATCTCACTTAACCCTTTTTTTCTATTACAGATACTTCATAAACTGCATAAAATCGTCTAAATGTAGCTAGAATAAAATGATAAGGACGTCGCCAGTACAGACGGGGTTAATCACTACAAATACTAACCCAATACACCCAATAAGCTTCAATCGTTCAAATATAAAGCTCACTTCATTAGACAACCGATTTATATCAAACTACATTTTTAATTCAACCACGGTCATTTATCTTCCCAAATAGGAGAATGTGGAAAAACATAAATTATGTACGGGTCTGTACAATAAATCGTCTTATCAGGGCAAGACAAAATAAACATGGGTAGTTGAGCATATCGATCTTAATGGCGATTCAATAAGAGATGATTGATTGTGATCTTTTCAAAATGCGTTCATAAGTAAACAAAGGAAGCACTCATAATAGAAACACTGGCACTGAAGTAATTTGATACATGTATGGAAACACCAATATACTTAACGATACAAAATGTACACATATTTGCTGACACATAGTAATACACACACACAAATTTAGTCACACACAGTATATGCTCACAAACACCCACGTTACTGGAACACATTGTACACCTTCGTACACCCTCAGGCCCATAAGTTTATAGTGCGTGATGGAACCCATATTTTATACTTTATATTCCGTGGTGTCATAACATTTCGCTCATATTGTGCACAGATACTTTTTTTGTTTTCTTTTTTTTTACCATGTCTACACATTCCTACATATTTTGGCCCCTGAGGTCTTAGTACATGATAGAGGCCGTTCTCTTATACTCGGAACCCATATATACACACATATTAACCACACACACACACACACAAACATATATAGCCTACTAAAATACATACACACATTCTACACATTCCTACACATTCTGGCCCCAGAGTTCATAGTGCATGATAGAGGCCGTAATTGTATACTAGGAACCCATATACACGTATACACACATGCTAACCACACAAACAAACAAGTAATGCCTACTCATATACATACTCTACATACACACATTCTACACATTCCTACACACTCTGGTCCCTGAGCTCTTAGTGCATGATAGAGGCCCGCTATTTTATAATCGGAACCCATTATACACACATACTAACCACACACACACAAAAACCTATACATACTACTCATATACATACTCTACATATACAGCCTACTCATATACATACTCTACGTACACACATTCTACACATTCCTACACATTCTGGCCCCTGAGCTCTTAGTGCGTGATGGAGACCCTCTATTTTATATTCGGGAGCCCCATATCTCCATTAACTTTTCCCTCCTCGGCTCTTTTCCCCCTCTTTATTGCTCTTCCCGGCTCTTTTCCCCCTCTTTATTGCTCTTCCCGGCTCTTTTCCCCCTCTTTATTGCTCTTCCCGGCTCTATTCCCCCTCTTTATTGCTCTTCCCGGCTCTTTTCCCCCTCTGTATTGCTCTTCCCGGCTCTTTTCCCACTCTTTATTGCTCTTCCCGGCTCTTTTCCCCCTCTTTATTGCTCTTCCCGGCTCTTTTCCCCCTCTTTATTGCTCTTCCCGGCTCTTTTCCCCCTCTGTATTGCTCTTCCCGGCTCTTTTCCCCCTCTTTATTGCTCTTCCCGGCTCTTTTCCCCCTCTTTATTGCTCTTCCCGGCTCTTTTCCCCCTCTTTATTGCTCTTCCCGGCTCTTTTCCCCCTCTGTATTGCTCTTCCCGGCTCTTTTCCCCCTCTTTATTGCTCTTCCCGGCTCTTTTCCCCCTCTGTATTGCTCTTCCCGGCTCTATTCCCCCTCTTTATTGCTCTTCCCGGCTCTTTTCCCCCTCTTTATTGCTCTTCCCGGCTCTTTTCCCCCTCTTCATTGCTCTTCCCGGCTCTATTCCCCCTCTTTATTGCTCTTCCCGGCTCTTTTCCCCCTCTTTATTGCTCTTCCCGGCTCTATTCCCCCTCTTCATTGCTCTTCCCGGCTCTGTTCCCCCTCTTTATTGCTCTTCCCGGCTCTTTTCCCCCTCTTCATTGCTCTTCCCGGCTCTTTTCCCCCTCTTTATTGCTCTTCCCGGCTCTTTTCCCCCTCTTCATTGCTCTTCCCGGCTCTTTTCCCCCTCTGCCTTCCCGGCTCTGTTCCCTCTTATTGCTCTTCCCGGCTCTTTTCCCCCTCTTTATTGCTCTTCCCGGCTCTTTTCCCCCTCTTTATTGCTCTTCCCGGCTCTTTTCCCCCTCTTTATTGCTCTTCCCGTCTCCTTTTCCCCCTCTTTATTGCTCTCTTCCCGGCTCTTTTCCCCCCTCTTCATTGCTCTTCCCGGCTCTTTTCCCCCTCTTTATTGCTCTTCCCGGCTCTTTTCCCCCTCTTCTTTGCTCTTCCCGGCTCTTTTCCCCCTCTTTATTGCTCTTCCCGGCTCTTTTCCCCCTCTTTATTGCTCTTCCCGGCTCCTTTCCCCCTCTGTATTGCTCTTCCAGGCTCTATTCCCCCTCTGTCTTCCCGGCTCTTTTCCCCCTCTTCATTGCTCTTCCCGGCTCTTTTCCCCCTCTTTATTGCTCTTCCCGGCTCTTTTCCCCCTCTTTATTGCTCTTCCCGGCTCTTTTCCCCCTCTTCATTGCTCTTCCCTCTCTACGCTCCATATTCGTAAATATTTCCCCTGGTTCTTTTGGCCATTTTCTATATTAAGCTCACTTTCCCTATTATTTTTCAGATATATTGTGTTCTGAAATATGTATTAATTAATTATATTCTGCTCTTTAATGTCGTAAGTACTATGTCAATGTCAAACTTTATTAAATTTCAAATACCTTCATTTTCGGGTGTTCTTTCCAAATCCTGTTTTTTTTTTCAGTTCTCTCTCCATTTTCTCTTTTCCCTTTACAAACCTTTGTTATATCCCTCAACACTAGTTCGTCTCTCGCATAACCTCCATTCATCAATTATCGTTGATGTTTCCATTTGGTTACTAGTTTCGGCATTTTTTGTTTTCCTTTTTTCATCTTTTACCCTCGTCACAGTTCGAGTACGTTTATTACCGGTTATCGCACTTTTAGTCTTCTCCTTAGTGGTGCAAGGGACTGGAGTTCTCGAATAGGGGCTCCATTCCTGACGGTATTCATGACTTCTCCTCAGCCCTATCTTCCCCCTCCCCCCCCCCCCCCCCCGCCCCCTTTCCTTCTACCATACCTCCCAGCCCCTCCTCCTTCTGTCTTCCACCCCCCCTCACCACCCCCCCCCCCTTCCTTCTTCCGTACCTCCCCCCCCTCCCCCTCCCACTCCTCTGCCCTCTCTTGTGCCCCTCCTAACTCACACCCCTCACCCTTCGCACACAATAAACCATAGGCCCCCCGCTGTGACACGACCTTACAGCTGCCCCCGGGGTGCTGAATGAAGTATTAAAGGGCGGGCTGATAGCTACACCGTGTGAGGACCGGGATAGATATGATTATGTAAGGAGAGAGCCACCGACCACACCGCGAGCGACTCATCGGGGTTAATGAGAGAGAGAGAGAGAGAGAGAGAGAGAGAGAGAGAGAGAGAGAGAGAGAGAGAGAGCAGCGAGTGTAAATATGCTAAAAGAGTAGAAAGCAGGTCAATCACACTAGATAGTATTATAAGATGGACATTAAACAAGTTCAATTGACATTTGAATCGGGAAACTATGCAGTGGCAAACAGGCAGAACTAGCCAAGGGCGCATATGTTATATAAAGGAGCAGATAACTGATCAACAGAGATTCAGCCTATATGAAATCAATCCGTTTTAGAGATGGAGAGTTGTGGCAGTAGGCAGATATTTTGTTAACCCATGCAGTATCGGTGACGTCCTTTTCAGTATATTGTGCCAACTATTAGGCGATTTTATTCATATTAGGAAGGACCTCTAGCAACAATAAGGCTTCAACACTATTTCAACCAAACCTTTTAACTACTGCAGATCATTCTTAAGCTGCATAATATCGTCTAAATATATCTAGAATAAAATATAACACACATACTTAAAGGGTTAACCAGTCCAGTATACCAGTGCCGTCTTTTTCCTTTTATGCTGGCTGATAAACGATTTTTTTTCAGTTCAAGAAAGACCTCCAGCAGTTAACAGGCTTTAGACTATCATAATTAACCCATTTTACTACCACAGATCCTTCCTAAGCTGCACAAAATCGTCCAAGTATAGCTAGACTATAAAACCAAATACGTCGCTGGCACAGAAAGAGCTAAAGGGGAGGAAAACGGGTCAAAGAGCAATATACGGAAATACGAGAAAGACAGGGGGAGAGGCGAGGCTATAGGGAAGACAGAGGGAGAGGCGAGGCTATAGGGAAGACAGAGGGAGAGGCGAGGCTATAGGGAAGACAGAGGGAGAGGCGAGGCTATAGGGAAGACAGAGGGAGAGGCGAGGCTATAGGGAAGACAGAGGGAGAGGCGAGGCTATAGGGAAGACAGAGGGAGAGGCGAGGCTATAGGGAAGACAGGGAGAGGCGAGGCTATAGGGAAGACAGAGGGAGAGGCGAGGCTATAGGGAAGACAGAGGGAGAGGCGAGGCTATAGGGAAGACAGAGGGAGAGGCGAGGCTATAGGGAAGACAGAGGGAGAGGCGAGGCTATAGGGAAGACAGAGGGAGAGGCGAGGCTATAGGGAAGACAGAGGGAGAGGCGAGGCTATAGGGAAGACAGAGGGAGAGGCGAGGCTATAGGGAAGACAGAGGGAGAGGCGAGGCTATAGGGAAGACAGAGGGAGAGGCGAGGCTATAGGGAAGACAGAGGGAGAGGCGAGGCTATAGGGAAGACAGAGGGAGAGGCGAGGCTATAGGGAAGACAGAGGGAGAGGCAAGGCTATAGGGAAGACAGAGGGAGAGGCGAGGCTATAGGGAAGACAGAGGGAGAGGCGAGGCTATAGGGAAGACAGAGGGAGAGGCGAGGCTATAGGGAAGACAGAGGAAGAGGCGAGGCTATAGGGAAGACAGAGGGAGAGGCGAGGCTATAGGGAAGACAGAGGGAGAGGCGAGGCTATAGGGAAGACAGAGGGAGAGGCGAGGCTATAGGGAAGACAGAGGGAGAGGCGAGGCTATAGGGAAGACAGAGGGAGAGGCGAGGCTATAGGGAAGACAGAGGGAGAGGCGAGGCTATAGGGAAGACAGGGGGAGAGGCGAGGCTATAGGGAAGACAGAGGGAGAGGCGAGGCTATAGGGAAGACAGAGGGAGAGGCGAGGCTATAGGGAAGACAGAGGGAGAGGCGAGGCTATAGGGAAGACAGAGGGAGAGGCGAGGCTATAGGGAAGACAGAGGGAGAGGCGAGGCTATAGGGAAGACAGAGGGAGAGGCGAGGCTATAGGGAAGACAGAGGAAGAGGCGAGGCTATAGGGAAGACAGAGGGAGAGGCGAGGCTATAGGGAAGACAGAGGGAGAGGCGAGGCTATAGGGAAGACAGAGGGAGAGGCGAGGCTATAGGGAAGACAGAGGGAGAGGCGAGGCTATAGGGAAGACAGAGGGAGAGGCGAGGCTATAGGGAAGACAGGGGGAGAGGCGAGGCTATAGGGAAGACAGAGGGAGAGGCGAGGCTATAGGGAAGACAGAGGGAGAGGCGAGGCTATAGGGAAGACAGGGGGAGAGGCGAGGCTATAGGGAAGACAGAGGGAGAGGCGAGGCTATAGGGAAGACAGAGGGAGGCGAGGCTATAGGGAAGACAGAGGGAGAGGCGAGGCTATAGGGAAGACAGAGGGAGTGGCGAGGCTATAGGGAAGACAGAGGGAGTGGCGAGGCTATAGGGAAGACAGAGGGAGAGGCGAGGCTATAGGGAAGACAGAGGGAGTGGCGAGGCTATAGGGAAGGGCCACAAATGATTATGCAACGGGAACACATACACCAAGACAACAGGGAAATACAATAAGGAGAAGATGTGTAAAACAGAGAGGAAGGGTTGGGGAAAGAGATGATCATTATACATTTTATACAAAGATCTGTCTGGGATCTGAATGGAATTAACTCTTTGAGTACCAGCGATGTCAGTTAGTGATACATTCTGTGTTGCAAGTATTTTAAATGCAAATATATTAAATGAAATTAAAGTACACAACTTCGCCTATTAATATTGTAGAGGAATTTTGAAAACAAACAAAAAAACATAATTTAAAACAATAGATCATATACTTTATCTACTCTTGCTCCTCAGGATTTTCTCTTGATGGAAAACGTGTTCTACAGAGCACTTTCGTCCACCTTTATCTATTATACAAAATCCCAATGGCTTCAATAGGACCATCCATTCTGAAGAAATTCAATTTGTTATACGGCTACCCCTCCGGGAGTTCCTCCCCTCAACCAAGCTGGGGTTTGTAGTACCATTATCCGCTTCTGTACCGGCGACGTCTGTTTAATGTATTGTGGCTTCTAATAATCGATTGTATTCAGTTTAGGAAGGATCTCTGGCAATTAACAGGCTTTGAAGTATCTCACTTGACCCTTTTTACTACCATAGATCCTTCTTAAACTGCACACAATAATTTAAATATAGATAGAATAATACTAAAAAGACGTAGCCGGTACAGAAGGGGTTAAGAGAAATGCTTAGTTGGATTTTATCATTCAGTATAGAAGTAAAGATAATATGTTCCTGAATAAACACTAACAATATCAATTGATGTCTTCCTTCTCTTCCAAAATCATGATAGGTTTGTTGTTTTCAAAGTGTAATCTCCGATAAATTTAAATGCATTTTTTCACATGTAGATTTTGTTTACTGTGTTGTCGTTTCGATAGTTTTTAATTTTAATGAGTTGTTGTTGTTGTTGTTGTACCCCAAGCTGCCTGGCCGAACAGCCTCGAAGCCCAGAGCAAAGCCAAGGCCACAACCGAGCGCCCCCACAGAACCCTCCCTGCTTACCACAATAAAGCCTGGGTGACCGAAGCCACTCCATGGCGGGGAGCTGAGGAGGGTGCGGAAACGCCAGGGAAACCAAAGCCCCACCCAGGGCCCTGTGCCCCTCAGCAATTATGAAGAGAAAGTTGAGGGGCAAAGGAAAAATGTGACGCTTTCGCTTCCAATATTGATAGATTGGGAGGTCAATCCACGGAAGAGTCGCCGTCACTTGAGATCTAGAGAATATATAAGTAAAAGGAACAGTCAGAGTAAGCTATGGGTATGGCAGAGATCGCTCAGTTCTCACTCAGTTCGTTATATTATTTTTGCGTTCGTTTTCAAGTTTTATATTTTAATTATTCCTCCCCTTTTGTCATCTTACTCTGCCTGTCCGGTCTCAATTTACTTTAAGGGGGGTCACAGGATTTGTTTTTCTATCTTTCTTTCCTTTTCTCTCTTTCCCTGGCTTGTATCCATTCGGCCCCATTCACCCAACTGTTTTAAGACGTTTATCCCCATCCAGGTGTCGATTTCTTCCTGGCGAGCGAAAGCGAGCCAACATTGTATGGAGAAATTCGGCTTCGCCGGAGACATTTTTTCTTTCGAAAAATGTACCAATATAGCTTTCTGTCAAAACAAATCTATATATATGCTGGCTCGCTACCGCTCGCCAGGAAAATATTGACACCTGGATAGGGGTAAACGTCTTAAACCCGTAGGCTGAATGGGGCCAAATGGATACAAGCCAAAGAGAGAGCAAGAGGAAGATAAAAAAAAAAGCAAGGTGGGGACCCTTAAGTGTTTGTGCTCGCATGCCACTTTCGTTTTCTGCCTCACTACGTTATTCTTCCCTCCTTCATAAACGCCCTTTCATCCTTCAGAACTTTTTATTATATGTGTCACTTTTAAAACAAAACTTCCTTTCTAATCTGTTTTTCATTCGTCATGTGCCTTTTAATTGACTCATAAGCCTCCTTTCCTTCACTCTTCCCTCCTAGCTTATCCCTTCCTGTACCGGCGACATCCTTTTCATTTAATTCAGGCAACTATTAGAGGATTTTATTTAGCTTAGGAAGGATGTCCACAGTTAAAAGGCAACATCCTATCTCAATTAATTAGTTTAGTTACCATATATCCTTCATAAAAATAAGACGTCGCTGGTACAGAAGGGATTATTTTTTAAAGGCTACTGATCTGGGATAGGTAGAATCACCTTTTAGGGGTACAATAAATCTTACAATACCCGGAGGACTCGAGCTAGGACCGAGTACATGGTCATGGTGAAGAAGGTTTTAGTTATTTATTTCAAACTGTGAGCAAACAGAGGTAGTGAATATTACTTATTTAATTATAAGTAGTAACTGTTAATGGATTAGATACATATACAGTATATACAAGTCAAAATAACGTAGAGCCTGTAAGAGGCTGAACTGTGATATGGAAGGGAAAAGGCATGGGGGGGGGTGTTGGTAAATTATTGCTTTAAGTTAGAAACCTACAGTATATAATATAGATAGTGATTTATAATAACACCTACAACATATATATTCTTCATAAGTCGTTTGTTCTTTCTCTTATCACTTATATCATATACCTAACTAATCCTTTGACTCAGCCTCTCAATGTTTGCTTTGTTTATGTATTTGACTGCATATTTGGTGTTCTCTCATATTAGCTCATCTCATTCTCATTCCTTAATCTCCACTACTCTTTCCCCCCCCCCCCCCCCCTCCCCCACCACTATCAACAAAATACGGACAAATACTCCAAGCTTTCTATCTAACCCTATATGCCCTCCCTCCACTGCACCTCACCCCCGTGATATGTGTACCCCTCCAGGACCTACCTCTCTTCATCCTGCCTTTTCAATCTCCTATATAGTCCTCTCCCAGCTGCACCAATCTCCTTCCTCTCTATTATCTGCAATATCTCAATTTTACCCAGCAACCATGATTATCTCCAATTATCTCTCGGCCTTGTACTTCGTGTGAAGCTATACCTCTTTAAAACAATAGCAACCCTTTCTTCCTGCACCCTTCCTTCCTCTTCATAGTTCTTCTTCCATATTATCCTTCTCTACCCCCTCCCAGTCGTTCTTCCCTTGAACTTGCGATCTGATAAATTAATACCTCTTAAAGAGTCCCCTGTTATCCATTACTTTGTCCTTCCTCCGTAAACAACTTCAATCATGTCATCTTTCCACACACCCTTCCACACTTCTCCCTACGATTACCAACTCTGACATAGCCTTCCCAGATTTACTCATCCCCTCCCTTCTTCCCTATATCTCCCCTTCCATCCATCCCAAATATCTTCCATTATATCTGAACGTTCCCTTCTTCTTCTTCCTGCTCCTCCGATCTCTACCATAGCCCTGCCGCCACTCAACTGGGCCAGACGGAGTGAAAAATGCAGCAAATATTGGCTCGGGAGACGAACCTAATCCTTCCTCTTGTGTCCCCCATTATCCTCTGTGGCTCCGCTATCCTCCCCCTCCCCTCCCCACACACTCACTCTCTCTCTCTCTCTCTCTCTCTCTCTCTCTGTCTACCTGAACATATATTTTCGTCTTCTAAATATTGTTTATATCATACGCACACACGCTCTAAAGCAAACGCCCACACACATACGCTCCCCGCACCCCCCCCCCCCCCCCTACACACACAAACACACTCATAAGCCCATATGTACGATGTGCACTCTGTATTTGGTGTACACTATAAACAATATGTGTTAAATGTGACACAAACGATACACATACCAAGCGTTTCCATCAATAACGTATTCAAGTAAATACACGTGAGCCATTGATACACTTGTTATGTGCATAATATTTGCTACATTTCAATACTCAATATTTACAGTGTACAGTACATGCACATATAAACCGATTATTATTATTATTATTATTATTATTATTATTATAAATTCACGCCATTGACTGTAAGCAAACACACACGTAAACAACAACAGTCAAGAGCATAACTATAGTCCGTTCATTCTAGGTGGGGCAGAAATCGTAACCTCTAACCTATGTAACTCAAAAAGGGCTAGAGCAAATGAGCTGTCAATGTATACACCTATTTCCTAGCCAAGTCTTCCTATATGGTAGAAATATTAGCTCAATTACTTTAGTCCTTCTTGAGTTGTGAGAGGTTAGGGGTTACGATTTCTCCCCAACCTAGATGAACGGGCTATAATGACCCACCCATTTGAATCAGTATCGAACGCAAACGAGACAATACAATGTTATATTATATACCAATTGCTTCACAACTTGTCTTTATAGGTTCAAAGATTCGAATTGGTGTAACACTACATATGCGCACGACTGTACACATTTATATATAGCTCTTAATACATTGAGGTAAATTCAATTAAGCTGTCACAAAACAATACAAAATCATATAAGAAATAGACTGTCATATTATTTGTGCATCTATTTACTGCGACAATGCAGGCATTCATTTAAGATACCTAAAAAAAAATATATATATATACTGTATATTATATACCGTATATATATATATATATATATATATATATATATATATATATACATATATATATACTGTATATATATGTATATACATATATATATATAATTTGTTTTTAATCAACTGATTGATTGATTGATTGATTGTCATCTACCTTCTTTCATCCCTTTTCCTTTTATCAGCATATGGGTGTGTGTTTAATAACGAATAAATCATATATTTGTCTTCAGTCATTCTCTAATCAAGTGCAACACAAAGACCTTTTGTGTTCAAGCTCTTTCTCAGTCGCCTCATAGCTTGAATTTACCCATGCATTTTGTGTAGCTTATTACTTTATAGAATCCTTACATTATCCTCATTATCTAATTAATCACAATTTATTTGCTATACAATATGTTTATAATTTACGTAATATAGGATTATTACAAACTTTATTATCGTTACACATGTTCTATTAATATATCTTCGTTATTTATGAGAAATGGTTATCTTATGATTTATAACAGCGCTCTCGCTCCTTCGGACCCATTCACGCATATAGACTTATAAACACACACGTAAAACATAACACGTTAAAATTGATGACAGGAGAAATCAAATATTCAAGTGTATGTTATCAACGATATACATATCTGTATTTCAAATACATTGATTAAATACATTGAGAGAGAGAGAGAGAGAGAGAGAGAGAGAGAGAGAGAGAGAGAGAGAGAGAGAGAGGGGGGGAGAGAGAGGGGGGGAGAGATAGGGAGGGAGAGAGAGAGAGAGATAGAGATATTTGCAAGGAGTTACAAGGAATATTTATTTTCTCAAAGCCCTTGTGGTCCATTCCGGTGGAGATACTCGAAGTGGAAGGAGAGAGATTGTTTAGTGCACTACACTCATTACAGAGTGTGCAAACAACTCTCTTCTTGAATTGCTGTACTGACAAACTGATTACATATTTATGAGGGAATTTTTTTCCAGGTAGAACAAATCTTAAATGTGTTTTTTTTTAAACACATACTAGTGCTGAACCTTTTCCACTATAACTTCCTGCCATGTTTGCGTGTTGTATTTTCATATTGAGGCTAAACGTTTTTCTATAGTCCACATTGTCAAACCCATTAAGTATTCTAAAGACTTCAATGAGCTGACCTCGTAGTTAGGAGCCCTCAACCTCTCCTCATAGGTCAGTCTTCTAATCGATGGAATTTGCTTTGTAGTCCTAGCGTGTACTCTTTCCAGACGCTCTATATCATTCCTGATTGCTGGGTACCAGAATTTATCAGCATACTCCAGGAGATTCCGTATTAGAGCGTCATAAAATGTGAGGACCATTTCTTTATTTCTATACTTGAATTGCCTCTAAATATAACCCACTGTTTTGTTAGCTTTCTTCTCTACTTCAATGCACTGCTTGAAAAACTGTCGGTCACTGATGATCACAACACCCAAATCCTTTTCCAAGTCACTCACTTCCTGAATCATTCCCAATAACGAATACCCTGACTTAGGGTTTGCTTGGCCGATATGCATCACCTTGCACTTGTTCAAGTTTAGTGGCATATGCCATGTCTCCGACCATTCACCCAGTCTATTAGACCTATCCTGAGCTGTTCAACCCCTTTCGGGTCCTTCACATTCACTCCAAGTTTTATGTCATCTACAAACAGAGAGTGTGTGAAGGAAGGAAGGTTTTCGGAGCAATGGGAAGTATGTGGAAGACGAGAAATCTCGGAGTGAAAGTAAAAAGTGCACTGTATCAAGGAATTGTTGTGCCAACAGTGATGTATGGGGCTGAGACATGGGCTCTGAAGAAAAAGGAGAAAAGAGGGCTGGATGTGATGGAGATGAGCTGCTTGAGGAGTATGTGTGGAGTTACTCGTAGAGACAGATTGAGGAATGAAGAGATACGTAGGAGAGTGGGGCAGCAGGAACATTTGTCAGCCAGAGTGGACAGAAGGGTGCTGAGCTGGTATGGTCATGTTGAACGAATGGGAGATGAAAGGCTTACAAAGAGAATATGTGAGTCAGGTACAAGGGGAGATAGAAGGGCAGGAAGACCCCCATTGAGATGGAGAAACTGTGTAAGAAAGGCTTTGGATGATAGAGGAATGACTATAGATCAGGCAGGGGAAGTGGTGGTGGACAGGAGTGAATGGAGAATGCTTGTGAATAGTTGAGTGAACACGTGGTCATTTGGAGTAAGGGGTCGGGCGCAAATTCGACTAGATAATAGTCCATCAGGCGCCTGGCCCGGGAGGACGATTAATATGAAGGGTGTGCCTGGAAGTGTGGTGAGAGGGCTTGTGGCTTTGGCTCCGCTGCATGTCTGCCTGCCGAGATCGGAACCTCTCCGGGTGGTCAGGGGCCGGGGGAGTGCTGGAGCGACCTTGGTAACGCTGGTCTCTGGGTCTTCTCCTGGGTGACCTGGATGTGTGTGAGTTTGTGTTTTTTATCTGTGTTTATTTTTTGTTTTATGTTGTTTTTGTGTTTTCCCTGTTCTTGCTCTGTCTTGAGTCGGCTACCCCCAAAATGGGGATTGGGCCTGAGCATATAGATAGATAGACAAACTTGGAGATCACACTCAACAGACCAATATCGATGTTATTAACATATTAACAGCGTATAATAATTATAACAATACTAATAATGGAAGTAATACATATGATGTGGTGATAGTGGAGTAACATTTACAATAATATACAATTTGCCAATATATACTATAATAACACCGATAACAAATAACTTAATATATCTATAATAATTATTCCGATAATATGAATAACGAATGCCTGACCCGATTCCTCACATCTATATTCGCTTTGAAATTCTGACAAAAGCCCACCTATTATTATCATGAGCCGGAGAGTTGGTTCACTGCAAACAAAGGACTCTTCAAGCTTTAGTCCAGCCAAGAGATCCTATAGGAAGAGAGAACGGCCATCATATTTTTTAGAACCCAAGAGTGAAACGTTATTCTCAATCTTTCTTCTGTTCAACAGCTGAGCTCTGGAACTCTCTCCCTGAATCAGTCTTTCCCTCTTCCTATGACATAAATTGCTTCAAACTCTGTGTGTCCATGCAGTTTGGCTCGAACGTCTCTTGATTGTGGTCCTGTCTCTCTTTCAACTCTGGGGGAGGCACTTGCCACAGGCAATTCTGCCTTTTGCATGTCTCCCTCACTCACATAAAACAAAAACAAAATCAACGGGGTTATTATAAATCAACGGGGTTATTATAAATCAACGGGGTTATTATAAATCAACGGGGTTATTATAAATCAACGGGGTTATTATACATTTTAAATCACAAACAAATATATCCACAGACCAATAAGACATCCTGTACCAGTTTTGTTAACCCCTTCTGTATTGGCGACGTATTTTAAATTATATTCTAGCTATATGTAGACGATTGTATTCAGTTAGGAAGGGCCTCAAGCAATTAACAGGCTTCAAACTATCTCACTTAACCCTTTTTAATACCACATATCCTTCTTAAACTGCACACAATCGTCTAAATGTAGCTAGAAGAAAATAATAAAGACGTCTCTGGTGCAGAAGGGGTGATCTTTTATTGTTGATCACGAAGAAGTATATTATCCACAGAGAAAACTATAAATCCTGTACAAGTAATGCTAAACATAACAAATGTATTGATATACTGTATTGATATAAAGACTAATGACACCAGTGACACCCATATTGCATCGGTTGGAAGATCTCATTTACAATATGGTTTCTAGCCCAGCACAGAAATTAATTCTACCTTGTTGGAGTAATTCACAGATCCATGCCTGCTTTGTATGCTCTTCCTTTAACGCGAAACAATTAAAAGCCTGCAGTACATGAGCAATTAAGAGACTGGACGAAAAACTGCTTCGGTGAACTCACAATCTTTTCTGTAGTCCAATATACCAGGTTTAAATTCTCCCAATAACATACACATATAGTGTTATATGATTAAAACACACACACACACACACACACACACACACACACACACACACACACACTCACACAGAAATTGTCAAGCACGTTTTTCGAACACAAATCCAGCATTAAGCTATGGAATTAATGATGTAATATTGCAGGTTTGAGCATGCAGCTTTATTGTAAAATTTTATTTACCATTTATATTTTGCTTCATTTGATTTATTGATTATTTTGTGTATTGTATTTACTTGTTTATTTATTATATATATATATATATATATATATATATATATATATATATATATTGATATGAATTAAATTGATATGTAGCGTGTAGGCTATAGTTACTTCATATAAGCCCTAACTATACGTATTGGACTAATATATTTTGCAATATTGCCAAAGTTCAGTCCTTCGCTTTCTTTAACAAGAAAAGTAGAATTAAATCCTTGTAATTATGTGTCGATCATAAATCATTAGTCAGTATATAGAACACCTTTACCAAATATTTAGCCCTTTAATATAGTCGCATATTTTGTTTTGTATATCAGCAAACATTTTGACTATTTTACTCACCTTCTGAAGAATACGTAGGGATCAAAGCGGTAAAAAATGTCTACGTAAATCCTTTTTGTATCACAGGTCTTTTCTGCACCCACGAAAATAAGGCAATATGCTTGCCCAATGACGCGGGATAAGAGACATCACTGTATTAAATGGGTTTTTAATATAGCCATTAGACGAGCAGGTTAACCTTTGCAACACCATGAAGCATTCTTTTAGTACAATATGGCCCTCATAAAATTATTTAATTTAGCTTAGAAAAGTTCTTGAAGGACATGAGGGTCAATGTAACTGAGGTAGTATTAGCCTGTCTTATAATTACAGGTCCTAGACAAGATTATGTTGTTTATATAAATGAATGATAGCCAGAAAACAAATCTAACACAAACAAATATACATATAGGCTATACAGTATATCTATATTTATATATATATATGCATCATAATGCTGAAAAGAATAATTTCATAAACATATAACAAACCACCACTAACAACATCCCACTAACCAGGATAACTATTCCCGTCCAAAAAATATTGATACACATCCGACCGGGGGCCTCTCCTAATCAACACGAATAATTGAGTGACTGCGTTCCTGTGTTATATAATGAAAATCGAACGACCCCATTCGTAAACTGAATGGCGACCTGACGAAAAAAAAAAAAAAAAAAATCGGATGGGGCAGGGCAGGGGCAGATACGGGAATGGGTATACAGTATATATAAATCCTTTTAGGCTCATGACGCGTTTTGACGGTATATTCTGGTTATCATTAGACGATTATACACAACTTAGGGTGAACTTATGAGAGCTAAAGAGTTAATTGGGATAGTATTTACCCCTCTGATTCCTAGATATCCTTCCCAAATTGCTAAAAGTCGTCTAATGATAACCAAATTAAATGTAAAAATGCGTCTTAGATCCTCAGGAGGTTTATCCTTTCAGTAAAAAAAACTACGCTATTCTTACATTTGTTTGGCTTTTACGTACGATCGTGTTCAGCTTAGAAATAAATTTTAAGGGTTTGAAAGTTAATTGAGAGAGTTTTACCTTTGTTTCGCGCTATATCCCGGCTATTATTGAGTGAGTATTAGTGAGGGAGTATTAGTGAGGGAGTATTAGTGAGGGAGTATTAGTGAGGGAGTATTAGTGAGGGAGTATTAGTGAGGGAGTATTAATTGTATTCAGATTACTAATGTGGGACTTAGAGTTAATTGGGGTAGTAATTGACCGGTGCCAATCGTAAAGATCCTTCGTAAACTGCAAATAATCGTCTAATGATAACCGAAATCAAAAGTGAATAAGCGCATTAGAAGCTCGATTGGTTAGGAACTTAGCTTAGGCGGGTCCCGTTTAATATATATATACGGTATATATTCTTATTTATTTATTTTTATTCCATACACTTTTGAGCGTAACTAACCAATACAAATAGAACATTGAAAAGTGTGTTTGTCTATATGTACGGGGTCAAATGAATGAAACGTGCTGCTATTGAGATAAACAAACATTGCCTACTTCAATAGGTTCTCTACTTAAAACACCCAAACAAAGATATGTCCAAGTTTTGTGCGCGTGTGTTCAGTAAAACGTATCTTTTCTTGTGTTTCGTCCAGTCTAAACGAGCACATTCATTTCGCACCTCGAATAAATAAGTGCATTCTAAGTTTTTAAGGCGCTTCACGATATTTTTTTCGACGACCTAACAGAGTGCCCCATTTCGGTGTGTACAAAAACTATCTCCATACGAGTGCGGTCTTTTTTGTATTATTCTAGCTACATTTAGACGACTTAATGCAGCTTAGGAAGGATCTGTGGTCTCCATAAGGGGTACATTTAGATAGTCTATAGTCTATTAATCGCTAGACGTCCTTCGTAAGCTGAACAAAATCGTCTAATAGTAACTGAAAGGAATGAAGTACTCCAAGCCGGGTGACGAATTTTGGTGCCCGGGTATTGAACGATCCGCTGCGACACTAGGGGTGGGGGGACTGAATGAAATGAAAATAGTTGGATATTTATTTGCACACCGCGTGATAAATGGCGTGACTACTGATGACTGGATGTGTGAGAGAGAGAGAGAGAGAGAGAGAGAGAGAGAGAGAGAGAGAGAGAGAGAGAGAGAGAGAGAGAGAGAAAGAGAGAGACGGGGGTGGTATGAGTTCGTGTCTGCGGGAAATAAAGAGCGTGCCCAGGTGTTTGAATGCTTTATATATCATTGGTCAAAGAGCGAAGCTTGCATGTTATTGTAAATTAAAACTCCGAAATGGCCCAAAATTTGGCATTGGTCGCCAAGGTTAAAATCCAGGGAAATTTGGAATTTTTTTTTATTTATTTTTTTAATGGTACCAAATTGACAATATGCACAATTAAATCACATATATATTTAGAATCCTTAGGTCATGAGGAGTTCATTGATATAAGATAAAATTAATTTGGGCACATATCTTAGGGCAGATGAGCATTTGAAAACGAAAAATCTGCGTTTTTCGTCTTGTTTTGGGATATACTGTATGTAAACAATATACTGTATGTAAACAATATACTGTATGTAAACAATATACTGTATGTAAACAATATACTGTATGTAAACAATATACTGTATGTAAACAATATACTGTATGTAAACAATATACTGTATGTAAACAATATTGTCCACAATAGAGGGCCAAAATAAATGTTGATGCTACTGAAGAATCCAGGGGGTTGTTGTATTAAAATGTAAAACTTGCAAACTAAACAAACCAAAATTGGAACAAGGACAATATAAAGTCAAATTAAATTATCAAAAATTATACTTGGGAATAGTAGTTGAGCGTATTCCATACATTCTTTCTTAGGCTATAGTCCATGGGTAACTTTTAAGCAATGTTTAGGTTTGGTTAGGTTAGGTTTGGTGGGGGGTGGGGGAGGGGGGATTTTGAACAGCTCTTAAGTGCATAAAAATTATCAAAAAGAAAAATTATGTATACCGTAGGAATCGCAACGTCCTGAAGTATTTACATGTTACACAAAATCGAAACTCGGAAATGGCCCAAAAAGTTGGCATTGGTCGCCAAATGCTTGTGTTTCCTGACGGTAAGGTAGTTCTAGAGTATGCTTAGGTTATTCATTGCTGTGTGTGAGTGCTTTGAGAGAGAGAGAGAGAGAGAGAGAGAGAGAGATCTGCCAACTGATGCATGCTAGCAAGATTTAGTGAGAATGTCATGAAACGGTGCCTCCGTATTATGTGCTCAACCGAAGTTACTGATGTAGCCAATCTGTATTGCTTTGGTTTTCGCTTGTGTCTAAGGATAGTGTTAAGTCTCACGTATCTCTGGGTTCCTTGTCCATCATATAGGTAACACACACACACACACACAGGTTGCAGGTTGTTGGAGGTGTACATGGTAGGATGTTAAAATGGATGGAAAACTTTTTAATAGGAAGAGAAATGAGGACCACGATACGAGACGAATATTCACAGTGGAGGAGTGTGACGAGCGGAGTACCACAGGGATCAGTGTTGGGTCCGATAATGTTCCTACTTTATGTAAACGACATGCCAGAAAACTTGAATTTTTTTTTTTTTTTTTTTTTTTTCTATGTGATTGAGGGAGGCAAAAGGCATAACTGCCTATAGCGAGTGCCTCCCCCATAGTTGAAAGAGTGACAGGGCCAAAATCAAGGGACGTTCGAGCCAAAATGCCTGGACACACGGAGTTTGAAGCAATTTAAGTCATAGGAAGAGGGAAAGACTGATTCTGGGAGAGAGTTCCAGAGCTCAGCTGTTGAGTAGAAGAAAGTTTGAGAGTAACGTTTCACTCTTGGGTTGGAGAGTTGCACAGAGTAGGGGTGGGATTGAGTTGCAAGACGGGTACCACGTGCCCTACGTAAAGGAGGTGGTATGCACTGGGATAGCTCTGAGGAACACTGATTATTATAGTAGCGATAGAATAGCGAGAGAGATGCAACATTGCGGCGGAGAGAGAGAGATTGCAGAGAGTTGGTGAGTGGACGGGAGTTAATGATACGAAAGGCCTTCCTTTCAACTTTGTCTAGGAGAGCAGTGTGAGAGGAACCTCCCCACACATGTGAACAATACTCAATACAAGGGAGCACTATGCCCCTGTACAGAGCAAGAAGCTGTGCAGGGGAAAAGAACCCCCTAAGGCGGTTGAGCACACCCAGCTTCTGGGATGCTGCCTTAGCAAGACTGGTAATATGGTCCTTCCAAATGAGAGCAGAAGAAAAAGAGACACCAAGAATATTGAGAGAAGATGAAGGGTTGATTTTTGTATTGTTGAAGAATAAGGGATAGTCCGCTGGGAGATCCTGACGGGTAGATAGATGGAGAAATTGGGTTTTGGAAGCATTAAAGTTAACAAGGTTTTCTCTGCCCCCAATTGGAAATAGTATTTAGATCAGAATTTAAGAGTTCTATGGCTTCATTACGTTTGTCGTTGAGGGATTGCTGGCTGGGGCGTTCTGAAAAACTAATGGAGTAGTGCAAGGTTGAGTCGTCTGCGTATGAATGGATGGGAATTAAGGTACAGTTAAGGAGATCATTTATAAAAATTAGAAAGAGAATAGGAGATAGGACAGAGCCCTGAGGAACACCGGAGTTTATAGAGTGAGGAAGTGAACAATGGCCGTCCACAACCGCGGCTATGGAACGGCCGGAAAGGAAATTAGAGACAAAGGCACAGATGGAGGGATAGAAACCGAAGGAGGGTAGTTTAGAAATTAAAGATTTATGCCAGACTCTATCGAAGGCTTTCGATATGTCTAGTGCAATAGAAAAAGTCTCACCGAAGTCCCGAAAGGAGGATGACCAAGAGTTAGTAAGATATGAAAGAAGATCACCAGTAGAGCGACCCTTAAGGAAGCCATACTGGCGATCTGAGAGCAGATTATGAGAAGAGAAATGCTTAAGAAATTTGGAAGCAAGAATAGTTTCAAAAACTTTAGAAAGACAAGAGATAAGAGCAATTGGACGATAGTTGGAGGGTTGAGAGCGGTCACCCTTCTTTGGGACAGGTTGAATGTGAGCAAACTTCCAGCATGAAGGGAAGACGTTAGAGGATAGACAGAGACGAAAGAGTTTGCCTAGGCAGGGAGTCAGCACGGAAGCACAGTTTTTGAAAACAACAGGAGGAACACCGTCCGGACCGTACGCCTTATTAGTGTTAAGCCCAGAGAGGGTAGAAAGTACATCTTTAGAAGAGATTAGGATATTAGGCATAAGTAAGAGAGAGGAGGGCGGAGAAGGAGGAATAGCACCGGAATCATCCAAGGTGGAGTTTCTAGCAAAAGTTTGAGCGAAGAGTTTAGCTTTGTCAGAGGAAGAAGTGATGGTTGTGCCATCAGAGTGGGAAAGGGGAGGGAAAGACGAGGAAGAGAAATTGTTGGAGAGGTTTTTGGCTAGATGCCAGAAAGCTTGGGAAGAGCTAGAGTTGGATAGTTCAGTGCATTTATTATTGATGAAAGAGGGTTTGGCAAGTCGAAGAACAGATTTGGCTTGATTCCGGGCAGAAACATATGAAGAATGAGTCTTGAGTTTTAAGGCGTCGGTACCGTTTGAATGCTTCCTCCTTATTGCGGACAGCAGTAGAACAGGCGTGAGTAAACCAAGATTTTTTAGCATTAGTCTGAGAGAAAGAGAATGGAATGTATGCTTCCATGCCCGATAGGATTACCTCGGTAATGCGTTCAGCACTCTCCGAGGGTCCTCGGCCATGGAAGCAGAAATCATTCCATGGGAAATCAAAGAAGTACTGCCGAAGAGCCTCCCAGTCGGCAGCGCCAAAGTGCCACAAGCGCCGCCGGCTAGGAGGATCGGGTGGCTGTACTGGAGAGATAGGACAGGTGACAGAGATAAGTTTATGGTCGGAGGAGCCCAAAGGAGAGAAAAGATTGACAGTATAAGAAGAAGGGTTAGAAGTTAGAAACAGGTCAAGAATGTTGGGCCGATCTCCGATGCGATCCGGGATACGGGTGGGTTGCTGAACTAACTGCTCTAGGTCATTTAGGATAGAAAAGACGTAGGCTTGTTCACCAGGTGGATCAGTAGTGTGAGAGGAGAGCCAATGGCGGTGGTGAACGTTGAAATCTCCTAAGATGGAGATTTCTGAGAAAGGAGAAATGGATAGAATGTGTTCCACTGTAGAGTTTAGATAGTCAAAGAATTTGGGAAAGTTGGTAGAGTTAGGGGAAAGATAGACAGCACAGAAATATTTAGTAAGAGAATGACAGGAAAGTTTGAGCCATAAAGTTGAGAATTCAGAGGAGTCGAAATCGGGAACACGAGAGCAAGTGAGTTTGTTGTGCACATATGCACAACATCCGCCTTTGGCTTTGAAACTAGGATAGAGAAAGTAGGAGGATACAGAGAAGGGGTTGCTGGATGTTGCTACAGACACCTGAGTTTCGGTGAGGAAGAGAAGATCAGGTTTGTAGGAGGAGAGATGGTGCTCAACAGAGTGAAAGTTAGAGGAAAGTCCGCGAATGTTGCAGAAATTAATAGAAAGAGTAACAGGCCGAGGTCCAGGTAATTGTGTGGGGTCGTCAGGGGATGGTCGGTCGGGTGAGGGGGCATTTATGGTCCCCCCCCCTGGGGACTCCGAGGCTGGGCTACAATTCATCATTTTTTTTTTTTTTTAATTTTGGTGTGGAAGAATGAAGTGTGGTGTGCATGTTTAGTGTAGTGAAGTGGATAGGAGGAGGAGGAGGTGTTTGTGAGAGCTAGCTGGATTGCTCTCAGTGTAAATGAGGCACAAAGAAAATCAGTAAGAGAGGCCAAGCAAGTGAAACAGGAGTTCCAGCGACTCTTTATCACATGCCTATAACCTCACCTGGGTCTAGCCCTGATCGATTGGTGCCTACAATCTCCCCACCAATGAATGAATAGTCATATGAATATGTTTGCGGATGACGCTAAGATCATGAAGAAGGTCACCTGTATAGAAAGTTGTCAGGATCTTCAAAAGGACCTAGATGAGTTGCACAGATGGAGCCAAACCTGGAAAATGAGTTTAAATGCAGAAAAGTGTCATGTTTTGGAAGTGGGAACAAGTGAGATAAGGCCAAGCTGGGAGTACAAATTAGGAATTGAAATAATCGACAAAACACGGCATGAGAACCTTGGAGTGATAATACAAGATGATCTATCCCCGGAGAAGCATATTAACATGATCATTGGAGGAGCATATGGAATAATAACCAATATGAGAGTGGCATTTAACTATTTGGATGAAGAAATGTTAAGAAAACTGATAATGACTATGATAAGACCAAGATTAGAATATGCAGCAGTGATATGGTCACCACATTTGAAAAAACATATAAACAAATTAGAGAAAGTCCAAAGGATAGCAACGAAGATGATCCCAAGATTGAAGGAGTTGACATATGAGGAAAGACTTAAGACACTACAACTGCCTACCTTGAAAGAGAGAAGGGAACGAGGCGACTTAATAACGATGTTCAAGGGAGTAAAAAGTTTGGAACGAGTAGATAGGGAAGATCTATTCGTGAGGGATAATGGAAGGACAAGAGGGCACGAGTTTAAGCTGAGGAAGGGCAGATGTCGTAAGGACACAAAGAAATTCAGCTTCCCATATAGGAGTATAGAGACTTGGAACAACTTGGAGGAGGAGGTGGTGAGAGCGAGGAACATTAACATGTTCAAATCTAGGTTGGATAAAAGTAAATATGGAAATAGGGCAACATAAGTTATGATATGTTAGTCCAAAATACTGGGAACTGGGAATATCCATTACGATACTTGTCTAAGTAAAATGGATTGATTATAAAGTAACTAAGACAGGACAACACGAGCGCTGCTCAATTCCTGTAAACTACAAATAGGTAAATACAAATAGGTAAACACACACACACACACACACACACACACACACACACATGATACAAGTGAAGACACTATTTCCAAAGTATATTTACAGTATATGGGAACTCAAGCTTGGAGGGAATTACCATTTCATACCAAGTTGTAAGTCACATACAGTACAGTATTTGTTATAGTGCTGTAAAGGACATTAACAGCTGACCCTACGCATCTCGAGTTAGTCAAAGAATGGCATGTCAATTTTATTAAACGTAATTTTATTCCTGGATGAGTCCAAGGCTAAGCTGAGAACCACATGGAGGAACGAAATCCGCATAATTGCCGGGGTGAACAGGAACTGACAAATATCTAACAATGCAAGGATATAATTATTTATGAGAGTTTATTTATGGGAGTTTACTTTTCTATAATAGACTAAATAGATTAATCTAACCAGTATGTCAAGGAGAACATCGACGATAATGTTACTAATGGTGGTAGTAGTGGTGGTGGTAGTGGTTGATGCAGTTATAGTGGTTGTGGTAGCCATGTTGGTTGTGGTTGTGGTAGTCATGACTGTATGACTGGTATATGTATGACTGGTAGAAGTAGAGTAACAGATGAACCAAATGTTACACAATGGACCAAAATTATAAGAGATATTTTGCAATGAGAGAGAGAGAGAGAGAATGCGAGTGTGACTGGAATATATAATAACTGGTTGCGACTCTACAACTAATTAATTGGCTGGTATGTGTGTGTGTGTGTGTGTGTGGTTGTGTGTGTGTGTGTGTGTGTGTCTGTCAGAGCGGTTGGAATACATGTGTTCACCTTTATGTTGTTTAATGAGAACTTTGAGTTTACGTGCTGCATGTGTAATATATATATATATATATATATATATATATATATATATATATATATATACCATTGTGAAAGAGGGTAAACATTTTATTGAACAATTCTAAGAGATAAATGAGAGGTTAAATTAAAAACTCACTTTAATCAGTTACCCAATATACTGTTTTCTATCATTCAATATTCACTGCTCCTGTTAATAGTAATATAGGAATTATTATATGATAGTAATATAGAAATGCACAGTCCTGGTCATGAATACCTGAACATCTACAAAATATGAAAAAAGCCTGTAAGTAAACAACATGATTATATATGTATATATAATGAAATAAAAAAAATCACTATAGTCAAATAAGTACGGTATTCAATCACACATTTCACGAACGTAGCAGAAATATCTCACTAAACATATCCTTAAAGCGCAACACACTCACAAATTATTGCCGAAATATTAAAACCCCCGAAAAAATATAATGATGAAAAATATATATACATCTCCAAATTGTAAACGCTAAAACTACCAACAAAAAGTGGGGGCTAGCAATCAGCGCCATAAATTCCGAATAACGAGTTCGCTTTTAATGCCTTGCTCGCTCTGTGGCTGCCATTTGTCAACTAGCAGTCTCGTTGGTTTAAAGGCTCGCATTTTTAGTGTTGCTTTATTATATTTTCTATCCTATTTTCAGGGGTTCGTATTCTATTTTTTGCTGAGTTTCGATTTATAGAGGCTAGTTGTTTTTTCTGTACGTGGGTGTTATTATTGTTATATATATATATATATATATATGGTATTCTACTTAAACTTCACGCGGGGGAATGGTTGCAAAATTATTTGTAAATATTTTAACTCACACGAGTCTAAGAATTTCTTCTCCAATCGAGTTGTCAAGTTATGGAATGGGCTTCCCCGAGATGTCATAGACTGCAGCATCGTTGATTATTTTAAACTTCGCATAGACAAACACCTTGCCTTAAATCCACGACTGACTGGATTTGTAAATTAATGAAATATATATTATTTTTCTTTTCTTTTTAGGTTAATTTTTTTTTTTTTTTTTTTTGGTTCGTTTCACTGAAGTTTTATTATTTATTGTGTTTGGATTCTTCATATTATAAATGTTTTTGTTCTGTTCCTATTTTATGCTATAGTATTTATGCTGCTCTTTATACTAAACTTGTGTCGTTGCATCACAGCTTGTTTGTGTTAGGGTTCTTTTTAAATTCCAGGTTAGATTTCTTTAGCGTTCATCTTATTTAGGATATCTCGCTTTAGTCAATGATCCATATCCCGAAATCACGTGAATCTGTACTATCCAAGTGGCTCCAAATATCAACATCATCTGCAATACACGATTAGTAAATTATACGAGATGTCAATAACTTAAGATTAGCGTAAACAAATACCATCGACACTACAATTAAAACAAAATGTAGCTAAAGTTCCTCATTGGTGGTACCGAATTTCACCCTGACCTATTCTTATTCATTATTCATACTATTTATGTCTTCATTTTTATTTTATGAGACAAGTAATGGAGAAATTAAAAAAAAAAAATTAAAAAAAAAAAAAAAAAAAATCACTGTGCCTAGAGGCATCATGCATTCACAAATTTGAGCTATTATTAAGTTTGTTTCATAATATATTGTTCATAGGCTCGCATGAAGCACTTTTCAATGCCTTAGCCTTTCTGGGGCTTCCTGATGTAAACTCTGAGTGTTTTTCCTTTATTTTATTTCAGGTGTTCATATTTACAGTGGTTCAAGTTTTGAGGATTCACATTTATACATGTTGAATTTAATGTCGGGGTCCAATTCATGAGGGTTCAATTTACGAAGTTTCATATTTGTTCAGGTATTTGTGTTTCCAGGGAATATTTGTACATGCTCTCGTATTGTTTATGGGGATAATTTTTCAGCAATTATTTTGTTTTATTCGTGTGGTATTCAGGTATTTCTTTTCTACAGTCATTTGTATTTATCAGATTACTTGTATGGAAGATTAAATTAAGCATGGGTTCGCGTCCTGTTGACTTATAGGTTTGTTGGCGGAGACTGGCCGTTTGTTTGGTCTATTAATTCATTTATTCATAAAAAAAAATAGTTTCCTCCCTAGACCTCCATCAAGCTTAGAAAAACACCCTTCAAGATAAATATGTACATTTTTAGGTAGAAAAATATCCCGGCCGATGGCCGGTTCCTCTAAAAATTGCAGGCTCGCTATCGCTCGCCAGGAAAAAATCGACACCTAAATGGTACGAAAGGTCTTAAAATTGACAACGAAATGGGGCGAAAGGTGTTAAAATCGCCAAACTAATGGGCCGAACGTCTTATAATCTCAAAACTAGTGGGGCTAAACATTAGGGAGAAGGGGGTCCAGAAAAACGGTCTGCCTCCCCTTAAATTATCGCTATATTAGTATACCTTCGAGGTTCGCCTATTCTAGTTTTCGTTGATTCATTCATTTGTTGTTTTCTCAGAGCTTCATTATTTTTAGAAGTTTACTTTATTTATATGTCTGCTATTGTTCTGGATATGTTATTATTTAGGGGCTAAGTGTTCTTTTTTTTTTCCAGAGTTTATTTTCTATTAAGGGGTTCTCTTCATATGGGTATTTTCTTTTTAGGTCCGGTTTTAGATTTTCTTGGGGATCCGAATTTTTCGCAACTTGATATTTGTTTAGAGTTTCCCTTTAGCCAATAGTCGGTTTGTGTGAAGGGTTCGAATTAGTTAAGGGCTGTTATTAAAGATAGTGCACAATTATGTTATTTATTTATTTATATAATATTTTTGTTTTAACTTTGGTGTTCACTAGTCTCTTTTCGTGAGGAAATGGAGGGTATGCGATAAACTGAGGCTTGGTTTTCAGGATATTATATGTTTTCAGGGCCATGTTTTTCAGAGATATATTTCAGAACCTTTGGATATTTCAGATTCATGGTACTGTACCAGTCCCTATATCCTCAAACACTCGATCTTTCTATTGTTGTACTGCATGACTGTCTTTCTATTGTTGTACTGCATGACTGTCTTGTAATCCGATATTACAGCTTGATTGGATAACTAGTTTGATATTTACATCCCATTGATTTAACTACAGGTAAACTTGGTAGAGCACATACCTCCGTTTACATTGGATTTATCACAAAGTATACTTAAATGCACAGCAATAACACCAGTATGGGATATGATCCGGATGTACTCCTAAATTGAATAATTTCATCCTTGGCGTATATCCTATCTGCCCACTAATATTCGTGACAATCGGTTCATAACTTTGTGAGATACCTAAACAAACGGAAGCAACGTTGACAGAAAAACAATTGGAGGCGAAAACATAACATCCGTTAAACTTCGTTGGCGGAAACGACTACAGGTTCGTATAACGAGTCTCGTAATTCGCAGTGAGTTGCGTATTGTTGTTGTTGTTTATTTAAATTGTCGATCGCATAAAGGCAACTTCATTTATCCCCTGGCCCGATTGGAATCTCTCGTTGGCTTAACTGATTCGTCACTGATCAATCGCTACGCTAAACTGATATTGGCTTTTTCTTTTGGATGAATTGGGAGTCAATCTGGTTATGAATCAAATACGATTGTGTGGCTTGCGATTGTGCCTGGGCGGGACTTTTGTATTTAAGCACACTCGTAAAGTTGCAGGCTAAAAATGTGTCTATCTATACACTCTGGCACATACCCCCTTTTATTTTATTCATATATATATATATATATATATATATATATAATATAAAATAAAAGGGGGTATGTGCCTGAGTGTATAGATAGACACATTTTTGTTTTTAATTAGAGGTGGCTGACTCGAGACATTTTTTCATTTGTATATTCTGCAAAGATAAACATTATGTATTTGTTGTTGTCAATATTCTTCATCTACCATTGAACATCGAATAAGTTTGTATTCTTGGTATTTTGTTCCTATCTATTGTGCGCCTAATAGAATAATTTATATATATATATATATATATATATATATATATATATATATATATACAGTATATAGTGTGTCCACCATTCGAAACATAAATATTTATCCCTCGCCATATTTGCTGAATATATTTTTGCTTTTGCTTGGACTGAACCTTTTAGGTTATCCAGACTTGACCTGGAGCATATTCGGATTTCTGCCACCGTATTCGTCCCTGGACTCCATGGGCCATTCGGTTGCCGCCAATATTTTCGGCTTTGTGGGGGAGAATCCAACAAAATATATGTGCGTGTGTGTTTATTTATATTTGTGTGTGTGTGTGTGTGTGTGTGTGTGTGTGTGTGTATTTATGTGCGTGTGTGTGTGTATATATATATCTATATTGTTGTGCTTGTTTGTGTGTGCTTGAGTTGCCTGTATGTTTGTACTAATGTCCACAGATTTGTGTCGATGCCTGTATGCGTTTGGGGAGGTGAGCTATCGCTCGCCGTGACAAAAATAGACTTCTATATGACACGAAAGGTCTTAAAGAATAGGCCGAAAGGTCTTAATGTCGCCAAAGTAATAGAACGAACGTATACAAACTTTAAACTAATGAAGCTAAGAATACGGGAGAAGGACGTCCAGAAAAAAGAAAAAAACTATACGCCCCCTTGATATCTTGGTGTACTATACGCCCCCTTGATATCTTGGTGTACTTCTTGGTTATGGAATTTGCTTATACACTTACTACTGTATTATTACTTTAATCTGTATATTGCGTTATATGTGTGTTTGTGTTATATTATGTTATGTGTGTTCGAGTTATCTTATGTTATACATGCTTGTATGTGTGTTAATAAATGTGTATGTTTGGTGGATGCTTGGTAGTGTGTGCAAGCGTTGGGTTGGGTTATAATTATACTGTATGTATATTTGCTTTCATGTTTTTCTATGTGTTGTATTTGATGGGTGAGCATATGTGGATGGGTCAATGTATGTGTTTATGTGCAGGCATACGTATGTGCAAGATGGGTGTGTGTGTGTGTGTTTTGTTTTCTTTTTTCTTTTTGCTTTGAATGTTTGATGTGTACTTGGTGTGGCTTTGTGTGATAATGATCATGTGTGAACTGGTTTGTGTGAATATTCATATATAAATACAATTTTGTACTTTGTATTATATAAATACCGGTATATATATACAGTATATATTGCTACGATCGGGTCTCGTATAAATCAGTGGCTCTTATACATTGGACTAGACTGGCATAAATGCAACAACGGAAACGCTAGATCCAACCCCTGATATATAATCCTGTCGAACAAAGAACACATAATTATACCCTCCAGAGTTATATCTGCGATAGCGGGGTATCTTAACTCTCAGTATCTATGTGCTTCTACTATAGGCTGATGTTCTCTGAAACAGCCTATTACCTATAACATATGGTTGCTTAGTTATGGTACACAAGGAAAAGATAGTTAACTTAATTAAATCACAAGAGTGATCTAATGCAAACAAGAAGAAGGTTTACTGAACGTTACTTTAATCAATAATATCTGTCACTCCTTTATGAAAGAAAGTGTTGTAAAGTCCTCAAGCACCGAACAAGGAATCTTCTGAATAATGTTGGATGCTACTAAGAAGAACTTATCGGAAATGGAACCACAAAATAGCAGGAGGCAGGACAATGCACGTGTAGGCTAAATACACAAAAAGGCTGGACATATGTTATTGGACACAAGAATATTATAAGCGGTGCAACTGTAATAATGCTCGCCACGAAAAAGTAGTACTCCTATTAACAAAACCGGTCTATGCTGGTTGTGTCTCTCTACAGCAACCTAGACCTCAAAATGCTTGTGTAAAAATAATGGGTATGCATAAAAGAGTATATGATCTAATCCAGCTAATGTCTACCCGGGTTAATAAAGTCTAGCTGGGATGCGCAAAGGTACAGAATTCTGGTGGAGCAAGGCAGCTCCTAGCCTAGTGTGGACCTTGGGTCTGTGCGGCCTGATTACGTTAATATGAAGGGATGCTCTCTTGAGGATTCTCGATCACAAGTAGAGTATCCTCCTGGCGACCCTCAAAAGTAAAAGCAAATAGAGTTAGAACAGTGTTGGGTGGATTAGGCAAGCAGCCCTCACGCACTACACAGTCTAAACTCCAAGGTACACAGACAAAAAATCCACCCAGGCAACCCACAGAATCCGTAGTTTCGTGTAGCTCAAAAGTAGCCTACACACATTGAAAACACCAACAGCAAGGTACCTGATCCCTAGTCTAGCATTATTTAACCCTGTAGAAACATTAGTGATTGATGGAGACAGTCTGAGCAATACAATCTCCCAAAAAGACAATGACTATCTTCAACCTTAAAATCTAGTACATAAGAAATGTGAGATCCAGCATATAATACAGTCTGGCCACCAATTCAAGGTATGGATACAGAGAACCAGAGGGGAATTGATATTAATAAAAGGTGAGGAAGTAGTGGAAATGATAGAGGCAGTAGGAGAGAAAGATTCTAAGACAAGAGTGTGGGACAGTTCAAGGGAGATGCTTAGAGTATGCTGTCTGGGAAGGATCTGACAAGGATATTCCCATGGACCTCCTGGCTTGAGTCCCAGTTCGCAAGATTGGCACGAGGGCGCGCGACAGTCGCCCAGTAAGCAGCCGTGTAGTAGGCAGTGTTAGGCAGGAGGCAACGAATCCCGCGAGGCCTATGTAAGGGGGCCAGCCACGCGCCGCACTCACTACCAAGACACACCACCTTGTCTCTCTCTCTCTCCCTCTCCCCTTCCCATCATTCAACTACTTAACACAATACTTTCAATTGACTAAATAAAATAGAAAGGATTGTGACAGACGAAAATAAAGAACAGTTCTGAACTGTTTGCAACACAAGCTTTCTCGAGAAGAAAAGTACACAATGATAGGTAGGCTTTAGCTATATTCTCTGCCCTGGCGAGTCCTAGCGAGTAAGCCATTCGGTTCTGGGGGAAGCGGTGAGCATCACAATATGTACAGTATATACTGTATATTTATTATATATATCTCCATCTTAGGTAATTTCAAATGACCTAGAGCAGTTAGTTCAGCAACCCACCCGTATCCCGGATCGCATCGGAGATCAGCCCAACATTCTTGACTTGTTTCTAACTTCTAACCCTTCTTCTTATACTGTCGATCTTTTCTCTCCTCTGGGCTCCTCCGACCATAAACTTATCTCTGTCACCTGTCCTATCTCTCCAGTACGGCCACCCGATCCTCCTAGCCGGCGGCGCTTGTGGCACTTTGGCGCTGCCGACTGGGAGGCTCTCCGGCAGTACTTCTTTGATTTCCCATGGAATGTTTCTGCTTCCGTGGCCGGGGACCCTCGGAGAGTGCTGAACGCATTACCGAGGTAATCCTATCGGGCATGGAAGCATACATTCCATTCTCTTTCTCTCAGACTAATGCTAAAAAATCTTGGTTTACTCACGCCTGTTCTACTGCTGTCCGCAATAAGGAGGAAGCATTCAAACGGTACCGACGCCTTAAAACTCAAGACTCTCATTCTTCTTATGTTTCTGCCCGGAATCAAGCCAAATCTGTTCTTCGACTTGCCAAACACTCTTTCATCAATAATAAATGCACTGAACTATCCAACTCTAGCTCTTCCCAAGCTTTCTGGCATCTAGCCAAAAACCTCTCCAACAATTTCTCTTCTTCGCCTTTCCCTCCCCTTTCCCACTCTGATGGCACTACCATCACTTCTTCCTCTGACAAAGCTAAACTCTTCGCTCAAACTTTTGCTAGAAACTCCACCTTGGATGATTCCGGTGCTATTCCTCCCTCTCCGCCCTCCTCTCTCTTACTTATGCCTAATATCCTAATCTCTTCTAAAGATGTACTTTCTACCCTCTCTGGGCTTAACACTAATAAGGCGTACGGTCCGGACGGTGTTCCTCCTGTTATTCTCAAAAACTGTGCTTCCGTGCTGACTCCCTGCCTAGGCAAACTCTTTCGTCTCTGTCTATCCTCTAACGTCTTCCCTTCATGCTGGAAGTTTGCTCACATTCAACCTGTCCCAAAGAAGGGTGACCGCTCTCAACCCTCCAATTGCTCTCCTCTCTTGTTTTTCTAAAGTTTTTGAAACTATTCTTGCTTCCAAATTTCTTAAGCATTTCTCTTCTCATAATCTGCTCTCAGATCGCCAGTATGGCTTCCTTAAGGGTCGCTCTACTGGTGATCTTTTTTCATATCTTACTAACTCTTGGTCATCCTCCTTTAGGGACTTCGGTGAGACTTTTTCTATTGCACTAGACATATCGAAAGCCTTCGATAGAGTCTGGCATAAATCTTTAATTTCTAAACTACCCTCCTTCGGTTTCTATCCCTCCATCTGTGCCTTTGTCTCTAATTTCCTTTCTGGCCGTTCCATACCGCGATTGTGGACGGCCATTGTTCACTTCCTCACCCTATAAACTCCGGTGTTCCTCAGGGCTCTGTCCTATCTCCTATTCGCTTTCTAATTTTTATAAATTATCTCCTTAACTGTCCCTTAATTCCCCTCCATTCATACGCAGACGACTCAACCTTACACTACTCCATTAGTTTTTCAGAACGCCCCAGCCAGCAATTCCTCAACGACAAACGTAATGAAGCCATAGAACTCTTAAATTCTGATCTAAATACTATTTCCAATTGGGGCAGAGAAAACCTTGTTAACTTTAATGCTTCCAAAACCCAATTTCTCCATCTATCTACCCGTCAGGATCTCCCAGCGGACTATCCCTTATTCTTCAACAATTCAAAAATCAACCCTTCATCTTCTCTCAATATTCTTGGTGTCTCTTTTTCTTCTGCTCTCATTTGAAAGGACCATATTACCAGTCTTGCTAAGGCAGCCTCCCAGAAGCTGGGTGTGCTCAACCGCCTTAGGGGGTTCTTTTCCCCAGCACAGCTTCTTGCTCTGTACAGGGGCATAGTGCGCCCTTGTATTGAGTATTGTTCACATGTGTGGGGAGGTTCCTCTCACACCGCTCTCCTAGACAAAGTTGAAAGGAAGGCCTTTCGTATCATTAACTCCCGTCCACTCACCAACTCTCTGCAATCTCTCTCTCTCCGCCGCAATGTTGCATCTCTCTCGCTATTCTATCGCTACTACAATAATCAGTGTTCCTCAGAGCTATCCCAGTGCATACCACCTCCTTTACGTAGGGCACGTGGTACCCGTCTTGCAACTCAATCCCACCCCTACTCTGTGCAACTCTCCAACCCAAGAGTGAAACGTTACTCTCAAACTTTCTTCTACTCAACAGCTGAGCTCTGGAACTCTCTCCCAGAATCAGTCTTTCCCTCTTCCTATGATTTAAATTGCTTCAAACTCCAGGCATTTTGGCTCGAGCGTCCCTTGATTTTGGCCCTGTCACTCTTTCAACTATGGGGGAGGCACTCGCTATAGGCAGTAATGCCTTTTGCCTCCCTCAATCACATAGAAAAAAATAAAATAAATATATATATATATATATATATATATATATATATATATATATATATATATATATTCACTAACATATATATATAAAAGTGCCTACATGTACAGTGTTTGAGCGTGTGTGTTCCTGTTTTATCTTCTGCGCTGTACAAAGGAGTACAAAGGAGTACATAGGAAATCAAGCAACAACAGATCTAGTGACCCTTCTAGGCTGCTTGTCCTCCAAAACACTGAGGATCAAGTGTCCAAACAGTGGTTTAGAGTGGGTAAGGGAACATTGGAAAGGGAACTACTGCCCTGGAACTAATGTCCGTGGCAGGATTAGGAAGTTAGTAGGGGACAGATGGGTTAGTAACTGAGGGGGGGGGGTAAAATAAAGTTATTCATTTACAAACGCAGTCAGTTGCGGGTTTGATGCGAGATATTTGTCTAAGCGGAGTTTAAATGAATCAACGGTGCTGCAGCCTATAACGTCTCGGGGAAGCCCATTCCACAAGTTGACAACTCGATTGAAGAAGATATTCTTAGATTCGTGTGAGTTAAAAGATTTACCAATAATTTTGCAACCGTTTCCCCGCGTGTAATTAGATTGGTCGATAGTGAAGTACTTACTACAGTTCATATTGTCGATGCCTTTGATGATTTTGAACACTTGAATTAAGTCACCTCTTAATCTGCGCTGGGTTAAAGGAAATAGATTTAATTCTCCAAGACGCTCTTCGTATGGTTTGTTCTTTAGGCTAGGTATCATTTTGGTAACTCTACGTTGAACTCGTTCTAGCTTTTTTATATCTTTTTGGTAATAAGGGCACCAGGATTGAACGCAGTATTCCAAAAGAGGGCGGACTAAGGAATTGTAAAGGGTTGTTGTTGTTGTTCCCTAAGCTGCCTGGCCGAACAGCCCTGTTTGTAAAGGGTTAGGATAACTTCTTTGGATTTATGCTCAAATGACCTGCCTATAAAGCCAATTATTTTGTTTGCCTTCTTAACAACTTCTGAACATTGTTGACTCGGTTTTAGGTTACTCGATATTGTTACTCCCAGATCGGTTTCTCTGTTTACATTCTTAAGCGGAGTGCCATTCATCGAATAGTTTGCTTTCTCATTTAGGTATCCGATATGTAGTACTTTACATTTATCCGCATTGAAACTCATTTGCCAAATTTGGGCCCAACATGACAACTTATCTAGATTGTGTTGCATATCGTCAACTTGTTCTTTTAAGAGTACGCTATTGGCAATTTTTGTATCGAGCAAATTTTGAGATTGTACAGGTGAGACCCTCATCTATGTCGTTGATATAAATTAGAAAGATAATTGGTCCTAGTACCGATCCCTGGGGTACCCCGCTACTTACATTGGTCCATTTAGATGCCTTACCGATTATGACTACTCTTTGCTTTCTGTCGCTGAGCCAATTTTCTATCAATTTCAACACACCGTCTTGTATTCCATGCACTTTTAGTTTTAGCAGTGAACGTTTGTGGGGAACTTTGTCAAAAGCCTTTTGAAAATCAAGGTATATAATATCTACAGCTTTACTCTCTTCGTAGAGGTTGAGGATATCGTGGAAGAAGTCTTAAGAGGTTTGTTAAACAGGAATGTTTTTTACGAAAGCCGTGTTGAGTATCTTTAAGTAAGTTATTTGCCTCTAAGTGATTTACGAGTCTGTCTCTTATGACCGTTTCTAGCATTTTACATACAACTGAGGTTAAGCTAATTGGACGATAGTTACTGGGTAGGGATTTACTGCCTTTTTTGAATATCGGTGTTACGTTGGCTAGCTTCCACTGATCAGGCATAGTCCCAGACTGCAAGGATTCATTGAATAGCAATGTCAGTGGTTTGGAGAGCTCATCCTTAGCTTCCTTTAGAACTCTAGGCGAGATTGTATCAGGTCCAGGCGTTTTATTTACCTTGAGTTTATCTAAACAATTCAATACTTCTCTCTCTGTAACGGTGATATTGCTTAGAACATCTGAATTATCAATCTGAATCGGCGATGGTGTAGGGATATCACTGAGGTCTTCGGTTATAAAAACTGATGCAAAGAAGGTATGTGTGTATTTGTGTGTGTGTGTGTGTGTGTGTGTGTGAGTGACTGTCAGTATGACGTCACTACCTCTGCGGGACTTCCTGGACATGAGTCAGTAGGGAATCGGCTGTACAAATATCTGCTGCAGTATTTCTGGTTGCTGACCAAAGTAAAATATAATCCAGTAAATATTTATTATTATTATTATTATTGTTTGTGTGTCTCAGGTACAAAAAGAACAATTATAGTTTACTCTTAAGATGGATACACTATTAATTTCTGTCATTAGGCCACTTGTTCTATACACCCTATCATGACCCTATAATATATCCTAGTGTGATTTATTTGTTTTTCTTATTTCTGGGTTGAAATCCCTTGCGTTCAGTAGTTGGTTTTTCCACGAACACACCAAAGAACTCTTTGGAGTGTGTCGAGCAGGGGTGACGTTCTTTACCCCTTGAGGATCCAAGACGCATTTCGTTCATATTTTCTGGCTATTACTAAACCATTATATTCATGATTAGGAAGGATATATGGTCTTCAGGGGTTGAATTGAGATAGTCTTTACCTTTTCAACTCTCACAGATCCTCCCTAAGCAGTATAAAATCGTGTAATGATAGACAGAACAAACTGTCAAATTGCGACATGATCCTCAAGGGGTTAACCTAATGAAGAAGACCCGGGATCAAGCCGTCCCTGGATGAAAAGAGAATAGACACCTAAATAGCGCGAAAGGTCTTGATATTGACAAGGAAATGGGGCGAAATGTCTAAAAATCGACAAACTAATCGGGCAAACATAATAAAATATGAAAACGAATGAGGCTAAACATGAGGGAGAAGGGGGTCAAGAGAAACAACCCACATCCCCTTATAAACCACACAACTACTGTATAACACTAGTCTTGATAGTGGCAATGTAAAAGTAGGCTGCCCCAACCCTTTTCTCTATTTAATTATCCTTTCCTTCCAATTTCTCTTTCTCATAGCTAGGGTTGCTATCTCTACTAGGATTTAGTCCTGGCCACCTAGCAGGGGTCGTAAGATATGTGTGGCCATTGTATCTATGTAAGTCTATGTAAATGTATTTGTTTATTTTTTTGTGAAAGTCATTAGGCTTACGTTTTTTGTTTTTTTTTACGTTTGCGTGCCTTTGTATGTGCGTTCCTGATTGCGTGTGCGTGTATGTTCCCTTGTGTGTGTGTGTAAGGCATGTGTATCGCCGTGAGCGATGTTGCCAACTGTATGCTTCTCTTTAAGGATGGTGACCTGCTCTTTTTCTCTCTTCCTCTGGCTTGTATCCATTCGGCCCCATTCAGCCTACTGTTTTAAGACGTTTATCCCCATCCAGGTGTCGATTTTTTCAGGCGAGTGGTAGTAAGCCAGCATACATTTTTAAATGTTTTTGACAGCAAGCTAAATTTGTAATTTTTTGATAGAAAAATGTCTCCGGCGAAGCCGGATTTCTACATACAATGCTGGCTCGCTATCGCGCGCCAGGAAGAAATCGACACCTGCATGGGGATAAACGTCTTAATACAGTAGGCTGAATGGGCCCAAATGGATACAAGCCAAAGAAAGAGAGAAAAGGCGAGAACAAAAAGCCGGTCACCCCCCTTAATCTGCAGCCCATTTTAGCGGCCCCGGAGGCAGACAAAGGGACAGTAATGACCAGGAAACAAAACGCTTCATAGTTCTACCCGATCCAACTTTTCGGAATGCATTTGAGCGTGAATGTGTGTCCGTGTGTTTATGCCGCTCTCTCTCGCTTGCTCTCTCTCTCTCCCTCTGTGTGTGTGTGTGTGTGTGTGTGTGTGTGTGTGTGTGTGTGTGTGTGTGTTCGCGCTTGATAGTGATATACTGTTTACTGTATGTGTGTCTGCCTGTGTTTAAGTGTGCATTGGGTGGGAGTGTTTACGTGTGCATTGGGTGTGAGTGTTTATGTGCACTTCCCTAGAATTGTGCGCTCGCTTATGCATGGATGTGCACATGTGAGCGTTACTGTTCATATGTACTTGATTGTTTACAGTATGTTCACTTATAACAATAGTTAGTCTTGATATAAAATTGGCCATTATACAAGGTGACTGTAAACGGTTATTTAAAATAACAAGAAATTGTAATAGTTTGGTAGGAGAGATAGATGAGCATTTTGATACAAAATAGTATGTCAAATATTATACAATGTTCACATTATTGATAAAATATCTTTTAAACTTAGAGGAAAATGTTATCTATACATTTCACCTTCCTTCTATAGCCTATCTATCAGCTTTTATTTATGGTTCATTGGCGTATATTATTATTACGATTTTATATATATATATATAATTATATATAATGTCCTGTATGTATGTATGTATTATAATTATGTGTAAATATTCCTCCATTTACTATTCCCTTTCAACTTAATCAGAAAGTATCCAATTCCCTGAGCTCTCTCTGGCTATCACCGTGTGCGATCTGTCCCCCCCCCCCCCCTTCCTCTTAATTGACTTTATTCTGTACACCCCTTCATCATCATCATCGTCACTGCTCACATTTCAGTCCCCCGTCAGTCTCACCCTCACCCCCTTTACTGGTCACCCCTCATTTCGACCACAAGGCAGTTCCCTCACACATGATTTCGCCCGGATGTCAGTTCGCCCAGATGTCAGTTCGCCCACAACCAATTACAAGCATACAGTATGTTGTATTGATAGTATTAAATTACGAAAGAACCCAAGAGGTAAATGACATTAGACCATTTATAAGAATGGGATTAAAACATATGTTACTACAATTATTACATGTTTGAGGGTCCAACACTTGAAACATAGATAACATTAATATTAGTTTTAAAATATTAAATAATTACTCCAATTCATTATTAACCTCCTAAGCTGTCCAGTGAAATACCTGTTTATTGATCTATTAGAGTTAAGTGTTTGAGTTGTTCATATTTACAAACTCATATAATGCTGACAGCTACCTTATCTCTATTAACTGTACAGGTTGAAAGGACGTAATCGAGAAGATATAGTTAACAGTTCATTATTTGCCAAATTAATGCTCTAAATAGATGGCTACACACACACACACACACACACACACACACACACACACCCACACCCACAGACACACCCACACACACACACCCACACCCACACAGACACACACATAACCTCATTTCCCCACCCTCCTCCTCGCCTCACTTACCGCCCCTAACATATAAAGGACCTCTGATGTAGGAGTCATCCACTGTGGGTTCGGAAATTCTGGTAACATCAGTATTTTCTTGTTTTTTATTTGAATTTTATTTTATTTTTGTTTATCCTTCACCATCCATTTTTATCACTACATATTCGCCTCCCACCATCTTCATCAGTAGTATTTTCCTCCCTGGGTGTACTAATTTTCAGCCCATTTGTTCCAGTCCTCTTTGAGTTACAGAGGTTAGGGGTCAGGATTTCTGGACTACCTATTTGCAACCGGGTATAGTCTCATATATTCTGTAAGCTGTTCCATACCGAACACATGTGAACTAATTGATATATATGAATGGCATGGAGTTTGCATGTAGGGGTGTGTATATATATAGACATTCAGTTCATTACTGCCGATACAAAGGCCTGTCCCTGAATATAGGACCATTTCACAAACAAACAAAACCATACTGATAAAAGAGGCAACGTATGGGCCAACCCCCTTATATGGGAATTTGCGCAGCTCCAGCCAGACCCACGTGGCTTTATTATTATGTCTCTACTTAGCTATGGTGGCTGGAGCAGGGGGAGGAGGAGCAGTCAGGATAGTATATTAAAAAAAGAGAGAGAGAGAATAGTGATAGTATCTTAAAAACCTTACGGCCCATTCTAGGCAGACTCTTATGGTAAAACTCATTACTCTCATTACAAGGGAGTGTGTGGGGGGGAGGGGGGAATATACATATATCCCCCCCCCCCCCTCCCACCCTTTTAATGCATTATATATGTTATATCAGAGTCGAAACCTAAAAACAATTTAATGTTCTCGCCACAAGAAATAAAAACAAAAGACATATATGAGTCTGCAGTCTGGTGTTAAGTGGACCGTATGAATAATATTATGTTTTCCGCTCTGTTGGGTTGCGGCCCGCCAGGTTAGCAACAGACCCCAAAACAGAACCGAGAGATGTGCTAGAGAGCAATTTAAGGGGAGGCAGACCGTTTTTCTGGACCCCCTTCTCCCTAATGTTTAGCCCGACTAATTTTGATATTAGAAGACGTTCGGCCCATTAGTTTGGCGATTTTAACACCTTTCACCCCATTTCGTTGCCAATTTTAAGACCTTTCGTTCCATTTAGGTGTCGATTTTTTCCTGGCAAGCGATAGAGAGCCTGCAATTTTAAGAGGAACCGGCCTTTGGCCGGGAAAATTTTCTACCGAAAAATTTACAAATTTATTTTGAAGGGGGGTCTAGGGGGTGTTTTTCTAAGCTTGATGGAGGTCTAGGGAGGAAACTAAACAAATATTTGAATAAATTAATTAATAGACCAAACAAACGGTCAGTCTCCCCTTAAGGGGTTGCTAACAGACGCCTATGATTCCAACGGAGTAAGATGTGGGGCAGGTGATTGATGTGCGTGTCCTTGCCAGCGAGTACTTTGGTTATTGATCACAAGGACCCACTCCTAAATATGATTAAATCAGACTTGATCATAATTTGAATATATATTATACCGGTATATATTATATATATATATATATATATATATACGGTATATATATATATATATACGGTATATATATATATAAAAAAAAAATGTACACATATTTCATTACTTATCTAATTGAAAATGGCGATTAATTCAGTTCCTGATCATTCAAAGACTTGCTTCACGTATTTTCCCACGATCCAAAATTTATGGAAAGCATTTTTAACGCATAATTCATTCTGTCACCTCATCTGTTTTGCACAGACGAGATAAATTATCAGTGTACAGATATACTGTATATATTCTCGGTTTTTATAACTCCATTATCATGAATGGGTATTTCCCCCTTATGTCGTAGTCGTTAATATTATACTTCACATTTGAGTTGGACTTTCGAACTGCAATTACTGACAAATTACAAAACTTTCATTTCTGTTCACATTTCATCTTTAATAAAAAATATTCAATATTGAATTTCATAGCAGTAATAAATACATTTGCAATTATATAATAGAATAGCCTTCCTAATACAAATTATCAATGACTATATTGTTCAATGATTGCGAAGATATAGAAGATGTACCGTTAAGTAAATCATATTTCACACAGGTCCCCTGTGTTAAATGTAAAAGCTTATAATGTTTTAGGGTTTGCTACATTCGTGTGTGTATTAAGAAACTAAATTATACGTTTAGCTAGTTAAAAGATTCGAAGCTGAAATAGGAAGTGAAAGCTGAACAGAACATTCCTATTAAGGTATTAATTATCGGCGGGCTTTTGGTAAAGAAAATATAAAAGACTCCAGCTTTAACGGTGAATTATGAATCGTTCAATCTTTTCAATCCAACCATGATTGTATTTTTTTTTTTTTTTTGCGGCTTGGGATAGTCTGTTCAAAATAAAAAAACATAATTATTCTTTCTATTAAATTTGTTTACTTATTACCATCTATCAATCTACCTGTCTTATCTATGTATCTATCTATCTATCTATTTAGCCTATCTATCTATTTTGTAGTATATGCTTATATAAATATAAAATACAATATGTAATTGCTCAACTACTCTTTCCCTTCCAGAATGGTTCCCGACCAGCACTCTAAGCTGGACTCCCTTGCACGGCTAGAACGTAAAATCCGTGGGGGATTTTCAAGACGACAACCAACTGCAGCAATCTTTATAGATCTTGCTAAGGCTTACGATACTACCTGGAGATACGGAATATGAAGATACTACATGAATTTACCGGCATGTGTGGTTCGCTACTGCAATTCTTACCTACATTTTTGTCTAATCGTACTGTACATTTCAAGTTAAGTTAAAGAGTCTCTGTTCGATCCTCGTCTGCTGTGTCAATTCATGGCTGACGCTTCTATTACTGACTTTTTTTTTTTTTTTTTTTTTTTTTTTAAAGGTGACAGTTACAAAGTGGTGTACAATCTATCTTATTCTAGTTACATTGTAGTTTATCTTATTGTACCAGTACCTCCCTACAATCAACCTAGTTGTTCCCCAATTCGTCCCTCCGCCACGACCATTTCAAAGTCCAAGTCTCTCACTCTTGTCCTCTGTAGCGGGGAGGACCTTGTACCCCTGAGACATAGGAGTGCAGACCTGAGAAGAGAGAAAGAGAGCCGGCATCTCATCCAAGTTATGACTTGGCTTCTATGCTGGCGCTTTTTCTCCGATATTTGTTCAGCTATCTGGCATAGAAGACACTTGCAGAAGGTCCCATACCTCCCGACGATGAGAAGACCATAGGAGTAAAGCTTCCTTGATCCCTGTTCAAAATTCTTTCTTCATAAGCGCATTTTTTCTCACTTTCGTTTCTCAAGTATGCCGCCTTGTGTCCTCGCTCACGATATGTTTGTGCTCTTGGGTTGAAGATTCTGATGTCGAAAAAAGCTTGTTGTCCCCTCGTCCAAAAACCTCGAGCACTTACGTCCACTCTTGCTTCATTTGAAGTATTTGCAGTATTGTGGGCCAAGCGCTGTCCGTCCATAGGCAGAAGTTCCGGTTCGATTCGGACATCATGGCACACCTCGTCCAGCATTTGTGCAGTGATGTCTCGTACTTCATCATGCCGGATACAGATGAATCCTCCTTTCTTACAAGTCATACAGTGGTCTGAGTTGTTTATTTCACCACATGCACATTTCAGCGGCAGGTTCGAAACTGGCCACCCATACCTCAAGGCTACGGCATCATTGAATTCTTGTTTATTTAAGCTGAAGCCTTTCTCCTTTATTGGTAATGATGTTAGCCAATTTGAAGCCCCCGTGTCTTGTGCCATCTCAACTCTCATTTTCAGTTCTAACCTACATCTAGTCTTAATTTGTTCTAGGCTATGTTTCTGTCTCTCTTCTCTGCTCTTTGTAATTTCCTGTCTTGCATTTCGTTGTTCCTCTTCGTCCACCTCATCATTTTCATTTTGCTCCCGTATTTTTTCTGTCAGAGACGTAGTAAGTTTAAGGGAATTTTGGTACTCCTGTAGTGCCGCCTCCACTGGGTTTATGATCCCCATACCTCCGAACCTTGGCGGAAGAGCTAATAGATCTCTTAGCTCTTGCGTGACGCCTTCCATCTCTGACCTCTTTATTGTATCCCTGGAATGATCTTCTGTTCATCTTACTTTCCCATATTTATCCCAAGAATTATTTACATCTTAAAATGTTCCTCTCTCTCTCTCTCTCTCTCTCTCTCTCTCTCTCTCTCTCTCTCTCTAAGTTTGACAGAAAAGTATGCATTGATTCATAAATCTTTAAAATATTACTAGTGTCTTGTTTGTGCTTGTTTGTGAACAAGAGTGTTTTACATATGACGGTTGCCAGCGGAAATGAATGAGAGCTATAGTTGCTTATATTTGTTTAGCTATTTATATATTCTTATAGTGTACAGTAAATCAACTTATGTATTAGATTCCTCATATCTGTTTTTGAGGTATCTATTTTTGTCATAAGGTGCTATATTAGCGTGATGAAAAATAGCCGTTGCAGTTATTTATTCGCGCAATTACGTAATTGCGAAATTAAATTGTTGGTACAGAAAACATGTATGTATGTATGTTATTTTCGCTATACAATACACGGAAATATTATGTTCCTAAGCAAAGTCCATAGCCTTAATGTATCCCAGATGAGTCTGTCCTTAGGGATTCGTAGTTTCAGCGGGAATAAGACAATGAGTGAGGCAGCGAACAACATCTTTATAAGACAATGAGTGAGGCAGCGAACAACATCTTTATAAGACAATGAGTGAGGCAGCGAACAACATCTTTATAAGACAATGAGTGAGGCAGCGAACAACATCTTTATAAGACAATGAGTGAGGCAGCGAACAACATCTTTATAAGACAATGAGTGAGGCAGCGAACAACATCTTTATAAGACAATGAGTGAGGCAGCGAACAACATCTTTATAAGACAATGAGTGAGGCAGCGAACAACATCTTTATAAGACAATGAGTGAGGCAGCGAACAACATCTTTATAAGACAATGAGTGAGGCAGCGAACAACATCTTTATAAGACAATGAGTGAGGCAGCGAACATCTTTGACAATAAGACGATGAGTGAGGCAGCGAACATCTTTGACAATAAGACGATGAGTGAGGCAGCGAACAACATCTTTATAAGACAATGAGTGAGGCAGCGAACAACATCTTTATAAGACAATGAGTGAGGCAGCGAACAACATCTTTATAAGACAATGAGTGAGGCAGCGAACAACATCTTTATAAGACAATGAGTGAGGCAGCGAACAACATCTTTATTTTCATACTTTCAAACGTTTCGACATATTCTAAATGTCATCATCAGTGATCTAAAAGTAAAAGAGATTCAAAACCATTAGAAATTAATTATAATATATTGGTAAAACATTTAGCAAAGGGTAACATTTATACAATTGCAAGACAACATATTATTTAACTGGGGCTTGTTAACTTTGATATGTATGCTTTGGATGGGTAATATGTGTGTTCGAGTTTTCCATTATTATATTGGAATAACCCTGTGCTTGATATTAATAGCATAGCAAGATATATCTCTGTAACAGCTTCCTGTGTGAGCAACTGCATAACCGACACTAATTTAGGATTGATGAGGTTGCTAATGAGCTCACGCCAAGTGAGATGATGCTACTTAGCTTACGATGCAACACACTAGATTAGCCAGATGGGGTTAGCTTGCAAATGTCTGAGTCGTGGTCATTAATACATAAACAATTTCAAATGATATAAACAAGACGGTGATCCTTAACCCCTTCAGCACCATGACGCATTTTGCTCTTGTATCTGGCTAAAGTTAGACGACTATACTGTACGCAGCTTAAGAAGGACCTATGTTATTAAGAGGGTTTATTGAGATTGCACTTACCCACTTGAGTTGCATAGGTAGATTATAGACTAAGGAAAATCGTCTAATGTTAGCCAACATATTATAAAAGTTACATAATGGTGGTTAAAGGGTTAACAAGTTGCCATTACTCGAACTCCCACAGACCCGTTCTTAACCGAGTACAGCCTTATAATGTTAGCCATAACCTAATGAAGAAAAGCGTCATGATGTAATGAAAGGGTTAATACTGATTATGCTGATATTATTTTCCCCTCGAATAGAACCGATTCTGGACATTTCTAAATCTGGCGAACGATAGTGAGCCTGTAATTTTGGAAAAACCGGCCTTTGGCCGGGATATTTGTCTACAGAAAAATGTACAAATTAATCTAGAAGGGGGGTCTAATGGATGTTTGTTTTAAGTACGATGGAGGTCTAGGGAGGAAACTAAAAATAATTATATGAAATAATTGAACAAAATATAAACCATTCCCCTTTAATCGTGGAATGAGGTGACAAGGACCCCGCGTGAGGAGAGACGGGGAGAGAGAGTCCTGGGGGAGAGGTGGGAATTCTAGGATTAATTAATTGCATGTCCGACACTATGAGAGAGAGAGAGAGAGAGAGAGAGAGAGAGAGAGAGAGCGAGAGAAAGAGAGTGTGTGTGAGATAGAGAGGGTGTGTGAAAGGGGAAAAAAATTGGGGTAAGAGAAAGAAAGAGAGTGTGAGAGAGAGAAAGAGAGTGTGAGAGAGAAAGAAAGAGTGTGAGAGAGAGAGAGAGAGAGAGCGAGTGTGTGTGTGGGTGTGTGAAAGGGAAAGTAAGAGTTGTAAGAGAAAGAGTGCGTGAGCGACAGAGTGTGTGTGAGAGAGAGTGTGTGTGTGAGAGAGAGAGTGTGTGATAGGGAGAGAGTGTGTGATAGAGAGAGAGTGTGTGAAAGGGAAAGAAAGAGTTGGGGCAAGAGAAAGAAAGAGAGTGAGTGAGAGAGAAAGAGAGAGAGATGCAGCAGCTCACCAGGGAGAAGTTAACCTCATTGTCCTGGACCTCGGCCCATTTAGGTACGTCGACGATCTCTCCTTCTTAGTTTCAAGTGTCAAGAGAGAGAGAGAGAGAGAGAGAGAGAGAGAGAGAGAGAGAGAGAGAGAGAGAGAGAGATAGAGAGAACAGGAAATTATATATATCCATAGAATCTTTGATGTTGTCTTTCTAAAGTTGAGGATTATCGTCCAACACCCGACAACAATACCAGATCTCAAAGAACTACCAGTATTTATGATATTTTAACTATTTATAAGCCTCAGCCATTTATGTACCCTTTTGTCAGTTACTAATCTGCCTTACCCTAACGTCGTCAACCATGAGTCTATACCCTGACCATCAACCAATAGCGTTCAGGAAGTTCAAACGAGACACCATGACCCAAAGAACCTCAAGCATGACTCTCCGAGAATCTTCAACCATTTACTCTGGATCCTCAATTATGAGTTACAGCTTGAGTCCTAAATTCTAGTTAGTCTCTCATAAGCAAAACAAATTTGCTGTTTGTTACCAACCAAAATAATAGTTGTATTGGTGTCATATGATATTGATTTTCTACCTATGGCTGCGTTTATGATAATACGAATGCCTAATTAATTAAGCCATCTTTCCTTAGCCAATATACAATAGAGAACATTGAAATTAAATAATCGTCGACAAATTACTGTGAAGAACGGAGGAGGATAAGAAAACACGACCCTGCTGCCCTGCCAACACAAGAAGAAACCCGAGGAGCCGCCTGAACAAGCAAGAAGAACTGGAGGCCCCCCAAGTCGCTAACCCAATTACTGCCCGGACCAGCTGCACACACGGGAACCCACAGGCACGAAAGGTCTTTTCACCTAAGAATCCGATTATATTATCTCGGCCAAAAACAAGTTTCCGGATTTTATGTGATCTTCATTTTGTCTGTCTGTCTATTTTGAGTTTTCCTTGAATGTATTTTTATTAGCTGAATTTCTCATAAACTATTCGAAAGATTCAACTGCTGAATGAACACCAACATATTATTGACTAATCAATCATTCTTCCCAATTCAACCATAATTTGACAGTTCTACATAAGTTTAATGTTCATTAAACTGTTCAGCACATTTTGAATGGACAGATCAGCTCAAATTGACTTAATTGGACCGGGCCACTCAACCCAATACAACTGCTTCGGAAAAATGCAATTGGTTTGACATAATTTGACTATTCGGCACAATTCATATAGGCTAGACTGTCGGCCCAATTTGACCATTCAGTCCAATTCGACTACTTGGACCAATTCTGCTATCTGATTTAATTCAATAGGTTGGTCAAATTCGACCTATTTACTCAATTCGACCATTTGGCGCTATTTTACTTATTGACCAAATTTGACCGTTCGACCCAATCCATGCCTGCTCGACCTAATACGACCCCTAGCCCAATGCGGCCACTCTAACCAATTCATTGAAATTGAAGCATTCAAATGGGTGAATGCTTGGTGTGGCACATCATTATAAAATAACTATAATAAAGATGAATGGAGATATAACACCAGTACTCTTCAATCCTTTATTGGCTAGGGTTGAGTACAGGAGCGCCGAGACGCTAGTTGGTTATGTGAGAGTCTGGTGTGAACTGAAGGACTTGCTGCCTCCACAGGCCTGGGTGCCAGAGGCGCCCGCAAGTCTAAAGTGTCTGTGGTGCCATATGGTGTTGGACAATAGTGGTGTATACATTATTATTATATCTCCCCCCCCCTATTGGCGTCCGACGAGGCGATGGTGGAGTCGGGCGGTGTAGGTTGAGTGGAGGGCGGTAGACGAAGCTGTCGTAGGAAGCGGCGGTTGCGGAGTGTGGCTCGCCCCGACCCATCCACCCGGATGGTATACTGGCGGTGTGGATGCACCTCCACTACAGTGCCAGTCTTGTTCCACCGTGTCGGGTTGTTGCCCCCCTGGTTCTGGACGGAGACCCGGTCATCGACGTGGAGTGGTGATAAAGGCCGGGCTGAAGCATTATAGTATGTGGCTAGGGCAGCGTTACGGTGAAAAAGGGCTGCCTCACGAGCTTCGGCCGAGAGAAGCCAGTGGGGGTGGAGGTGGAGAAGTGCAGGATTGCAGGGGACGTGGTCCCGTAGGGTCCTGCCGAAGAGAAGTTGAGCTGGTGACTTGTCAATGGTCGAGAGGGGTGTGTTCCTGTATTGGAGGAGGGCGCGGGCTGCGGCGTTGTTGTCTAGAGAGCCAGTGGGGGATGTACAGTCCGCGATGATGAGGCGGGCTGCTTTAACAGCCAGCTCGGCGCGGCCATTAGACTGAGGGTAGAACGCAGAGCTGACCCGCTGTGACACACCCCAATGTGCCAGGAATTCTTGGAAGTCCCCGGCTGTAAACTGGGGCCCACCATCGCTCGCCAGTACCCGGGGTGCTCCGTAGTGGGTGAAGAGGGTACGGCACGCCGAGATGAGGTGGTGAGCATCACATTTACCTGGTGGCAGGTAGAAGATGTGGACATTGCTGGAGAAGCGATCGACGTAGACCAGGTAGTGTTTGCCCTGGTGCTGAAAAAAATCGGCGGCTACCTGGTCGTATGGCCATTGGGGTGGGTCAGATGACATGAGTGGCTCTTTCGGCTGGGACGGGGCGTGGGCGCGGCAGTAGTGGCAGGTATCCAGGCAGTTGCGTAGGGCCTTGTCAATACCTGGCCAGTAAACACTCGCACGTGCACGGGCCTTCATGCCAGTCATACCCTGATGAGCTGAGTGAAGGGCCTCGAGAACTCTGGACCGAAGATGATGGGGGATGACTGGTCGTTGATCCATGAGGGCTACCCCGTCGACGGAAGTGAGGCGGTCTCTAACACCCCAGAACTGTCGTAGTTGTGGGGCGGTCGCCTCTCTGGAGTCCGGGAAGCCCTCGGGGATGGTCTGAAGAAGGGAGGTATACTCGCTGTCTTGTTGGCCGGCAGATTTAAGGTCAGACCATGATACAACTGGGTCAGGTATGGCGGCGAGCATGGTGAGGGAGGCCAAGGCAACTGAGTGGATATCGAGCTCGCTGGCGGCCGCACTATGCACATCATGGGCGTCCGCGGAGGGCCTGGTCGGGTAGCGGGAGACAGCGTCAGGGCCGCGGTGCCATTTGCCAGGCGTATGTTGAATGGTGAACTGGTATCGTAGGGTACGTTCCTTAATCTTGAACAGGCGAGGGTTTGGTATGTTGTCCAGGGACCGGTCGTTAAGGATGTGCAGTAGAGGTCTGTGGTCCACGACGACGACGAGGTCAGGGCAGCCCAGGACAAACATTCTGCATCTGTCAAGGGCGTCAGCCACTGCTAAAGCCTCGCCTTCGACGGGTGCGTAGTGGGACTCCGCAGGTGTGGTAAAACGGGAGCCGGCGAAGACAAGTTTCCAACCGACCTTGCAACAGGTGGGGGCAGATGCGGTGGGGCAGGAACAATGTTGTTGGAGTAGGAGGAAGCCAAGGCCGGTTTTGCTCCAGTCTGTGGCGAGGCACGTGGGTCTGCCGATCTCGAAGGAGCAGACCCCTTCCTCAACCAGGCGTGTGATGTGGTCCTTAGATGTGGCAAAGGTACAGTCGAGTGCCTCATCCCAGTGGAAAGGGGTTTTGGACTGCACAAGTTCCCGGAAGGGCGCCATTTCCGGTTTGATGCTGAAGGCCCAGGCGACCTGTTCAACGAGACCAAACCACGACCGGGCTCCTGTGATGTCTGTGGGCGTGGGAAAGTCACGGATGGCCTTAATCATGGACGTGCATGGCTTAATTCCAGTGTCTGTGATGGTGAGTCCGGCGAAGTCAACTGAAGGGGCGGCGAAGGTAAACTTGTCAGGGTTGAAAGTGACACCGTTGGTTGCACAGAGGGCCAGGTAATCAAAAGTGTGCCAAAATGCCTCCTCGACTGAAGAGTCCCACAAAAGGGAGTCGTCGACACACTTCACCTTACGAGGGACAGCCTGTATGATTGCGTCGAAGCGTCGGGTATAGGCGTCGCCAGCTGCCAAGTAACCTTGAGGGGCCCTGATATACCTGTAACGGCCAAATTCCGTGATAAAGTCGTAGCCTCCCTGCTGGATTCGTCGAGTAAAACAGCATGGTATCCATTCCAGGCGTCTAGGACCGTCTTACGAGTGCCTGCAGGGATGGATTGGGCCAAGTTGAATGGGCTCGGGGTGTGATGTGTCTCCCGAAGGCAGGCGTGGTTGAGTGCCTGCAGGTCAACTGTACGGCGGGGTTGTCCAGTTTTCTTGGCGACCACCACCATCCTAGAACACCAGGTAGTAGGGGTACCGATGGGGACAGGCTCAATAATGCCCAGTGCGACGTCCCTGTCGAGATCTGCTTTGACCTGGGCCTTCCAATGATGTGGTATAGGGGCAGGGGTGTGCACGGCACGTGGAGATGCGCCAGGCTTGATGTGGATGTGCATGGGAGGGCCAGACATCGTGGGGAGTGGGCCGCTGGTGGTGTTAAATGCAGAAGATGCAAACTGTGACAAGAACCAGTCACGAAGGTCAGACAGGTGCAGGTCGTTAGGTGGGAAGGGGAGGGAAGTGGGCCGGTGTGGTGGAGGGGTCCTGGTCAAGGTGGGTGGTGGTTGGGCTGTGTGGGCGGCCATGCAGGGGGTAGGTGTGGGGAAGTCGGGAGGGATGATATGTAGTGCCCTACAAGCTGACATGCTAATAAATAACGGTGACTGTGCCTGAATAATAAAAAATCATCAGTACTGTAGGGGGTGCCGGCAACGTCGGTGGCGGTAATGGTAGTCGGCATATAACCCAGGACCTGGAGAGTGTGACCCCCCACGGCCGTGATCCGTTGGTGAGTAGGCTGTAGGTGGTGGCGTTGGAGGCCCAGTGCCCGTAGTAATTGCAAACCAGCCACAGATACTTGGGCGCCCGTGTCAGGGTGGGCCGTGACGCTGGTGGGGTGAGAGTGGGGCGACATGGCAGTAGAAATGGTAATGGGCAAGGAGGGGAGCCGTGCGGGTGGTGGTTTGTTAACAGCCTGTTTGAGAGTACCAATGATAACAGCCGCGGATGAAGGTGAGGGCGTGGAGTGACAAACTGTGGAGTAATGGTTGAGTTTGTTGCACGACGGGCAGGTCTTGCCCCAAGCAGGGCATTTGGATGGGCGTTCGGCTCGAGAGTGTGTGGATAGGCCGCACCCACTGCACTGGAAAGAGGTGGATTTACAAACCTTGGCAAAGTGGTTAGGTTTATTACACGCCGTGCAGGTCTTGCCCCATGCAGGACACTTCGAAGATCGTTGGGCTTGTGAATGTGAAGATAGGCCACACCCGGAGCAACGTGTGGGAGATGAAGTGGGGCCGACGTGGGGAGGTGGTGGGGCGGGCGACGGGGGCTGAGTGGGTTGGGCGGGGGGCTGGATAGGGGCGGGGCGTGGGTAAGTACTCTTGAGACGCTGGTATGGTGATTTCACAGCATGTACCCCCGGTTGCATTGCCGTCTGATCGAGTGCCGCAGATTCGAACCCCACACAGTAGTTGATAACATCTTGTAAGGTAGGTAGGGTGCGGTCTTTAGTTAAAACATCTTGCTGAAGGGACGAATCACTAATCCCGATAGTCACTTGGTCCCGTATGTGTTCGTCAGAGACATCAGTGTGGCAACAGGGGCAGGTAAAGCCACAGTCCAAAGTGGCCTCCGTAATACGTGTGACGTAGTCCCGGATCTGTTCAGTAGGTTGTTGGAGAAGAGACCGGAAGTGGTGGCGAGCGGCTGCGCGGTTCCGTTGTCGGTGGACGAGTTGTGTGATGAGAGTTGCTAGGTCGATTTCTGGCAATGAGGAGAACGCCTGATTGTGAGCAAATATGGCGCTCTGAAGGGCAGGGTCGCACGTCTGGTAGAGCTCGATGGTAGCCTCGTGAGGTGGTAGAAGGACGAGCCGCTTGTAGACCTCCCAATCAGCCCAGAATTTGCGTAGGGCGTGTCCCGGCATATGTAAAGCGGCCTGGGGCCGCGTAGGGGCAGCCCGGCGGGGCGGGGCGGGGCGTGGCTGGGCTGGGTAGGAAGGGACTTGAGGCGGTGGTATGATGACGTCATGCGCAGAAGGGGCTGCGCCGTGAGGGTTGGTGCCAGCCGTACGATAGCCAGGGGGGGCATAATGGTCGCCGTAATACCGACCGTCGCTACCGACACCAGTGTGGGCCTGGCCGTCAGTTGGGGAGGGTGTGGGATATTCGCTCTTGAGAGGGTGGGTAAGGGGATTAGTCATGTTCATATGTAATAAAGACATGTGGGGAATAACTGGCATATGGTGGGGCACTGAGACATTGGTAGCTGGCATATGGTGGGGCACTGAGACATGGGTAGCTGGCATATGGTGGGGCACTGAGACATGGGTAGCTGGCATATGGTGGGGCACTGAGACATGGGTAACTGGCATATGGTGGGGCACTGAGACATGGGGAGATGTATGAGGTGTGGGTGTCTGTGTAGAGGGATGAATAAGTGTATCACTGGTGGGGCGTGAGGCAAAGGATGGGTCAGCCTGGTGGGTAACATTACTGGCCTGGGGATGTTGTAGAGGCTGGTGGGGCTGGAGATCCTGGCGGGGCGGTGGTGGAGCTGTCGCGGGGCGATGTTGTAGATCCTGGCGGGGCGGTGGTGGAGCTGTCGCGGGGCGATGTTGTAGTTGTAGATTCTGCTGATCCTGGTGATGCTGTAGAAAGGTGGCGATACTCGATTGGAGGGCGTCGATCCTTTCATTCAAGTAGATGATGGATGGGTATGGAGACAGGGCATCGGGCAATGAAGGCTCGACCGGTTGGGAGGTAGATGTAGCCGGGTAGGGACCGCATGGCGGCAAGCCGGCTTCCACAGCGGCTGCAGCCTCAGCTAGGTAGTGCAGGTTCTCCATGTAGGTTCAGATACTGATATACACTGCGCCATATAATAAAGATGAATGGAGATATAACACCAGTACTCTTCAATCCTTTATTGGCTAGGGTTGAGTACAGGAGCGCCGAGACGCTAGTTGGTTATGTGAGAGTCTGGTGTGAACTGAAGGACTTGCTGCCTCCACAGGCCTGGGTGCCAGAGGCGCCCGCAAGTCTAAAGTGTCTGTGGTGCCATATGGTGTTGGACAATAGTGGTGTATACATTATTATTATAATAACAATGATCATTGTACAGCGAGTGCACTAACTCTATTTGTGACCCCAATCAAAAACAAAATGTCCATATCTCATATTCAATAATAAGAGTACAGTACAATGAATTCCTAACAATGACCGTACTTCTGTCTAGGCTCGACGACAGTAGTAGCTATATACGGTTAGACCTTTAACTCTTTCACTGCAGCTCCTTATACTGTAAATACCTACGTACACCACTGCATATTTTTTTTGGCAAATTTGTCTTCACTATAAGTTGCTCTAACATGATAACCATAGAAGTGACCAAAGCAAGACCATGCTTAAGGAAAAATTCTTCTCGACTTCTCTCAATTGAAGGCTAGATGTCAGTGTACGTCCTCTACAACCTTGACAGGGATCGGTACTAGGACCAATTCTCTTTCTAATTTACATCAACGACATAGATGAGGGTCTCGCCTGTACAATCTCAAAATTTGCTGACGATACAAAAATTGCAAATAGCGTACTCTCAAAAGAACAAGTTAACGATATGCAACACAATCTAGATAAATTGTCATGTTGGGCCCAAATTTGGCAAATGAGTTTCAATGCGGATAAATGTAAAGTACTACATATCGGATTCCTAAATGAGAAAGCAAACTATTCGATGAATGACACTCAGCTTAAGAATGTAAACAGAGAAACCGATCTGGGAGTAACAATATCGAGTAACCTAAAACCGAGTCAACAATGTTCAGAAGTTGTTAAGAAGGCAAACAAAATAATTAGCTTTATAGGCAGGTCATTTGAGCATAAATCCAAAGAAGTTATCCTAACCCTTTACAATTCCTTAGTCCGCCCTCTTCTGGAATACTGCGTTCAATCCTGGTACCCTTATTACCAAAAAGACATAAACAAGCTAGAACGAGTTCAACGTAGAGTTACCAAAATGATACCTAGCCTAAAGAACAAACCATACGAAGAGAGTCTTAGAGAATTAAATCTATTTCCTTTAACCCAGCACAGATTAAGAGGTGACTTAATTCAAGTGTTCAAAATCATCAAAGGCATCGACAATATGAACTGTAGTAAGTACTTCACTATCGACCAATCGAATTACACGCGGGGAAATGGTTGCAAAATTATTGGTAAATCTTTTAACTCACACGAATCTAAGAATTTCTTCTTCAATCGAGTTGTCAACTTGTGGAATGGGCTTCCCCGAGACGTTATAGACTGCAGCACCGTTGATTCATTTAAACTCCGCCTAGACAAATATCTCGCATCAAACCCGCGACTGACTGCGAATGTAACTGAATAACTTTATTTTAGCCTCCCCTCAGTTACTAACCCATCTGTCCCCTACTAACTTCCTAATCCTGCCACGGACATTAGTTCCCTTTCCAATGTTCCCTTACCCACTCTAAACCACTGTTTGGACACTTGATCCTCAGTGTTTTGGAGGACAAGCAGCCTAGAAGGGTCAATAGACCTGTTGTTGCTTGATTTCCTTTGTACTCCTTTGTACAAGGCCGGGGAGGGGAGGGAGGTTTGGTTCAAGAAATTTATATGACTGCCCAACAATTTCTCACCCGGTTTTGTTTATTATTTGTTTATTTACACTATCTTTATGAAATACCTAGTTAGGCTAGCAAGTATTGTTTGTTAGATGGTATGAGTTATGACCTGTAACATGAAATGTACCTCACATTCGTATCTGGTATGTAGCTCTCACATATACACATGGAAGGCTTTCTGAGGCAGCATGATACACAAAAGAAAAAATTTAAGTACGAATGGGGGAAGTAATTTAGTATATTTTGTCTGATTAATATTAAAGTCGAGTTTGGAATTAAGTCTATCTTGACTTGGCTATCGTGCATTGCCTGATCATATTTATTTCAATATAAATAAGGAAAAAGCCGTACCCAGAACCTTTCAAAGTCATTATTATCACTTTTTTAAGTCCATTTACAGCCTGACCAAAACTTGTTCATGCCATTTTTGAAAACTCCTGTATGCCAATTAGTAGCCATTACTAAAACCTCTATATTATGAATATATATATGTGTATGTATATACTCGGGCACATACCCGATTGTTGTGGGTGGCCGACACGAGACAAAGCCCTAACAGAAACAAAATTTTAAGTTCCTAGTCTCAGGGTCCGGGACCACTTTTGCGTTCTCTCGCCCGTTTCTCTGTTTCGTCGAGTCGGAGAATTATACAATGGGAGGAGGATTCCTAGTCTCCTGCTCCCAAATATACTATACTATACCAAGAATATACCATTATTATTTTTCTATTCCTTAATACCAAACTTTGCAAGTCAGGCAGTCGCTATTCTCAGAACCTTTCAGCGTGACCATAACCAACAACAGCAAATCATACTATCATACTGTAACACACCAAGCCGGGCAAATAACTAGAAAACTGGTGCGTTCTCTTTAAGGGGGGTTACCGGCTTTTTTGTATCTTTTTCTCCTTTTTTTTCTTTCCCTGGCTTGTATCCATTCGGCCCAATTCAGCCAACTATTATAAGACGTTTAGGCTATCCCCATTCAGGGGTCTTATTTTCGCGAGCCAGGATTGTATGGAGAAATCCGGCTTCGCCGGAGAAATTTTCTATCGAAAAATGTACAAATTTAGCTTGCTGTCAAAAACAAAAATATATATATGCTGGCTCGCTATCGCTCGCCAGGAAAATATTGACATCCGGATGGGGGTAAAAGTCTTAAAACAGTAGGCTGAATGGGGCCGAATGGATACAAGCCAAAGAGAGAGGGAGAGAAAGAGAAACAAAAGCGAGGTAGGCCCCCTTTAGATATTGTTTGTTTGAGCCCCTGTGGATATTTCCGGGCGTACTGCTGACTGGCACACAATATATCTATTATTCCGGCCCTTGTTTGATCCAGCCACAATAACGTCATACCTTCCTCCGCCGCGCTACGTACACACGGACGGACGGACGGACGGGCGGATACAGAGACAGATAGACGCTCAGATGCCACACAATGAGATGGACGGAAAGAGAGGGACAGACAGAAAGAGGGGGGGGGAGGAGGGGCAAACTACAGTAGAAACAGACGGGCATGAAGACTGACAGGTAGCCGGGCAAAGAAACATACTCGACGGAGAAGCGATTACACAAGCGGCCAGACTAATATATGGACAGGCAGATAGACAGCAGAACGGTCACAATGTTTGACAGAGAACGTATATAGTAGACAGGCGGTCGACCACGAGCATCAGATGGACAGAAAATCAGTCCACTAGAGGACCAGCTGATTAAAGAAGCAACAGCAAGTGATCAGGGTTACTGATAAGACATATGTAAACACACAGCCTACCCCAAACATTGACAAAGCAGTGACTAGCCACAGGAATACACAGATTATCTTATACATGAACAGAGGGAGGGCAGGCAGACAGTAGGACAGCCGGCCACATACTTAAGGGGAGAATTCCACTTGAGGGACTTTTTTCTTGACCCCTTTCTCCCTCCTGTTTAGCCCCATTGCTTTTGAGATTTTAAGAAGTTTGCCCCATTATTTTGACTATTTTAAGAACTTTCAACCCATTTCTGTCAATTTTAAGACCTTTCGTGCCATTTAGGTGTCTAATTTATCCTGGCGAGCGATAGCGAGCCTGTAATTTAAGAGAAACCGGCTTTCAGCCGGGACATTTTTCTACCGAAAAATGTACAAATTTATCTTGAAAGGGGCTCAAGGTAGTGTAATCTTAAGCTTGAAGGAGATCTAGGGACCAAACTAAAAACCTCCCCTATAGACTATCCACGCTGGCTACAAATCTAGGCAGATAATCAGGGGGACAGAAAGAGGGCTAAGTTAAACAAATATACAGACTTTCAGATATACATACAGAATATAGACAAACAGACGACCGGATTCAGAAATAGGCAAAGGGTTAAGGAAATAGACAGACAAACGGAGTGCTATAAAAAAAATAAAAATAAAAACTATCAGAAAGATAGACAGAATGATTGCCAAACACAGGCTTAGGCTAACAATACGATTAACAAACAGAGAGGCAGAAGACGGGAAAGAAAAACAAACATAAGACTGACTGCAGATGTAGATTGACAAACCAACAGTTGGACAGATATATTTAGACAGGTTATGAGACAGACACAGACCGATTGCCGAGCACAAAGGTAAGCTACCAGAGAGCCAGATGGTCAGACAGAAAGGCGATCAGAGAGACATCCAGACAGCCAATCAGATCAATCAGACAGGCGGATAGATAAACATATAGATATAACACGGCTATGTGCCATTAAGGGGGGATGGGTCGTATATAGTTGGTCCTTTATATATATATATATATATATATATGTGTGTGTGTGTGTGTGTGTATATCCATTAGATCCCCCTTCTAGATTAATTAGTACATTTTTCGGTAGGAGAATGTCCCGATTCTTCCAAAATTACAGGCTCACTATCGTTCGCCAGGAAAAAAAATCGTCACCTAAAAAGCACGACAGGTGTTAATATTAACAACAAAATGGGACGAAAGGTCTTAAAATCGCCAAACTAATAAGTCAAGTATCTAAAAATCTGTAAACTAAAGGGGCTAAGCATGAGGGAGAAAGGGGGACCTGAAAAACGGCCCATCTCCCTTTATTAACCTGTCGAGCCTCCGGACAAAAGCCTACATTCAGAGAGAAGCCAGATACCCTACGTACACAGGCACATGCGTCAGTAAATGAATAAATCATGTATTATGTAAATACTTATTGTGAAACCATATATTAAGGGGGTGGTGCTTGTTTCTTGGTCTATATATTTATCTATTAACTTATTTTTTAGTTTCCTCGCTAGACCTCCATCAAGCTTAGAAAAACACTCCCTATATATTTCAAGATAAATGTGTACACTTTACGGTAGAAAGATTTACCGGCCGATGGCCGGTTCCTTCTAAAATTACAGGCTCGCTCTAGCACGCCAGGAAAAAATAGACACCTAAATGACACAAAAGGTCTTAATATTGACAAAGAAATGGGGCGAAAGGTCTCAAAATTGCCAAGCTAACGGAACGGACGTCTTTAAATCTGTAAACTACTATGCTAAACATGAGGGAGAAGGAGGTCCATAAAAAACAACTACCTCCCCCTTAATGCACGTTCTCTTGTCCTTGCCAACACAGCCAAGCGGTGTAGTTGTATTGTACCGAATAATTTAATAACCTGACATTAATATATATTTAATAACCCGACATTAATATATATTTTATCAACAGGAATTGTGTTGAAGCTATTAAATTCAGCTATTCATCACTATTTGATAAAGGTAATTAATTTAAACATTAGCATACAGACCGATACTGTTACCTCAAATACCATCATGATGGTGCCATTCCAAACGTAAATGGAAAATAGCAAAACATCCTATAGTAATGGTGATATCAATAACAGGCTGTACAGTTAGAATTATCAACTGGACAAATATTCTAGTATTTACAACACTCAGAATTAACTCCAAAAATTACGTAGAAATTATACAGAAAATGTAGATAGTCTTCAATAATATAAAAATGGTCCCACAATGCTGAGCAACCATTACATTTGTCAATGCCGAGTTCTTACTTTGAGAACCTTTAGTTATGTACATAATAGGCGCAATTGTGATTCACGGTCGTGAAGCTTGGAAAAATTTAAAAATACTTAAGTTTATTTAAACAGAGAGAGAGAGAGAGAGAGAGAGAGAGAGAGAGAGAGAGAGAGAGAGAGATAGGGTGGGAAGGGGTGGTAAACAAACGGTAGATATATATATACCCCGACAGGGTAACTAAATATGAATCAGCATGCGCCTATAGACACCCCCCCCCCCCCACAACCTCACCCACACCCTTACCCACGCACACACACCCCCACAACCTCACCCACACCCACCCCCACACCCACATACACCCTCACCCACGCCAACACCCGCACCCACACCCACACACACAACCTTAATGCGCGTGAACCCAGCTACCTTGGTCGATCACGCAGCTGGGGGGAGAGGGGGGGGGGCGGGGGGTTACCTGGGTTATGTCAGGGTCGATAATCGAATATATACCTCTAAACGTAACACTTATCCCTTGGGCCGCCAGCCTTCTTCCCTTCCTTATGAAATAGCCCTTCCTATGAATGATAGCATTGGAATGTTAGTTTGGCGATTTTAAGACCTTTCGCCCCATTTTTTTTGTTATTATTAAGACCTTTCTTACAATTTATGTGTCGATTTTTATCTGACGAGTGATAGCGAGCCTGTAATCTAGTAGTAATTGGCCTTCGGCCGGGACATATTTCTATCGAAAAATGTAAAAATTTATCTTGATGGAGAGTCTTTGGGGTGTTTTTTTTATAAGCTTGATGGAGGTCTAAGGAGGGAACTAAAAACTATATATATATATATATATATATATATATATATAAGCTAGTAAATGAACCCAACCCGCCTTAAGCCCGACTTCATTAATAACTTATTTGAACTCTTTTAGCTCGGTCTAATCCGCAACTAATTCACTCCATATCTAATTAATTTGATAAGCTGGTTTGGAAAATCAGGTTGTAATAATATGAGCTTCATAAATCTATGTTCTTGCAATAACATGATAAACAACTATTATATATTATATTAAAAAGTTATGCTATTGCTCAATTTAACATTAATATTATTGTCTGCGTATATTAGAATACAGGATAATTAACCCTTTGAGAAGGATCTGTGGTAGTTAAAATTAGGGTGGGTTGAGATAGAGTGAAGCCATATTATTGCTAGAGGTCATTCCTAAGCTGAATATAATCGTCTAACAGTGTCCAGAATAGGATAAAAGAGAACGTCCCCGGTACTGAATGGGTTAAAACTGGAAACCGTAAAATGTTAATATTATTTAAAATTCATCAGGACACATAGATCGTACATAGATCGCATATAATGAACAATGCAAGCGGAAATATGCACACATTCTTGAGATCATATTTAGACGATATTATGCAGCTTGAGAAGGAGCTGTGGTAGATAAATGGGTGGATTGAGATAGTTTGAAGCCATATTATTGCTAGAGGTCCTTCCTAAGCTGAATATAATCGTCTAACAGTGTCCAGAATATGATAAAAAAGAACGTCATTATTATTTTCGCTTAACCCCTTCTGTGCCAGCGCCGTCCTGTTAACTGTATTATGGCTACTATTACGATGTTATCATGTTAAAGTTGGTTTAATAATTATCGAGAGATCAGCTGCTAAAATACTGTATTGTATTCACCATCAGCTGAAACCAAACAGGCCATAGGGAAGTTAATAACGTCCGCTACATGGAAAATTTAAATCTCTCTCTCTCTCTCTCTCTCTCTCTCTCTCTCTCTCTCTCTCTCTCTCTCTGTTTTATTTATATATATATTTTTTTTTTTAGAGAGTACAAGAGAACAATTAATTAGACTCTTTTTGATTGATCGTTGAACCGTTCTTGGATTCGTTATTAATCCGACCAGTGCACCTTCTTTTGTGCCGGCCGCCTAATTAGCAGGTATATTGCTATTTATTAGGGAGCGGATCATCAATTACAAACAAAAGCACCCCAAAATTTTTTTTTTTTTTTTTTCATTACCGGCCCCCCGATCCTCTTGTTAATGTAGCTGTGTATGGTAAAGGTCGATATTTGCAGAGTTTTGTGTGTTTATGTTGAGCTTCATTGCTGTACCAGTTAAGCGTTTTATTAGCTGTGTGTGTGTGTGTGTGTGTGTGTGTGTGTGTGTGTGTGTGTGTGTGTGTGTGTGTGTGTGGGCGTGTGTGCGAGGGAAGTAGAAAAATGGGCAAAATGGAACAAGACTCGCATACAAATTGCCATTCGATTTCAGCTCGCTCTGTTAGATTTGGAATGACAATAAAAATCCCTTGTTTTTGGCCCGGTCACTCTTTCAACTCTTGGGGAGGCACTCCCTACGGGCAGTTCTGCCTTTTGTCTCCCTCACTCACATAGAAAAAAAAACAAAAAAACAGACATAAAACACTGCGCTATGTTAGGATTGTAGACAGCTGATTCGCATTGGACTTCAATAAGTGAAGAGACCGCTGGGCAGCTGAGTACTTTGAGCAGCTGAACAAGACTGATCCCTCCAGTAGACAGATTCAACCCGGGAATAACAAAGAATTTCTAGTGATATCCTGAATTACATGAACATGGCATCGTATTACTAAATGGGTTAGAAGTGTATGAAGTTATATATTAACCCATTGCGGAAATACAAAGACAGAAAAAAACTACGAAGAAGCGTACGCTAAGGGGACAAAATACATTATCTTGCAGGGCAACAGGAACCTTCATTCTGCAATCAAACTTGTCACATGTCATCAGATTTACCGACTATCGTTATACAATGAGAATATACCTAGGAAGAGTGTCAGTTTCTAAATTATTTGTCGATTATTCCTGAAGTTAAGAAAGTCTTGTGACAAGTAGTTTTACTCTTATACATTCCTCATATATTATATCATCATCAATGCTCGCATTTGTTATTAATTTGTGATAAAATAAATTATCTGGAAAATCTTGCAAGATATATTCTTAGTTTAAATAAGGCTCAAATTGGGAATGAAAAAGAGTTGCTACCCAATGTCTGCTCTGGATAAACTCTTTGGTCAGGATGGAAGGTGAATTTAGTGACGAGCTGTCACAACATAAACTATAGGACACAATACACAACCCTCTCTAACACCTCGAACTGCCTTTATAAACCCTCGAACTGGGTATATGAACCCTCGAACTGCCCTTATGAACCCTCGAACTGCTTTAACCAAGTAACAAATAGAGATTATTTTATTCACTCCAAGAGAATACAAGGGACTGGAGTTCTCGAAAAGGTGCTCCAGTCCTCACGCTATTCTTGACTTACATTGTGCTGGGTTAATATTCCAGAAGGGTTGATAGCCTCTAAAGTCCTATTTTAACTATTTATTCCGAGAAAACTTGGAAAAGGTATGACCACCATATATGTCTCAAGAGTGAACGCCACCATTGCAGCAGTAATAGCTCCCTGATGCACCTACAATGTACGACACCTACAATGTTAGATGGAACTAATTAAGAAGAGCAGGTAACTGTAGGGTCGACTGCAGTGTACGTGATGGGAAAGCGACCAAGCACACACACACACACACACACACACACACACACACACAAACTCACACACACTCTCTCTCTCTCTCTCACACACACACACACATACACACATACATAGCACACACACCGACAAACACACACACACATCATCACTATTGATTCTCGATACTCCGGCTATCGCTCCCTTCCTCACCCCTCGTCCTCCTTTTCTTCCTGCCCCTCCGCTCCCGTCATTGGATTCCTTTGATATTTGTTATAATATTTATCTCTCGTGTCTTGGAGTGTTGGGGGCGCGTGTAGTGGTGGTCATGAGGGCCAAGCGCGTGTGTGTTTGAGTTTGTGTGTGTGTGTGTATGTGGGCCAGGCGTGTGTGTGTGGGAGTTTGTTTACCTAGTGGTGTATGTGAAGGTCCAGGGTGGGTGAGTCTGTGTAGGTTTGTGTGTGTGCGCGTTTGTGTGTGCGGGTTTGTTTACTTAGTGGTGTTTGTGAAGGTCCAGTGTGGGTGAGTGTGTGTATGTCTGGGTGCGTGCGTCCGTGCGTGTAACGGTGATGTCGAGGGCCCGGTGTGTGTGTGAGTGAGAGAGAAGACAAAGCAAACACATATCGTAATGACCAGGTGATATTAAGCAGATGCACTAGAGGCTTGAGGTATTTATCAATTTAAGTTATAAATATTGGAAGAAAATAATATAAGACATATTTTGTCACAGGAGAGTTTCATTTATAATATTAATATTACCGGTACATATATTTATCCATACATATCATTAAAATCGGCAAAACCAAATATTGATACTGCAACAAAGTTTTAGATATTGGATTAAATCATAAAAGGGAGAATGAGAAAGGTAAAATCATTAGATACTAGTCGAGGAGCCCGAATAATATTAGGACATTCAAATATAGAAAGGTAAAATCATTAAATACAAGTCGAGGTGCCCGAAAAATATTGGGAAATTCAAATAAAGAAAAGAGAAAGTTTTCGCAGTACACCAAACAAGGGAATATCATGAAGTGAGACGTAAGTGAAAGTAGACACAGGGAAAATCCACACATCCGAGAGATAGGGGGAAAGGAAACTGATGACACGCAACTGACGGGACGGAAGTGCATATGACGTATGATGCGTGACGTGTGATGTGTGATTGTATTTTCTGGCCCCCTTCTTCCTCGGATATTTAGTGAGTTTGGTAATACGTCCTAGCGTGTTTCACACACTCGCACCCAGTCGGGGGACACCTCGATGACGTATACAGACTAATAACACTCATAACAAAGCCACTCCAAAAGTGTCTTCTCTCTCCAACTTATCTAAGCTCTTCAGAAAATAGGAAAAGTAGAAAGTAGCTACGAGGTGCCGTTGTAAAGGTTTATCCCTCAATACCTTCACCTGACCATTTCAATGGAATCTCCCAAAACATCTACGACTGAACATGAAATGCAAATAGATAAACAAAAGATTCATACTTTCCAGAAAATCTATCTATCTATCTATCTATTGCCGGACGCCTTACTCCCCTTAATGAGGGTGGCCATACACAGAACGGACCTATTCCCTGTAAGAGGGACAACCCGAGCCAGTTTACTGAAAAACTTAAAGGATTGACCACTCAATTTAGGATCCGTTCGACTCCAAGGCCCTCTAAGTATCTTGTTAGCACTATTTGTCTACATTGGTGTTCGGCTAGTCCATCCACTAACCTGCCACCCGAATTTGTATAAGGTTGTCTCCCCTAGATGGGTTGCCGACCAAGGTTAACGAGTCCCATCCACCTGCTAAGGGGCGAATGTATTCTAGAAAATACATTCTGTTAATAGAATTTAGAGAATTCTATAGGTCCATATTCAATGTGGTTAAAGGGAGATTTCCACTCGAGGGATTTTTTTCTTTGCCCCTTTCTCCCTCATGTTTAGCCCCATTGCTTTTGAAATTTTAAGACTTTCGCCCCATTAGTTTGGCGATTTTAAGAAGTTTCACCCCATTTATGTCACTTTTAAGACCTTTCGTCCCATTTAGGTGTCGATTTTTTCCGGCGAGCGATAGCGAGCCTGTAATTTAAGAAGAACCGGGAAATTTTTCTACCGAAAAATATACAAATTTATCTTGAACGGGGGTCAAGGGGGTGTATTTTTAAGCTTGATGGAAGTCTAGGAAACACACTAAAAACCTCCCCTTAAGTAAAATGATCTACTTTATTTCCAGCCACTCTGTTATTGTGTTTACTATCGATTCCATTTGTATTGCTTTATTGATCCTGGCTGTTCCCTGGGAAAGGTTGTCTTATTGATCCATATTACTCTAGTGATCCATATTACTCTAGTGATCCATAATACTCTAGTGATCCATAATACTCTAGTGATCCATAATACTCTAGTGATCCATAATACTCTAGTGATCCATAATACTCTAGTGATCCAGAATACTCTAGTGATCCAGAATACTCTAGTGATCCAGAATACTCTAGTGATCCATATTACTCTAGTGATCCATATTATTCTATTGATCCATACCTCTAGTGATCCATAGTGTCCCATTTGACCCACGTTACTCTATCGATCCATTTAGTTTTAAAGGAAGGTTTTAAGTGTGTTCCCTAGACCTCCATCAAGCTTAAAATTACACCGCCTAGACCCCCTTTCAAGATAAATGTGTAAATTTTTGGGTTTGTTTTTTTTCGGTAGAAAAATGTCCATGCCGAAGGCCGGTTTCTCTTAGATTACAGGCTCGCTATGGCACGCCAGGAAAAAAATCGACATACATGGCACGAAAGGTCTTAGAATTGACAGCAAAGGGGTGAACGTTCTTTAAATGGCCAAACTAATGGGGCGAACGTCATGAAAACTCTAAAGCAATGGGGTTAAACATGAGGGAGAAAACGGTCCAGAAAAAAAAGCCCTCAAGTGGAAATCTCCCCTTAACCCCTTCTGTACCGGTGACTTATTTATATATACTTGCCTTCTAGCTATATATAGACGATTTTGTGCACTTTAAGAAGAATCTGTCGTAGTAAAGAGTTAAACGAGATAGTTCGAAGCCTGTTACTTGCTGGAGGCCCTGTGTAAACTGAATAATATCGTCTAATATCAGTCAGAAGAAAATTAAAAGGACGGCACCGGTACCGAAAGGGATAAGAATGTTCAATTTACCACTTGCGAGTTTCAGGCTATAAGGAAGTTGGAGCCGTGAACATCAATATTAAACAGACATGCAATCATAATGTAAGATTCTGATGGATAAATAGTATGTTGAATTGTGTTTTTATGTATTTATATATGTACTACGACGGTTATTTTAGCTGTAAATTATGTTAAATATCGTTGTCTACAGCTCAAACTCCCTTATTTTAGCTGTAAATTATGTTAAATATCGTTGTCTACAGCTCAAACTCCCTTATTTTAGCTGTAAATTATGTTAAATATCGTTGTCTACAGCTCAAACTCCCTTATTTTAGCTGTAAATTATGTTAAATATCGTTGTCTACACCTCAAACTCCCTTATAGAACGAAACTCGCAAGTCAGCAACTGAACCTGTTGGCCTAATGATTCGTACTCATATATTTCTTCTTGCGCTTTATTGTTCCATGATTTTACATAAACTTGTCTTGTTGTTGTTGTTGTTGTTCCCCAAGCTGCCTGTCTTGTTCTGTTTAACCGTGTTGCTTAATTGAACTTTATGGTTCTCTGTTGATCTCTATTGTCTAATGATTTATATTAGTGAATTGACGTTTTGGTCTCCATTTCCTTACAGACAGAAAAACAAACAAATCTACAGCACTCTTAGTTGTAATATGCTTGCAAACATCATTATGTTCAATGTTATCTATCCAGAAGGTAGATGTGCTGGAAAGTGTGAAAAGGAACAACTAGAGATGGTTCGGCCATATGGAACATATGGAAAGCGAGAGAATGACGAGAGCGAGGTGGAGGGACAGAGAGGGAGAGGTAAACCGAAGGAGAGGTGGAAGGATGGAGTGAGGAAGTATATGAACGAAGGCGGTGCTGGTTGGGAGGAGGGGCGTCGACTGACTGGGGACAGAGGTGCATGGAGGCGGTTCGTTCGTGGCCACCCCTTCGGGGATCACGGCGTCGGGCAATAGATAGATAGATAGAAGCCACTTTACTTCGTGTAAAGTCATTGACAATACTCCTATATAATTATATACTACACCTTTATTTAACTAAGGCAGCGTACTCATGTACTCATCCATCTTCACTCCAAATAATTCAAATCATATTCTAATTATGAGGTGTAATGGGATGAGTAGAGGGTTTGAATGATTGAGTTAATATGTATATCTGCCTGAGTATATACTGTACATATCAACTCAATCATGCAAACCCTCTATTCATCCCATTGCACCTCATTTTGTTTTGTATTAAATAAATAAAGTCAATTGAACAAACAACTGGATTCATCAACTCATCAGCACGTCAATCCATCTTCCGGCTGTCTGTCCGTCCGTTGCCTTCCAGATCTCCAGAAAAACCAATCTAACTTGATCCGGAACTTAGATGGATATGCTCAGATAAATGTGGGGGACCCGTACGTACACCTCCTCTCTGAATTCAGGGCTACCAAATCAAGTCCGCTAGATAGTAGATATATGCCGAAAATCGCTAAAAAATAATGCCACACTCTCTACCAGATCACTCATAAATGGCTTAAATCTCCTGAATATCGCTAGATTCATGTCGCTAGATGAAAAAAAATTACCTCTAGGTCGAAGGAAAAACCTCCTAGATCTGACGGGAAAGTAGCTAAATTGGCAACACTACCTCTGTTCCTTCTCTCCCCTCCCCTCCCCTCCCCTCCCTCTCTGCACTCCTCCCTTTTTTCTGTTCTACCCCTCCTTCCCTAATAAGTTCTTTTTTCCTCTCATGGAACCCTCCAACCTCTTCCTCCTGATTGTTCTTTTTTTCTCTTTCTCTCTCACTTCTCTTGGCTATACACTGTTCCAAATAGGTAGGCCAGAAATTATGAGCCCTAAACTCTATAACTAAAAAGGGCTAGAACAAATGGGCTGCAAATGTATACACCTATTCCCTGGCGGACACTTCCCAAATGGTATAAGCATTAGCTCGATTACTCTAGTCGTTTGTGAGCTATAGAAGTTGATGTTCAAGAGTGTTGGCCCATGTATTCGGATCGGGGTACAGTATCGAACTCGCAGTATAACCTAATTTCTTTCCATCTCCTAGGCTATCTGAATGTTCTGATCACGACTGTTTATGGAAATTAGTCCTCTTTAATAATTAGCACGGACTGATTTTTGTATTTTATCCTCGATGATTCCTAGTCTCTCTTCAGTCTGCAATAGATCAATTTCAAATGTCTTTCAACTTCCTTCCTACCTCTTCTCTTCTCTGATCCACACATAGACTATTTTCTCTCTTGCCCAGTTTGCTGATCACATCTCTTTTCATGTATACCTTATCGTTCATCGGCGAGACTTTCTTTTAGTCATTCTTATCCTACCCTTATTGTTCCTATGCATCTCTCTTCATTCTTCCTCTTCCTTTTCAGTCCATCCTCCATCCTTATTTCCTCTTCTTATTTGATCCTTTAATTCTCCATATTTATTTTTCCTTCGCATACTCCCCCTTCCTCTTTATTTCATTGTAATTTAGTTTGCATTGCACCATATATGCACCATCTATGCAGCTAAGCAGAACTCATATGTCTTATGTAAAAACCCGATATTTTTCATAGAGATCTTCCCTCTCATCGTTCAGTAGCATTGATCGCTCGTGGCTTGAGTTATTGAGTAGTACTCTGCAGGCAACTCTGAATAAACATTCCACCCTACCTGCTCGTTGATCCCTCATACCTCCCTTTAGTTTTCTCTCTCTTCAGCACTTTTAATCCAAATTCCTCCTCTTTGAATCCTATTACTTCTCTCTCCTTACTTGTAAGTTTCTCTCCTTGCATGGTTTCTCTTCTTCTTAAGCGATCTCTTCTTCCCCCTGAACCCCCCCACCTCCCTTTATGCTTTTCTATCGAGGTTCTCCTACATTTCTCCCAAGCACCCCTTCATCCTGGCTCCTTCCATCTTCCTGCTCTCTCCATTAGGTTTTCGCTCCCTGGCGTCTCCCTCTTCTCACTCAAGCTTCTTCTCATACTGACCCCTCCCACCTCTATCTCTACCTTTTCAATTGGCCTTCCAGCTTTCGACATTCTTCCCAAATGTTTTCACCTCTCCCAATTTGGTTTACATAGTAGATAATAATACACTTTCCTCTATTTTCTTCATGTGCATAGCCACTACCTTCTCTCTCTACCATTTGATTTTCTCTAATTCTTCCCATCCTTGCCCACAACTCTCGTGATTAACCCTACCATCTCTACCTCTTCCTATGATACTTACTCTTCCCTTTTTATTTCAAAATTGTGATCCCTCCAAATATTATTTCTATCTTTAAATCTCCATGTTTCGTGTTAATTCCCCTCCAAACATCACTTAGTTGACCTTTCATCTTCCCCCTGCACACGCTATGCGATCCTTTCCTCTCCATAACTAACTGTGTGACCTCGCCTCAGGTTTTTCTCTTTAGTTCTTCCCACTTCACACTCAAACTTCTCCTTATCCTGACCTCACACACCTTACCTCCATACCAATATAGGACTCCCTCCTCGTGTATGTCAAATGTTCTATCACCCTCCCTCATTAACCTCTTTCGTACCAGTGACGTCTTTTGAATATTATGTTAGCTACATCTAGACGATTTTATGAAGCTTAGGATGGATTTATAGAAGCAAAAAATATTGATTGAGATAGCCTGTTCCGTTTTAATGGGTAGACATCCTTGTTAAGCTGAATGAAGTCGTATAATAATGGTCAGAATATCATGAAAATTATATAACCGATACAGAAGGGGTTAATCACACTCCATTGCTATACAAGCTCACCAACTCTTCCTTTTCTTCCACTTGCGCATGATCACTCTCACCTACCATTCTCGACCCTATTTCTCTATGCCATTGTACACTTTCCCATGCCATTTACGTGTCCATGTCTCCACCTCGATGACATGTATTTTTTGTTATGATAGAACACTCACCCCTGTCTACCTAATTTACCTTTTCTTCTCCCTATTTCCATATTTCCATGATCTGTTCCACTTTCCTCCCCTGCTCTGATCCTCTCTCGCTCATCCGACTCTTCTTTGTGATCCTCTCCCCCTCCATTATTAACTTCGTAACGAGACAGATTAAAATTCAATTCCTTCCTTAACTGATCCCTGCCTACGTACTTACTTAGTTCCCCTCTCTCTCTCTCTCAACCCTTCTCTCCCCATGACTTTATCTACCCTCCTTCATTCCGTATTCTTCCCTCCACCCCACGTATACGTATATCATTATCAGCTCATTGTTCCTCTCACCTCCCTTTTGTCTCTTATCGACCAGTTTCGCCTCTCCCTCTCATCCTTTTCAATCACATAATGTACACTTGCCTGCGTAATTCCCAATGCTCCTGAATTCCAATGCTAGTAATTCCAGAGAGATCGTATAGTGCAGAAGTACGCTCACTGCAGTTGGTGAAAAGTGCTATCTGGTCTGTTCTTAAAGTTTGTCATTTTATAACCTCAAAAAGAAGTTTGTCCACGTAGTGCAGAACACATAGGGGAAAAATAAGCCATATTCAAAGTTGGTGTAATACCCCTTTCACGCAATTACGACGCAGAGGTTGCCAGATTAGCAATAAGAAATAGAGTTCTCTCACTCTTATAATTACCTCTCCAAAATTAGTTTTCTGTCCACAGCTAACTCAAAGACAACTGCAGAGGTTGAAGTAACTAAACTAAAGGTTTCTAAATACCTCTGATGGTGACAAAGGCTTTAAAGTATCCCCAATAGACTCAAAATCGCGTCATATGTCGGAGAGGGATACTATTCAGGTCAATCTTGCAGACATGGTTGTAGATTATATTCATGTCAAATGTTATACCATAGACACAAAATAGGCAAATAGAGAAAAATAAAGAGAAAGCAAGAATTAGAGTTAGTTACAATCAGGGCCTTGGGTAGTTAACAAGGGGCCAGTGGTCGGGTGGTATTTAGGAGGCGGTTAACTACCCTCTACGACCTGTAACGTTAACGAAGGAGTCTGATGGCTAGGGGGAGGAAGAACGAAACAGGGAAATAAAAGTTATTGAACAGATAACGAGAACGAGAATGTTAGACTTATTCCTAAAAGTAGAAGGCAAAATATGATTAAACAACTTGAAAATCGTTCAATTTTAGCCAGAATCATAGTTAAACAATGTATCATCGTGTTAATGGGCTTAACAAAGGGACTGTGGTTAGGGTGGTAAACATTTAGGAGCCGAGGTATAGAGAATCCTGAGTCCGAGAGAGCGAGAATATCAGACATAGGCCAGTGTCACACGAGCGCTATAGTTGGCAGTTGTTATTTTTCGTATTATTTTGAGGTTCGTTCCCATTGAAATCGGAAACTAGATCGAATGTAGATTATGTTAGGTAGTTTATTCGTATGGAACTTGTATTTTCAAGCTGCCAGACAACAATTGCTAGTAAAAATTGACGGAAAGATCGCTCGTGTGATACCGCCTATACATAGGGGCAATTATTCAGAGATAGAATGAAATAGAAAGCGTTAATCCGAGTTGGAGCTAGGGTTACAATCTGGAACGTGGTGAGTTAATGAGGGTTGGGTGATATTTAGGAGGCGAGAGAGAGAAATTTACATAGATACACTGACCACAAAGACCTTACGATCCAAACGAGGTGGTCAGGACTTAATTCTAGTAGAGTTGGCATACCCGATAGAAAAGGAAAGTTGAAGGAAAGGATAGAAAAGAAGAGAGAGAGAGAGTTAGAAAGATAAGTAGGAATCGACACTTGCTCTAACGAAGTAGGCTGTGTAGAAGGGGGAAGAGGAGGGTGGGGGGAACAAGAGAGAGAGAGAGAGAGAGAGAGAGAGGGAGTGAGAGTGAGCTAAAAAAAAAAGAGAGAGAGAGGGAGAGAAAGTGAGTGAGATAATTAGATCATTAGAGAGGCATACAATCAGAGCCTTCGGTAGTTAACAAGAAATGGGCGGTGGTTGGGGAGGTATATTGCAGACTGTTAAGGGGGAGGTATTTACTTTTTCTCCCTCATGTTTAGTCCTGTGAACTTTGATGATTTAAGATATTCGTTCCATTAGTTTGGCGACCCTAAGACCTTTTGGCCCCTTTGTTTTCATTATACAGACCTTGCGTGCCTTTTAGGTGTCGATATATTCCTCGCAAACGATAGCAAGCCTGTAATATTATGAGGAACCGGCCTTCGGCTGGGACAATTTTCTTCCGAAACATGTACAAATCTATCTTGTTAATTGCTGGAGGCCATATTTAAGCTGCATAAAATCGTCTACTAGTTGTCAAAGAAAGTGATGAAAAGGACATGACCTATACTGAATGGGTTAAAGGGAGGTTTTTAGTGAGTTTCCTAAACTTCCATCAAGCTTGAAATTACACCCCCTTGAGTCCCTTTCAAGATAAATTTGTACATTTTCCGGAAGAAAAATTTCCCGGCCGAAGGCCGGTTCCTCTTAAATTACAGGCTCGCTGTCGCTCGCCAGGATAAAATCGACACCTGAATGGCACGAAAGGTCTTAATATGGGGTGAAAGTTCTTAAAATCGCTAAACTAATGGGGCGAACGTTTTATAATATCAAAAGCATGGGGCTAAACATGAGGGTGAAAGGGGTCAAGAAAAAAATCCCTCAAGTGGAGATCTCCCCTTAAAGGAGAGAGAATCAGAAGGAAGGAAAAGAAAGAATGGTAGAATCAGAGTTATATTACAATCAGAGCTTGAGGGACCTAACAAGGGGACGGTGGTGGTTAGGGTGGTATTTAGGAGGCGGTTAACTACCCTCTCCGGACCCCAGCCATCGACACCCTGCTGTAATGAAGTGGCTGTTCAGAGAGAGAGGGGAGGCGGGGGGAGGGAGAAATTTAAGGCTACCTAATACAGATAGAAAACAAAAATGTGCACACAATTAAAGAGAATAGAGTGGGAAAGGTTAATCAATATGAAGATACTGTGCAGGCACCAGAAGTTCCCAATGCCGTATTAGTTATTCAAATGAGTGAGAGTCCTTAACTGAGCTGAGAGACTTAGATTAGAACAGATACAAGAGCTTTAGTGTGCAATATTTATTTAACATAAGGATTTCGTGTTTACAATACAATACTGTATATATATATATATATATATATATAATTATATATACCGGTATATATATATATATATATATATATATATATTATATAATAATAATAATAATAATAATAATAATACAAATAATAAAGCAAAACTGTAAATGGCTCACCAACATTTATATGCAGCTGTATATAGACACCCAAAACACATATAGAAGGAACTGGACAGGCGAATTAGAAAGAAGTGAGGACAATCAAATTTATAGTAAGTAAGAAGTAAGTAAGTAAGTAAGTAAGTAAGTAAGTAAGTAAATAAGTAATAGAGTGTAACCCTAAAAGACGTGGATAAAAATATAGTTTGAAAAGTAGACATAATGAATATAACCATGCGAGGAGGAGCACTTTATTGACAACGTGTCACATATATTGCCCTGATGAAGTTATATACGAAACGTTGTCAATGAAGTGCTTCTCCTCACATGGTGTGTATATCCTAAAAGACGTAGATATGATAACACAAAGATAACACTAATACAGAAACATATAGGAGGGAATAAGACAAAGGGCTGAAGAGTGAGTTACATGGACAGGAACGATGAGCATGCGGAAGGTTTGAGGTGAGGAATGGGACAAGTATGAGGAAGGTTTTAGCGGGAAGTGACAGGTAACTCTTAAAAGGAAGGGAGGAGGGGTTAGGGTAATAGTTGTTTACTGGTAGGCTTATGGTCCTCTCAATCACAAACTCTTTCGCCAAT
>CM064492.1:84002218-84027218 GCA_032716605.1 Paralithodes platypus | reverse complement strand
GTACACTTTCACCCGCTGAATCCAATGGCACAAACAAAATTAAAATCGGACCAGTACTTTAGGAATTAGTTTTGATTTGACCTCCAGAAATGCCCGAAATGAGCACTTTTTCAACTTTAAAAGTCTTCTGTAGCCCAAACTAAGAGTCCAAATTAATTCTACTTGATGCCATTCGATTTACCTGGCCCAACAGCTTCCATACATGGTCATAGATTCCATTTTCGACCAACCATTCGCCCAGAATCAAACAATATGTTTTGAAAACACTTGGGTGTCCAGGCGAAACCGAGTATCTTGGCAGGTCATGTTCAAATTTTGTGTTTTCAAGGGTATATATAGATTCGTCTAGCCGTTGCGATTCCAACGGTATATGAATGTTTGGATTTAGACCATTTTGAAGGCCCAATAGGCCTATTTTTTGTTTTGATTTTGAAAATTTCTAAATTACTCATAGACGGGTTATTTATGTATGGATTTGGCTCAAATTTCTACCACAAGTACACTTTCACCCGCTGAATCCTGTCTTCGCCGATGTATGGAAGGTGTTGGGCGAGAGAAATCGAATGACATCAGGTAGAATGAATTTGGACTTTTAGTTTGGGCTACAGAAGACTTATAAAGTTGAAAAAGTGCTCATTTCGGGCGTTTCTGGAGATCGAATCAAAATCGAAATCCTAAAGTAATGGTCCGATTTGAATTTCGTTTGTGTCATTGGATTCATCTAGCGAAAGTGTAATTGTGGTAGAAAATTGAGCAAAATCCTAAATAAATAATCCGTCTATGGGTGATTTAGAAGTTTTCATAATATAAAATAGACCTATTGGGCCTACAAAAATTGTACACACAGTACATACATTCATGTGTACACAAAGCCAAATTCAACATACTTTCTATCCATCAAAAACCTACACTATTATTGCATTTCTGTTCCATGTCGAAGATTACGGTTCCAACTTCCTTATAGTCTGAATCTCGTAAGCTGTCAATTGACCACTTACTAGTTTCAGGCTATAAGGAAGTTGAAGCTGTAGACATCGATATTGAACACAACTACCAGATAAAATACAGATGTACCAGTACTGCCTTTATAAATACATAAAACCAAATTAAATATATTTTCGATCCATCAGAAGCCTACACTATTATTGTATTTATATTGAATATCAATGTTTACAGCTCCAACTTCCTTATAGTCTGAAACTCGCAAGCCGTCAATTAGTAACCTCGACTGTACCTCACACTACCTGTGGCAACTGTACCGGGTTATAACTTCCTGGTCCTTCCTCTCAGTTAAGGGCACATGGGCAGACCGTTTTTCTGGACCACTTTCTCCCTCATGTTTAGCCTCATTAGTTTTCAGATGTTAAGATGTTTGCCCCATTAGTTAGTCGATTTTAAGACCTTTCGCCCCATTTCTTCGTCAATATTTAAACCTTTCGTGCTATTTAGGTGTCGATTTTTTCCCTGGCGAACGATAGTGAGCCTGTAATATTGGAAGAATCGGCCTTCGGCCGGGACATTTTTCTACCGAAAAATGTACAAATTAATCTAGAAGGGGGATCTTACGGATTTTTTTTTTTTTTGTTTAATTTGATGGAGGTCTAGGGAGGAAACTAGAAAAATAATGAATACATACAAAAATCGCCCAAAAAGTGAACCATTCCCCTTAATTTGGTCTATTATAAACCCATCCTAACCGGTAATGTGTTTAGTGTTGTTCCGGCTTATATTCACACGATTGTATGCAGCTTAGCAGAAAACCGTGGTATTTAATATGAATAATCGAGATAGTTTGAAGCCTTATAATTGCTACGCGTCCTCCCTAAGCTGAATAAAATCATCTAAGAATATCCAGATTATAACGACAAGGACAACTCGGTACTAGAAGGGGTTAATTAATGTATTCCTTTATTGCTTAGTTTCCTCGCTGGGCTTCCATCTAGCTTAGAAAAACACCCCCTAGACACACCTTCAAAATAAATTATTAAATTTTTCAGTAGAAAAATTTCCCGGCCAAAGGCTGGTTCCTCTTAAGATTTCAGGCTCGCTTTCGCTCGCCAGGACAAAATCGACACCTAAATGGCACGAAAAGTCTTAAAATTGACAACAAAATGGGGCGAAAGGTGTTAAAATAGCCAAACTAATGGGCCGAACGCCTTATAATCTCTAAACAAATGGGGCTTAACACGAGGGAGAAAGGCGACCAGAAAATCGACCCATCTCTCCTCAAGTCATTGACCTCTCCCTCAGCTCTGTGTGACCTCTGACCTGACCTCTCGTAAAGGCTAAAGGTCATATGAGTCGGTTGCGTAGCGTTGTCTCTCTCTCTCTCTCTCTCTCTCTCTCTCTCTCTCTCTCTCTCTCTCTCTCTCTCTCTCTCTCTCTCTCTCTCTCTCTCTCTCTCTCTCAGCCTCAATATGAATGCAATACGTAACAATGGCTAACAGTTGTGGCTGAAGAGGATGTATCACAGTATGTACGTGGAATCATATTCACATAAAAGGCCACAGAGTTGTAAATAGTTTGTCATTGATAAAGCTAAGAGAAAGCTAAATGATATCTTGAACACCTTGCAATAAACGAACTATATTATAAGTTAATTATTATTTAGTTCATCTGAAGAATTATCTATATCTCGTAACTCCATGTAACTCAAACACATATTGTCTCAAATTAGAGATTGAATAGCATATCTCTGCTGTATATATACTGTTTGTGAGTAGCTAAAGATAGAGAGAGAGAGAGACCTATTCCTTTCCTCTTTGACCTATCCCTCTCCTGTCTGACCTTATCACTGAGTGGCATGTGTTCTGATTACCTACGTCAGCATATTATGTACTTCCGACTCTCCTCTTGCTCTGAGGTTTTCGATACCTAACAATGCCTTCTGTGACTTCTACCCTATCGAGGCTTTTTATCTCTCTCTCTCTCTCTCTCTCTCTCTCTCTCTCTTGCCCATCGTTAAGGGGAGGTATTTAGTTTGTTCCCTAGACCTCCATCAAGCTTAAAATTACACCCCCTGGAGTCCCTTTCAAGATATATTTGTACATTTTTCGGTAGAAAAATGTCTCGGCCGAAGGCCGGTTCCTCTTAAATTACAGGCTCGCTATCGCTCGCCAGGATAAAATTGACACCTGAATGGCACGAAAGGTCTTAATATTGGGTGAAAGTTCTTAAAATCGTTAAACTAATGGGGCAAACGTTTTATAATATCAAAAGCAAAGGGGCTAAACATGAGGGAGAAATGGGTCATGAAAAAAATCCCTCGAGTGGAGATCTCCCCTTAACCCTTTCAGTACCGGTCCCGTCCTATTTAATTTACTCTGGCTATTACTAGACGATTTTATTCAGCTCAAAACTAAACCACAACTAACAGGCTTCGAACTATCTCACCAAGCAATTTTTACTACCACAGATCCTTCTTAAACTACACGAAATCGTTTACAAATAGACGTCGCCGGTGCAGAATGGGTTAAGGCTGATCGTAATTGGCCTCCTGGGTGACAGTTGCAACTCTGTCGTTCTCTGCATCTCATTCTTCCTCCAACAACACCAGAAGGAGTGTGATGCAGGTTAGGAGGAATGGTTTCTGGGATTGATTTGGGCCAGGGTACAGGGGGTGATAGGGAAGAAATATTTGTGGACAGTGAAATGCCATAGGTTATATATTTTTATTAATGACCATCCCTATCAACTCATAATGGGTTAATTGTTATTAATGACCATCCCTATCAACTCATAATGGGTTAATTGTTATTAATGACCATCCCTATCAACTCATAATGGGTTAATTGTTATTAATGACCATCCCTATCAACTCATAATGGGTTAATTGTTATTAATGACCATCACTATCAACTCATAATTGGTTATTGGTATTTACCAACCCATTATGTACCGGCGACGTTTTTCAAGTTTATTCTGGCTAGTATAATACGATTTTATTCAGTTTATATATGGACTTAAGCAATTAACAGGTTTTGAACTAACTTAATTAACCCTTTTTACTACCTCAGATCCCTCTCCAGCTGCACAAAACCTTCTAAATATAGCTAGAATGATATACAAAAGACGTTGCCGGCACAGAAGGGGTAAATAGCCATCACTATCAACTCCTATAACCAACCGACCAAGAGTCAGCACGAGTCAAGTTTACACCCTGAGCCGACGATCACACAGGTCTTAGCTATCGAATAACGGATCACATTGATCACCCTCAACCTTTCCTGACCCCTCTTTGACCCCTCTCTCTCTGATCTCTCTCTCTCTCTCTCTCTCTCTCTCTCTCTCTCTCTCTCTCTCTCTCTCTCTCTCTCTCTCTCTCTCTCTCTCTCTCTTCTTCTTTGTTATCTTTCCTTCCACTGTCCCTTACTCTCGGGTTAGCTATCTCTACTAGAAATAAGTCCTGACCACCTCCCTGGGATCGTAAGGTATGTGTGATCAGTGTATCTATGTATATATATGTAACACTATGTAAATGTCTCTGCTCTCTCTCTCTCTCTCTCTCTCTCTCTCTCTCTCTCTCTCTCTCTCTCTGACCACTTTCGACCCCAGAGCCGGCGGACTTGTTGTAAAAGACCCCCCACCCCCCTTCCCCAGGGGTCATCGGGGTTTTACGGGGCGCTTTTATGGTGGCACAATTGATTTAGCAGGAGAAATAAAGGTAGAGGGAGGGACAGATAAAGGGAAAACCAGGAAGATAGGGGCAGAGAAAGAGAAGGGATAAACAGAGAGAGAGAGAGAGAGAGAGAGAGAGAGAGAGAGAGAGAGAGAGAGAGAGAGAGAGAGAGAGAGAGAGAGAGAGAGAGAAAGACACGAGAAAACTATAAGGAGAAACTAGCAATAAATAAATTATGCATCCATGCAAGACATCTCTTAATTTATTTGTATGTGTCTAACCAATGTGATAACAAAATGCAGGATATCAAGTTATTCTATCAAAGCTAAATATTAAAAAAACAAAAAATAGACTAAAGGCAACGGAAGAAGGATAAGTTCAATAAAGGGAAATTAAGTTAATACGGCAAGGGGGCGATAGAGGGCGGTGGAATGAGAAAAATAAGGTATATTCAAACGTAAATCGATGAATATTAATAAGGTGATTATATAGAGATTTGACATTTACAAATAAGACGTATGGTTCGACATTGAAAGGAGAACGATAATGATGTATATACAAAACCGAATCTTACTATATACAAAGTTGAGAAAAGGCTCAAAGAATCATTTGTGAAGTGACCAAAAATATAACAAAATAGATAACGAATGAAATATGAGAGAAACGAGGACAAAATGGAAATCTTGAAATACGAGGGGGCGAGGGAAAGATGAATGATCGATTCGTGTTAAAAGTGAAAAATAATAAAACTCTGAAATTAATGGATGGAAGTTGGAAAGATTGGACATGTGAAAAGAACCGCTATACCAAACATGAGGTTCTGCCAAAGTCAGAATATAATCACCTAAGGGAACGTTTTTTTGTTCTTGTCTTTTTTGTATTATTACTGGCATATATTTTTATTTTTGTTTGCTCCCTAGACCTTTATCAAACTAATAAAAATACATCGCAAAGACCCTCTTCGAATTGTTTTTTACATTGTTTTGTAGAAAAATATCCCGGCCGAAGGCCTATTCCTCCTAAATTGCAGGTTCGCTATTGCTCGCCAGGAAACAGTCGACACCTAAATGGTACGAAGAAATGACAAGGAATTGGGCGAAAGTCTTAAAATTTGAAAACTAATCGGGCTAAGCATGAAAGAGAAGGGGGTTCAGAATTAAACAAATACTTCCCCTTAATGTTAGCCAGACACAAATGAGCATATGGCCCCTTAGCCTTGCATTAAAATGGTGTCAACTTAGTCATAGCGCACTGGCTAGCCTTTTATCTAATTACCACACTCTAATTGACTCAGCATACATGAAATTAAATAAGCCCGCTCTCGCCTGGTTACCCTGTGTGGGGGGGGGGCGGGGGCGGGGGGGGGGGGGGCGGTGACTGAGAGCTGCATAATGGTTGGGATAAGTAATGTATGTATGTATGTATGTATGTATTAATTATGTATGTACTGTATGTATGTATGTATGTATGTATTCAGGCACATACCCCATTGCTGGGGGTGGCCGACTCGAGACAGAGACCGAACAGATGCAAGGTCCAATTCTTAGGGTTTGGTACTACTTTTGCGTTCCCTCGCCCCTTTCTCAGTCTCGTCTAGTAGGTGACTTTTACGAGGGGAAGAGGATTCCTCGCTTCCCGCCCCCAGAATGAAAAGTAGGACAGTAAGAGAGACAGACAGAGACGGCTAAGGTTGGGTAGAGGATGCGAAACCTCACTCTGGATAGTAACTTATGGGAATCACACTAGCGCTTGTTATGGCAATTTTATAGGATGATAAAAAAATAAATAAAATAAACAAAATAGAAAGAAACATGCTTACTTTACTGAAATGTTTGTAGACATGCAGTAATGCAAGTAATGGTCGCTCTTCTGTAAATCTATAATGGCTTACTTAAGAATGGGAAAGAGGTGGGATTTTCTATTTTTGTATAGGATAATTACTGTATACTGGTGTGGAAGTATCAATTATAAAGTTTCATGAACATCAATTAACTGAATAACGTACTTACAGTGAAACTACTGCTATCACTGTCAAAGAGCCCGAAATATTACAACTCAAACGTTGATCGACTGAAAATAAAAAGACAATCGGCTAGTGTCACTTCGTCATAATCTATGTTTTATTAATTTCACCACAACACCAAACACCCCCAATGAAATTAATTAAAGTATATATGATCCGCCGGGATTCGAACCCGGGTTATCACACAGATTTGTGCCACCTTAACCATTACACCATGCCCCAGCCAGGGTTCGAACGTAGGCCAGTAGTGCACCTAAATCAACTGCAGACATGCTTTGCCTTCTTACGTATCAAATCAACCAAGCTACAGACCAACATGGTGAAACACATACAATAGCACTGGATATATCAAAGGCATTTGATAGAGTCTGGCATCAATCCTTATTGTCGAAGATGTCACACTACGGCCTTGCATCATTAGTTCCACTAATTTCTTCTTATCTTCATAACAGAAAAATACGTGTAATGGTAGATGGCCTTTATTCTCAATTTCACTCAATAAATGCTGGTGTTCCCCAGGGATCAGTTTTGGCCCCAATTCTGTTCCTCATTCATATCAATGATCTCATATCTACCACTCATAATCCAATACATTCCTACGCAGATGACTCAACACTCCACAGTTCCTTCACATTTACCAATTCTTTCACCCAACCCGATCTTATAAATTCAAAAATAAACACTGCAATTTCTCTGAACCAGGACCTTTCTAGAATTAATGGATGGGGACAAAATAATCTAGTTTCCTTTAATGCACAGAAAACCAAGTACATTCAATTTTCTAACCGACAGAATCTCACTGACTCCCATATATTTTTTAATGATGTAAATATTCCCACTTCCCCTAGTAGTGACATTCTCGGTGTAACATTAACTACTAACTTGAGCTGGACACATTATGTTAGAGGCATTGCTAAGAATGCCTCTAAAAAACTGGGACTCCTGTACAGAGTTCGAGAATTCTTCACTGACGAGCAGTTGGCCGTGATATATAAAAGTCATGTGCGTTCTCAGATGGATTACTGTTCACCTCTGTGGGGTAGAAGTGGAGTGGCTGCATTGAGGCAGTTGGACAAAATTCAAAATAAAGCTATTAGATTAATCAATAACCCTGCAATCACACAGGACCTTCCTATATTATCCATACGAAGAAACATTGCATCCCTTGCATTATTCTACAGATATTTTCACAGCAATTGTTCCGAGGAACTTGCTTCAATTGTGCCGCCTCTCCACATCTTTCCCCGTAGAGCTAGGGCAGCTGAGAGCGCCCATGAATTTACACTTTCTCCTCCACAATGCAGGACTTCTGCTTATCAGAATTCATTTATCCCCAGAGGTACTACTCTTTGGAATTCACTTCCCTCGAATTGCTTTCCACAAACTTACAATCTACAAATGTTTAAATCCAGTTGTTACAAACATTTTATGAATGGAGGATGCTTTTAGGCACATGGACCTTTTTGTTTTATCTGTGTTTTTCCTTCCTCCGTTCATTGTCTCTTAAAAAAAAAAAAAAAAAAAAAAAAAAAAAACACTAGATTACCGAGAGCTTAAAAGTAGTTGCTTCATTTGGAATTATATCCCATCCACCACCACCCGCTCTGACTAGTGATCACGTAGCTAGATACCATACACACACACATCTCACACACAAACACACACACAAAAGCCATAAGATAGAATGAGAGATAATAAGAGGGAGTTTAAACATTCAATCACGGGAGTTAATTGAAATGGCATAAACCTGAATGCTTAAAAGACGTGCTAATGTGCTGTACAATGTTCGGGATGAGTAATAATGTAGGGTTTGAGAGACGAAGGTGTAAGGATACAATCTAAGATTAAGTTATTAATATATACATAATCATTGTCCAATCAGCGTGTCTAAATGTGGTGAACATGTGAATATTGAATGCATAAATGGAAAATTTATAAAAATAAATCCATATGACAGGCCAAAACGAAAGGTTATTGACGTCGAAAGTGTGAATATACCAATGGAAATGGTAAATTTAGCTTGTATATAGGGGAGAGCTGCAGCTTGTAATAGAGTGGTAGAATTCGGGAATTTGATGTGGGAGACCAATTATTGAATATATGCATACATACAGTTCCATTGTTAAAATAAATGATTGACATATAGTCAATCCTAAAACAATCCGAACCATAAATGTGATTTTCTCATGGTTTAAAGTTGTCAGGGTAACTACTGAAACTGTTAGTGCCTATCACTTTATGCAAAGCTGCAAAAATAGAAAAATGGAAAAATAGAAAAAAAAAAAAAACGTCATTAAATCAATGCATGATCTGTAATTGCGATTGCTACTAAACGTGACAATGTGAGTATCAAGATAGCGAACACATTAGTATATCACAAAGTTTGATAGCAAATCAAATTACAAAATTACTATAAAGATGTGAAATCTATCGGAGTTCATGTATAACGACAGGGGAAATTAATGTGGACAAGAGAGACCAAAGTGAAAAGGTAAACATGGAAATAGTGAACTAAAGCGATGTTGTTGTTGTTGTTGTTGTTCCCCAAGCTGCCTGGCCGAACAGCCCCAAGGCCCCGAGCAAGGCCAAGGCCATAACCGAGCGCCCCCACAGAACCCTCCCCGCCGACCTCAATAAAGCCTGGGTGACCGAAGCCACTCCATGGCGGGGAGCTTGAGGAGGGTGCGGAAACGCCCGGGAAACCAAAGCCCCACCCACGGCCCTGTGCCCCTCAGCAATTATGAAGAGAAAGTTGAGGGGCAAGGGAAAAATGTGACGCTTTGGCTTCCAATCTTGGTAGATTGGGAGGTCAATCCACGTTACAGACGCCGTCACTTGAGATCTAGAAAATATATAAGTAAAAGGAACAGTCAGAGTAAGCTATGGGTATGGCAGAGATCGCTCAGTTCTCACTCTGATAGACCAGCCCATCACCAAACTAAAGCGATGTAGAAGTGAGTGATGCAAATTGTAGCTGAGAGCTTTATAATGGGTCCAGATAAGTAATGTGGGCTTAGCTGCATCAAAAGTAAGCAGAGGGTAATATTTTTGGGACTCACCCTGCTTCGCAACATTATTTTACCGAGTTGAAGATGCTTTGCTTAATTAGCTTGGCGATATATGCTACTGTAATTCATTATTTTCATTTTATTCCAGGTATATTTAGACGATTCTGTGCAGCTTAAGAAGGATCTGTAGTAGTAAAAAGGGTTAAGTAAGATGGTTTGAAGCCTGTTAATTGCTGGATGCCCTTCTTAAACTGAATAAAATCGTCTGTTAGTAGCCAGTAGAAAGTGGAAAGGACGGAACGAGTACTGAACGGGTTAAATGAAAAATATTAACAACAAGAAGGAAGTTAACATTTAGTTGAGAAGTGTTATACCTATGGATCACAGGATCAAAAATAATTATAATTATAAAAACATGGACCTAAACAATATTCAGAAATGTAGATTAGGTATATGTTTATCATTATCAGCTAAGAAATAGAGTTAATAATATAATTGTATAAACCTATTGTACTAATAACGGATCCAACTAATTTGAACACACATCGAAATAAGATGAAATAAGTAAATAAATAGTTAACTATCCTTACCCTGTTTTATTTGCAAACGCTACTTAGATATTATTATGGTCATCATTGGTAAACAACATTGTGATATTTTATGCTCTTTGTTTTCCGTTAGACAAACACAATACAATTATATAAAACACGATTCCCTCGTGTAATCCTGTATGCATTAAATGACAAATGTACGTACCTTATCAATTATTACATCAGAGCTCCTATTTATAAATCATTGAACATTTGTATATATGAAATAGGATTTTCATAATACACATATAACCATTTACTTCTGGATATAATTTGTTATACACTAATGACGGATTGTTGTTGTTGTTGCTGTTGTTCCCTAAGCTGCCTGGCCGAACAGCCCCGAGTCCCTGAGGAAGGCCATGGTCACGATCGGGCTTTCCCACAGAGCTCTCATTGAGTGTAGGTTGTGTTGTTGGCATAAGTGGTTGTGTGAAATGCAGTCTTCTATGATGTGTTTAATGGTATGGGGTGCTGTGTTACATCCCGGGCAGGCGTCGACAACGGAGTCATCCAGTCTCTTCTGATAGCTCAGGAGAGCTGGATGGTGTCCGCATCTCAGCCTGGCCAGGTGGACTCTATCCTCGCGAGGGAGGGAGGATTCGGAAGGATGGATTTCGGGAGGTCGTGCATGCAGCTGCGTGTTGTCTGTGAGTGAGTGGATGGATTGGCGAGAGATATGAGTATGGATGTGCTTCTGGAAGTTGGTTCGGGGTGGGCAGGGAGGGAGAGAGGACAATAATTGTGTGTGATACCGTGTGCTGGGTGTTGTTTTGATATTTCTTGGTGTCTGTGGGTGTGTTGCCATGTAGTTTAGTGGGTGGTCTTGGTTCGTGGAGGCTGCTGCCAGGAATTGAGTGCCTCTCATGTCCAGATGGTCTTTGACTTTGAGGATTTTGGTTTCTTGATGTAGATGATCTATGGGTGCAGTAGCTGTGCAGCCTGTTATGATCTTCAGGGCTTTGTTTTGAATAGTCTGTAAGGTCTTATGATGTGTCTCAGCTAGGTTAGAAGCCCAGGCTGGGCTTGCGTATTCCATTACTGATCTTATGTATTGTTTATATACTGTGGTGGTAGTTTCTTTGTTGTGTCCAAATTTTGTGTGAGCAAGTGACCTGAGGGCGTTAAGTCTGGGTGTCAGTTTCTTTTTAATGTTTGTGGTGTGCTGTTTGAATGTCATATGAGTATCATATGTTACTCCTAGGATTTTGGGTGTGTGTGTATGTGTTATGGGTGTGTTGTTTATGGTGAGTTGAGGGATGTATTCGTGTTCACCTGTCCAGCTTGTGAGCAGGGTTGCGGTGGATTTGGCTGGGGCTAGATTAAGTCTGTTTGTAGTGCACCAGCCATGTAGTGTGTTGAGATAGGGTTGAAGGAGATCTGTTGCTCTTCTTGGGTCATGGTGTGTGCATGTGAGTGTTATGTCATCTGCATAGGAGGCTAAGTTTATTTGGGGAGTATTGGGTGTAGTTATATCGTGCATGTACAGATTGAAGAGTGCGGGCGATAGGACGGATCCTTGTGGGACTCCGTTTGGAAAGTTTCTGATTTTAGATGACTGACCGGCAAAAGATACGTGTGCACATCTGCCTGCTAGGAAGTTGGCCAGCCACCTTTTTGTGTTGTTGTGCATGTATGTGTTGTAGATTTTGTTTGTTAGGTTGTGGCGGGGGATGGCATCGAAGGCTTTACTAATGTCAAGTGTGGCTAATAATGATCTGTGTGTGGTCTAGCTGAGTTGATGCCGTCAAAAGCTCTTTGTGTAAGGTCTGTGAGAAGAGTGTTTGTGGAGTGCAGTGGCCTAAAGCCATGTTGTGTTGGAGCTAGGGGTAGGTCGGGTGTAATTAGTTGTAATACTAGGCGTTCCATGACTTTGGAGGGGGAGCAAAGGAGTGTGATGGGGCGGTGCGAGGAGGGTAGCGTGGGGTCTTTGTTGGGTTTGGGGAATGTGATGATGATACCATGCTTCCAAATGTCTGGTATTGTGTTGTGTGAATAGCTGTAGTTTGATATGTTAGTGAGTGTTTGTATGCCTTGTGGTCCCAGGTGTATGTTGCTTATGTTGTCTAGGCCACAAGCGGGTGAGTGCTTGAGATTGTTGATGATATGCTTTGTCTGGTGATTGGTGAAGGGTGTATAGTCAGGGTCAGTGGGGAATTGTCTCTTACGTCGGATGACACGTCGGTCGTCTTTGTGAGGTTTTAGGTGGCTGACATGTGAGAAGTGATTGATGAGAGTGTTTGCTTGTTGTTTACATGAAGGAGTAGAGTCTGTTGTTGTGATTGCAGCATGTGATTGTGTTGTGTTGCTGTTGGAAAGTGTGATGCTGTTTAGTGTTTTGTAGAGTTTTTGGGGTTTGTTTTGTGATCAAGTGTTTGTAGGAAGTTATTCCAATTTAGCTTTTGTTGTTCTTGTATTTTGTTGTTAGTTTGGGTGTTGAGTGCTTGAATTTGTTGTGTGATGTCTTGTGTGTGGGGTGCTGGGGAGTGTTTCAGTGTGTCGCGTTGTCTGATGAGGTTTTGAATTTCTGGTGTGAAGTTGGGGTTGTGTCTTTTTCTGTTACCTCTTGGAATGTGTTTCTTGTCAGCGTTTTGGATAGTTTTATTGAGTATGTGTACAGCATTGTTGATGTTAGTGATGGGTGTACTGTTTAGAGTTGTGAAGTGTTGTTCTGTCTCATTTGTAAATGCTTCCCAGTTAGCTCTTTTATAATTGGTGTATGTGTGTTTGTGGCTAGCTGGGGTGAGTCTGGTTTTGGTGGTGATAATGATCGGGAGGTGGTCAGAGCCTAATGACGGATTGTAATAATTAGTGCATGCAGAACAGGGGACTGGGGTTCTCGAAAAGGGGCTCAGGTCCTGCAAATGTACTTGACTTACAGTGTGCTGGCTTAATAATCCAGAAGGGTTGATAGCCTCTGAAGTCCTATTTTAACTAACTAAGCATGCACAACTACTGTCACCTATATTGTATTGTAGTAAGAATAGAGTAGCTTACTATAAAAAGGAACAGTATAGTATGGCCACTTAAAATAATACAAAGACATATTAAGGGGAGATGGTTTGTTTTTCCTGTCCCCAATCTTCCTCATATTTAGCCTCATTAGTTTTCAGATTTTAAGACGTTCGGCCCATTAGTTTGGTGATTTTAAGGCCTTTCGCCCAATTGTTTTGTCAATCATAAGAATGTTCGTGTTATTTAGGTGTCGATTTGTTCCTGGCGAGCGATAGCGAACCTATAATTCTAGGAGGAACCGGCTTTCGGCTGGGACGTTTTTATACTGAAAAATAGCCACTACCCTCCTTGATATACAGATGTAGAGAAATAAATGATTGCAACTGTACACTGAATACACAATGATTGCAACTGTACACTGAATACACAATGTTTGTTAAATAGATAAATAAATATACCAAAAAATAGCCACAACCCCCCCCCCCCCCTTAAGGGGAGGTATTTACTTTGGTCCCTAAACCTCCTTCAAGCTTAAGATTACACCCCCTTGAGCCCCTTCCAAGATAAATTTGTACATTTTTCGGTAGAAAAATGTCCCGGCTGAAGGCCGGTTCCTCTTAAATTACAGGCTCGCTATCGCTCGCCAGGATAAAATCGACACCTAAATGGCACGAAAGGTCTTAAAATTGACAGAAATGGGTTGAAAGTTCTTAAAATCATCAAAGTAATGGGGCAAACGTCTTAAAATCCCAAAAGCAATGGGGCTAGACATGAGGGAGAAAGAGGTTCAGAAAAAAATCCTCCAGGTGGATATCTCCCCTTAATAGATATGTAGTGAAATAAATGATTGCAACTGCACACTGAATACATAATGTGTGTTTACCTATTGCCAGCCAAACCGGTCTGTATCACCAGGTTGTTTGTGTGGGGGGGGGGGGAGGGGGGGAGGGGGAACTCATGTAAAAGCGATGATATATAAATGGGAGGACACACACGCACACGCACACACACGCACACACACACACACACACACACACACACACACACTCACACGCACCCCGCCATGAATTTTTGATCGCTCGCCACACAGAGAATATTTAATGGTGGCTCAAAATTCGTTCGTTCGGTTCATTCGGGCCTGAAATGTATAAATGTCAAACGATAAATAAATGCATGGACACAAATCCTGGGCCCGCGCGGAGAGACAGAACAGGGATGGTGCGGTGCGGTATTACTAGCAGGGGGAGAGAGAGAGAGTGAGAGAGTGAGAGTGAGTGAGAAAAAAATCAGTACTTTACTTGACATGTTAATCATTATTTACTGAGCAAAAAAAATGAAAGAAGATAAACTATTTATTTGTATGCAACATACTGTTTGCAAGCTACACTACTGTATTATTTGAGTGCAATAGTCGAGTTCACTGATGGGAGTTTGTGTTCGAATCATGTGATAAGTGGCTCAACGACGCCATCCCAGATCAAAGGTAGAAACACAAAACGTATAAATGAAATGAATGGCCTATGACACGATTTTCTGGTAGTCCACTAAAGCCTATCATTATAAGGAATCGGATAAACAATATACTGTGAAGGCACCTATTGTGGAAATAATAATAGGGGCCATGCTTTGTACGATGATGTTGTTATTCCCATACCGCGAATATATTGATTAATACAAAACCAATACTGGTGTGTGTGTGTGTGTGTGTGTGTGTGTGTGTGTGTGTGTGTGTGTGTGTGTGTGTGTGTGTGTGTGTGTGTGTGTGTGTGTGTGTGTGTGTGTGTGTGTGTGTGTGTGTGTGTGTGTGTGTGTGTGTGTGAGAGAGAGAGGGATGGGCTATGTTACTGATGTTTTGAGCGGCTTATATCCTGTGCCAAAAGTAAAAAGCAATCGCTGTACGGATTTGTGTAATATGCTCGCTCTCTCTCTCTCTCTCTCTCTCTCTCTCTCTCTCTCTCACACACAAAGAGCATATTTCAACCTCCTCCTTTGAACTGTGGCTAGGCTTTGTCAGATAAAATATAACGTTACTAAAAATTACTCCTTGGAGACTGCACGAGAGGATGGAACAGAGAGGGGCTTAGAAGGACAGGGACAAATCTCGGAATCTGACGGACTGACATATTGGAAAGAAGATTGGGTTGCCGAAGTAATCCCTAGACGAATGAAATAATTGGCGAACTAACGAATTAAAAAATAATAGGCTTTAACAGAGTAACAGAGAATAGTCAGGACACTGACTGTAGTATATGCATATAAAGCTAGCCAAAAGAAGCTCTCTTAACCCGAGACGTTCAATAATCTTGATATCTCTACTGTATATTAAAATGTTTGAGTAATTAACTTAACCCATTTTCGAAGCACGTACGCACCTCTATATGTAAATTTGCATGACTTCATCCCTCACTACAATACTAGTTTCGCTGGAGAGGGTAAAGGAATTGTACGGGTGAATGAGAAAGAATCTAAGAATGACTATGGTTGGAGTGAGTAAGAGATCATGGTCTTTGTATCTCAAGGTCAGCAGTGCATTTATCGTTGTTTGATCTTGACTTCATGAGCCACAGTTCTTTCATATTATATCATACAGTTTACGAATATGTCTCCCACCACATTAATACAGAAAGGCTTAATAATTAATAGCAATTGCATGATGTACACGAAATAATAAACAAATGTATGAAATAAACCGTTCGTTACTGTAAAGACATAGATTTTTCTTATAGAGGGCTGACACGCTCCAGCTCAAATGATGATCAATGACCTGTGTGTATCGGCCGTGGTTTAAGGGGAGATGGGCCGTTTTTCTGGTCCCCTTTCTTCCTCATGATTATCCCCATTAGTTTTGAGATTTTAAGACGTTTGTCCCATTAGTTTGTCGATAATAAGATCTTTCGCCCCATTTCTTTGTCAATATTATGACGTTTCGTGACCTTCAGGTGTCGATTTTTTTTTCCTGGCGAGCAATTGCGAGGAGGAACCTGCATTCGGTCATGACATTTTTCTACCGAAAAATGTACAAATTAATCTCGTAGGGGGATCTAATGGGTGTTTGTTTTAAGTTTGATGAAGGTCTAGGGAGGAAAATAAAAAAAATAGAAATGAATATATAAATACATAGACCCCAAACAATAACCACTGTCCCCTTAAGGAGGAGCGGGGGTTATTTTGGGGAGAGGAGGAACCACTAGGAAGGAGACGTGCCCAAATATTCAAAGGGGTACTAAAGCTGGTATCACACGAGCGCTTTCTCCCTCAACATGTATCCTCAACTCTGGCCTGGCAGCTTATGAGGTCAACATTTATCATATGTCTGTCATCTAAATTCATCTACCATCAGTCTAGTTTCCGATACCAGTTCAAAATATCCCAGAAACGTTGCCAGATTTTGTTTTATCATCGAATGTTGACTATAAAAGCTCTCGTGTGATACTGGGAAAACAAGGCAGGCATAAATGGTGTTCTGAGTATTTCTGGGATAGGCTTCATGGTTCGTGGTGAGGATATAACTGCGTGGAATATCTCAATAATGGAACAGTGAGAGCTAGATAGCACATACACACACACAGAACAATATCATAATCCAAACATACCACACCAAGCTATTAATGAGCCAAGATCGTGAATATTTAAGCTCTTTGTTACACGACATTCACCGCTTGGCTATGCATCTCTTAAATATTCCACTGTTATGTAGGCACCAGCTTTCCAATTCTCTTTTAGAAGTAGTATTTGAATGCAAATGCTGGAGAAATTCACAAGAAAGGTATATTGCAGCTTTGTTGTGCCCATTATAGATTTTCCAAAACCAAAAAACATCCATAGACGAGGTAAAAATGCATGGATTTTGATCACATTTGTATCATAAGTACACTCCCTCCCCCTGAATCCATTGGTACCATCAGAATTGAAATCGGACAATTAATTTGGATTTTCGATTTTGATTTGACCTTCCAAACCGCCCGAAATGGGCCGTTTTTTGACATTTCAAAGTCGTCTGTAGCCGTAAATATTGGTACAAATGCAATCTACCCGAGCCAATCAACTCCCCTTGGCCTAAAGATTCCATATATGGTCGCAAATTTAATCTACGACTTCTCAATCCAAAATCGCCTGGACGAAAGGTTATAAAATCGCCAAACTAATGGGCCGAACATCTTAAAATCTGAAAACAAATGGGGCTAAACATGAGGGAGAAGGGGGACCATAAAACCGACCCATCTCCTCTTAAACTGTATAATGTGTGGTGTTAAGAGTACGTACATATGTTAATAGAAAACTTGAACCTAGGTTATGTGCCTGCCTCAGGTGTCTCCACGGATTCCTGTGATGTATTGTAATGGATTCCCCGCACGTCCCCTCTCACCTGTACCCCTTTCTTTACCCTCAGTCTTATTTTTGTTCTAAACCATTTACCCATTTTTGTATCTCCTATGATTTATTGGCTGGCTGTACTGTATATCCGTGTATTATTTTATTTTAATTGTTGGTGGTGTAATGGTTTAGGTCCTTATGTTCTGGGTGTGGCGTCCCGAGTTCGAATCCCAAGAGGACCATATACTTTCATTAGTTTATTCAAGGACATTGGAGTTTGTAATTGATGATTAATGTTAAGAACGGGGGTTTTACTTATTATATTCCCAATCATTTGTTTTACTTCTTCACCTCCCAATAATTTTTGTTTTCACTCCTTTACCTCGTTTGTTCTTATTTCCATTTTATGTTATATAGTTCTTTTGTATGTATTTATAACTATTTCCATTATATTAAATGCTTTATATTCTAAAGCGCATTCATATTTCCCCTGCCTTTTGTTTAACTCCTCTGTCTTCTTGTTTACAGCTCTTCTAGTACTCCCCTTCGACTTGTTTCTACAATTTCCTCTTATTTACATATTCCTAGCTCTTCTCCACCTTCCCCCAACACGATATTTTACTTACTTTTACACACACCTCCTTTTCTCCAGTTTTCCATTCTGCTCACAAAGCGGTGTCACAGCGCATTGTCGAACAATGTTTAGGGCAATTATAATTTGGCAACTTCAATTGTTAAGTTATGCTAGAATTCAGCCACTTAACAAAATTTACTCACGCCTAATGTCAGATACCAATGGAAAAAAAAAATATTGGGAGAAGTTTGTTTATCGAAAATTGCCGGAAAGATCGCTCGTGTGACACTGGCTTCAGTTTTGTTTTTCATTCGTGTTCTCCCTTGCACACACACGCACACTTTCCCCCATCTCTCACTTGTCCCTTTCTCTTCCCCACGCACACATTTCCCACACTTGTTATTTTATCTTTCTTTCTCACCAAGTTCTACTATTTCCTTGTTGTCCTAGTTTCACTCGACTTGTATTAAACCCTTATGTACCGGCGACCTTTTGTTAATGGTATTCGTGCTATATTTAGACGATTCTGTGCAGCTTAAGAAGGATCTGTGGTAATAGCAAGGGTTAAGTAAAGTCATTCGAAGGCTGATGATTATTGGAGGAGCTTTTTATACTGAATAAAATCGTCTAACAATAGCCAGAATAAAGCTTAAATGAGATCGCCGGTATAGAAGGGTTTAATGGAATGCGTACTCATATTTGCAACACTAGTAATTTCATATAACCTAGTTAAACAGGGTATTACTGAAATATAGGACTACGTTGTTGTCAGAGAAATTAAATATAATCAGAAAATGTTCTAGTATTTTATTCTCAGATGCAATTTGCCATTTCCGTGCTCAGATCAGGTTGATATTAATGGAACCTTTTTACTTGGATCTGTATTCGCTCAGATTTATAATAGTTTTTTTGGAGGGTCGGGGTAAAATTTATCTAATATTTTAAAGTGTCCATTTCATGATTAAACTGCATTTGCTTTTCAATTCCAGCTATGTTATACTATTTTTGTCGATGTGTGTGCAAATCTGGCTCATATGTCAGTTTGAAACATGAGTGTATAAAACTAACAAATGTAAGAAATATTCAGCTGACTGAAATTGTTATCACTGAATTTAAACTTCAGTCCCATTTCCTCTGATATGCTAAGGGATGTAAATAACGTCAGTAATGGCACTGGATTAAAAAGACCGACATGTTTAGTGCATTCCTTTGCGCGTGCGAGTAACAGAGAGTAATTTAAGAGGATTGTTTTGTTATTTTGCTCCCTAGACCTCCATTAATCTTAAAAGAATACACTCAAGACCCCCCTTCGAGATGAATTTGTAATTTTTTCGGTAGAAAAACGTGATGCCTATTACACAATACCGTATATAGGGTATATGTACACTCGATCAAAGAAGTATCTGCACCCCTATGCTGATCATCTGGTGTGTACAGCTCGGTAGGGTTGGCACCTCTGCCTGCAACTATATCCATGTGTCAGAGGCTAGTGCTTAGTGTGCAGAATTTCGGTGTGAGTATCCTAGGTACGAGTCCTTGGAGTACCACATGTTTTCATTACCTTCAATGATTTCATGAGTTAGGTTTATTTGTAAATTAATTGGTGAGTTGGTGAAAACAAATATGAATTATGTAGTGCGACCTAACAAGCCAGCATATACAGCTCCTTTAGAAAGAATGGAGTACATGGATTTTTGTCTCCTCAACTTCTCTCCACTAATGAAGTCTCTCTAAATCTTTTCCACTTGCACAATGTTGCACCTCTCTCTCTCTCTCTCTCTCTCTCTCTCTCTCTCTCTCTCTCTCTCTCTCTCTCTCTCTCTCTCTCTCTCTCTCTCTCTCTCTCTCTCTCTCTCTCTCAACGCACACAGACATAAATCATGGTGGGCGGTGTGACAGATCGGACACCCGGCCAAAACTGAAAGTATGAGAGAGAGAGAGAGAGAGAGAGACAGAGAGAGAGAGAGAGAGAGAGAGAGAGAGAGAGACTTTTCTACCGACATCTGTACAAATTTATCTTGAGGAGGGGTCTAGGGGATGTTTTTTCTAAGTTTGAGGGATGTCTAGCGAGGAAACTAAGAATTTATGAATGAATTAATTTATAGGCCAAAAAAGCAGTCAGTGTCCCCTTAATTTGCTTGACCTGAGCTCCACTGACCGTGTTGGGTGGAGTCAGCGCAGGTATATGGCTCACACCTCATTAGTCTTCAGTTTTACCTGTCTGGCAATTACGCTTTCCCTGTCTCGCTTACGCTTTGCATCGCAATTCATTACCATCTCGCTATCCATCTATTTATATGTATCTACCTATTTGATCTACTAATATATATATATATACTGTATATATATATATAGTTATAGATATAGATAGATATATAGAGAGATAGATGGATAGATATTCAATAATAATATATCTGTGCTGTCTAATATACCACATATAATTATATATTATGTGCAGTATTTGGGATTGGGCCTGAGTATATAGATAGATAGATGTGCAGTATGGATTGGTCTTGCCTATTATAGCTTCGCCCCTTCCCTTAATTGTTCTCCTCTACCCATAAGCGATCTAGGATAGCATATATTTAGGGATCCATCTATGTAGACAAATCAGTCGTTCTATGATGCAATACCTCACGACCTAACCTAACCTAACCTAGTCAACCAAAACAATACACTATATTCTAACGAAGCTTGAATTGTGTTCGAGTGACGTTTTGTTATATGCATACATACCTACACGCATGTACACTTACTTATACACACGAATACAGGAAAAATGTAACCCATTGGCTGTCATTTATCCACTATCAATGTAGAAATGATACTATAGTAGGTTTAGTCAGGTTAGGCTAAGATAAAGTACCGTGTTCATCCTAGTAAAACAAATGTTGATGATTGTATAGACCCGTATAAACACCGGGTATGGGCAGTCTGACCTAGGGTTGCCAAATCAAGTCCGCTAGATTGTGAATAAAGGCCGAAAATCGCTAGAAAAAATCCACAATCTCTAGAATATCACTCTAAAATGACTCAAATCTCGAGAATATCGCTAGAATTCATGCTGCTAGATGTAACAATTTGCCTCTAGATGGAAGTAAATACCTCTAGATCTAGACGGAAGTAGCTAAATTGGCAACACTGGGCCTCCGCGACTCTGGCCATATCATAATGGCCGCTTTAGTTCTCGGCCGGAATGACGTTGGAATTAAGTAACACCCCGTTCTTAACATTAATCATCAATTACAAACCCCAATGCACTTGAATAAACTAATGGAAGCATATGGTCCTCCCGGGATTCGAACTCGAGACACCACACCCAGAAAATAAGCATTACACCACCAACCCAGAGCAGCAGCCTACCTGTGGATCGATCATACGTATATATAGCTCAGGTGTAGGAGGGGTGAATGAGTGCGAGAGTGGCCCGTTAAGGGGAGATGGATTTGTTGTTTTTCTGCTCCCCCTTCTCCCTCATGTTTACCTTCATTAGTGTTCAGGTTTTATGACGTTTAGCCCATTTGTTTGGCGATTTTAAGACCTTTCGCCCCATTTCTTTGTCAACATTAACTGCCCCTGTTCATACATTTTCATTTGTTAATTGTTCATATGAGTAGGGGCAATTTATTGACAACGTTTCGCAGATAGCTTCTTCACTATCTGCGAAAGGTTGCCAATAAAGGGCTCCTCCTCCTATGGTGTTGATATTTATTCTGTCAGGTTTTCTAAGTTATTTCAACATTAACATAATTTGCTTCGATTCCTCTCCTCTATGCTTCTTCGACCGACTTGTTTATAATGTTAATCCGTTACCTCTTATTTTTAACTTTTACTAAGACGAAGTTTGAAATTCATATAATTCGTTCTTTTATAAAAATGTGATGAACTAGTTTTCGCACAATGGTCCACCTAATGCTTTTTGTCGCATATTTATTTTATTTATTTATTCATTTATTTATTTATTCAACCTTTATTGGTGGCCCACTATTTGCCTCACTGTCTTTGAAATCCCTTCCCTTGAACTAAAGCCTTTACGTAGTGCATTCTTTCTCCCTTTGTTATATTCGTTTTCAGGGCTCCAATTCTGGCTTTGAGTAATAGTCCTGCACTCGAGCTTCCGTCATAAATATTTTCCTTCCTTGACCTCTCTTTATAATTGCAGCGTCCCAGTGTACTCTCCTTGCTCTCTGCCACCTTCCATATTCCACTTCCTTTTGCTCTCTAGACAACCCCTCTCCTTTTCTAACACTTATCCTTTTTATTGTCGTCTAACACCTCATCTTTACGTTTTGTTACCTTCTCCACTTACATGTTCATCCATAGTTAGTTAAAATAGGATGTCAGAGGCCTATCAACCCTATTGGATTATTAAGCCAGCACACTGTAAGTCATGCATATTGTCAGGACTGGAGCCCTTTTTCGAGAACTCCAGTCCCTTGTGTTCATCCCTTAATTCCTCATTTATTAATTATTGTTCTCTGCTCGCCAGGTGTTCTCTGCAGAAGAAAACGTTGATTGGAGGCGGCCTAGGGGAAGGCCACGGAACTAATGGCTGAGGCAAGTCGGCCAAGCAGGCGATAGGATACTTGATACGGGCCAGACATATGCCTGGAGTCTCGCCCGGGAGGATCCGCCGGAGTGGAGTCGGAGGGTGAGCGCAGATTGATTGTTCCTTTATCATCCTCTACTACCTTCCTATTCATTTATCTGTGTCACCCTTAATCACCCTCTACCACCTCTCTCCCCACCCTTCCTCCCTTTGTACGTAACTCAAAGGGAATTATAAAAAGCCCGATGCACGTACAGTGGCTGGTCAAACGTGTAGGGCAGAGAGAGAGAGAGAGAGAGAGAGAGAGAGAGAGAGAGAGAGAGAGAGAGAGAGAGAGAGAGAGAGCGGTGAGCCGGAATATTGAACAATCAGAATATTTTACAGCATTCCTCAATCGACACCCACCTCTCCCTCCCGCACACACACACACGCACATAATGGCTACCGTACCTCTTGCACAACGCATACGCATATACAGTATATCTCTCCCCACACCTTTCTCGCAATGTCTTCCTTTATATCCATTTGAGTATCCTAGGTTCGAGTCCTTGGAGTACCACATGTATTCATTACTTTCACTGATTTCATTAGTTAGGCAAATTAATTGGCGAGTTGATAAAAGCAAATATGAAATAATTAATTGTACTTTATACCATTTACTTCACATATTTACCTCCTCGTTTAATGGTTTCCATTTGCAGGTGTTATAATATATTTAAAATTAGTCCTTTACATATATATTTCACCGCCTCTTTTGCCGTCTTCCATATAATCCATTCCATTTGATACTATTTCCTGTTTATGAATATAGCAAATAGGATAGCCTGTCATCTAGTATTAGTCTACGTTCTTCTTCCTTTCAACAGTTAAATTTCGATCTTAACTACATTACACTTTCTTAGGTCAATATAATTATTGCGACCTCTTATGCAGTGTCCTCTTATGCAGTGTCCTCTTATGCAGTGTCCTCTTATGCAGTGTCCTCTTATGCAGTGTCCTCTTATGCAGTGTCCTCTTATGCAGTGTCCTCTTATGCAGTGTCCTCTTATGCAGTGTCCTCTTATGCAGTGTCCTCTTATGCAGTGTCCTCTTATGCAGTGTCCTCTTATGCAGTGTCCTCTTATGCAGTGTCCTCTTATGCAGTGTCCTCTTATGCAGTGTCCTCTTATGCAGTGTCCTCTATGCAGTGTCCTCTTATGCAGTGTCCTCTTATGCAGTGTCCTCTTATGCAGTGTCCTCTTATGCAGTGTCTTATGCAGTGTCCTCTTATGCAGTGTCCTCTTATGCAGTGTCCTCTTATGCAGTGTCCTCTTATGCAGTGTCCTCTTATGCAGTGTCCTCTTATGCAGTGTCCTCTTATGCAGTGTCCTCTTATGCAGTGTCCTCTTATGCAGTGTCCTCTTATGCAGTGTCCTCTTATGCAGTGTCCTCTTATGCAGGTGCTTCATTCTCGTTTCACAGGTATTATGGTACTACTTTCTTAATTGCGTACTTCTATAATAATTACCCTTTTCCCATGGTCTCGTACATAGCTATGCCTCCAACAGTCAGTATTGCACAAGCCCTTTCGCAACGTACAGTATACAGTATATATGCAAGGGTTTCATTTATTTCCTTTGCACTACCATAGAGCCTTCACAGTCGCTATATTAACCCCTTCCGTACCGGTAACGTCTGATATATTTCATTCTGGCTATATCTAGACGCTTGTATGCAGCTTAGTAAGGGTCTGTGGTAGTTAAAAGGGTTTTAAGTGAGATAGTTCCAAGCATATTAATTGCTGGATGCTCTTTTTGAACTGTATGAAATAGTTTCATAGTAGCTAGAATAAAGTTAAAAGGATATCACCGGTTTAGATGGGGTTAAGGGGACAGCGGATATTTGTTGATTCTATATATTTATATAATAATTTATCTTTTAGTTTCCTCCCTAGACCTCCATCAAATTTTAAAAAAAACATCCATTAGATCCCCCTTCTAGAAAATGTGTACATTTTTCGGTAACATTTCCCGGCCGAAGGCCGGTTCATCCAGAATTACAGGCTCACTATCGTTCGCCAGGAAAAAAAATAGACACGAAAGGTCGTAATATTAACAAAGAAATGGTGCAAAAGGTCTTAAATCGACAAAATAATGGGACAAACGTCTCAAAATCTCAAAACTACTGGGGCTAAGCATGAGGAAGAAAGGGGACTAGGAAATCGGCCCATCTCCCCTTAATACGTCTTGCGCTTGTGTATCTTCCAATATAGGTGCTTCAGTTTTCTCGCCTATATCAATTGTTGGAGAGTCAGTATTTCAGGGGTTCTTTGGCAGTGGGTTTCTGCACAAGCTTCCTCTTCCGTACCAATTCCTGCAGTCACAATTTCT
>CM064492.1:83877218-83999718 GCA_032716605.1 Paralithodes platypus | reverse complement strand
GAGAGAGAGGGGGGGGATAGATAGACAGATATATAGATAGAGATAGAGAGACAAGGGAGAGAGAGAGGGGGGGGGGGGGATTTGCACATTCCACACAACCAAATATCTAGCCCTTCTACCAAACTTTTATTTCGTGGTCAAAGTCCAACTCCCTCTCTTTTTCCATTGTGCGTTCCCATCCCCGACCACCATATATTCGTTAGCTATCTAGTAGGGTGGGATACGGACTGACTGATTACGTTTAGGGTGGATATTGACTGATTGATTACGTTTAGCCTATTCCGAGCTTGATCGAATTAACTTGTGTTAGCCAGAATCCAAGAAAACAAAATGATGGAAATCCAAGCATTTCTTAAGGTTATTGTGTTATACTAAGGGGAGATATCCACTTGAGGGATTTTTTTTTCTTGACCCCTTTCTCCCTCATATTTAGCCCCATTGCTTTTGAGAGTTTAAGACGTTCGCCCCATTAGTTTGTCGATTCTAAGAACTATCGCCCCATTTCTGTAAATGTTAAGATATTTCGTGCCATTTAGGTGCTGATTGTTTTTCTTTGCGAGCGATTGTTAGCCTATAATTTAAGAGGACATTTTTTCCCCCCCCCCCCCCCCAAAAAAAAAAAAAAAAAACGTTAATCTTGAAAGGGGGTCAAGGTGGTGTCATTTTAGGGTTGATGGAAGTCTAGGGGACACACTAAAAACCTCCCCTTAATATATAAGAGATATAGGCCCCCTAAACGCCCCCCCCCCCCCCATTGGTATCCTTCAATATTATCTATAATTTCCAAGTAAAGTTAACCCCTACTGTGCCGGCGATGTTTTTGTAATATATTTCTAGCTATATTTATACACAGTCACGCCACCTTTCCTCCCCAACAAAATATCCACCATAACCCCTTAGTAGACCGACAAATGTATATAATAGATTGGGCCTGGTGCTTGTAGATATTATTTTGTAGGGGCAGATTGAGAGCTATTGAACAATGTACAATCGGGAGTATTAAGTGTTGTCATAGATTCCAGTGGTTTTCGCTCAAGAAGTGTTATTGGTATCTTTATAGTTACTGGGAAAACTGTTTATCCCTCAGAGTATTAGTCAGTGTCCGAAACTTTGTGAAATATCTGACAACACTTATTAACCTCGACTGTACCCCTTCCAATCATCCATCCCTCAGCAAAATAACATAATTCGTAAAGCACCAGCCCACCAATTAACTTACAATTAAACCTAATTATTGAAATCAACCAAATTAATGAATGCATGTGGTACTCCCAGGGTTCGAACATAGAATACTCACACAGAAATCCAGCGCACTAACCATTACCCAATCATGACAACAACCACAAACTAAAGTAACTAACCACTAGCACATTAACCCCTTCTGTTCCGACGGCGTCTTTTCTTCTTATTCTAGATATATTTAGACGATTTTGTCCAGTTTAAGAAGGATCTGTGGTAGTAAATAGGGTTAAATGAGATAGTTCGAAGCCTGTTGATTGCAGGAGGCCTTTTTCAAGTTGAATATAATCGTCTGGTATTAGTCAGAATAGTTACACAAGGACAGCACAACCCAAACACACACACACACACACACAAACACAAACACACACACACAAACACCCACACACACATACATCCACACCCACACATGTACTCACACACACACATACATCCACACACACCCCACACAACCACACACACACACACACACCCTCAGCCACCCCACACACTCACCCCACAAAATGTCCACAGACCCACCCCACCTCACTGAAAAAAAAAGTATATAGATTGGTCCTGGTGCTTGTAAATATTTTGTAGAGGGCGAGCGAGGGCTATCAACCCCCCCCCCCCCCCTGCCCCCTGCCCCCTGCCCCCTCCCATCAGCTAAAACACGCTGGTAAGGGGGCAGTGGTTCTTGTTTGGTCTATTTATGTGTTATGTATGTGTTTATGTGTTATACTCCTGTTATGTATGTGTTTATGTGTTATACTCCTGTTATGTATGTGTTTATGTGTTATGTATTTATGTGTTTATGTATGTGTTTATGTGTTTATGTATGTATTTATGTGTTTATGTATGTGTTTATGTGTTTATGTATGTGTTTATGTGTTTATGTGTTTATGTATGTATTTATATGTTTATGTATGTGTTTGTGTTTATGTATGTGTTTATGTGTTTATGTGTTCATGTATGTGTTTATGTGTTATGTATGTATTTATATGTTTATGTATGTGTTTGTGTTTATGTATGTGTTTGTGTTTATGTATGTATTTATATGTTTATGTATGTGTTTATGTGTTTATGTATGTGTTTTTGTGTTTATGTATGTATTTATATGTTTATGTATGTGTTTATGTGTTTATGTATGTGTTTATGTGTTTATGTATGTGTTTATGTATGTGTTTATGTATGTGTTTATGTATGTGTTTATGTATGTGTTTATGTATGTGTTTATGTATGTGTTTATGTGTTTATGTATGTGTTTATGTGTTTATTTATGTGTTTATTTATGTGTTTATCTTGGGGTCTAGGGGGTGTATATTTAAAGTTTGATGGAGGTCTAGCGAGGAAACTCAAACATAAAATAATAAGTAAATATATAGACCAAAAAACAAGCACTACCCCCTTAACCCCTTCTGTACCGGAGACGTCTTTGTAGTTTTATGTTAGCTATATTTAGGCGATTTTGCGCAGCTTAAGAAGGCTCTGTATTAGTAAAAAGGCTTAAGTGAGATAGTTCGAATCCTTTTAATTGTTGGAGGATCTTCTGCAACTGAATACAATCATCTAATAGTACCTAAAGTTAAGTTAAAAGGACGTCGTCGGTTTAGAAGGGGTTAAGGCTGTAGTTTCGTATCCTACTGTAAGTAACTATAAAAGACTTCCGAATAATAGGAAGTGCCTTCGTTAGCTGTAAGTCAGTAGCGATAGTTGTATTATAATAGTTTAGCCTCAACGTGTATTTTTTTTTTTTTTTTTTTTAAGTTGTTTTACCAAGCTTGGAGTACTTGGACAATGTTTGAAGCCTCAGTTTACTGAAATTAACCCATTCAGTACCAGAGACGTCCTTTTCGTTGTACTCTGGCAACTGTTAGACGATTTTATTCAGCTTAGGAAGGGCCTCTAGCCATAATAACGCTTCAAACTATCTCAATCAACCCTTTTAACTACCACAGATCCTTTCTAAGCTGCATAATATCGTCTAAATATAGCTAGAATAAAATATAACACGTCGCTGCTACTCATAGGGTTAATAGACAGTGGTAATGAACGAATGCTGACACAAGAATATTTGTTTTCCCTCTTCAACCATTATTATTTCTTACTATCCTTCGCTAATAAGAAATATACGCCCTCTATTGAGATGAAACTTTATGCCACCTGACCAAAAGATAATAATGCACTCTATTCTATAATATGTATTATGATCATGGAAGAAAGGCTTGGCATGTACTGGATGAATTATATCAAATCAGAAATGAAAATATTTACTTTGCACAGAACACACACACACACACACACACACACACACACACACACACACACCCACACACACCCACACACATACACACACACACACACGAATTTTGTTAATTAGTTCCAAAAATGCAAGATTAGGTCATTCTGAGTAAAAAATGCTTTTTGACACAATTCTTTGGCAGCTATTGCCTATCAAAGTAACAACAACAATATAGTTCCAACAAACAGACAACAAACAGTAACAACAACAATATAGTTCCAACAAACAGACAACAAACAGTAACAACAACAATAACAATAATATAGATCCAACACACATATAACAAACAATAACAATTCACATAAACCACACACCAATAATACGCAGAAAAAATCATGGCCAGGTTGTGCATGAATGTATTGCGCGCGCGCGCGCATGTGTGTGTGTGTGTGTGTGTGTGTGTGCTTCATCTGTATCCGGCATGATGAAGTACGAGACATCACTGCACAAATGCTGGACGAGGTGTGCCATGATGTCAGAATCGAACCGGAACTTCTGCCTATGGACGGACAGCGCTTGGCCCACAATACTGCAAATACTTCAAATGAAGCAAGAGTGGACGTAAGTGCTCGAGGTTTTTGGACGAGGGGACAACGGGCTTTTTTCGACATCAGAATCTTCAACCCAAGAGCACAAACATATCGTGAGCGAGGACACAAGGCGACATACTTGAGAAACGAAAGTGAGAAAAAACGCGCTTATGAAGAAAGAATTTTGAACAGGGATCAAGGAAGCTTTACTCCTCTGGTCTTCTCATCGTCGGGAGGTATGAGACCTTCTGCAAGTGTCTTCTATGCCAGATTAGCTGAACAAATATCGGAGAAAAAGCGCCAGCATAGAAGCCAAGTCATAACTTGGATGAGATGCCGGCTCTCTTTCTCTCTTCTCAGGTCTGCACTCCTATGTCTCAGGGGTACAAGGTCCTCCCCGCTACAGAGGACAAGAGTGAGAGACTTGGACTTTGAAATGGTCGTGGCGGAGGGACGAATTGGGGAACAACTAGGTTGATTGTAGGGAGGTACTGGTACAATAAGATAAACTACAATGTAACTAGAATAAGATAGATTGTACACCACTTTGTAACTGTCACCTTAATAAAAAAAAGTGTGTGCTTGTGTATAAGTGTGTGTGTAACTCACTCATTTGTTCGTCAAGGGGAATCCACGCAATGCGAGCTAAGCTCATTATTATCGCGCCTCCTTAACTGGGAATGTATTGCGTGAAATGCATGTTAAGTGTTTATGTATCGTTGGAATGGCTGTGGATGTATGTGTAGTCTGTATTTTAGCCAATTGGCGACATCTGGAAACGAAGCCTTAGGGTTAATCTGTACGGTACCATTCTCACTACGGTACCAGTCTCACCCGAAGGCTTAGGTAAGTTAGGTTGACCAGTAGCTTAGGTTGACCAGTACGATACCCATCGCACCTTGTAACTGATCACCAACCCCAGATGGGACGTCACAACTTCGTCCACTTATACCAGGTTCCTATTTATACTGCTAGGTGAACAGAGGCTACACCGTTAGGAGACTTGCCCAAATGTCTCTTCCCCGCCCGGGTCTCGAACCCGGGACCTTCTGGTTGTGAGCCAGACGTGCTAGCAGTTACGCCACGGGGAGGTGTGTGTGTGTGTGTGTGAATATATGTGTGTATGTCTGTAGGTAGGTGCTTCAGCGTTATGCGGTATTATGTTTTGTTATATAACTGAGCGTGAATGAGTGCCCATCGAATCATTTAAGCGTGTAGTATATGTCCAGAATTCGATAGAGTTACATCTGTCCATTTTTTTAGTAATTGTAGCCTTTCGTGCAGTGCTCGATGTATTTGGAGTTTGGAGTGACTGGCACGAATTTGTAATATTCAAATGATGGTCCCTCGACTATTACCTACAGCATGTCATTCACCTCACACTTGGTTGATCAATATATATTTGTCAAGTCGATTTCCCTCTTAGCGAGAGGAGTTCAACGTTATGCACATTTATTATACTACTTAGAGATTGTTTTTATGAATGAAAATATACGCTTTAACCTTTGGAGTTCTTTCAGATTGAAAGAGTGATAGGAAGCCAATTTAAATGTATATCAAGGACAACATACTTAGACACACGGAGAATCGGAATAGTGTTATTAAAAATTAAAAATAAATGCAAAATAACACAACAATATTATCAACAAACTCTCGTGAGCGTGAAACGTTTTGAGTACGAAACGTGTTCAGTATCTATTGCCTTGAGTATGGAACGTATTTGGTTGGGCACGATTTGCTTGGAGTCCGTCCACCTCCCTTCCCCCGTAACTCATAAGACACTACAATTTGCTACAAACTTCCCGACCCTTCTATCTCTCGAAAGTTCCAAACGATCTCCAAGGCGGTCAGGAATATGAATGGGGTGCAGGACTAATTGCTCTAGGATAGAAAATATAGAGGCTTGTTCACCAGACTGGTCAGTGAAATGAGAGGAGCGCGATTGGCGGTGCTGAACATTGAAATCTCCTAAGATGGAGATGGCAATGAAAGGGGAGATAGATAGGATGTATTCCACTTTAGAATTTAAATAGTCAAGGAATTTAGGACAGTCAGTAGAGTTAGGGGATAGATAGACAGCACAGAAGTATTATGATAAACAGGAAAGTTTGAGCAAGAGAGTTGAGAATTCAGAAGACTAAGTTGGGAACACAGGAGGAAATACGTTTGTTGTGAACATATACACAACATCCACCTTTGACTTGGAAATTAGGTTAGAAAAAGTAGGAAGAGACAGAAGAGAGGCTGCTGGTGGTTGCTTCAGACACCCGAGTCTCGGTGAGGAAAAGAAGATCAGGTTTGTAGGAGGAGAGGTGGTGTTCAACAGAGGGAAATTTAATGAAAAGGCTGCGAATATTGCATTTTGGGGGGTCGTTTGGGGAAGGACGGACGAGTTCCCATTTCCTGGGGACTCCGAGGCATGGCTATTATTATTCATTATCATATTATAGTAAATCATGTTATTGTGTCAGAAAAAAGGTGTGGTCTGTTCGTTTAGTGTAGTTAAATATATAGGATGAGGATCTGTTTGTGAGAGCTAGCTGGATTAATCTGTGTAGGTTAGGCACAAACGAAATCAGTAAGGGAAGCCAGACAAATGAAACAGGAGTTCCAGCAACTCCATATGACATGCCTACTTTTACGTACATGACTAATTGTGTACACACTTGATGTTAAGCGTCACACATGCATCCATAAAAGAGCTTTACATACTAAACACATCGTGAAACAACATTATTTACTGTATCTCGTCAAACAGTGTAAATGCCTTGTTTGTCCTGCATTGCTGCCCAGTGAGGGTGTCTAATATACTGGAGCGCTCGATTTTACGGCGGAGTATCTATTTTATCGCAAATACGTGGCCAGTGACCCCCCCTCACCCCACCCAGACACACCGTCTCTCCCCCGTCCCCACCCCCACCCCGCACACCCTCCCCCCTATTCCCCACCCCTCACCTCCAACGCACACCCTCTCCTCCTCGCCCCTACCCTCCACCCCAACACACACCCTCTCTCCCCTGTCCCCCCCCCATCCCCCTAATCCCCCCCCCCACCCCCAACACATACCCTCTCTCCCTAGTCCCCACCCCTACCCTAACACACACCCTCGCCCCCTAGTCCCCACCCCCCCAACCCCCAACACACACCCTCGCCCCCTAGTCCCCACCCCTACCCTAACACACACCTCGCCCCCTAGTCCCCCCCCCCCAACCCCGACACACACCCTCGCCCCCTAGTCCCCACCCCCAACCCCCAACACACACCCTCCTTCCCCTGCCCCCCCCCCCCCCCCCCCCCCAGCTTGTTCTATATGGTGGTGGTCTCATTGATATAGTTCAGTTACAGTTGGCACAAAACTGTTCCTTGCGCCATATCCTACTATAGTCAAACTGCTTTCCAGGCAACTTGTATTTACATTGAAGTGACTGTTATATCGTGGTTTCTCTTAGGAGTTGCTTATATTTATATGTGCATAAGCATAAACTTAAGAATGCTCTTTAACATAATTTCGCCAAAAAAATACAACGTATACATGGGATGGGGTAAGGGAATGTTTTGAGGCAACTGTAGGATATAAATACAGAACATCACCATCACTCCCAACAACAACATACCGGTACATCACGGGTATATAATTATCACCTCGGCGGAAGTTATTACTGCATTATTTCCGGCAAACGTATTATATATACAGTATATATTGACAAATCTGTTTAATGATATATATTTTCGCTTAACTCCTTCTGTACCGGCGGAGTCATTTTAATTTTTCTTCTAGCTATATTTAGACGATTTTGTGTAATTGTAGATGGATCTGTGTAAAAACAGAAATGCGTTATCGTATCTTGAAAGAGTTAAGCTCTTCATGTTTCCCTAATAATTGAATTTGTATAGTATAATTCATGTTTGGTATGCCAGAATGGGTTGCCATGCGTGCGCCATGGTTATCGAGAAAACGTGTAGCTCTGTCTGTCGTCCCTCCGTCGTCTTTCGGCCACTTGTGATTTAGTGCCCCATCAATTACTTCTTCCATTCATGTAATCATCAGGCTATCGTGGTGCAATTGGGTATATGTACAGGCTTAGATTAATATTTAGTATTCGAGAATGGATAATATGTAATAGACTTAGGCATAAACCTTTAACTGTCTTGATAGTGTAATGATTAGTGTGTTTAAGATCTGCATGTGGTAACCCAGGTTCGAATCCTGGGACGATCACATGGTTTCATTAATTTCCTTAGGAGATGTTTGGTGTTAGAGTGGACTAAATAAACATAAGATGTATAATTATCTTCAAAAACTTTTCCCTAGCGGCTTGGTGTTCTTTATCACTTACCTTCTCAGTAACATCCGGTTGACATATACGAAGGTCAGACGCGTTTATTGTCGCAGGTCAAGTCCAAAGGTTAAGGTGAAGGTGTATTCTGATGATATGGGTTTAGACTCGAGGCAGTTCCTGTTTCGCTGACGACAAAGTACATTATAGAGTGATCTGCCAGGATTAACCCATTCAGCACCATGACGCCTTTTCACCTTGGATTCTGGCTAAACGTAGATGATTTTATGCAGCTTAAGAAGGACCTTTGTTACTAAGAGGAAACCCTCTTAGTAACATTAAGATTGTATTTACCCATCTGAGCCGTATACGTAGATTAAAAACTAAAGAAAAACGTCTAATGGTAACCAGAATATGATGAAAATTACGTAATGGTAGTGAAGGGGTTAAAGGTAATTGGAGAAAGGAAGTGGAGGAGAAGGGATCGGTGAACAGAGCTTCAGAGATTCTTATGATATGGATGGGATAAACGAGGAGCGGAAGATGGCAGTGGATTCTAATAATATACTGTATGTTACTGTAGGATATTATGTTTTGCCGTAAAATGAAGTGCAAGATGGATTTGGTATAATTTATTGGCCATTGGACGGGTGCCCAAACCTGAAAGGGGTTGAAATAGGGGAGCCAAAGGCAGCTTTCTAGGACTGGGAACCACAGCGTCACATATTTACCTTGCCCCTCAACTTTCCCTTCATAATTGTTAAGGGGCACTGGGCCCTGGGTTGGGCTTTGATGTCCCGGGCGTTTCCCCACCCTCCTCAGCCCCTCGCTTCGGTCACCTGGGCTTTCTTAGTGATAAAGCTGGGAGGGTTCTGTGGGGGCACTTGGTTATGGCCTTGGCCTTGTTCAGGATCTTGGGGCTGTTCGGTCAGACAGCCTGGGGAACAACAACAAAAACAACAACAACAACAACTATTACGAACGATTCCTCAAGAAACCTGTACTAAGCCAATTGCAATCGTAAAGTATTTGTTTTCCTTTCTGGGGGTTTTCCAGGAACTGTAATGTGTTGTTGTTTTGCTTTTGTTTTTTTCAACTTACTATACAACTATTTATGTGTAGCATCCTTTGATTCCTTCATTAGTTCATTCTTCGTCTTTATCATATTATATTCTCAATTTATCTTTATTTTTCTTCATCATCATCATCATCATCATCACCAATAACATCATCATTATCATCATCATCATCATCATCACCATATCACCATCATCATTATCACCATCATCAATACCATCATCATCGTCATCGTCATCATCATCATCATCATCATCCTCATTCTTTACCTCTCTCCCAACCCCACCAACCCGACCCCAACTCTCTCCGAATCTGAGCCCATGTCAACACGTGTATTGACCCGGACACGCTCAGACATGTTAGACCCCGACCAGCGTAAATACCATTAATTTCTTGCTATGAGAGAGAGAGAGAGAGAGAGAGAGAGAGAGAGAGAGTACCGTACAAAAGAAAACGAGCAACAACATATACATATTGATCCTTAAGAGGCTGCTTGCAACTAAACTAACGAGAGTTACACAGATACTTAGACCACACAGACCTTGCAGTCCATACTATAATATATATATGATAGGTGGTCTAGCCTTAATACTACTAGACAGGGACAGTTTATAGTAGAAGAATAGGACAGCAAAGTAGAAGGCTCTCTCTCTCTCTCTCTCTCTCTCTCCATCCTCCGCTCCCTCCGGCTAATAAGCCGTACCGGAAAATAGGATGAAGTGTAACCTTATGGGTCAGGAAATGCCCACAAGGAAAGTGTATATATAGTACAGGAAGAAACTAGTGTGAAAGGGAAATTACACTTACCTACCGATTCATTCACTTACAAGTCTGGTTACACAAACAAGAATTATCAGTCTGTGTCAGGCTTTCTAAAGTATTACGAGTGCTTAGAAAGACAATAAAGCCAAACACTACAAAGGGTCATTAACCTAGAAGGGTCACTAGACCTGTTGTTGCTTGATTTCCTTTGTACTCCTTTGTACTATTCACAAGAACATTCGGGGCAAATACTAGGGCATACGCGATGAATTAGGTATCGCAGCGACAAAGGAAAGCGATATCAATGCAAGCTGAAACAAAGACGATGTTGCAGTACGTACGTAAAGGCAGTACAAAAATTATCCGACGTTGCAAAGTTCGAATAATAACTAATTGTTTGTCCGCATGCAAGATAGAGAGAGAGAGTGTGAGAGTGAGAGAGAGAGAGAGTGAGAGTGAGAGCGAGAAAGAAAGAGAGAGAGTAATCAAGATCCACGATAAAGCTACTAGGAAGTGCGATAGAGGAGAGAGAGAGAGGAAGAGATAGCCATGAGGGTTCGAGGGCCGGGGGAGATGAGAAAGAGGAAGAGGATGGTGGAATGGAATGACAAGCAACAGTGATGAATATGGAGTAAGGGGAGAGGGTGATGATGCTGATGGGAAACAGACGGTGAAAGGGTTTAAGGGGGTAGTACTCGCTTTTTATGGACCCCTTTCTCCCTTATGTGTAGCATATTAGTTTTGAGGTTTTAAGACGTTTGTTCCGTTAGTTTGGCGATTTTGAGACATTACGCCTCATTGTTTTCAATATTAAGACTTTTCGTGCCATTTAGGTGTCGAATTTTTCCTGGCGAGTGAAAGCGAGCCTCTAATTTTAGAAGGAATCGGCCTTCGGCCGGGACATTTTTCTACCGAAAAATGTACAAATTTATCTTAAAAGGGGGTCTATTTTTGTTTTTTCGAAGCTTGATGGAGGTCTAGTGAGGAAACTAAACAAACAATATATACATAAATATATAGCCCAATAACCAAGCACTACCCCCTTAACTTAAAGGATTGCGAAAGAGCTGCTGGAAATTAGAACCACTGAGATGGGTGAAAAATGTCGCCGGCATGAAAGAGAGAGCGGGCGATACTGCTTATAATTGATCACTTGCGAGTTTTGTTCTATAAGGAAGTTGGAGCTGTAGACATCAATATTTAGCAGAATTACCAGTTCAAATTTAAGAGGTCGTAGCACTTTTATATATGCATTAAACGCTCCAACTTCCTTATAGCCTGAAACTCGCAATTCGAGAGAGAGGTCCTGTGTGTTGGAGAGAGAGGTCGAAATGATTGCAAGGGGAAAGTATGAGACGAAAAGGAGAGAGAGAAAAAGCGAGAGGGGCGAGGGAGAGAAGGCATTCATACCACTGATTAAACGCTTGTGTGTTCGATACAGGCATAAAGAGAGAGAGAGAGAGAGAGAGAGAGAGAGAGAGAGAGAGAGAGAGAGCGAGAGCGAGAGCGAGAGAGCGAGAGAGAGAGAGAGAGAGAGAGAGAGAGAGAGAGAGAGAGAGAGCGAGAGAGAGAGAGAGGCATTCATACCACTGATTAAACGCTTGTGTGTTCGATACAGGCAGAAAGAGAGAGAGAGAGAGAGAGCGAGAGAGAGAGAGAGAGAGAAAGAGAGAGAGAGAGAGAGAGAGAGAGAGAATCATGAAGCAAACGGAGTAGAGCAGAACCCAAACTTCCAATGTTGAAGTAACTTTAAAAACTTGACAGAGTGAATATATACACCATATGAGGAGGAGCACTGTATTGACAACGTTTCGCAGATAGCTTCATCAGGCCACTTCCAATATCCATACCTGATGAAGCTATATGCGAATCGTTGTGAATAAAGTCCTCCTCCTCAAATGGTGTTAATATTCCTGATCCATAAACTCCTTTCTCCTCTACGAATTTAAGTTTGACCGCATCCATTATTTCTTCTCTCTAACCCCTTCCTTGTCATTTAACTTCCTTATTTAGAGAGAGATATATATTTACATAAATTTACATAGACACACTGACCACACAGACCTTACGATCACAGCGAGGTGGTCAGGACTTAATTCTAGTAGAGATAGCTAATCCGGGAGTAAGTTACAGTAGAAGGAAAGAATAGCAAAAAAGAAGGCTCTCTCTCTCTCTCTAGAGAGAGAGAGAGAGCGAGAGCGAGAGCGAGAGCGAGAGCGAGAGCGAGAGCGAGAACGAGAACGAGAAAGAGAAAGGGATAGAGAGCGAGAGAGAGCTAGAGCTAGAGAAGAGCTTTTAAAACTAGGAATCAGAGAGAGGTGGGAGGCATTGAAAGCGGCACAGTAATAGTTTGTGGCAGTTTGGGCAGCAGTTTTATTGCTTCCTTTCTTTTCTTTTCAGGGGGGCCTCAAAAGTGTTCCTGACCCTTTTGTTTTTGGTTCTCGTAAATCTCTGACCTTACTCGCTTACACTTTCCAAAACCATTAGTTGCGTCTTGTTATTAAGCAGGATTTGTTACATTCTTAATTCTTATGAGCTATTCCTGCCTGTAAATGTGTGCCCAAACTCACTGTTCAGTGTCATTATTGTCTCTTGATTTATGCAATATTCATCTATTATTTTATCTAATCTCGCGCATGTTTTCAAAATTATGTTCTTATTTAGAGTATACTTTATACATATATATATATGCGAGTGAAGGAGACTGAATGCAAAGTTGCCAGCATCAAGTGTTTCCCCAACATTTTTAAAGAGTGATAAAGAGCCAAATTCAAGATACGTTAGAGTCAAAATGTCTTGACATATGAAGCTTAAAGCAGTTTAAGTCATAGGATGAAGGAAAGACAGATTGTGCAAACATATTTTATTTTTAATTAAGCAGATCTTACACTAATGATATACAGTATATCTTGTGTTATTGCCTGTCATTCTATACTTACTTGACTCCTGTACTTCCTACCTGGCGATTGTTAATTCCAGTATTTAATATTTTTATTAGATGTAGTTGGGCCTCCTGACAACCCGATATATTTTTGATGAAGAGCTTTGATATCATATGTCGTTTGTCATTCACTACTTTTTCTAGCCAGAATATGTTATTTACTGAGCGACCAAAAACTTTATTTTTATAGCTCGTTTTTTAACCCTGTTCGATGTCACAAAAGTGAAAGGCTTTCCCAATTTTATGTTTGTGTGTGTGTGTGTGAGAGAGAGAGAGAGAGAGAGAGAGAGAGAGAGAGAGAGAGAGAGAGAGAGAGAGAGAGAGAGAACGTTTTCTGTTCAGCCTAAACTTATAAGAACAACAATGCTATCAATGAATTTAACTCTATGCTACTGTGTCAATTCTTAGGACAATTCACGCATACACACGTTTTCTCTCTCTTTCTCTCTCTCTCTCTCTCTCAATCTCTCTCTCAATCTCTTGCATTCAGTCAAACAATCAGCAATTATCCAAACTTTGCAACGACGGATTACTTTTATTGTTTTGCCTATTACGTACTGCAACATCGTCTTTGTTTCAGCTTGCATTGATATCGCTTTCCTTTGTCGCTGCGATACCTAATTAATCGCGTATTCCCTAGTAATTGCCCCGAATGCTCTCGTGAATAGTTAATGAGCCTTTGTAATGAGTGAAATCTAAATGGCTTGATTGATCAGCTCGTTTTCTCCTCGTATACTCTCTCCCGTATACTCTCTCCTCGTATACTCTCTCCCGTATACTCTCTCCCGTATACTATCTCCTCGTATACTCTCTCCCGTATACTCTCTCCCGTATACTCTCTCCCGTATACTCTCTCCCTTATACTCTCTCCTCGTATACTCTCTCCCGTATACTCTCTCCTCGTATACTCTCTCCCGTATCGCTGTTAATTGATTCACTTTCTCTCTTTCCCCACCTCTTGCCCATGCTATTAGTGGATTGCCTCTGCTTATGCAGTCTTCTTCCCTTCAGTGTGCTTCCCTTGTCTCTAGGTGCCGAGTTGTATTCTATTCCGTTCTATAATTCGCCTATTAATGTATTATCTTCTAAATTATGTTTCATTTTGGTTTCCACGCTTTGTCCCCTTCTCATTAGAGATCGATTATCCCTATTATTACTTTGCTTCATTTATAATAATTATTCTAACTAGAAGAGCACTCGGCAGAGCACATACCTCCGCCTACTCTGGCTGTGTATTTACCATTAATATCATATGGCTAAATTTCCCTCTGGATCTGGGCTTCAGGATATGATCCGGATCGCCTCTTAAATGTAATCACTTCTTCCTTTATGCATATCCTATCTGCCCACCCAATATCGTGAAAATTGGTTTATAACTTGAGATATCTTGTTTACATCAAACAAGCAGAGTCGAAAGCATAACTTCCGTCCACATTCTTGGCGGAAGTAATAACCACCCCTTTTTTACTGAGTATCATGTTCTTAAGGGGTAGGTACTGCTTGGTTTTTGATAGATATATTTATCTATTAATTTATTTTTGAGTTTCCTCGCTAGACCTCCATCAAGCTTAGAAAAACACCCCCTAGACCCCCTTTCAAAATATTTGTTTACGTCCCAATTAGAGGCTCGCTATCTCTCGCCAGGAAAAAAACGACACCTAAATGGCACGAAAGGTCTTTAAATTGACAACGAAATGGGCGAAAGGTCTTAAAATCGACAAACTAATGGAAGGAAGGCCTTAAAATCTCAAAACTAATATGCTGAACATGAGGAAGAAGAGTGCCCCAAAAAAGTGAGTAGTATCCCCTAATCTTTCTTCCATCTACTGGGGTTTTTCACATGTAACATTGCTTTTATCCAAACCTCTGTTCGATATTTCACCTCTTCCATTCTTAAGCCGGTACCGGTATATCACACGAGCGGTTTTTCCTTCAAAATGTATCCTCAACACTGGTCTGGCAGCTTATGAGGTAAACATTTAAACTATTTCGGTCACCTAAGTACATCTAACATCAGTTTAGTTTCTGATATCAGTGCAATATATTCCAGAAATGTTGCCAGAAAAATGTTGATCATCGAATGTTGACTATAAAAGCTCTCGTGTGATACCGTCTTTAGCATTATAAGATTAATTTACATACGTTTAACACTTCACCAAATATCGTGCTCGAGTTCCATTTATCCCGCTGTTATCCAACCCTTGCACCAGTCCATTTCCCGAGTGAAGGGCGTGACCTATAGCCAAGTCCTTAGCAATCACTACCATCTGTGCGGCGAGGCGGGATCCACTGACCAGATGCTCCCGATCTCGCACCCGGCACAGTTTGTCTATTTACATATTCAGCTCGGGAATGCTGAAGGAGTCTAGGTTAGCTATGTTATCAAATAAGGACAAAGTATGATTATGTTTGTCTTTACTTAATATCTTCCCTATAGCAGATAACTATAAGCTAGAGAGTGTTACGCATGCCAGTCAAGATCGGCCAAGTTAACTATAGTAGAAACGTGGCAAAATTAAAAACAAAGTATATAAATGGAAAAGTTATATTTGATATATTACATATTTTTCCTAGCTATCACTATTATTTCAACATTGTCTTGAAGTTTTCGTTCAGTGATTTATCTTAGAAGGTAGGAAAACATCACATGAAACGAAACGAAACAAAACGGAAACCTAGGGACATGTTAAGGTATACAAACAGGTTCTAGACCAGGTATGATAGACACTGGAAAGGCAGTTGTAACAATGCGAATAATTCCTTAGATAACCAGATGATACTGAGCTCGCCTTCTGCGTTGGGTTTGGCATTCAGATAAGCGTGAGGGATTGTTGTTCCGAATGAGCTACACAGGAAATAAGAAAGGTTGCGGGTTTGAGAGGATAAGAAACAAGGAGAAGTAATTTTGTGGCCAATTGACCACTTGCGAGTTTTAGGCTATAAGGAAGTTGGAGCCGTAAACCTCGATATTAAAAGGAAATGCAATAATAATGTAGGTTTCTGATGGCTAGAAAGTATGTTGATTTTTATTTCATGTGTTTATATATGTACTGCAAGCATATTTTAGCCGGTAATTCTGCTAAATATCGATGTATACAGCTCCAACTTCTTATAGATCGAAACTTGCATGTGGTTAATTGTAGGGATAGACATGATGGGTAAATATTCCTCGATAAATATTTTGCGTGGTGTCATACATATGTGCAATTTGAGAGCATGTGGAGAATACGTTAGGGTGAGAGTGGGGGATAAAAATGGTGCTAGTGGAATGAAAAAATGTATCGTAATTGGATAATTTTGTGAACACAATTGTTTCAAATGTTTCTCTATTGCATTTTACTTATAAATTATACGGACAAGTTGGACGATTTAATGCATGATAGTCTAGGAATCCTATCAAAGTGAGAGGTGGGAATTACACATGTATACTGTATATATACTTGAGCAGCACAACGGGTGATATGCAAGATTTTGTTACGTCACGACAGCTATTATCAGAACAAATAATTTCAAAGGGCAGAAATAATTTATAGTAAATGTGTTATATAATGCTATTTAGTTCCTTATCTTGATAGTTCTTATAGGAACAAAACGATATGAGCAGTTATATTAGTCCATCACTTTCAGTAGTCTTCGAGGACACTTTTTTTTCCTTGATTTTAGTTAGCATTATGCGATTTAACTCCAGGTTGGTAAGCCCCCTATGCATCAGATATGTACAATGTATCTCAGTTAAACCTCTGACTATCACATTTAACTCCAGGTTGGTAAGCCCCCTATGCATCAGATATGTACAATGTATCTCAGTTAAACCTCTGACTATCACATTTAACTCCAGGTTGGTAAGCCCCCTATGCATCAGATATGTACAATGTATCTCAGTTAAACCTCTGACTATCACATTTTGTCCTAAGCTGAGCAAAATTACATAATAATCACCGGAAAAAAGAGGAGAAACGCGTCCTGGTATCTTATGGACATAAAATCTTCATAAAGAAAGATAGATAAGTAAAATCGATTGCAGATCAGAATATTTAAACAGCACTGCAATGGAAAACTTACTCCAGGTCTGTATAAGCTTAACAATTCGTCTCATCACATCCCCCAGACCCCCTACCAGCTAAATTTGTACATTTTTCGAAAGAAACATATCCCAGGCTGATTTCCTCTAAGTTGCAGGCTTGCCATCGCTTGCCCAGAAAAACAAAATCGACACCTGAATGGGAGGAAACCTCTTTATATCGCAGAACTAATGGAGTGAAACAGTGGTGATCCCAAAAAAATAACCTCCCTCGGAACGAATAGGGTTAATACTATTTCGGCTCCGGAACACATCTTGGAATTAACGTGGAGAGTAATTCCTTTGACTCAAAATATTCTTCTTATATTAAGCTGGTTACATTTACAAGTAGCTAGCATAAAACAAAAGCAGCGTAGTCTGAATAAAGGGATAATTTTCCTTTCACGCTTCGCTGAACCGCGACCAATTTGATAATACAAGTATAATTTTCCTTGTCAACTCAACCCTCGGACTATTACTACCCTCCTTCCCTAGCATGACCTAACCAAGCCTAGAGTAATTATATTTTTTCACCAACCAACTTCATGGGTGCCCAACCCCGAAAGGAGTTGAAATAGGGGAGCTATCCCCCCGCCAAAGGTGGCTTTCTAGGGCCTTTCCTAGCTGATGCTGAGAGGATTGGGTTCTAGTCATGTGGTGATGGGCTGGTCTATCAGAGTGAGAGCTGAGAAATCTCTGCCATACCCATAGCTTACTCTGACTGTTCCTTTTAATTATATATTTTCTAGATCTCAAGTGACGGCGTCTCTTCCGTGGATTGACCTCCCTACTGCCAACCTAGAGGTTGGGAGATTGGGATTCAAAGCGTCACATTTTTTCTTTGCCCCTCAACTTTCCCTTCATAATTGCTGAGGGGCACAGGGCTTTGGGTGGGGCTTTGGTTTCCCGGGCATTTCCGCTTCCTCCTCAGCTCCCCGTCTTGGAGTGGCTTCGGTCACCCTGGTTTTAGTAGTGGTAAGCACGGAGGGTTTTGCGGGGGCGCTCGTTTATGGCCTTGGCCTTGCTCAGGGCCTAGGAGCTGTTCGACCAGACAGCCTGGGGAACAGCAACAACAACTTCTAAACTCAATTAATGAAATCAACAAATACATGTGGCACTCCAAGGACTCGAACCTAGGATACTCACACCGAAATTCCGCGCACTTATGCATTACGCTATCAAGACAGTTAAGCCAACATGCTAACCAACCAACATGTGTGGAACCCGACGAATCTTAGGGTATATTAACCAAGCCAAATTAATATTAGACATAAAAACTTAGATGGCTGGTAATTGAATTAACTCTCTGAGTATCTTCCTATGGCCGTATTCATACGCATATGTGTACCCACACCGAACAAATGCTGATTAATGATGGTATACTTGAAATTGCTCTATTTATTCAAAGTAATATTTGCTTATACCAACTTTGTCCATAATGGTACATACGGTACTACGAAGGAAAACGAGCAACAGCAGGTCTACTGATACATGCGAGGTTGTTGTAAGATGAATGGCTTCACAATGGTGAACAGTGAGATTATGCCTGTTAAATTTGTGCATGACCCCTTACTTTTACTCTCAAATATCTCATCGTCCCCTCTCTCCTATTCACCATCTCAAGAACATCAATATGAATATATTCGGGTACCTTCTTTACAACAATGTCGCTTACATTGCATGCTTTGTGTTAAAAACTGTTGTATCCTTCAACCAAGAGATACGTATAAATGATCTAGATATGTACGAATATGGTTGTGTTTGGCAATCCATGCATACATTTTTTACCATTTTAATTTCAGTTCAATATATTCTTAAGCAAACCATTTTAGAAAATATGGTTATTATCTTGTATAACAAAGTTTCCTCATTTAGTCTTATTACTCCTACAATATACTACACGTATTCCTTCCTATAGTGAGTATCATTTTCCCAGCTGATGGTAAGTTGATCCTTGGCATCTGCTTCTGGAAAAATATGATACTGCAACGTCTCTGCACCATATTATTTCCAAGTGTTCACAATTAGCAACATATATTAGTATTAGCCAAGTACTCAGGGTGACGAGATAGTAATTTACCATCAGGTGAAAAATTATAGACTTTAGTACATTTCTACCTCCTCCTCTTCCCCTATCTTTCCCTCCCTCCTCCTCCCCTATCCTTCTTCTCCTTCTTCCCTTGCTGGACCGTGACCAAAGCGGTGATACTATTGACTGTGCCCTTGAGACGTAACCTCTGCATATCTCTCATCCTCCTCCTCATCCTCTTTCTCACCCCTACTTCTTTTATCCTCTTTCACATATACACCTTCATCACTCTTCTTTTCTCCTTATACCTTCACCAGTCTTCTTTTCTCCTTCTCCTCATCTTATATTTTACCCCTTAATTTCTCCTCCATGTCTCTCCCTCCTCTCCTTAGCCTTACTCTTTTTCTTCTCTTTCTCATATACCGCTTTATACATCAGCATCATTCCTCTCTGAGTTTGGCATATTATATTCCACTATAAAACTCTATTATTATGTTCTCATTGTTCTTGTTTTACTTAGCAAGTATTATATTATGCATTGATTACATTTACTTACATGAAATTTCTATAGCATTGCTTTCAGGATTTTTTCAACCATATCTGCTGCACTTCGCTTCTTTCAATTGACCATTTGCGAGCTTCAGGCTATAAGGAAGTTGGAGCTGTAGACATCGATATTTTGCAGAATTTCCAGCTATAATATGGTTGTAGTGCATTTATATATACATGCAATCAAAAACATATTTTCTATCCATCAAAAACCTATATTATTTTTGCAGTTTCTGTTGTATATCGATGTTTACGGCTCCAACTTCCTTATAGCCTGAAACTCGCAAGTGGTAAATTGTTCATATCCAATTATATTTTCTTTCCTAGCCACCATGACGATATTATCTCCTTCCTCTCGAATAATACTTTTTATCTAATTCTCTCCAACTGTAATTTACATGTGTACTCCAAGGCCATTGATAATTACACTCAATTAATTCACCCCTTTACTCTCTCTCTCTCTCTCTCTCTCTCTCTCTCTCTTTCTCTCTCTCTCTCTCTCTCTCTCTCTCATATATTTAAGTAAGATATGTTCTTTGGAAGGGTCAGCAAGGTCTGTGGGCAACTATTAATTTCTATTGTATCTCTTATTAATTCATTCGTGTGTTATGTCTGTTGTCTATCTGTATCTGTCGGCATCTAAAACACACACACACACACACACACATACACACACACACACGCACACACACATAACCGATTAAACCGATTATTATTATCATTATTATTATTATTATTATTAGTAGTAGTAGTAGTAGCAGTAGTAGTAGTAGTAGTAGTTGTTGTTGTTGTTGTTGTTGTTGTTGTTGTAGTATTCAATGCACACCAATAACAAACAATAGCATCAACAACATAAGCACAAGCCCCTCAAAGTCACGTACGCATGCTCAGTTTTATCCCCAGATCCTCTTGGCCACGGCTGAATGAGCAGGAACAATACGAGCACATGCAAGTCGTGAATAAATACACCCTCCCACACGCACACCAGAACACACTTATATATTTGCATTTATGTATGTTAGTGTTTGCATATGGCAAGCAAGTTATATACCCAAGTTATCTAGAAGACTGTTTATTGTCTTACGTTTTTTCACTGTACAGATCCATTAACACGAGCAGGGAGTTGCAATAGGAAATCGTCTGAAATTAGCTGGAACATTTAACTACAGGGCTGGCAATGCCTAGTGAGTTAATTGCTCAATAGGTGGCGTTCTGAGAGTGAGAGTCCGATTCTGGGGGATGAGACAGTGAAGCACATAGGCAAAGTAGCTTCAGAGATGGGGCTGCTTCGAGCCGTGAGTGAATACTTCACATGTCTCACTCCTTAGACTGGAATTAGGCCTCACGAGCTTCACCGTGTTGAGCGGTAGAATGTACAGGCTCTCAGCCTATGCCTGAGAGGGAGTAATTGGAATATAGACAAAAAAGTAAACCATTTCACCTATAATCTATTAACTTTTATTGCGCCAGAAATATTCCCTCCTAACCTCTTATAAGTACTAGGGCAATCAAGCTAAACAAAATACCGTTTGAAAAGACTCAACCAGGCAATAGGCGTGCATATCTATAATCCATTTGCGCTAGCCTTTTTTGAAGTATTTGGTAATGATTTCTTATTATAATAGATTGAAACCAGTGCCAACTCAATTACCTGTGTTAGGTTAGGGTGACACTTTTTAGGATTTATTGTTTTAAATGGCAAACTAGTGGAAATGGGCTGGTGGCTGAGTTGTCCAGGATCCAATCTCAGATGTTCAACATTATGATTTGAATGCAGTACTGTGCCACTGGGATAAACTACATTCAGAGCAAAAAACAAAATTAAATATGGTCTTATATATAATTACATAATAATTTGTGTGCACACTTTTTCATTATACATGATTGTTGCATCTTAACCCTTTCAAGATCCAAAACGCATTTCTTTTCTGTTTTCTGGTATATATTAGACGATTTTATTCAGATTAGGAAGGGTATATGAAAGTCAGAGGGTTGATTGAGTTAGTTTTACCTTTATAATACCCACAGATCCTTCCTAAGCTGCACAGAATCGTCTAATGATAGCCAAAATAAACTGCTAAAACGTGTGAGAGCTTCAAGGGGTTAATTACTATAGTGTTCACAACAAGTTAAATGCGGCAGTTGTTTTTATTGCACCATCTGTCGCATCTTCCTAAAAAAAATACGAGAATACCTTTGCAACGTCGATGAGTCAGTAATCCCTCGTCCATGGTGCCAAACTTGCACTTAAATTTTGTTTGTAAATACTTTCCACAAAGTCTTAACCCACAACAATTCTTACGCAGATTTGATTTTGTTTTGTTTTTATAATAGGAGGCCATCATTAAATACACATCATTAAATACATTTTTAGATTTAGTTGTTTGCACTTTTGTATTCATTATCTCTTTAATGTCAAAAAGCTCATATTATGACCTAGTACCCACGCAACAACTTATTATTCATAATTCATGGACACAATCTTACATTACCTCTACCATCGAACACACACACACACACACACACACACACACATAGACACACAGCTGCTGGGATACAGGTTTCTCGGCTGGCCAGACTAAAGTACCAGTCTTGTACCCCTGATTAGACACACTACACACTTTCACCCGTTTTTGTACTGTTCTTATTGGCAAACATAAACATATGCACACTCATACAGGCCACTAGCATGCACGAACATTCGAATTTATGTTTACTTGGAGACCAACAGTACATATTGATGCATACACAAACCATTCACACCAACACAACACCTACATGCATGTACCACAAACACACATAACACACTCACACTCACCATTTACACGTTCACAACACACACGCACACGCACACACACACACACACACACACACATACACACACAAGTAATCTTCGTGGAAGCGTACAGTACATATTTTGCTTCTGTATGCGTAAGTATTTGAATACATAAGTATACCCAGTGAGATGCTAATCCCTGACTAGGCTTCTTACAAAAACTTCCAAAGCGACACGAATTCTAACTCTTGTGCATACATTCACACAACCACATGAACATATACACACATACTCAAGTACATACAGTATGCACATATAAGCCGAATGTGTTAAGGCACTGAGAGCTGCCTCTGGTGGTAGGGGTTTGAATCAACACGCCGGCACGGGAGGTTTCTCTCAAAAAGTTCCCCTGTGAGGCTAGGTCTGGGCGGACCAGACTCTGGGGATCACAGAATCTCCTGCCCAATCCACTGTGGTTATGTAGGTGCTTTCGTTAGCAGCCAAAATATGTTTGTTGAATATTTATAATAAAGTCAAGGTTAAATATAGGATAAGGAACTGCGTATTTTCAGCCTCAATGGCTGCCGGTTAGAAATAAATAATAAATTATCAATATTATTTTATACGCTCACAGAAATGCAAAGGCACACTATGTCACGAATCCAACGAAGCAAATACCCAACATATTAATGCACAGTCGGGAGGCATAATATACTTGCACATTTATTCATATCTGCATCGAACCCACATAAGATAATTCAATGTTTTTACATATCCTATAGATGCTTACTAATTTAGCTTTTAGTGTTATGTGTTGAAATTGGTGTATATTATTTATGGCTCACTACTGTACAGTGGAATATCTTGTTACTGCTCCAATCTACCTAACAGGTAGAGGAGGACATCGTAGCCTGCATTTTAACAAAAATTGTGAATTCGCTAAGATATCTTAGACATTTTAAATTGGACATAATATCTTACACCCCTTCTACGAGTAAGCATAGTCTATCTATCTATCTATATGCTCAGGCCCAATCCCCATTTTGGGGGTAACCGACTCAAGACAGAGCAAGAACAGGGAAAACACAAAAACAACATAAAACAAAAAATAAACACAGATAAAAAAAACACAAACTCTCACACATCCAGGTCACGCAGGAGAAGACCCAGAGACCAGGGTTACAAAGGTCGCTCCAGCACTCCCCCGGCCCCTGACCACCCGAAGAGGTTCCGATCTCGGCAGGCAGACATGCAGCGGAGCCAAAGCCACAAGCCCTCCCACCACACTTCCAGGCACACCCTTCATATTAATCGTCTCCCCGGGCCAGGCGCCTGATGGACTATTATCTAGTCCAACTTGCGCCCGACCCCTTACTCCAAATGACCACGTGTTCACTCAACTATTCACAAGCATTCTCCATTCACTCCTGTCCACCACCACTTCCCCTGCCTGATCTATAGTCATTCCTCTATCATCCAAAGACTTTCTTACACAGTCTCTCCATCTCAATGGGGGTCTTCCTGCCCTTCTATCTCCCCTTGTACCTGACTCACATATTCTCTTTGTAAGCCTTTCATCTCCCATTCGTTCAACATGACCATACCAGCTCAGCACCCTTCTGTCCACTCTGGCTGACAAATGTTCCTGCTGCCCCACTCTCCTACGTATCTCTGCATTCCTCAATCTGTCTCTACGAGTAACTCCACACATACTCCTCAAGCAGCTCATCTCCATAAGCATAGTAATATAATTAAATTGTGTTTTGTAAAATTATACTTTATGTATATATTGTAAAATTGTCCTACTCAACGTGACAGACAGGGGCGAGGGAACACGAAAGTGGTCCCGGACCCTAAGAATTGGAACTTTACAGGTTTCTGTTCGGGCTGTGTCTCGAGTCGGCCACCCCCAAGCAATGGGGTATGTACTGTACCTGAGTACATACATACATACATACATACAGTACATACATAAATACATACATACACACATATTTGAATGACACAGCTACACCCCTGGCAACCAAGTGTCCAGAGGTGGAGGAACTGATTCGGCTTATAGCTGGCAACGCTCCGGAGGTTACTACCTGGAGCAAGACCAACACTGGAAGGACGAGCTTCTCCGTATTTTTGCTACCTGGAACCAAAGCTAACAGCCGACCTCTGAAGTCCCCCTGACTCAAACAGCTATGTTACCCGACAAAGGAGGTACAATCGCTCTAATAAGTGATGTCTCGGCACCAAGTATGTTTTGATCAATAAGTGGTATCGGCAATATTTAAGCTTCATTTCTTCATATCGAGGGAAATATGCAAACATGTTCCTACACTTACCCACCCTATTTAACATCTGACAGACATTAATACAGCCCAGAACAAGCCAAACGTAATGACAGCAGGGACATGACTATTAGCGCGACCGTACCCTATACCTGGAGGAAGAGCTGCATGTGCCTGAGAGAGGAGCTTCCTTGAATGAAGTATTGATGACTGACTTCTGAAACCCCCCAGGCTCACACAGCCAACGTATATAATATACACTTGTATGTATATAAACTTTGCACACAGCTACACTACCAACTCCACCAATGATGCAAAGACCCTCTGCCTAGCCAAGATATTGTTGTATATGCTTGTCCATTGTCATTGTATTGTTGTATATGCTTGTCCATTGTCATTGTATTGTTGTATATGCTTGTCCATTGTCATTGTATTGTTGTATATGCTTGTCCATTGTCATTGTATTGTTGTATATGCTTGTCCATTGTCATTGTATTGTTGTTTTATCTTGTTTCTATGTATGTGTAAATATATTATATTGTATATAAGTCTCTTGTATCTTTTACTCTCCAGCAAAGCACCCGTCATTTACCGCCTAATAATATTGGTGCTTCAATATTTATACACACACACACACACACACACACACACACACTAACATCATATAATATTATCTTAAAATACTCTCTGTATTGTAAGCAAAGGAATATATTAAAGCTATGTTAACACACACACACACACACACACACACACACACACACAAACACACACAGGTACTGGCCAAGAGTGTTGCTTCGCTTTATACTCAACGCTGATCCATCTAGATTATGTCCCGACCCCCCCTGCTCGCTCTCGCTCTCTCTCTCTCTCTCTCTCTCTCTCTCTCTCTCTCTCTCTCTCTCTCTCTCTCTCTCTCTCTCTCTTCTTCTTCTTCTTCTTCTTCTTCTTCTTCCTCTTCTTTTCTGTCCTTTCCTTCAACTTTCCTTTTCTATCGGATATGCCATCTTTACTAGAATTAAGTCCTGACCACCTCGTTTGGATCGTAAGGTCTGTGTGGCCAGTGTAGCTATGTAAAATCTATGTAAATCTCTCTCTCTCTCTCTCTCTCTCTCTCTCTCTCTCTCTCTCTCTCTCTCTCTCTCTCTCTCTCTCTCTCTCTCTCTTAAATATCTCAGCAGTTCCTCACTTATTTCCAACCTCTCTCCCTCCCACAAATTTTTTCCGCCGAACTTTCTCTCCTTATATTCTATGCTAAGCCTTTTTGCCCTCCGATTCTCTTAACAATTTTCTTTCAATTTGTGACTTATTTAAACCGTTAAGGGGGTACTACTCGCTTTTTTCCGGACCCCCTGTTCCCTCATGTTTAGCAAATTAGTGTTGAGGTTGTAAGACGTTTGTTCCGTTAGTTTGGAGATTTTGAGACCTTTCACCCCATTACTTTGTCCATATTAAGACCTTGTTGTGCCCTTTAGGTGTCGATTATTTTTTCTGGCGAGCGATAGCAAGCCTATAATTTTAGAAGGAACCAGGCCGGGATATTTTTCGGCAGAAAAATGTACAAATTTAACTTGATAGGGGGTCTAGGGGGTGTTTTTTAAGCATGATGGAGGCCTAGAGAGGAAACTAACAAAATTAAAGGAATATATAAATAAATAGACCCCAAAAAGCGAGTAGTGCCCCCTTAACCGTGTGTGTGGTTGTCGTGTAGTACCCCCTTAACCGTGTGTGTGGTTGTCGTGTAGTACCCCCTTAACCGTGTGTGTGGTTGTCGTGTAGTAACCCCTTAACCGTGTGTGTGGTTGTCGTGTAGTACCCCCTTAACCGTGTGTGTGGTTGTCGTGTAGTACCCCCTTAACCGTGTGTGTGGTTGTCGTGTAGTACCCCCTTAACCGTGTGTGTGGTTGTCGTGTAGTACCCCCTTAACCGTGTGTGTGGTTGTCGTGTAGTACCCCCTTAACCGTGTGTGTGGTTGTCGTGTAGTGCCCCCTTAACCGTATGTGTGGTTGTCGTGTAGTACCCCCTTAACCGTGTGTGTGGTTGTCGTGTAGTAACCCCTTAACCGTGTGTGTGGTTGTCGTGTAGTACCCCCTTAACCGTGTGTGTGGTTGTCGTGTAGTACCCCCTTAACCGTGTGTGTGGTTGTCGTGTAGTACCCCCTTAACCGTGTGTGTGGTTGTCGTGTAGTGCCCCCTTAACCGTGTGTGGGGTTGTCGTGTAGTACCCCCTTAACCGTGTGTGTGGTTGTCGTGTAGTACCCCCTTAAACGTGTGTGTGGTTGTCGTGTAGTACCCCCTTAACCGTGTGTGTGGTTGTCGTGTAGTACCCCCTTAACCGTGTGTGTGGTTGTCGTGTAGTAACCCCTTAACCGTGTGTGTGGTTGTCGTGTAGTAACCCCTTAATCGTGTGTGTGGTTGTCGTGTAGTACCCCCTTAACCGTGTGTGTGGTTGTCGTGTAGTAACCCCTTAACCGTGTGTGTGGTTGTCGTGTAGTACCCCCTTAACCGTGTGTGTGGTTGTCGTGTAGTACCCCCTTAACCGTGTGTGTGGTTGTCGCGTAGTACCCCCTTAACCGTGTGTGTGGTTGTCGTGTACCTTGCTTTTGGCTTTCTCCTGAACATGCCCACGGTAGGTTCGACTCTTCCTGGGTTTCTCTTTTAGGAAGATATTGTATTTATTGGTTTCTGTCCATACGTTTTAAGGGGAGGTTTTTAGTTTATTTTCTACTCCTCCAGCAATCTTAAAATTTCACCCCCTTGACCCTCTTTCAAGGTAAATTTGTACATTTTTCGGTAGAAAAATTTCCCGGCTGAAAGCCGGTTCTTCTTATATTACAGGCTCGCTATCGCTCGCCAGGATAAAATCGACACCTAAATGGCACGAAAGGTCTTAAAATTGACAGAAATTGGTCGAAAGTTCTTAAAATCGTCAAAATAATGGGGCGAACGTCTTAAAATTAGAAAATCAATGGGGCTAAACATGAGGGAGAAAGGAGTCAAGAAAAAAAATCCCTCAAGTGGAAATCTCCCCTATAGAGACACACTATTATATGTTCCCATCTACTACATATTGGTGACACTATTATATGTTCCCTCTACTACATATTGGTGACACTATTATATGTTCCCCTCTACTACACATTGGTGACACTATTATGTGTTCCCCTCTACTACATATTGGTGACACTATTATATGTTCCCCTCTACTACATATTGGTGACACTATTATATGTTCCCCTCTACTACATATTGGTGACACTATTATATGTTCCCCTCTACTACATATTGGTGACACTATTATGTGTTCCCTCTACTACATATTGGTGACACTATTATATGTTCCCCTCTACTACATATTGGTGACACTATTATAGATAACATTTGTTTATTTTATTTAGCCCCTTTACATTACATACATTTATATACAATCCATGTGTTACAAAAATATTTATCTAAGACATGTGGCAATATTTGCCGTGAGCGCAACGTCACTCACAAATCAAGGCATTGAAACTGGACTTGTCTGTGTATTCATGTGTACAACATATATATCTGATTGAAGAAGAAGAAGAAGAAGAAAAAGAAGAAGAGCGTCCATATACCCTCCACCCGCTTACACGACGGAGGCCAAAACAGCAAGATCTCAACAACCATATACCGGTACTACCGTTACGCCTGCCTGACGTTCCCTGTAACAAACTACCGACCCCGCCTCATTATCCATAACTTGTACCCTGCCGCCCCGACCTATAGCCTCTTATTATACCCACATTCCGACCTCATCACTACACGGATAAGAGCAGTAGGCAAGGAAATTAATAAAAGCATGTGCTCCTCCCGGGATTCGAACTTGGGATATTCAATACAGATCTTAACCCTCTCGCTATCCTGTGGACGTGGGGGATAGTTCTGGGAAAATCGATGACTCTGAAACCGAATGAGACAGGAGTCATTCCAGGTTTACAAGGTTCGTTCAACTCGCCTCAGTGAACCAGGTTTACAAGCTTCGTTCGACTCACCTCAGCGAACCAAAATTTTAGCATATGGGTGGTATAGTCAGTCGGCAGGCTCGGTGTGGACAACGTGTATGGGGGTTGAAGGAAGCTCCCGTGTTATTGTGTGCGTTCGTGTGGTGGGTGAAGTGATGTTGCCGAGGTGGTTGGTAGTTGGTTGTGGTGCACGGAAGGTTGGTGCAGTGTTTAGTGTGCTGGCGTCGATTAATCTGACTATTGGAGTGCCACGTCCTTCACGGAATTCTCGCTGCAAGGTAAGGGGCTTCAGGTTTCTGTATTTGTACACTTGCACGTACTAGAAGCTGCTCAGGGTTGGGTCCTTCCTCAACCCCCCCCCCCCTCTCCACCCTGAGCAGATGAAAGGGGGAGGGGGGGGGGTCCAAGTCTACCCCACCTTCCACCCCCCAACTCTCCCCAACTCTCCCACCTTCCTCCTCTATCTGCCTGTTAGTGATTAGCCAAGCTTGTTATAATGTTTTGTAAATCATAGCTAAATCATCATTGCATACGCTCTCGCTCTCTCTCTCTCTCTCTCTCTCTCTCTCTCTCTCTCTACGACCAAGATTCCAAGATGTACTGTGATTTAATTATATAATATTGCTGTAATTTAATCCAATCTGATATTCACCGTCATTGACATCAACCTGTCCTCTACGATCTACCCTAGTGAGATATTTCCTAAGTTGCATAAAATCGTCCAATGATAGTCACAAGAAGCTGTCAAAACGCGTCATAATCCTCTAGGCCTCTAGGGGTATAAACTGTAGTAGGGGGAACCAGCCAAGAGAGTAGAACGAGATTACGGATAACTATAAATTATTTTATGTTGGTGTAGAAACTCTTTGTGATCCCGTAAACCAATTTCCTCAGCTCCCCTCCCTCAACTCACTTTTCCAGGACACGCTTTTATTTTCTATCGGCTTTCTATTTTTTTCGAGCCAGTCCTAGAAATATTTCTTTCTCAACAAATACTTCCTCACAGTTATTAAGGAGAGGTTATGATATTTTTCTATTTTTATTATCTTATTATATTTTATGTTAGTGTGCTCCCCAATCCCCTATCAAGCTTACAAAAACTCCCCCAAGACCTCGCTTCTAGATATATTTGTACATTTTTTCGGTAGAAAAATTTCCCGGCCGATTGCCGGTTCCTCCTAAATTACAGGCTAGATAGAACCAGTCTTCCCAACCCATTAACCCACATATCTAACTTAACTTCCTAAGTGACAACATTGTCTATCTCGACAGACAGCCTTTCTACTCCAGCAAGCCACCTTTCCTTTCCCATCCCACATTTTCCTTCTCCTTCGATCCTTATATCCTGTTCTCCCAATTAATCCTTCGCTGCCCAACTCCCCCCTCCCCCCCACCCCCCCCCCCCCCCCCCCCCCCCCCCCCCCCCCCCCCCACCCCCCCAGCGTTTCCTGTCTGGCCTCCTCCTTTCTTTGCTGCCTGAAGAGACTGTAGTTCACGAAAAAGCGGCTCCAGTCCTGACGCTATTCTTGAGTTACAGTGTGCTGGTTTAATAATCCTGAAGGGTTGGTAGCCTCTCAAGTCATATTTTAACTATCTAATTTGCTGACTTTTCTCTTGGATTTCTTTCTGTGGCCGCTTCTTTATGTTTGGATAATTTTCTGCTCAGTGACTCCGCGATCCCGTGGTGATTTAGTATGTCTGGCTACGTGTTGTTTATGTGCTGGTTGTGTGTGTGTGTGTGTGTGTATGTGTTTATGTGCAAACATTGGTAGGTTCATGGGTACAAGTTTCGTAAAATGTGTTAGTTTATGTGTAAAACTCGATTGGGCCGACACATTAGATGTACACAAGTTTAAATCAGCGTGTTCAAGATTAGGTAAGGTTAAGTAAAAAAAGGTTGGTAAAAATTTAAGAGACTCCGGACAGCCTTTTTACTAGTTAATTCTAGTGTTTAGTTTATTTTGCTTTGATATACAGGGTTTGTTTAATACCCAGGACCGTCGCATTTTAGTATTTTTAACATTAGCCTAACCTAACCTAACTTAACCTAACCTAACCGAAAACTAACCGACGGTCTAAACCCAGCTCACGTTCCCTGTTTATGGGTGCACGACGGTCTAAACCCAGCTCACGTTACCTGTTTATGGGTACGCGACGGTCTAAACCCAGCTCACGTTCCCTGTTTAGTTTTCGGTTAGGTTAGGCTAAGTTAGGTTAGGTTAGGCTAATGTTGAAAATACTAAAATGCGACTCGGTATTAAACAACCCTGGTATATCAAAGAAAAATAAACTAAAACTATAATTAACTAGTAAAAAGGCTGTCCGGGGTCTCTTCAATTTTTACCAAAAGGTTAGGTTAGGTAATAAATTAGTTTAAGTTAAGTTTGATCTGGATAGTTTTATATAGTTTCACTTTTTGGTCGATTTTTGTCATTATATATATTTTTTTCTAGTTTCCTCCCTAGACCTCCATCAACATAAAAAAAAAAATGTCCATTAGATCCCCTTTCTAGATTAATTGAAACGTGAGGAAGAAAGGGGACCAGAAAAACGACCCATCTCCCCTTAATCTTAATGTTTTGTTATTGTCTTATATTTTCCGTTTCTTCTTCCTAATCGTCTACTTTGCCTTTTATAGGCTATTTGTTTCCAGCTGAGGATAAATTGAATTCCTTATAAACTGATTTATCGATTATTAATGGAAAGCTATGCAACTACTATGTCTCTGTATCATATAATTACCAAGTTTTCATATTTAGCAACATATTTCACTTCAATATATTCATAATAGAGGAGTATAATCATGGTGAGGACATTGCAATTTAAAATTCTAGCAATGGCTCCAAATCGATTTTAGCATTTAGTTTTTTTAATTCCCTAATTTTCCTTCATATTTCATGATATTAAGAAATGGTGCAATTAATTTTTGTATTAGCCTAACCTAACCACCTAACCTAACCTACTATTATTTTAAAACGTAAATACCTCAGTTTATTATATATACCAGAAACCAATATGAAAGGATAAAAATAGATGAACGGAAATATTTGTAATACCGAAATCGAGTTAGAGCCACCGCTAGAATTATACCCATTGCAATTTACCATCGGCTGAAAGTAAACTGACTAGAGTTACATGTCATCTTCTAGTTCACATTCACTTTGTCCTCATTTTCGGAATGTGTGTACGTAAAAAAAGTCGCACCTTACCTTGTGTACGTAAACAAAATCATACCTTACCTTGTGTACGTAAAAAAAAGTCACACCTTACCTTGTGTACGTACAAAAGTCACACCTTACCTTGTGTACGTAAATAAAAATCACACCTTGCCTTGTGTACGTAAACTAAAGTCACACCTTACCTTGTGTACGAAAAAAGTCACACCTTACCTTGCTGTTGCTGATTGAATTCTAGCACACCTGGCTTATAATTTGGACCTGATGATGTAGCAGAATCGGTGAGGTATGTGACGGTTATATACGGTAGATAATGGGGTTAGACAACTTCTCATATCTATTATTAGATATTGCTTCATCATCATCATCTCTAGCGTCTTTATTATTATTAGTAGTAGTAGTAGTAGTAGTAGTAGTAGTAGTAGTATCATCGTTGTTTTATCTTTTTCGTCTACAATATTTTGTTAGCGAAATGATGGACAAAAATGTGCAAATCAATCTAGAAGGAGGAGCTAATGGATGTGTTGTTAATTTTGATGAAGGTCTAGGGAGGAAACTAAAACAATAATAAATATATAAAATAATAGACCAAAAAATAAACCCTTCCCCCAATTAACTGACTCTTCCGCACAATTTTCTCGTTTGCTCATTACCTCCTCCTTATCTTCTCTCTCTCTCTTCATTTCCTCTTCGATCCCAGCGTCTTCACCAATTATCTTCCAACCTCTTTCTCTCTCTCTCTCTCTCTCTCTCTCTCTCTCTCTCTCTCTCTCTCTCTCTCTCTCTCTCTGGCGCGCTCTCTCTCTCTCTCTCTGGCGCGCTCTCTCTCTCTCTCTCTCTGGCGCTCTCTCTCTCTGGCGCTCTCTCTCTCTCTGGCGCTCTCTCTCTCTCTCTGGCGCTCTCTCTCTCTCTGGCGCTCTCTCTCTCTCTCTCTCCTATCTTCTTAACTCTTTCTCTCCTTTCCTACTTATACTGTTCCTACTTCTCCTCGATTCTTCTTTATCTTCTTCTTTCCTCCTCTCCATAAACTTGTTCTCCTCTTCCTCTACATTCTCCTGTTCACACTTTTCATCTTTCTCTTCCTATGTCTTACCCTCCTTTTCCTCCTCCTTCTTCTCCTTCTCCAGCTCCTCCTTCTCCTCCTCCAGCTCCTCCTTCTCCTCCTCCAGCTCCTCCTTCTCCTCCTCCTCCAGTTCCTCCTTCTCCTCCTCCTCCAGTTCCTCCTTCTCCAGTTCCTCCTTCTCCTCCTCCAGCTCCTCCTTCTCCAGCTCCTCCTTCTCCTCCTCCTCCTCCAGCTCCTCCTTCTCCTCCTCCTCCAGCTCCTTCTTCTCCAGCTATTCCTTCTCCTCCTCCTCCAGCTCCTTCTTCTCCAGCTATTCCTTCTCCTCCTCCTCCAGCTATTCCTTCTCCTCCTCCTCCAGCTCCTCCTCCTCCAGCTCCTTCTTATCCCCCTCCTCCTCCTCCTCCTCCTCGTCATTTTTTCTCCCCTCCTTCCCCACAACTTAGCGCGCCACTGTTTCCCAACCTGGAATTATCCCAAATGCTGGCCTGACGTGCCTCGCGAGTTACGAGACATAAACACGAGTAATTTATTTAAGTTTGCTCTTTTTCTCGCCTCCAGATCAACTTTAATTTTCACGCTCGGGGAAAAGAAAAAAGAAAAAAGGATAATATAAGGGGCTGCTATCCGTGTTTGGGAGTGGGTTATGAAGGGGTCAGGAGGAGAGAGAGGGCTTTAGAATACTGGTGGGATTATTTGGTAATTATATTTCCGAGATCTTTGGGACTCATAACGCATATTGTAATTATTGCATTCTATATTGACAAATTATAGATTATTTATATATTGTTTTCTGGAACTGTAATGGAATATGGTTTATGAGTTGAAAAAAACGTTGTATAACACAACATTAATTGTCCTATGCTTAGCAACATATTTGACCTGGCTTTTCAGTGATGTGGTGGCATATGTGTTGTCTTCGTTCGTGTGTGTGTGTGTGTGTGTGTGTGTCTGTGTGTGTGTTCTGTTACTGTTTACTATAGAGCCCCCAGGGTGGAGGTGGGAGTCAGATTAGTTTTATGGAGGAAGGAGGAGTTTAAGTGTTCCTTCTAACTTAAGGGGAGGTTTCTAGTTTGTTTCCTACTCCTCCAGCAATCTAAAAATGTCACCCCCTTGACCCCCTTTCAAGATAAATTTGTACATTTTTCGGTAGAGAAATGTCCCGGCCGAAGGCCGGTTGCTCTTAAATTACAGGCTCGCTATCGCTCGCCAGGATAAAATCGACACCTAAATGGCACGAAAGATCTTAAATTTGACAAAATGGGGCGTAAATTCTTAAAATCACCAAACTAATGGGGCGAACGTCTTAAAATCTCAAAAGCAAGGGGGCTAGACATGAGGGAGAAAGGAGTCAAGAAAAAACTCCCTCAAGTGGAAGTCTCCCCTTAAAGGTTCGCTATCGCTCACCAGGGATAATTTCCTATTTGTATTCACCAATTAATTTACAAATAAACCTAACTAGTAAAATCGATGAATGTAATGAATACATGTGGTACTCCAAGGACTCGAACCTAGGATTCTGAATAAAATCGTCTAAACTTAGCCAGAAGACACTGATATTCGTCTAAACTTAGCCAGAAGACACTGATAAAAAACCCGTCACAATCCTTAAGGGCTTAATTTTCCGGATTAGTTTGACAGTGGAGGAGGCTCAGGTTTATGGGGAGATAATTAGTTGTCGGGGTTTGAGTGGGGCAGATCAGTGATTAAGGTTAGGGAGGCGCTAAAATAACATTGACTTATAATTATTAATACTACTAGTATTATTATGATTATTGGTAGAAGTAGTAGTAGTAGTAGTACTATTATTTGTTTGTTTGTATAGTATCCTCCCCAAACCTCCATCAACCTTAAGAAATACCCCTAAAACCCCCTTTCAAGATAAATTAGTGCATTTTTCGATTAGAAAATGGACCCGGTCGAATGCCGGTTCTTCATAAATTGCAGGCTCCAAGGGTACGGAAGTTCCTAAGAATCGCCACACTAAAGGGGTTAAGCATCCTACAATCTCCAAATACATGAGGCTAAACATGAGGGAGAATGGGGTCCAGGGAAAAACACTCCCTTAAGGGATTACGTTTATGTCGTGGCAAATACTATACGCTTTTGTCTTAACCCTTTCAATATACGATTACGCGTTTCTTCCTTTTATGTCGGCTATCTTTATACGGTATTATTCAGGTGAGGACGAGGTTTTTGAAGTCAGAGGGATAATTAGAATAGATTTACCCTTTTGATTCCTAGAGATCCTTTCCTAGCTGCATAAAATCGTCACATTACAGCCATAATACAATAATCGTCACATAACAGCCATAGTACAATAATCGTCACATAACAGCCATAATACAATAATCGTCACATAACAGCCATAATACAATAATCGTCACATAACAGCCATAATACAATAATCGTCACATAGCAGCCATAATACAATAATCGTCACATAGCAGCCATAATACAATAATCGTCACATAACAGCCATAATACAATAATCGTCACATAACAGCCATAATACAATAATCGTCACATAACAGCCATAATACAATAATCGTCACATAACAGCCATAATACAATAATCGTCACATAGCAGCCATAATACAATAATCGTCACATAACAGCCATAATACAATAATCGTCACATAACAGCCATAATACAATAATCGTCACATAACAGCCATAATACAATAATCGTCACATAACAGCCATAATACAATAATCGTCACATAGCAGCCATAATACAATAATCGTCACATAGCAGCCATAATACAATAATCGTCACATAACAGCCATAATACAATAATCGTCACATAACAGCCATAATACAATAATCGTCACATAACAGCCATAATACAATAATCGTCACATAACAGCCATAATACAATAATCGTCACATAACAGCCATAATACAATAATCGTCACATAACAGCCATAATACAATAATCGTCACATAACAGCCATAATACAATAATCGTCACATAACAGCCATAATACAATAATCGTCACATAACAGCCATAATACAATAATCGTCACATAACAGCCATAATACAGTAAAGAAACGCCTTATTGTATCCTAAAGGGGTTAACAAAGTGAAGCCACTGTTAATGAAGTTGAGTGAAAAAAATATATTACATAAGTAAGAATCTATCTATCTATCTATCTATCTATCTATCTATCTATCTATCTATCTATCTATTTACTCAGGCTCATTCCCCATTTTTTTTTTTTTTTTTTTTTTTTTTTTGTCTTCATCTGGGGGTGGCCGACTTTAGACAGAGCCCGAATAGGGACAACATAACACTACAGAAAAACTATGAACACTGAAAAACAAAACACAAATTCACACACATCTAGGTAAGAATAACAGACCTATTTCGAGGCATATTCTAAGAGATATGGAAAAGGCAGAAACACTACCTTATCGATCGTCGACTCGGAAAGTGAACAACTGCTAGAGGTACTCCTGGAATATAGTTTGGGTAGTGCTCGTAACTTTTGAAAGGTATAATTTGGTTCCTACTTTATTAGTTCAAAGAGTCTAAATTGGCTCAAACCCCCTCCAGGCTATGATATTAAGGGGGATGGTTCAATTTTTGGTCTATTTTTTCATATATACTGTATAATATATTGTTATTTTTATATTCCTCCCTAGACCTCCATCAAACTTAAATAAACATCCATTAGATCCCCCCTTCAAGATAAATTTGTAATTTTTTCGGTAGACAAATGTACACGTCATAAAATTACAGGCTCGTTATGCTCGCCAGGAAAAAATCGACACCTAAATGGCAGGACAGGTCATAAAATTGAGAACGAAATGGGGCGAAAGGTATTTAAATCGCCACACTAATGAGCCGAACGTCTTAAAATCTCAAAAATAATTGGGCTAAACACGAGGGAGAAAGGGGTCCAGAAAAACGACCCATCTCCCCTTTAAGACTGTTAGAACTGCTACCTGAAACTGTTGTATGTAATTGAAATACGAAGGACCGGGAAAATTATAGTTTAAGTATACGTTTTGTAAAGGAAGAAGAGATTATATATCTGAGCGTGGAAGAGAGACAGATAATTAAGGGGGGAGAGAGAGAGAGAGAGAGAGAGAGAGAGAGAGAGAGAGAGTAGGACTGCAGCAGAGGAAGAACTTGAATGTCAAGAGTGAAAATGAGGAGATATATTTTGAATATTAAATTTTCAGCTTCCCAACCTTACTGCCCAGATATAATAATATACCTGTATATTATTTCTTACATGGAGTGACGTAGAATCATCTCCATTCCCGAGTCATTGGGAACTGCCAAGTGATGTTCAATCAATAATTTTACTTTTGTAATTATCTTTTAAAGGATAATAATTGGTGGCCCTTTATAACGACAAATAGCAACTTCTCTAGATATAAGTGTGGTGTAAAGTTACTACCTCATGAAAGAAGTACAGTACCAGAACATTTGTGGAACAATTGTAAGTCAAGAACATGTTAAGTACTGGTAGTCAAATTAATACTTCTATGACACTTTCGTGGCAACGTTTCCTTGTCTGCAATTTAACTGGAAGATATAGAATTGTAAGTAGCTAAATTCTTACAAAGATTAAAGTACACAGCTGCTCGTCCATAACGGCCGAAAGTGTTGTCGGAAAAGGAGGTAGTTTGATTCAGAGATTAGAGACGGAGCGGAACTTCCGGAAGACTGTGACAGACATAACTACAAGAACACATAAATACGAGAACACATAAATACAAGAACACATAAATTCAAGAACACATAAATAAGAGGTGGAACGTGAAAATAGCGTGGAAGGTGAGGGAGAGAGGGTGGTGTGTAAGTGGAGTAAGTACACCTCTTATTGTGTGATTACCTCATTATCATGGATGGAGAGAGAGAGAGAGAGAGAGGGGGGGGGGGGGGAGGGAGGGAGGGAGAGAGCATTAGCATTTTGAAACAGACAGGAAGAGGACGGTAAAGGCAAGATTAAATGATACCACAAATAAGCCTAGTCCGAGTGATTTGTCATAAGTTATTGATTAGTGACATAATTCACCATTCGAGGGATCTCAATGGCAAAAAGGCTAGAAAACGGACTTCAATGAAGTTTAACTTCATGATATCAAATGAAATTGTTTTGTGTTGGCTATACCCTATTCTGAGTAAGTAGTCCGAAACTCTTGAACCTTAACCTCTGTAACTCAATAAGGGCTAGAACAAATGGCCTGTACATTTTTACATCTATTCCTTGGCTGACCCTTCCCAAATGGAAGAAGTATTAGCTCGATTAGTTTAGTCGTGTGTGATATATAGAGGTTATTGTTCAAGAGTCGTGGCCTACTTACTTGTAACAGGGTACCGGTATAATATACTATTTCCAAAGATGCTATCTCGATGAATGGGATGAGGTAATTCTTGACGGGTTTGGTGGAAATACGAGAGTAGCGGACAGGGTGGTCTGGAATCTGTGGTGGTGGTGGTGGTGGTGAGGTAAAGGTGTTGTAATGGTGCCGGCAGGAAAGGTGAGGACGATATTTTTCGGTCGAGTGGTCAGTGAAAGAGATGGTCGAGGCAGTGTGTTGGTAGGTGGGGTCTGCAAGAACTTACTGCGTGAGGTTGTCCACTTTTCTAACTTTGCACTTCATAATACGGAGGTTTATACACAGGCACACAAGTTTACATACCCACAACGAGATAACCTCATTATTGCTCGCCCTAATGTTATTTTCAGATTGTCAAATGTACTTGTGTGTATGTATTCACTTCGCACATTCCTCTTGCAAACAAAGATTTTTATTTTGTTTTCTTCTATATTCCAACTACGCCCTTTCGGGCATGGCTGATGTATTATGTCTTAACTTATTGTTAATGCTAAGAATTATGCAGTGTGCATGAAAAGGCAGCTATGGCCCACCTTGGCAATTAGTGTAAGAAACTTTATAACTAGAAAATTCGTCGTTTTCTCTACTAACTTAATTGTTCGTATCTACCCATCCCAAACTGAACCTAACTTTTCCGTAACCAATCTAATGGCTGGTGTTAAAACTTCCCACATACCAAAGTGTCTTACCTCTTATATGATCGGAAGTTAACCCCTTCTGTACCTGTCGACGTCTTTTTAACTTTATTCTGGCTACTATTAGACGATTTATTCCATTTAAAAAGGGCCTCGAGCAATCAACAGGCTTCGAACTATCTCACTTAACCTTTTTTACTACCACAGATCCTTCTTAAACTGCTCAAAATCTTATAAATATAGCTAGAATGAAATTATCAATACGTCGCCAGTACAGAAAGGGTTAATGTGCTTACGATGGAGGTATGCGATCTAAAAGGCGGGATGGCGATGGCCCTTTGGTTGTGTAATATGAATGGTGTGAAGCCGAGGAGTTAGCGGTGGAGGCGTGATGATTGATGCAGGTGAAGTTGAGTGGTGGCAGGTCGTGTTGAGAAGCTAATGTTTTTTATAATGCATGAAGGTGGAGAAAAGTGGCCTAGCGCTGTGTGAGAAGGATAATGTACTGAAGGTGTAGTAAGTTCGTTGGAATAATTGAACGGCAGAGCAGTGTGATGATTAAGTCAAGATTATGAGACGGATGTAAGTGAAAATTATTCAGTGATTAAATCCGTAACAGTTTAAGAATCGATAATCTGTCATTCTTGTCGTACATTACCTGTCATTATGAACGCCTTGCTCTGAGAACCTTCTTTAATTATGTATTACGTATTTAATAATCACATTTAATGCACGGTAAATAACCTCGATTACATAAAACACATATATACAAACCGTGTTCTATGTGGCCGACAAACACAAGGCACTGCGGGATATAAACCACCTGGCCTACATAATACACACTGATGTAGCACGGGGTACGAAGAGCTGTGGTGGGTGGGAGTGTTCTGATAGGTAATTGGGTAATGGTGGAGCAAGAGTGATCTGATAACAAGAGTATTACAGATGAAGGTGAACCGGTCAGACTGTGGAGGTGAAATTATTCGAGTTAATCTAAGGACATTATATATGAAGTTGAGCGGAGATCTATATATCAATTGCCAGACGCCTTGCTCCCCATTTATGAGGGTAGACATACACAAAATGCCCCCAAGCGGACCCATACCCTGTGAGGACAAACCATGCTAGTTTACTGAAGGACTAGGTGGGTGCCCAACCCCGAAAGGGGTTGAAATAGGGGAGCTATTCCCCTGCCAAAGGTGGCTTTCTAGGGCCTTTACTAGCTGATGCTGAGAGGATTGGGTTCTAGTTATGTGGTGATGGGCTGGTCTATCAGAGTGAGAGCTGAGCGATCTCTGCCATACCCATAGCTTACTCTGACTGTTCCTTTTACTTATATATATTCTAGATCTCAAGTGACTGCGTCTCTTCCGTGGATTGACCTCCCAATCTACCAAGATTGAAACCAAAGCGTCACATTTTTCCTTTGCCCCTCAACTTTCTCTTCATAATTGCTGAGGGGCACAGGGCCCTGGGTGTGGCTTTGGTTTCCCGGGCATTTCCGCACCCTCCTCAGCTCCCCGCCATGGAGTGGCTTCGGTCACCCAGGCTTTATTGTGGTCATCAGGGAGGGTTCTGTGGGGGCGCTCGGTTATGGCCTTGGCCTTGCTCGGGGCCTTGGGGCTGTTCGGCCAGGCAGCTTGGGGAACAACAACAACAACAACTGAAGGACTTGCAGGATTGACCACTCAACTTAGCGTCCGTCCGACTCTGAGGCCTTCTATGTATAAGCGGAGATATGCATCGTTAATATTTTCTAAGAGATAATATGATAATAAAGGTGTAATGTGGAGGGGAGAAGAGGAAGTGATACGTCAGAGAGGAAGATGGGTGTGAAGGTGTTGAGTTATTACGGTGGTTAGTGGTTACGTGTTCTTGCAACAGAAAGGTTGGTGATGCCATACAATTGTGTTCTACTGTATACACCATGTGCTAAGAAAGATTATGTGGTTAAGAGGCCCATAATTAAAAACAATTATATTAGATTTGTGGTGAAAATTTTGCTTTTTAGTCCCATCAGACTAAAGTAAAATGGCTAATATTCTACCATTTGGGAAGGGCCAGCTAGGGTATGGGTGTGGAGATTTACAGCCCATTTGACCTAGCCCTTTTTGAGCTACAGAGGTTAGGGTTCAGGATTTCTGGCCTACCTATTTGGAACAGGGTATCGACCGTCTGGGCTACACAGGTACAACAACAACACCTGAGGGAGGAAGCCTCGTGTGGGGCCGCTAATTGATTGCTGCACCTGGTCCCTCTACCTGACCCACACCTACCTGTCTGTAGGGAGGATTAGTGTAGTCCCTTGCCCCCATGTTGCAGTGGGTAGACTAGCCAATTCGTACGCGGTCGTCTTATTTGTACGCCACCGCGAAACGAAAGCTACCCACCAAATGTTAATTATGCTAGATTAATTTATGTAGTGTACAAATGTACTATAGATAGCGCCAACCAACTTGACACAAATCTTATAATGCCTGACCTCTTCGTAACACAAAAGGACCTTTGAGCAAACTGGCTGGAAATATCCACACCTATTTTCTGGTGAACTCTTCCCAAATGATAGAAATGTCAGCTCAATTGCTCTCATTCATTTTGAGTTATAAGAAGTTGGCGCTACCTATAGTTCATGTTCACAACAAAGTAACCCGAAGACCCCCATTAGAGATAAATTAGTGCATTATTAGGTAGAACAATGCCTCATAAAATGCAGGCTCGCTTCGCTCGCTAGGAAAAAAAATGAACACCATGATGGCACGATACAAAGAAATTAGGCGAAGTGTCTTACAATCCCTAAATTAATGGGGCGAACATCTTAAAATCTGAAAACTAGTAAGGCTAAGCATCAGGGAGAAAAACACACCCTTAATCTTAGTCTACATAATTATATAATGGTGTTTTTTATCGGATATCACGTATAAAATGGAACACCAAACTCGAATCCTCTTTCTACCTGATTTTCTGAGATATTGCGATTCTCGAGGCACTAGAGAACCACGAATTCTTATGAGTGGGTTAGAGACTATGGCATCGGAGTGTACCCCAGACAAACGGAGGTGAAGAAAGGCTCCCCATAAATGACATGTTCCTACGAGCCCCGGGTCTGCTGCTGGGTACGTAATTATATCTGGCTAATGAGTACCCTTGAACACCCCCGACTGGATATATGTGCAAACGTTGAAGAAAAGTAATGGGGCTACATAATTGCACTCTTTTCTTTTATGATCAACGGGGAAATTGTAGATATGTTGCATGCAAATAATCATGGTAATAAAATATTGTTGTAGTAGCTATTACCAAATGGCTCTCTTCTACAATAACAGTGGCATGTATATAATATTAGATGTTATGCATGGTAGTACTATGGATACCCCCAGCGCACTTGACAATAAATCTTGACTCCATAACTTATAATAACTCGGAATAAATGAAAGCAATCGGGCTGATGTTTCTATAATTTGGGAAGAGTCCACCAGAAAATGGGTCAACTAGGCCCTTTTGAGTTACAAAGAGGTCAGGGATCAAGATGTTTGTCAAGTTCGTTGGCGCTACCTACAATAATCAATTTTCCACCTGTCAAATACAACTGATAATTGTTAGTTCCTAATGTGTCAAGTGTGCATAATTATTAGCATTCAATACATTTCAGTCACAAACTATATACAGTATTTTCAACCTTCCCAAATGCGAGTGTGTTGCAATAAATTTGACTAAAGTATCGTGGAGGGTAATTCAGGATTCAGATAGGACCATACCAAACCCAGGGGAACAAAAACGGCACACTGATTAAGGGGAAATATTTATTTACTCGTGTATTTATATATTTACTTATATAATTATTTATATGTGTATTTACAGTATATATTTACTTATATATTTATTTGTTTGTTTGTATCATTTTATAATAGATTCCACCCTAGACCTTCATCAAGCTTATACAATTAGCCCCACGACCCCCTTGAGATATATTTGTGCATGGTCCGACCGAAGGCCGGTTACTCCTAAATTGCAGTCTCGTTGTCGCTCGCCAGGAAAAACTCGACACCTAAATGGCACAAAAGGTCATAAAATCGCCAAGCTAGTGAGACGAGTGTCATAAAATATCAAAACTTATGTGGTTAATAAAGCATGAGGGAGAAGGGAGGTCCAGAAACCCCCCTTAAAATACAGCATATGACAGATAAGCTAAGTATGTTCCAGAAGTTTCTTTTATACAAATAAATGTTACTAAGATAATTCGGCATTCATATTAACAATACCAGCATCGCAACGAATGAAAGATTGTGAGAGATATAATCAATATTCATTAATTCATCTGTTCGGATATATTTGGCTAAGCACCACAGTAGGTCATTCAGTATTCACATATAAAAAAATTGAACACCAGCAGCCGAACGAATGAAAGATACAGCGGATAAAATAAATATATTCTGACAGTCTGACGGACGGGTATGAAGGGGATTAGTGGAATGGTATATATGGCGGTGATCATAGGGGTAGAGGAGAAGATAGGGGAGATAAAAGGTGCTATTATAGGTAGCCACAGGGGGCGTAAAGAGGGGGCGGGAGGGAGGTGGGGGCATAAATAGGGGGCGGGAGGGAGGTGGGGGCATAAATAGGGGGCGGGTGGGCTGGAGGGGGTATCGGTAATTTCGCTAGTTGGTCTTGTTCGGTATCGCTTGGCTTTGCTTTGCCTACACATTATTTGATTTGTTTATTATTATGTGTTTAATGGTCCGGATCTACCAACAGACAAGAATTTTCAGGTTTAGGTATATTTAGGTATATATAGTCATGATATAGATTAGGAAATAGCAAGATTGGATAGATTTTGCTAGATAGGGTAGGCTGTAGTAGGGAAGGCCAAGATAAGCAACGATTAAACGAGGTTATGCTAGATTAGTTTAAGTTTGAAATTGTTATATTTAAGCTAGGACCAGGTGAGGCTAGATTAATACTGATTATATATGATATGTTCATACTTGTTAGGTCATATTTGAGTAATTTAAGATACGTTAGGGTAGGTTAGTTAAGGATGAGGAAGCTTGATCTATAATGGGTCAGATCAGGATAGTTGAGTATAACAGGTCATAATTGACTGATGTAAAGTTAGAAAATCTTAACTCTGAGTTATATTTTATTCTAGCTATATTTAGACGCTGTTATGCAGCTTAGGAAGGATCTGTGTAGGATGGGTTTCGTGTAGATTTCTAGCCTCTAAAACTGAGCGCAATAATTGATAACGAAATAGCCAGTGTGTGAAAGTACGGTAAACTGGAAAATGGCTATAGGGTGGCGATAAACTGGCCTTCCGTGTGCTACCCTATCATTTAATACCCTACCCTGCTCTTGTGTCCCCCTCAACCCCTTACCACCCAAATTGTTCTCCAGGCGTATTAGTCCGCCTAACATTACACCTATACAATCAGTCATAACACTAGGACCTGCCGTAGCACTGGTTTGTCTGACTACCAGTACAACATAATAATAACATACGGAGTTTTTCACCAGCATACTCGCACATAACACCTGGCAAAGCACTATTTCGTTTATCGACTAGTAAAGTACCTCACATCGTTGAGAGTACCAACAACCGCAGACAAGCAGAACATAAATAATGCACCCCAACATAACTACAACAAGAATCAATCATAATAGTACCCCAAGGAAAGAGAATAGACCTGTCACCCCTTTGCCTGTGACTCTGGGGAAAACCCTTAATTCTAGAAAGAAGTAAAAGTACAGTCAAGCTTGTTGCTCTCATCATTCGAGATCCTTTTTAATACCAGTCAATTATACAATACACACACAATCCATCTTGCCACATTTTCCTGAATATATTGGTGCTTAAAAGGTTATAAGGGTAAGTTAATGTATGAGAGTAGACAAATTAAATTATAAATATATATTGATTGCCGTAAATAGCCTATGAACAACACCAGTCAAATTACCCAATTAACTAGCTTAATCATTCATCTTCCCCCATATACAGTATGTAGTATATATTGTCTGTCTGTTTTTCTCTCCACAGGATCTACCGTATTTGTACATATTAATAACTTAACTTAATGTGTTGTCATTGTATATAACCTAAAAACCTGAATTACCATTAGTCACTATAACCTGTTTCCTCACTGAGATTGTAACTTAGTAAATATATACCTTATATATCTAGTTCATGCATTATATTCTAGTCTTAGTCTCCGAATTAATGTAATGGTCATTATATAATTATAATTATTATGGTATTTGGTATGGTTTTAGTTAATAAACACACACACACACACACACACACACACACACACACACACACACACACACATACACACACACACACACACACACACACACACACACACACATTGGTATGGTTTTAGTTAATAAACACACACACACACACACACACACACACACACACACACACACACACACACACACACACACACACACCATTCCATTAAAACTATTATATTCCACTTAGCAGCCTCCACCAAGTTGTAGCACCCTCCTTCTCCTATTACTCATCTTTGTCCTCCTATCTCTCATCTTTGTCCTCCTATCTCTCATCTTTGTCCTCCTATCTCTCATCTTTGTCGGTCTGTTTCTCCTCCCCTTTTCGCTGTTATGTTCTCTCTTTTCTCTCCTCTTCCTTATTTTCCGTCTAATCCTTCCTTTTCATTCCCACCTCTTCCCCCTCCTTGTCCCTCCTTGCCCCCCCCCCCTCCCCCTCCACCTCCTCTACCTTCTCGTTCTCTCCCCCGAGGTGTCTTATCATTGGTGGGATCTTAATTGGGCAGGTGGAGGGCAGACACACACAGGTAGCCCGCTAAGATTGGGGGTGGGAGGGGGCGGGAGATTCACCGAGAAAAGTATGAGAACGATACTAATAAAGAGACTGCGTTTGGAAGCAAGCACGAATCGAGATCATGAGATTAAGTTAACCCCTTCTGTACCAGGGACGTCCATTTCATCATACGCTGGCAACAATTAGACGATTATATTCAGCTTAGTAAGGACCTCTAGTAATGATAAGGTTTCAAGGTATCCTAACCGACCCTTTTAACCCTCTCCGACATGTGACGCGATTTTGAGCCTATTGGGGATACTTTAAAGCCTTTGTTACCATCAGGGGTATTTAGAAACCTTTAGTTTAGTTACTTCAACCTCTGCAGTTGTCTTTGAGTTAGCTGTGGGCAGAAAACTAATTTTGGAGAGGCAATTCTAAGAGTGAGAGAACTCTATTTCTTATTGCTAATCTGGCAACCTCTGCGTCATAAATGCGTGAAAGGGTTAACTACCACAGATCCTTCCTAAGCTGCTTACTATCATTAAAATATACCTAGAATAGAATATATGACACGTCGCTGGTACTCAAAGGGTTAAATGCAAAATATACAAAACAAGAGTCAAATTTATATCAGCATATACAGTATATGGACAGAATCGCTGCCTATAATATTGTCCAGAGGCAAGGCACCAGGCCACGATTATTCCAACCCAAGTAACTCTCTAAATGATCGATCGACTTGTTCAGCCTTGAGAAACATGGTCCTACTGGAGATCTACAACACTTGGGACGGATAATAAGGGGGGGGACCACCTTATTTTTTGTCTCTCCTTTTCTCTCTTTCTCTGGCTTGTACTCTGAATGGGGTGCAGCGTCCTATTATCGCCAAACTAGTGGAATTAAACGTCCTAAAATCACCAAACTAGAGGAACAAAACAGGAGAGATTCAAAAAGCCCTCCCTCGAAGCAAATAGGGTTCACACCATATGGTTTCCACTTGTGTGTCTCCACCCTCCATTTGTACTCGCCTTTACATCTCCTTATTTGTTCACCAGATACTCTGTTATATACGTGATATGTGCGCGCGCATATCACTTGTGTTCACACATCTATCTTGTACTCTCCTTTTATTACACTCCTTGCACGATCTTTAATTCAAATGTCTGAATTTCGTCATCAATTTCATTAGTGCCAGAGTAGTAAGAGGTCATGTTGTTTGCTGTCAAAATTTCATGATGACACTCAGGTTTCCTTAAGGGGGGATTTCCGCTTGAGGGATTTTTTCTTTACCCTTTTCTCCCTCATGTTTAGCCCCATTGCTTTTGAGATTTTAAGACGTTTGCCCCATTAGTTTGGTGATTTTTAAGAATTTCCGCTCCATTCTGTCAATTTTAAGACCTTTCGTGCCATTTAGGTGTCGATTTTATCCTGGCGAGCGATAGCGAGCCTGTAATTTAAGAGTAATCGGCCTTCGGCCGGGACATTTTTCTACCGAAAAATGTACAAATTTATCTTGAAAGGGGGTCAAGGGGTGAAATTTTAAGATTGCTGGAGGAGTAGGAAACAAACTAGAAACCTCCCCTTAAGCATAATTCTTGAAATATAAAATATCCTAATAAATATTAATAAATATGTTGCATATGATTGTTTAAGCACACATATAACTGGAGAACACTGGTTAGAGATGCTAACCAATATTAATGATGGTGTTGCTCAAACATTTGTTGTTTCAACTATTGCACATTGTAGCGCAATTGTCCATTATGTTCAGTGTGTGATTTTGTTGTTGTTTTGTTTTCCCTTGTTCGGGCTCTGTCTCGAATCGGCCACCCCCAATCTAAACAAATATAGAAGGGATGTGTGCCTGAGTATATAGATAGATAGAGATATGTCCAATGTTACTCCAGGTTGGTGGCTTCAATTTGCTGCCACATTCACTTACTTTCACAGGAATAAGATTTGATTAGGGAAAAAGGTGTTGTTCTAGACGCCTTTCCTCACACTATTACTCAATGCCTATAATCTGTAATCTGTATATTTTCAACTGACGGTAAATTGTATAGTTCCGATCAAGATTTTTCAGTTATTTTGAAGATTTTGTAGTGAAATGTGGTGGTAATTGTATAAACTTGGTCTTAATATGATGCTGAGACATGGTAGTTTCATATTTGTCCTTAACTATCGAGAAATTAGCTGCCAAGGGATTCAAGTTACCGTCAGTTGAAAAGAAACATAGTATAGTTGAAAGAGCGTTCCTTTTGCAGGCTGCGGGACCACATAATCAATATATTCAGATACTTCTTTTGCATGCAAAATGGGTTTATTGAAGGGCCGGGATGATATTTTGCTACTCATTTTCCCTTGATTATCCTTTCATCTTAACATGCATCTATTCAAAACCTAACACTAACTTTGTATAATATCTACTTCATTTGTAGCCTACTTATCTTGGTAGACATTTGTTTACGCTAAATGATGGAAACCAAAATATCTATATGGCGCTCAAACATTAACTATGTGAATAAACACATAAATATATATTTAAACACATATTAATTTCTATTCCCGGCAATAATTGGTATTTTACTATTTCGGCCCTGTCACTCTTTGAAATCTGGTGGAGGCACTCGCTGCAGGCAGTTATGCCTTTTGTCTCCCTCATTCACATAGAAAAAAAAACGTAACGTCGACTGCTTTAAAAAAAAAAAAAAAAAAAAAAAAAAAAAAAAAAAAGTCTCTTGGCAATTCTCACATTTGTTATCGCTTAGACCATTTAGTTTTTAAAATTATGGCAATAGACAATGATGAATGAATATACATATGTAGGGGTGGAAATTATGATAGACACATTTGACGGTATTATTATCCAGACTCAAACATTATCCCGGACTTATGTTCCTGTTAAGCAAATCACATTAGATACTATTGTTTTATTATATTATTATACGAAGTAATAAATAGATCCTGCTTATCATCTAATGTACTACAAATTGCTTGCCAACAGTATATCCTTCCTGCTAAAAGTATCAGCATAACACGAAAACAAAAGGCTCATGATAATTCTCAGACTGATTGCACCTCTCCAAGTCAGTGGGCAACCTTAACTCAGACTTCGCTTCTCATCCGTCTTAGCTTTATCTCTTCTTTCGTCATGTTTTCCTCAGGCATTCATTTCTTCCTTTTTGTTCTAGTTCCTGCAGCTCCACCTACTCCTTCCGATGTACAGTTGCCCACGTTAGTTCTGTTCCTCGTCGTGATCGTATGAGGAACAAATATGAATCAATTGCGAGTGTTTTTTTGTTTCTTCTTTTCTTTGTTTTCTTTTTGTTCCTGCAGCTCACCCTACTCCTCCCGATGTACACCTGATGCCTTGCTCTATCTGATACGTACCTTTCTCTGACTCGAACTTCTCTTAACTGCCTTTAAATTCTCCTCTCATCCATTTTGACTGTATCGCTTCTTTCGTCATATCCGTTTCAGCCTTACATGTATTGTTATTATTATATTATTAATATTGTGTTTTATTATTATTTTTATTAATATTTGTTTTTTATTTTTATTATTATTATTAGTATTAGTAGTATTAGTATTTTTTTCTTCATACAGGTCTTCCTTACTCTCGATGTACACATGATGTCTTGCTATATCTGAAACGTCACTTTCTCTAAATGTAACTTTCCCTCACCCATGTTCATGACTTTCCCCATCTTCACCTTTAACATTCGTTCCTTCTACTTCTTGCAACAGCTGTTTGTGGTATCTTGCTATACAGGTATCAAATACATTCCCTTTATATATTGCACCTAATCTATAGTCGGTTTCATTTCACTTGGCGGTAAATTGGATCCTTTAGCAGCTAATTTCTCGATACGTCATGGGATAATATGAAACGACTATATATCTACATCATAATAAGACCAAGTTTATATATGTAGCACCATATTTCACAACACAATCTTCAAAATAACCGAGAAATGTTGATGGGAACTTTGCAATTTACCGTCAGTTGAAAAGAAACAGACTATAAATTATCTAATTTATCGTCCATCTGTCTTTAAGTTCTCTCCTCTTTCATTATCTTCTCCTACGGCATTCATTTCTTGTCTTCCTACTTCCTCTTGATCCTGCAGCCATTCCTCTTCCCAGCGTGCATGTTTTACCTAACCTACTGTAACTATATCTAATGTATCTTCCATATATCTTCAAGTTCTCTCCCATTTCATTATCTTCTCCGGCATTCATGTCTTGTGTTTCTTCTTCCTCTTGCTCCTGCAGCCATTCCTCCAGCACCTGATACCTTGTTATATCTGATACGTCACTCGCCTTTGCCTCTGCTCCTTCATCTTCCTTGCCTTCTACCTTCTTATCGCTCGTACCTACAACTCTTCCCTTTTCTCAGTTTCTCGTTTCTCCATTCTACTTTTGCTTGTTCTGCTTCCACTACTACTACTACTCCCATTGTTGTTCAAAATACTGTGTTTTTCCCTTTCTGATCTACTTCTTCGTTTTAATAATAATAATAATAATAATAATAATAATAATAATGATGATGATAATACAAATAATAAAAATACTAATACTAATAATAATAATAATAATAATAATAATAATAATAATAATTATAACTTTATGTAGCCTTACAAATATACAATATATTACAATATCTTGTACTAGTTCGTTATCAAGGCTGAGCGCATGGCTAGGAGTATATAAACACACACACACACACACACACACACACACACACACACACACACACACACACACGTATATATATATATATATATATAATTTGTGTGTGTGGAGAGAGAGAGAGAGATCACCAAATAATATGCAGCTAGCAATATATATTTAAAAGCGATTCCTCTGCCATGCCCTACGGAGCTGTGTTGTTGCGAACAAGTGAAGGGCAAGCCCTGAGTGACCGCCAGTCAGATTATCGACCTCGTACAGGTAACTGGCAGGTGGATATACAGTAGTCTACTATATTCCAGCTGACGGTAAATTGCCATGTTCTTATCTTGTTTATCCAGCTATTGCGAATATATTGTATAGGAATATGCAGTTGATTATGAAAACTTTGCATAAATATGAGACAGGGACTTAGTTGTCTCATATATTTTTATTAAATATCGATAAATCAGTTGCTAAAGAATTTAATTTACCGTCAGCGGAAATAATTCCGAGTACAGGATGATAGTGCCCATGTTTCTTGCAGTAGTTTGGTAACTTTTATTGTTTCCTAAATGATAACCTTTTATTGTTTACTAAATGATAACCTTTTATTGTTTACTAAATGATAACCTTTTATTGTTTACTAAATGATAACCTTTTATTGTTTACTAAATGATAACCTTTTATTGTTTACTAAATGATAACCTTTTATTGTTTACTAAATGATAACCTTTTATTGTTTACTAAATGATAACCTTTTATTGTTTACTAAATGATAACCTTTTATTGTTTACTAAATGATAACCTTTTATTGTTTACTAAATGATAACCTTTTATTGTTTACTAAATGATAACCTTTTATTGTTTACTAAATGATAACCTTTGGATAGTTAATATGTATTGTATTAGTGTATGCCTACTAATGATGTAATAAGTTACTTCTAATATTTGGCTATATATTTAGTTATATATTATTGTCATGCAATAAGAAATACGAATATATATAATTCATGTGTGGCATTCATTTGTCTGTATATTTAGCTGATTCCTCTGTTTTCACTCAAAGATTGTATAAGTTTGAAGAAGAGTGGACTGGCTTTTATTCAATGTGTCTTCTTATATTACCCAATGTTGCGTTATATTTCCGATACGCGCTCTCTCTCTCTCTCTCTCTCTCTCTCTCTCTCTCTCTCTCTCTCTCTCTCTCATTCCCTTATATCACCACCACAGGGTCTGAAGCTTCAATGGCCGGCTAAACGTCTTCCACTTGTCTGGAATTAATCTTCCAGACGCCTTGAATATCAATTAATTCCGTGCCCTCCATCGCTAGTGCTACCTCTCTCTCTCTCTCTCTCTCTCTGTCTCTCTCTCTCTCTCTCTCTCTCTCTCTCTCTCTCTCTCTCTCTCTCTCTCTCTCTCTCTCTCTCTCAGAATATTCACCATTGAGAAAGACGCTAGAAAAGACTAACTTGGGAAAATATTTGGCTGCTCTGATAATCACTGACCCAACTTTCCCAAGCAGTCCATTTAAGTAAAGAAGAAAGCCCAAACATTATTGAGCTATATTGTTTTACGAGTTGTTGTTGTTGTTCCCCAAGCTGCCTGGCCGAACAGCCCCAAGGCCCCGAGCAAGGCCAAGGCCATAACCGAGCACATAACACAGAACGAGTTTTACGAGTTACTTTATATACTGAAGCCAGGATATTTACTTTGCGTTGGAAACATAATTATGGACTAAGAGGTCATCTCCTTGATATCTTTAAAATACTAAATGAGTTTGGCAAAGTGGATTATAACAAGATAGTTACCATCAACATGGATACAATAAGAAATCATGGTTCGAAGTTGGATTTGGCAATATTTAACGTTAGTATATGTTAAAACTATTTCACATAAAAGATCTGTACTTCCTTGAACAAACTTCCCTCAGAAGGTGTATACTGTAGAAGAGTTTGAGAAGAAAATAACATTTTGCACAACCAGCAATGAAAATACTGCGCTATGCAGTCTCTCTTCTTACACCAAGAGTATCTCCCAGGAATAGACCGCAAGATCTTTGAGATTCTAGCTATTCCTTGTATCTCCTTTGAATTTGTCCTTACACTCATTTGAATTTGTCCTTGCACTCCTTTGAAGTTGTCCTTACACTCCTTTGAATTTGTTCTTACACTCCTTTGAATTTGTCCTTGCACTCCTTTGAATTTGTCCTTGCACTCCTTTGAATTTGTCCTTGCACTCCTTTTTCTTCCTTGGTCTTCCTTGTTATTCATAGCCGTTTTCTTTACATCATTCTTCTTAGCTATTATTATCGTTAATCGACATTCTCCTTCACAGTTCCTAATATTGAACGTCTTTGTCTTTAATCTCCCTCTCCAATCGCTTCTCTTTTGTTTTGTCCCTCTTTTTGTTCTCTCGTTCTATCGATGTTGTGTTCTGGTTTTAAGCTGCTTCAACTACGCGACACACTTTAAAGTATTGATCATTAGCCTTGCCCATATTCTGCACTTGCACCTCTTAAAAATATGTATGTAGTTTAGAAAGGACCTCCACAGATTGTTACAAAGTCGCATAAAATCGTCTAAATAGAGCCAGAAGAACATGCAAAAACGTCACCCGACCTAAATGGTTAAGGGGAGGTCTCCACTTGAGGGATTTTTTTCTTGACCCCTTTCTCCCTCATGTTTAGCCCCATTGCTTTTGATATTACAAAACGTCTGCCCCATTAGTTTAGCGATTTTAAGAAGTTTCACCCCATATTAAGACCTTTCGTGCAATTCAGGTGTCGATTTTATCCTGGCGAGCGATAGCGAGCCTGTAATTTAAGAGGAACCGGAAACATTTTCTACCGAAAAATGTACAAATTTATCTTGAAAGGGACTCAAGGGGATGTAATTTTAAGTTTGATGGAGGTCTAGGGAACAAACTAAATACCTCCCCTTAATGTTAGTTAATTTAGCTTTCACTTATCACCCTTTTTCTCTTCTTCCTATCTTCACTGATCTGTTCTAGCCTTCCATATTATATTTGGTCTCTTCTTCGGTTACATGATATTTTGTGCATATTCTCGCATTATATTTACCCTTTCGCTTACTTCTTGCCACTTACATGACGTGCTGTGGTGTATCTCTTCTCCCGTTTGGTAGCACCTATACACAATACTTTAATTTTCCTCGGATTCATTATTCTTGTTTTCATTCTCTTCGTATTATTTAGTTATTAGTGTTGGTTGGTTTGTCTAGAGCCACTTTACCACCCTCCTATTTATATTTATATTACACACTGATCTACTCTTTCATCTCGTAACTTAGACTGTATCTTATCCTGATTGTTAAGGGGAGGTATTTAGGTTGTTCCATAGACCTCTATCAAGCTAAAATCTACACCCCCTAGATCCCCTTTCAAGATAAATTTGTACATTTTTCGGTAGAAAAATGTCCCGGCCGAAGGCCGGTTCCTCTTAAATTACAGGCTCGCTATCGCTCGCCAGGAAAAAATCGACACCTAAATTGCACGAACGGTCTTAAAATTGACAGAAATTGGGCGAAAGTTCTTAAGATCGTCTAACTTATCTCCAAATCTTAACAGCATTGGGGCTAAACATGAGAGAGAAAGGGATTCAGAAAAAAATCCTCCAGGTGGAAATCTCCCCTTAAGTTAGGTCCAGTCAGTAATAGTTTGCATGGGTGCATTTTATATGGTCTTGATCATTGTTATTTGTCATCACTCTTCCCGTATGTCTTACCTTCCCTCGGTAATCTATTCTTTGTGTATCTTACCTGCCTTCACTAATCTATTCTTTGTGTATCTTACCTGCCTTCACTAATCTATTCTTTGTGTATCTTACCTGCCTTCACTAATCTAGTGTGTGTGGTTTTCCTTCCTTCACTAAACAATTCATTCCCCTTTTAATATATTCCTCCTCTCTTCCCGATCGGTAAGCCCGATCGGCCATGTTTTCTTCCGGGAGTTTAGTCGACATTACCTGGCTATCTCTTCCTAATCTGTCTCTCCTGGCTTATCTGATGATCGTCTCCGCCCTCCGGTACAAGGGCGAGCTCTCCTTATGTGTAGCTCCTGCATTGGTATCCCTTACACTGTATCCGCCCTACTTGCCTCTCTCATACCTACACACGTACACACACTAATACACGGTCACGCAGGCAACCCACATTCGCATAAAACCACACACACACACACACACACACACACACACACACACACACACACACACACACACACACACACACATACATACACACACACACACACACACACACACACACACACACACACACACACACACACACACACACACACACACACACACATATACACACATACACACATACACAGCCCGTAGCCTAGTAGGTAGAGCTCTCGTCTCACACACGAGGGGTCGGGGGTTCAATCCCCGGCCGGGCGGAGACAAATTGGGCTTGTCTCCTTTCATGTGTTAGCCTCAGTTCACCTAGCTGTAAATAGGTACCTGGAATAAGTGGACGACGTTGTGACGTCCCATCTGGGGTTGGCAAAAATGGTACAAGGCGAGATGGGTATCATATGGTTCACCTAAGCTGATGGCTACCTAAGCCTTCGGGCGAGACGGTACCGTCTATAGTGAGAATGGTACCATACAGATCCACCCTAAGCCTTCGTTTCCGATGTCGCCAATTGGCTAAAAATACAGACTACACACACATCCACAGCCATTCCAACGATACATATAACACCTACACATATAGGAGGCGGGAAATAACGAGCATGCTCACTCCCGCAATACAACTAGAGTAAGTAACTAGAGTAAGTACACACACACACACACACACGGTAGCCGAGTGCGCTTAATCACTGTATTGTGAGTGGTGGCTTAGGTGTCGTGGGCTTGATCCCACGCGCCGGCAGGGGAAGTTTCTCTCAAAACTTTCCATGACCGTGAAGGCTAGGTCTAGACTCTAGACGAACCAGTCTCTGGGGACACACAACATCTCTTGCCCAAATCCTACTCCCTAGGGTGTTCTCGTTAGCAGCCAGGATCAGTCTGTTGATCCCTTAGGAAGAGATCTAGGTTAAGTGTGTATTTCCTGACAAATTTACTTCCAGAGGGGCAGGTTCAGAATTCGTTGTGATTGGTTAGGGTTTTTACAGTATTTCAGTGTGTATTTATCGTATGTATAGTTTGGACTGTGATACAATTTACGAAATGTTTTGTCAATTTGTGTCATGTATTAATTGCTTGTACAAACAAAATGTGTGTTCTCTTATGCTAGGCCAGTGGTTCATTAAATAGAGAACCGTATATAAACAAGCTTTGACATGGATCTTATGAATTCCTTTTCGGGGATAAGTGCTGAGTAAATAATACGAAAACAGTAGGTATCAAGAACATGCAAAGATTAGTAGTGGTTAGAAACTTTTATGATTTAAAATGTAAGTACCAAATTGAAGTTTACTTTGAAAGAAAATTTTGATATTAGTACGACAAAGTTTACAGACAGACAGAGAGAGAGAGAGAGAGAGATTTGATTTTTTATTTTGCCCCGAGGGGCGAGTGTATTGAGCAGCGCCCCCCATCCTGTGAGGGGACAACCACTAGTAAGGCGATACATACTGCTCAAAGAGCCATTATTCCACTGAAACAACAGCATCGTCGTCTGGTTACATCCATATTTGTGTTTATAAGTCAGGTTGAAAACACAAATATGAATGTAACCAGACGACGATGAGAGAGAGAGAGAGAGACCGCTAGGTGGAGGGGACAGGCAGGCAGGCAGGCGTGGGTGCTCTCTCTATTGTTCGCTAATGGTACACTGATCAATCTTTGAGTGGTATTAAGAGACTTTGGTCGACCCCAGCTCACTTCTATCTGTACATTCTCTCTCTCTCTCTCTCTCTCTCTCTCTCTCTCTCTCTCTCTCTCTCTCTCTCTCTCTCTCTCTCTCCTTCCGTTCTATCGGGAATGCCATCTCTACTAGAATTAAGTCCTAACCACCTCGTTTGGATCGTAAGGTCTATGTGGCCAGTAAATCTATGTATATCTTCCTCTCTCTCTCTCTCTCTCTCTCTCTCTCTCTCTCTCTCTCTCTCTCTCTCTCTCTCTCTCTCTCACTATTAATGTTAGAAATCCATATCAAAATACTCCCTCCCCGTCAGTGGCAGGGAGGTTCTGAGGTTGACGTGCACTGGCTGTTATTTATAAGTCGATGCTGAAGGTCGCAGCAGTCACTCAGGGTTATAAAATAAATGATATGCTGGATATATAATTTCCGTTACCAGTAAAGCTCGATATGCAACGTCTTCAATTGCACTTCAGGGGAGGTTTTTAGTGTTCCTGCGACCTCCATCACACTTAAAATTGCACCCCCTAGACCCCCTTTCAAGCTAAATTTGTACATTTTTCGGTAGAACAATGTTCCGGCCGAAGGCCGGTTTCTCTTAATATTACAGCTCCCTATCGCTCGCCAGGAATAAATGGACAGCTAAATGGCACGATAGGTCTTAAAATTGACAAGGAAATGGAACTGAAAGTGTTAAAATCGGCAAACTAATGGGCCGAACGTCTTAAAATCTGAAAACTAATGGGGCTAAACACGAGGGTGAAAGGGGTCCAGAAAAACGACCCCTCTTCCCTTATAAGTCGATGCTGAAGGTCGCAGCAGTCACTCAGGGTTATATATATATATATTATTATTAGCTCGATGTGTAAGGTCTTCAAATTGCACTTGAGTCGGTGCTACGCGGGGTATTTTATTCAGGTTGTTGCTGCTTGTTAATAGATGTTGACGATTCATCTTTATTCGGCTTATTCCACTTAAGGGGAGATTTCCACTTGAGGGATTTTTTTCTTTACCCCTTTCTCCCTCATGTTTAGCCCCATTGCTTTTGAGATTGTAAGACGTTCGCCCCATTCGTTTGGCGATTTTAAGAACTTTCACTCCATTTATGTCACTTTTAAGACCTGTCGTCCCATTTAGGTGTCGATTTTTTCCTGGCGAGCGATAGCGAGCCTGTAATTTAAGAGGAACCGGCCTTCGGCCGGGAAATTTTTCTAACCGAAAAATTTACACATTTATCTTGAAAGGGGGTCAAGGGGGTGTAATTTCAAGCTTGATGGAAGTCTAGGAACACACTAAAAACCTCCCCTTAAACCAATGACACAGTTCGATATACTCATTCTACGGATGAGTTGGTACCAAGTGTCGATGATGGTCGTATGATCAAGTAAGTAATCCAAGTTAAAGTCAGCCAAGACAGGGTGAAATAAATACCCAGGATCGGCAGCTTGTAAAAATCTCCTCCACACTCTCTCTCGTCCAGTGTATGCCTTATATTGGTTACCAAGTAGACAGAATACGCTGTACAATGGGCATTACTAAATATATTTCCTAAAGTTGGAATGAACTCGAATCATTGGTCTTGCCATTGGACTGGTAATCCAATGGACCTGAGTTCGAAGCCCGATATGTCAATGGGAAGATATTATTGGGATGGAATTTGTGCTGTACCTAGTATCAGTGTATTACCACAAAGCCCACCGAAATGCCAACAAAATACCCTCATTGTTCCCTGATTGTATGAATATTCCTATATTCAAAATATGCTACATGGGTGCAATGCCTAGTGAGTTAATTGCTCAATAGGTGGCATTCTGAGAGTGAGGGTCCGAGTCTAAGGGGTAGGCCAGTGAACCACAGAGGCGAAGAGGCTTCAGAGATGGGGCTGCTTTGGGCCGTGATGGGTGCTTCGCATGTCTCACTCCCTAGACTGGAGCGAGACCTCACGGGCTTCACCGTGTTGAGCGGTAGAATGTACAGTCTCTCAGCTTATGCCCGAGGGGGAGTAATTGAAATATAAAAAAAACAAAAAACAAAATATATATATATATATATATATATATATATATATATATAATCCGCCAAAATCAACACCCTTCTCATGATAGATCCTACCAGGCCCCCTGCCACTCTCGCTAGCCCCCTACTCCCCCGCCGTGTAGCTCACTCCGGTAATGGGGTGTGAGCTGGTAATTGTGGAGTATTGAATGTTGATGAAGAGAGATGGTGGCGGTGGTTGATGGACAGGCAGTGGTGGGGAAAATTGTGATTGATGGTGTTGGTGGTGGATTTGTTGCTGGTATTGGTGGTGGAGGTGATAGTGTTGGTGGTGAAAGAGGTGTTGAGTACAGAGGTGGTGTTGTTGGACTGGTAATAATTGATTGTTGATAAAGAGATATGACTATGTTTGAAAGACAGACAGGCACTGATAGGGAAAATTGTGATTAATGGTGAGACACAGTTGGGGCTTAGGGGAACGTGTTTGTGGTTTACTGATTTAGCTGTCTTCAATATAAATGATTTTGTCCGTTTAGCTATTAATTGCGACTCTCTTTCTCTCACGCACATAGACACACACTTCAACTCCTACACACACACACACACACATACACACAATATCTCTCTCTCTCTCTCTCTCTCTCTCTCTCTCGCGCCTCTCTCTCTCTCTCTCTCTCTAGAATATCACTAAAACTGTCAGAATAAAAGAAACACAACCACAAAAGGCCAACTACATAGCCTACAGCGAATTACAAGGCATTAATCGGAAGTGGTCGGTATAACACATTCACTCACACACTAAGCCTCGGTGTTCGCGGTAAATTCTGGGAACTCTCTCTCTCACTCTCTCTCTTCATTCCTACCGATTTTAAATGTATTAATTCATAGTATTGCAACCTCCATCAGATGATCGCCCAGTCTCTTCTTAAACGTATCAAATTGAATTAAGAAAGAGAGAGAGAGAGAGACTGCGTGCGTGCGTGCGTGTGAGTGAGTGTTGACCTTCTAAGGATCGATGACGTACTTCCTATCTTTTTTCTGGCAGACGATTATTATTTAGATTAGGAAGGGTGAGAGTTTGTGTTTTTTATCTGTGTTTATTTTTTGTTTTATGTTGTTTTTGTGTTTTCCCTGTTCTTGCTCTGTCTTGAGTCGGCTACCCCCAAAATGGGGATTGGGCCTGAGCATATAGATAGATAGATAGATAGGAAGGGTATATGGAAGTCAGAGGGTGGATCGCGATACTCTTTACCCTTTTCATTCCCACAGATCCTTCCTAAGCTGTATACAATCGTCGAATGATGGCCACAATAAACTGTTTAACCCCTTCACTACCATTACGTAAATGTAATCATATTCTGGTTACCATTAGACAATTGTCTTTAGTTTGTAATCTACCTATACGACTCAAATGGGTAAATACGATCTCAATAACCCTCTTAGTAATATAGGTCCTGCTTAAACTGCATAAAAGCGTCTAGTTTTAGCCAGAATCAAAAGTAAAAAGGCGTCATGGTGCTGAAGGGGTTACCCGCGTCATATTCTCAGGGGGTTAATATATACAATCCAAGCAGCTCAATGAAGTATACCATAAGTGATAGTATGAAAAGCCCTTGCCAGTTAAGGAGAGATATCCACTTGAGGGACTTTTTTCTGGACCCCTTTCTCTCTCATGTCTAGCCCCATTGCTTTTGAGACTTTAAGATGTTTGCCCCATTAGTTTGGCGATTTTAAGAAGTTTCACCCCATTTATGTCACTTTTAAGACCTTTCGTCCCATTTAGGTGTCGATTTTTCCTGGCGAGCGATAGCGAGCCTGTAATTTAAGAGGAACCGGCCTCCGGCCGGGAAATTTTTCTACCGAAAAATGTGCAAATTTATCTTGAAAAGGGGTCAAGTGGGTGTAATTTCAAGCTTGATGGAAGTCTAGGAAACACACTAAAAACCTTCTATTAAGGAGGGTGACCTGCTTTTTGTTATTTCTGTCCTTTTCTCTCTATCTCTGGCTTGTATCCATTCGGCCCCATTCAGCCAACTATTTTAAGACTTTTATCCCCATCTAGGTGTCGATTTCTTCCTGGCGAGCGATAGCGAGCCAGCATTATATGAAGTAATCCGGCTTCGCCGAAGACATTTTTCTATCGAAAAATGTACAAATTTAGCCTGCTGTCAAACAAAAATAAAAAATATGCTGGCTCGCTACCGCTCACCAGTAAAAAATGTACACCTGGATGGGGATAAACGTCTTAAAACAGTAGGCTGAATGGGGCCAAATGGATACAAGCCAGAGAAAGATAGAAAAGGATAGAACAAAAACAGGTCACTCCCCTTAAGGGGAAGGTATTTGTTTTGTTTTTTTCTGGACCCCCTTCTCCCTCGTGGTTAGCCTTGTTAGTTTTAAGATGTCCATTAGTTTCGCCTTCGTCCGGGACAGTTTTTTCTATCGAAAAATGTACAAATTTATCTCTAAGGGGTGATTATTTTAAACCATCATTCTAACTGCTGGCTCTCACCGTCATTCTAACTACTCACTCTCACCATCATTCTAACTGCTCACTCTCACCATCATTCTAACTTCTCACTCTCACCATCATTCTAACTGCTCACTCTCACCATCATTCTAACTGCTCACTCTCACCATTCTAACTACTCACTCTCACCATCATTCTAACTACTCACTCTCACCATCATGCTAACTACTCACTCTCACCATCATTCTAACTACTGGCTCTCACCGTCATTCGAACTGCTCGCTCTCACCATCATTCTAACTACTCACTCTCACCATCATTCTAACTTCTCACTCTCACCATCATTATAACTGCTCACTCTCACCATCATGCTAACTACTCACTCTCACCATCATTCTAACTGCTCACTCTCACCATCATTATAACTGCTCTCTCACCATTCTAACTACTCACTCTCACCATCATTCTAACTGCTCACTCTCACCATCATGCTAACTACTCACACTCACCATCATTCTAACTGCTCACTCTCACGATCATTCTAACTGCTCACTCTCACGATCATTCTAACTGCTCACTCTCACGATCATTCTAACTGCTCACTCTCACGATCATTCTAACTGCTCACTCTCACGATCATTCTAACTGCTCACTCTCACCGTCATTCTAACTGCTCGCTCTCACCATCATGCTAACTACTCACTCTCACCATCATTCTAACTACTCACTCTCACCATCATTCTAACTACTCACTCTCACCATCATTCTAACTACTCACTCTCACCATCATTCTAACTGCTCACTCTCACCATCATTCTAACTACTCGCTCTCACCATAATTCTAACTGCTCACTCTCACCATCATTATAACTACTCACTCTCACCATCATTCTAACTGCTCACTCTCACCATCATTCTAACTGCTCACTCTCACCAGCATTCTAACTGCTCACTCTCACCATCATTCTAACTACTCACTCTCACCATCATTCTAACTGCTCACTCTCACCATCATTCTAACTGCTCACTCTCAGTCATTCTAACTGCTCACTCTCATCATCATGCTAACTACTCACTCTCACCATCATTCTAACTGCTCAGTCTCACCATCATTCTAACTGCTCACTCTCACCATCATTCTAACTGCTCACTCTCACCATCATTCTAACTGCTCACTCTCACCATCATTCTAACTGCTCACTCTCACCATCATTCTAACTACTCACTCTCACCATCATTCTAGCTGCTCACTCACCATCATTCTAATTGCTCACTCTCACGATCATTCTAATTGCTCACTCTCACCATCATTTTAACTACTCACTCTCACCATCATTCGAACTGCTCACTCACCATCATTCTAACTACTCACGCTCACCATCATTCTAACTACTCACTCTCACCATCATTCTAACTACTCACTCTCACCATCATTCTAACTACTCACTCTCACCATCATTCTAACTGCTCCCTCTCACCATCATTGTTATGCTCGTCCTCTAATTAATATTTGGTATCAGCAACATCTACTGTATACCGGTACTTGATTTATGTATTTCTAGTGAGATACACAATCATGTTGTTACACTTACCCACCCTATCCTACATCTGACAGACATTAATACAGCACAGAGCGAGTCAAACGTAATGACAGCTGGGACATGACTTAATTGCGCCACCGTACATGATAGAATCCTTTATTCAAATTCATTAAGCCTAGTGATACAAATGTCATATTCATAGAAAACGGTTTTGGCGGGAAATGCGCGACACTTGGGCGTCTTGGCTGGGTACCCAGAAAGGCCAATCAAATCCCCTTCCTTATTTAACTCTAGTGGATCATCATAATTATTTGTACTATCCATAAACAACATACTGGTATTGACTTAGCGGTATAATAGTTTAGTTGATGTTTAAGCAGCACATTTCTTTTATCGTGTGCAAGTGCCCGGGTGAAGAACTATAGACTCTCGCTTGATTCTTAGAGGTGGCGACACTCGGTAAAGACGCTTCGATTTTTCGGTAGTTATTTTTGCTTCTTGTGCGTGATATTCGAGTGCCGGAAGTGCGGGAAGAGGCTAGCGGTGGTGTTTGACGAATAGCGGACGGGCTGAGAGGAGAATCGGAAGGAAATACGCTGAAATGAGGTGAGAAATAGGTGCTATATAAGTAACCCTTTCAGGATACGTTGATGCAATATGTCATTATGTTCTGGCTATTATTAGACAATTGTATGCAGTTTAGGAAAGACCACTAAGAATGAAATGGGTAAAAACTATCGTAATTAATCGATAAATCAGCTGCTAAAGAATTAAATTAAATATCAGCAAGAAAAAAATTACTATAGTTACAAGTTCGTCTAGCTCATTATTTATCAAATGTCGAAAAAGTTAACTTAGCCTCTAAAAAAATGAGTCAAATGCTTGCTCTCACCATCATTCTAACTGCTCATTCTACACATCATTCTATCTGCTCATTCTACCCATCATTCTATCTGCTCATTCTACCCATCATTCTAACTGCTCATTCTATCCATCATTCTAACTGCTCACTCTCGCCATCATTCTAACTGCTCGCTCTCAATATCATTCTAACTGCTCGATCTCACCATCATTCTAACTGTTCATTCTACCCATCATTCTAACTGCCCATTTTACCTATCATTCTAACTGTTCATTCTACCCATCATTATAACTGCTCACTCTTACCATCATTCTAACTGCTCACTATCACCATCATTCTAACTGCTCACTATCTCCATCATTCTAACTGCTCGCTCTCAATATCATTCTAACTGCTCGCTCTCACCATCATTCTAACTGCTCATTCTACACATCATTCTAACTGCTCATTCTACCCATCATTCTAACTGTTCATTCTACCCATCATTCTAACTGCTCACTCTCGCCATCATTCTAACTGCTTGCTCTCAATATCATTCTAACTGCTCGATCTCACCATCATTCTAACTGTTCATTCTACCCATCATTCTAACTGCTCATTTTACCTATCATTCTAACTGTTCATTCTACCCATCATTCTAACTGCTCATTCTACCCATCATTATAACTGCTCACTCTCACCATCATTCTAACTGCTCACTCTCACCGTCATTCTAACTGCTCACTCTCACCATCATTCTAACTACTCACTCTAACTACTCACTCTCACCATCATTCTAACTGCTCCCTCTCACCATCATGGTCATGCTCGTCCTCTGATTAATATTTGGTATCAGCAACATCTATACTTGATTTATGTATTTATAGTGAGATATACAATCATGTTGTTACACTTACCCACCCTATCCTACATCTGACAGACATTAATACAGTACAGAGCGAGTCAAACGTAATGACAGCTGAGACATGACTTATTTGCGCCACCGTACATGATAGAATCCTTTATTCAAATTCAATTAGCCAAGTGATAACTGTCATGTTCATAGAAAACGGTTTTGGCGGGAAATGCGCGACACTTAGGCGTCTTGGCTGGATACCCAGAAAGGCCAATCAAATCCCCTTCCTTATTTAACTCTAGGGGATCATCATAATTAGTTTTACTATCCATAAACAACATACTGATATTGACTTACCGGTATAATAGTTTAGTTGATGTTTAAGCAGCACATTTCTTTTATCGTGTGCAAGTGCCCGGGTGAAGAACTATAGACTCTCGCTTGATTCTCAGAGGTGGCGACACTCGGTAAAGACGCTTCGATTTTTCCGTAGTTATTTTTGCTTCTTGTGCGTGATATTCGAGTGCCGGAAGTGCGGGAAGAGGCTAGCGGTGGTGTTTGAGGAATAGCGGACGGGCTGAGAGGAGAATGGGAAGGAAATACGCTGAAATGAGGTGAGAAATAGGTGCTACAGTATATAAGTAACCCTTTCAGGATACGTTGATGCAATCTGTCATTATGTTCTGGCCATTATTAGACAATTGTATGCAGTTTAGGAAAGACCACTAAGAATGAAATGGGTAAAAACTATCGTAATTAACCCCTTGATCACTCAGTTCCTATTCTGTACCGAAATATGTCTTTAATTAGGAAAATATGATACCAATATAAGGCAGAGACAAAGTAGTTTCATATTTTTCTATTAGGAATCGATAAATCAGCTGCTAAAGACTTAAATTAAATATCAGCAAGAAACAAATTACTATAGTTCCAAGTTCGTCTAGCTCATTATTTATCAAATGCCGAAAAAGTTAACTTAGACTCTTCAAAAAATGAGTCAAATGCTTGCTCTCACCATCATTCTAACTGTTCATGCTACCCATCATTATAACTGCTCACTATTACCATTATTCTAACTGCTCACTATCACCATCATTCTAACTGCTCACTATCACCATCATTCTAACTGCTCACTATCACCATCATTCTAACTGCTCGCTCTCAATATCATTCTAACTGCTCGCTCTCACCATCATTCTAACTGCTCATTCTACCCATCATTCTAACTGCTCATTCTACCCATCATTCTAACTGCTCACTCTCGCCATCATTCTAACTGCTCGCTCTCAATATCATTCTAACTGCTCGATCTCACCATCATTCTAACTGTTCATTCTACCCATCATTCTAACTGCTCATTTTAGCTATCATTCTAACTGTTCATTCTACCCATCATTATAACTGCTCACTCTTACCATCATTCTAACTGCTCACTATCACCATCATTCTAACTGCTCACTATCACCATCATTCTAACTGCTCACTATCACCATCATTCTAACTGATCACTATCACCATCATTCTAACTGCTCGCTCTCAATAGAATTCTAACTGCTCGCTCTCACCATCATTCTAACTGCTCATTCTACCCATCATTCTAACTGCTCATTCTACCCATCATTATAACTGTTCATTCTACCCATCATTCTAACTGCTCACTCTCGCCATCATTCTAACTGCTTGCTCTCAATATAATTCTAACTGCTCACTCTCACCATCATTCTAACTGTTCATTCTACCCATCATTCTAACTGCTCATTTTACCTATCATTCTAACTGTTCATTCTACCCATCATTCTAACTGCTCATTCTACCTATCATTATAACTGCTCACTCTTGCCATCATTATAACTGCTCACTCTCACCATCATTCTAACTGCTCACTCTCACCATCATTCTAACTGCTCACTCTCACCATCATTCTAACTACTCACTCTTACCATCATTCTAACTACTCACTCTCACCATCATTCTAACTGCTCCCTCTCACCATCATGGTCATGCTCGTCCTCTGATTAATATTTGGTATCAGCAACATCTATACTTGATTTATGTATTTCTAGTGAGATATACAATCATGTTGTTAGACTTACCCACCCTATCCTACATCTGACAGACATTAATACAGTACAGAGCGAGTCAAACGTAATGACAGCTGAGACATGACTTATTTGCGCCACCGTACATGTTAGAATCCTTTATTCAAATTCAATTAGCTTAGTGATAACTGTCATGTTCATAGAAAACGGTTTTGGCGGGAAATGCGCGACACTTGGGCGTCTTGGCTGGGTACCCAGAAAGGCCAATCAAATCCCCTTCCTTATTTTAACTCTAGGGGATCATCATAATTATTTGTACTATCCATAAACAACATACTGATATTGACTTAGCGGTATAATAGTTTAGTTGATGTTTAAGCCGCGCATTTCTTTTATCGTGTGCAAGTGCCCGGGTGAAGAACTATAGACTCTCGCTTGATTCTCAGAGGTGGCGACACTCGGTAAAGACGCTTCGATTTTTCCGTAGTTATTTTTGCTTCTTGTGCGTGATATTCGAGTGCCGGAAGTGCGGGAAGAGGCTAGCGGTGGTGTTTGACGAATAGCGGACGGGCTGAGAGGAGAATGTGAAGGAAATACGCTGAAATGAGGTGAGATATAGGTGCTATATAAGTAACCCTTTCAGGATACGTTGATGCAATCTGTCATTATGTTCTGGCTATTATTAGACAATTGTATGCAGTTTAGGAAAGACCACTAAGAATGAAATGGGTAAAAACTATCGTAATTAATCGATAAATCAGCTGCTAAAGAATTAAATTAAATATCAGCAAGAAAAAATTACTATAGTTCCAAGTTCGTCTAGCTCATTATTTATCAAATGCCGAAAAAGTTAACTTAGCCTCTTCAAAAAATGAGTCAAATGCTTGCTCTCACCATCATTCTAACTGTTCATTCTACCCATCATTATAACTGCTCACTCTTACCATTATTCTAACTGCTCACTATCACCATCATTCTAACTGCTCACTATCACCATCATTCTAACTGCTCACTATCACCATCATTCTAACTGCTCGCTCTCAATATCATTCTAACTGCTCGCTCTCACCATCATTCTAACTGCTCATTCTACACATCATTCTAACTGCTCATTCTACCCATCATTCAAACTGCTCATTCTAACTGCTCACTCTCGCCATCATTCTAACTGCTCACTCTCAATATCATTCTAACTGCTCGATCTCACCATCATTCTAACTGCCCATTTTACCTATCATTCTAACTGTTCATTCTACCCATCATTATAACTGCTCACTCTTACCATCATTCTAACTGCTCACTATCACCATCATTCTAACTGCTCACTATCACCATCATTCTAACTGCTCACTATCACCATCATTCTAACTGCTCGCTCTCAATATAATTCTAACTGCTCGCTCTCACCATCATTCTAACTGCTCATTCTACACATCATTCTAACTGCTCATTCTACCCATCATTCTAACTGTTCATTCTACCCATCATTCTAACTGCTCACTCTCGCCATCATTCTAACTGCTTGCTCTCAATATCATTCTAACTGCTCGATCTCACCATCATTCTAACTGTTCATTCTACCCATCATTCTAACTGGTCATTTTACCTATCATTCTAACTGTTCATTCTACCCATCATTCTAACTGCTCATTCTACCCATCATTATAACTGCTCACTCTTGCCATCATTCTAACTGCTCACTCTCACCATCATTCTAACTGCTCACTCTCACCATCATTCTAACTGCTCACTCTCACCATCATTCTAACTACTCACTCTCACCATCATTCTAACTGCTCCCTCTCACCATCATTGTCATGCTCGTCCTCTGATTAATATTTGGTATCAGCAACATCTATACTTGATTTATGTATTTCTAGTGAGATATACAATCATGTTGTTACACTTACCCACCCTATCCTACATCTGACAGACATTAATACAGTACAGAGCGAGTCAAACGTAATGACAGCTGAGACATGACTTATTTGCGCCACCGTACATGTTAGAATCCTTTATTCAAATTCAATTAGCCAAGTGATAACTGTCATGTTCATAGAAAACGGTTTTGGCGGGAAATGCGCGACACTTGGGCGTCTGTTGGCTGCGTACCCAGAAAGGCCAATCAAATCCCCTTCCTTATTTAACTCTAGGGGATCATCATAATTATTTTTACTATCCATAAACAACATACTGATATTGACTTAGCGGTATAATAGTTTAGTTGATGTTTAAGCAGCACATTTCTTTTATCGTGTGCAAGTGCCCGGGTGAAGAACTATAGACTCTCGCTTGATTCTCAGAGGTGGCGACACTCGGTAAAGACGCATCGCTATTCCGGTAGTTAATTTTGCTTCTTGTGCGCGATATTCGGGTGCCGGAAGTGCGGAAAGAGGCTAGCGGTGGTGTTTGACGAATAGCGGACGGGCTTAAATGAGAATCGGAAGGAAATACGCTGAAATGAGGTGAGAAATAGGTGATATATAAGTAACCCTTTCAGGATACGATGACGCAATCTTTCATTTGTTCTGACTATTATTAAACAATTGTATGCAGTTAAGGAAAGACCACTAGGAATGAAATGGGTAAACACTATGGTAATTAACCCCATGAGTGAATTATGACGCGTTTTGACAGTTTATGCTGGCTACTATTAGACGACTATATTATAATGGTGTGTGGTGTGGATATGGTGAGAGTTACAAGGAATAATATATCAGAGACCTTGCGGTCCATTCCGAGGAGACACTCTAAGTAGAAGGAGAGAGACTGTTTAATGCACCACACTTCTAACAGAGTGTGCCAAAAATTATATACTCTTTTCTTGAACTGCTCTACTGAAGAACTATTTACAATTTCGGAGGGAAGTTTGTTCCAGGTAGATTTTACATGTGAAAAAGTGTCCACAATACTAGCGCTAAACCTTTTCAATTCTAATTTCCAGCCATGGTTGTGTGTTGTATTTTTATTGAGGCTAAACATTTTGTTATAATCCACATTGTCAAACCCATTAAGTATTTTAAACACTTCAATGAGCTGACCTCGTAGTCTGCGTGTCTCAAACGGGAAGAGATGAAAAGCTCTCAACCGGTCCTCATAGCTCAGTCTTCTAAGCAATGGAAGAAGCCTTGTAGCCCTAGCTTGTACTCTTTCAGGTCGCTCTGGAGACCAGAATTGAACAGCTTTCTCCAGGAGAGGCCGTATCAGAGCGTTGTAAAGTGTGAGGACTATTTCCTTATTTCTATACTTAAATTACCTCTTAATATAGCCCAATAATTTTTTAGCTTTCTTCTCTACTTCAATGCACTGCTTGGAAAACTTTAGGTAACTACTAATCAGAACACCCAAATCCTTTTCCAAGTTTATATATATATATATATATATATATAATATATATATATATAATATATATATATATATATATATATATATATATATATATATATATATGTATAATTTTTATATGACTGCAGTATGTTTTGTTCTGGATATATGACAATTGAAAATGTGTTCGTCTGACACTGATTTCTATTAGTTTATAGAAATGATGCAAAGCAGTGCATCAGTTTTCAGCTGATGATAAATTGACATTTACCCTTCTTGATTACTCAGTTCCTATTTTGTACCGAAATGTGTCGTTAATTAGGAAAACATGCAGTTAATATGAGGCAAAAAACATAATAGTTTCATATTTATATATATAGTTGAAAAATCAGCTGCTAAAGAATTAAATTAAATATCAGCTGTAAAAATATAGACTAGTTTCCAAGTTCGTCTAGCTCATTATCTATCAAATGCCGAGAAGGTTAACTTAGCCTATTCAAAAAATTAGTCAAATGCTCGCAATTATTCAGCCAGATAAATTAGTGACGTTCCTTGACTATATATTGGGACTTCAGTAAACAGTTGCCACAGATTACTAGACCGCATCGTTCACCAACAGCACTGACGTCTGCCACTCTTATATATAGGCTATACGGTATATATATATATATATATATATATATATATATATATATATATATATATATGATATCTTAAAACTTTACTTGTCATTAGTGAGACCCCATATGGATTATGCTGTTCAATTTTGGTGTCCTTATTACAGAATGGACATAGATTCATTGGAGAGAGTACAACGTAAAATGACAAAAATGATCCATAATATTAGAAATCTTCCGTATAAAGAAAGGTTGAAGAAATTAGGCTTACATTCGTTAGAGAGACGCAGAGTTAGAGGGGATATGATAGAGGTGTTCAAGTGGGTTAGTGGGATTAACAAAGGGGACATGACAAATGTACTAAAGCTCAGTGATAGCGAAAGAACTCGTACCAATGGTTTCAAATTAGATAAATTTCGTTTCAGAAAAGATATAGGCAAATATTGGTTTGGTAACAGAGTTGTAGATGGGTGGAATGGACTACCAAGTTCTATAGTGGGATTAAAAACGATAGGGAGCTTTAAGATAAAATTGGATAAGCATATGGACGAGAAGGGTTGGGTGTGAAGGGGGATCAGCAGGGTTGGGCCAATCAGCGCTCTGCAGACCCCCGTAATCCTGCGTTAATCTCTAACCGGTTTGGTAAGATGATCCTCAGGGTATTAGAGTGTTGAGCCTATAATTGGGCTTTGTAATTGGGGTTGTGTGGGACAGGGATCTGCCTTGCTTAGGCCAATCGGCTTTCTGCAGACTCCCATTTTCTTATGTTCTTATGTTCTTATATATATATATATATTTTTTTTTTTTTTTTTTTTTTTAGCAAGTGCCTCCCTCAGAGTTCAAAGAGTGACAGGGCCAAAATCAAGGGACGTTCGAGCCTCATAGGAAGAGGGAAAGACTGATTCCGGGAGAGAGTTCTTGCTTTGTTTATGACTCTTACCGCCCTTATACCGTCTCTCTGCAAGGCTCATCTTATAAAACTACCCACTTCACCCCTTTCACAGCCACTTCTTTCACCGCGTCTTCATCCCTCTTACCTGCACCCCCCCCCCCCTCCCCCCCTTCCTACTTCCACTCAATGTTAAGGGGAGATGGGTCGCTTTTCTGGTCCCCCTTCTTCCTCATGTTTAGCCCCATATGTTTTCAGATTTTAAAATGTTTGCCCCATTAGTTTGTGGATTTTGAGACCTTTCGCCCCATTTCTTTGTCAATATTAAGACCTTTCGTGCTATCTAGGTGTTAATTCTTTGTCCTGGCCTGTAATTTTGGAAGAACCGACGTTCGGCTGGGACATTCTTCTACCTAAAATGTACAAATTAATCTAAAAGGGGGGTCTAATGGATGTTTTTTTTTTTTTTTTTTTTTTTTTTTTTTTTTTTTTTTTTTTTTTTTAAGTTTGATGGAAGTCTAAGGAGGAAATTTTAAAAAATAATAATAAATATATGAAATCATCGACCAAAAAATAGACCCATCCCCCTTAATAGACCCTTCCCCCTTAATAGTCCCTTCCCCCTTAATAGTCCCTTCCCCCTTAATAGACCCTTCCCCCTTAATAGACCCTTCCCCCTTAATAGACCCTTCCCCCTTAATAGACCCTTCCCCCTTAATAGACCCTTCCCCCTTAATAGACCCTTCCCCCTTAATAGACCCTTCCCCCTTAATAGACCCTTCCCCTTAATAGACCCTTCCCCCTTAATAGTCCCTTCCCCCTTAATAGACCCTTCCCCCTTTAATAGTCCTTGCGTCTATTCGTATATTTATATTAAATTATTAAAAATAACTTTAATACTATTTGGTCTCCTCTGTTAAGGTTTTCTCGCACTACAAAAACTGAAGAGACTACCTCAACTTCAGTGACGCAAAGGGAATTTTCATATAGCCGAAATAGGTAAATACGTAATTAGGTAAATAGGTATGCATAGCACTTGATAAAAATGATACATGTCATGATATTTGCCTGGAGATTGTGATAATATCGTGTGGGCGATCATTTGCAGTTACATGATTAAAAGGAAGCTCCGAGTCACCTGAACGAAATCTGTCAGAATACAAGGCACACAATAAATGTACGCAGGGAAGCAGATTGGTCATGCATATATACGTGACTCATGCTAAGGGGGAATTGGGCTTAAGGGGAGGTATTTAGTTTATTCCCTAGACCTCCATCAAGCTTAAAGTTAAACCTCCTTGACCCCCTTTCAAGATCAATTTGTACATTTTTCGGTAGAAAAATGTCTCTGCCGAAGGCCGATTCCTCTTAAATTACAGGCTCGCTATCGCTCGCCAGGAAAAAATCGACACCTAAATGGCACGGAAGGTCTTAAAAGTGACATAAATGGGCCGAAAGTTCTTAAACTCGTCAAACTAATGGGGCGAACGTCTTAAAATCTCAAAAGCAATGGGGCTAAACACGAGGGAGAAGGAAGTTCGAAAAAAAATCCCTCAAGTGGAAACCTCCCCTTAATTATTTGCTCATTAATGTATCCTTTTATTATTATTTTTATTATTTTAGTTTTCTCGCTAGACCACCATCAAGGTTAAAAATAAACACCCCTTGGATCCTCCTTCAAGATATATATGTACATTTTTCGATCGCCAGGAAAATGATCGACACCTAAATGACACGAAAACTCTTAATAGTGACGAAGAAATGGGGCGAAAGATCTTAAAATCGCCAAACTAATGAGCCTAACGTCTTCAAATCTGAAAACGAATGGGGCTAAACATGAGGAAGAAGGGAGACCAGAAAAGCGACCCATCTCCCCTTAAGTTGGAAATGCTATCTCTTCCTCCACACGAGAAGTTCAATCATATACATCTGCCACCGCTACACTGGCAAACATATATAAATTATTAAAGATAGTGGCCTTACCAACACGCATTCTCTCTCTCTCTCTCTCTCTCTCTCTCTCTCTCTCTCTCTCTCTCTCTCTCTCTCTCTCTCTCTCTCTCTCTCTCTCTCTCCCCTTTTATCTTCTTTTTCTCTTCTTTTTTCTCTTTTCTTCTCTTCTCTTCTTATTTTGTTCTTTTCTTTTCATTTGTTTCGATTTTTTCTTTTTGTTCTCTCTCTCTCTCTCTCTCTCTCTCTCTCTCTCTCTCTCTCTCTCTCTCTCTCTCTCTCTCTCTCTCTAGCTGTGCCTTTCGTGTAGTGGTCTGTCTGGATGATGAAGTAGGAATGTAGGAGTGCTGTGCTATGAGTGCTTGCTTGCCTTTGTGTGTACTTATGCATGTGTGTGTGTGGAGAGTTGTGAGTGTGTGTGTGTGTGTGTGTGTAGAGTTGTGAGCATCTGTGTGTGTTTGTGTGTAGAGTTGTGAACGTGGGTGTTTGTGTGAGTGTGTGTCTATGTATGTGTAGAGTTGTGAGTGTGTGTGTGTATATGTAGGTGTAAGTGCATGTGTGTGGTTAAGCTTGTGTAAGTGGATGTTTCTGTGATTGTATTTCCTTCTATAAGTGTTTTCCTTAAAAGTAGGCCAGAAATCGTGGCTCCTAACCTCTGTAAGTATGTAAGGACTGAAGCAAAAGAGCTGTAAAATGCCATACTCATTTCCTGGTTAAATCTTCCCAAATGATAGAAGTATTAGGTCAATTACGCTAGTCACCTTGGAGTCATAAGAGGTTAAAGTCTGGATTGTTGGCTTACTTTTATTGATCAAGGTATATATCTAGGAAAATATAATCCATTATTAATATGGGTATCGGTGTAGGTGTGTACTGTGGGTGCATGAGGTTGGATGGAATTGTGTATAATATTCTCTGCTAATACATAATAATACATAATAATACTAATACATACTAATAAGATATAGCAATGGTTGAAACTCTAAAAGTAGGACATGACATTTGTTGGTAATCATTCGAGTAAATATATGTGTGTGTGTGTGTGTGCATATGCATGTGTGTATATATTATATATGTATATTTATGATAGTTTGCTTTCAGACACTTCCGAAGGTTGTATTATATATTAACAAGTGTTTGGTGCAGGTGTGTGTGTATGTGTGTGTGTGTGTGTGTGTGTGTGTGTGTGTGTGTGTGTGTGTGTGTGTGTACAAAGGAGTACAAAGGAAATCAAGCAACAACAGATCTAGTGACCCTTCTAGGCTGCTTGTCCTCCAAAACACTGAGGATCAAGTGTCCAAACAGTGGTTTAGAGTGGGTAAGGGAACATTGGAAAGGGAACTACTGCCCTGGAACTAATGTCCGTGGCAGGATTAGGAAGTTAGTAGGGGACAGATGGGTTAATAACTGAGGGGGGGATAAAATTAAGTTATTCATTTACAAACGCAGTCAGTCGCGGGTTTGATGCGAGATATTTGTCTAAGCGGAGTTTAAATGAATCAACGGTGCTGCAGTCTATAACTCTCGGGGAAGCCCATTCCACAAGTTGACAACTCGATTGAAGAAGAAATTCTTAGATTCGTGTGAGTTAAAAGATTTACCAATAATTTTGCAACCGTTTCCCCCTCGTGTAATTAGATTGGTCGATAGTGAAGTACTTACTACAGTTCATATTGTCGATGCCTTTGATGATTTTGAACACTTGAATTAAGTCACCTCTTAATCTGCGCTGGGTTAAAGGAAATAGGTTTAATTCACTAAGACGCTCTTCGTATGGTTTGTTCTTTAGGCTAGGTATCATTTTGGTAACTCTACGTTGAACTCGTTCTAGCTTGTTTATATCTTTTTGGTAATAAGGGCACCAGGATTGAACGCAGTATTCCAGAAGAGGGCGGACTAAGGAATTGTAAAGGGTTAGGATAACTTCTTTGGATTTATGCTCAAATGACCTGCCTATAAAGCCAATTATTTTGTTTGCCTTCTTAACAACTTCTGAACATTGTTGACTCGGTTTTAGGTTACTCGATATTGTTACTCCCAGATCGGTTTCTCTGTTTACATTCTTAAGCTGAGTGCCATTCATCGAATAGTTTGCTTTCTCATTTAGGTATCCGATATGTAGTACTTTACATTTATCCGCATTGAAACTCATTTGCCAAATTTGGGCCCAACATGACAATTTATCTAGATTGTGTTGCATATCGTCAACTTGTTCTTTTGAGAGTACGCTATTTGCAATTTTTGTATCGTCAGCAAATTTTGATATTGTACAGGTGAGACCCTCATCTATGTCGTTGATGTAAATTAGAAAGAGAATTGGTCCTAGTACCGATCCCTGGGGTACCCCGCTACTTACATTGGTCCATTTAGATGCCTTACCGTTTATGACTACTCTTTGGTTTCTGTCGCTGAGCCAATTTTCTATCCATTTCAACACACCGTCTTGTATTCCATGCGCTTTTAGTTTTAGCAGTAAACGTTTGTGGGGAACTTTGTCAAAGGCCTTTTGAAAATCAAGGTATATAATATATACAGCTTTACTCTCATCGTAGAGGTTGAGGATATCGTGGAAGAAGTCTAAGAGGTTTCTTAAACAGGAACGTTTTTTACGAAAGCCGTGTTGACTATCTTTAAGTAAGTTATTTGCCTCTAAGTGATTTAAGAGTCTGTCTCTTATGACCGTTTCTAGCATTTTACATACAATTGAGGTTAAGCTAATTGGACGATAGTTGCTGGGTAGGGATTTGCTGCCTTTTTTGAATATCGGTGTTACGTTGGCTAGCTTCCACTGATCAGGCATAGTCCCAGACTGTAAGGATTCATTGAATAACAGTGTCAGTGGTTTGGAGAGCTCATCCTTAGCTTCCTTTAGAACTGTAGGCGAGATTGTATCAGGTCCAGGCGTTTTATTTACCTTGAGTTTATCTAAACAATTCAATACTTCTCTCTCTGTAACGGTGATATTGCTTAGAATATCTGAATTATCAATCTGAATCGGCGATGGTGTAGGGATATCACTGAGGTCTTCTGTTGTAAAAACTGATGCAAAGAAGGTATTAAGGGCATTACTCATTTGTACTTCGTCTTTGGTGTATTCTCCATTTTCATCGACTAACGGTCCAACAGTTGAAGTAACTACTTTTTTCTTTCTGATATAACTATAGAATTCTTTCGGGTTTGTTTTACTTTGATTCGCAACATGTAACTCCAGGGTCTTTTTACTTTGCTTAATTAACTTTTTGGCTTTGCGTCGTAGCTCTACAAATTTCACCCGTTCTTCGTCATTTTGTGAGGCAATCTATCATTAGCAAATTTGTTAGCAAGCAGACAGTCTGAAATATCTTTATTCCACCATTTGGGCTTATCATTATGGCCTGGACGCCATATTTTCGATGGTATGCAGTCTTGCACTGCCTTAAGGTAAGTGGTTGTGAAACACTCCCAAGATGTATTTATGTTGTTATTGTTTGTGTGTGTGTGTGTGTGTGTGTGTGTGTGTGTGTGTGTGTGTGTGTGTGTGTGTGTGTGTGTGTGTGTGTGTGTGTGTGTGTGTGTGTGTGTGTGTGTGTGTGTGTGTGTGTGTGTGTGTGTGTGTGTGTGTGTGTGTGCGTGAGTGCGTGCGTGCGTGCGTGCGTGCGTGCGTGCGTGCGTGCGTGCGTGCGTGCGTGCGTGCGTGCGTGCGTGCGTGCGTGCGTGCGTGCGTGCGTGCGTGCGTGCGTGCGTGCGTGCGTGCGTGTATTTATGATAGTTTTCTTTCAGACACTTCCGAAGGTTGTATTATATATTAACAAGTGTTTGGTGCAGGTGTGTGTGTGTGTGTATTTTTGTGTGGTTGTGTGTGCGTGTGTGTACTGTATAATGTGACCACCTGCCGCATATGTTAGCTCTTTACAGTCAATGCATTTAGGGCTTTTAGAACCGTTTGATTGATAATGAATACCTTGCGTGAGTCATTAGAATATATCTTATGGAGCAGCTGTTGATTCTATTTGCTGTACAGCCAATAGGTAATTCTCTCTCTCTCTCTCTCTCTCTCTCTCTCTCTCTCTCTCTCTCTCTCTCTCTCTATATATATATATATATATATATATAAAAATTATATATATATATATATATATATATATATATATACAGTATATATATATATATATATATATATATATATATATTTTTTTTTTTTTTTTTTTTTTTTTTTCAATCTAGCATAAGTTTTTGTCCTTATTTCTTATCGATCTGTTGATAAGATTGTGTCTATGCCTTAATGTCGACGCACCTATTTTCTATCGTCATTTTTATGATTCCTTGATTTTATATTATTAATTACCATTTGCAGTGTAACATGTCCTTATATTTGTATAATTCAATTATCTATATTCATTTTAATTTAGATTTTGATATAATTTTGATGTATCGTTACCACATTCTGATACTATTACTGTTCCAACTCTCTCTCTCTCTCTCTCTCTCTCTCTCTCTCTCTCTCTCTCTCTCTCTCTCTCTCTCTGGCTCCTCGTTAGTTGTGACGTGGAGGGTGCTGGAGGGAGAGAGTGGAGAGCCTCCTCCTTAAGGGGGTAGTATACTCGCTTTTTATGGACCCCCTTCTCCCTCATGTTTACCATATTGGTTTTGAGGTTTTAAGACGTTCCTTCCATTAGTTTGGCGATTTTAATACCTTTCCCCCCATTTCGTTGTCAATTTCAAGACCTTTCGTGCCATTTAGGTGTCAATGTTTTCCTGGCGAGCGATATCGAACCTTTAATTTTAGAAGGAACCGGCCTTCGGCCGGGAAAATTTTCTACCGAAAAATGTACAAATTTATCTCGAAAGGGGGTCTATGCGGTGCTATTTTAAGCTTGATGGAGGTCTAGCGAGCAAACTCAGAAATACATTTATTAATTAATACATAGACCAAAAACCAAGCACTACCCCCTTAAGGTCCTGATGAGTCACTCTCCTCACCTGTCACTGAGGAGGAGGAGGAGGTGGAGGATAGGAGGAAGAGGAGGTGGATGATAGGAGAGAAGAGGATAAGAGGAAGAGAAGTTTAGGAGAATTAGAACGGTAGAATGATTAGAAGGGTAGGAGGTGGAGGAGAGGTGGGTAGAGGTGGAGGAAGGATAGGAAGTGGAGGATAGGTGGAAGAGTAAGAAGAGGAGGATAGGAGGAGTAGGAGAAGGTGGAAGAATGGAGGATAGGAAGTGGAGGATAGGTGGAAGAGTAAGAAGAGGAGGCTAGGAGGAGGAGGAGAAGGTGGAAGAGGAGTGTAGGGGGTGGAGGATAGGAGGAAGAGTATGACAAAGAGGAGCATACGAGGAAGAAAGTAAGCAACAACATATATCATACACATAATGTTGCTATAGTTACTAGACATGGATGAAATACTTTAAGGGGAGATTTCCACTTGAGGGATTTTTTCTTGACTCCTTTCTCCCTCATGTTTAGTCCCATTGTGTTTCTAATCTTAAGACGTTTGCCCCATTATTTTTACGATTTTAAGAACTTTCAACCCATTTCTGTCAATTTTAAGACCTTTCGTGCCATTTAGGTGTCGATTTTATCCTGGCGAGCGATAGCGAGCCTGTAATTTAAGAGGAACCGGCTTTCAGCCGGGACATTTTTCTACCGAAACATTTACAAATTTATCTTGAAAGGGGCTCAAGGGGGTGTAATCTTAAGCTTGAAGGATATTTAGGGACCAAACTAAAATCCTCCCCTTAATCCAGTACTAGTAAAACATTTAAAATACAAACTGAACTGTACCTAATAAATATTTTTAAGGTACAAAATATTTGACTGTATAGAAATATTATTTATGAACATCCCTGTACTGTATATCCGGCTGAACATCCCGGTACTGTATATCCGGCTGAACATACCGGTACTGTATATCCGGCTGAACATACCGGTACTGTATATCCGGCTGAACATACCGGTACTGTATATCCGGCTGAACATACCGGTACTGTATATCCGGCTGAACATACCGGTACTGTATATCCGGCTGAACATACCGGTACTGTATATCCGGCTGAACATACCGGTACTGTATATCCGGCTGAACATACCGGTACTGTATATCCGGCTGAACATACCGGTACTGTATATCCGGCTGAACATACCGGTACTGTATATCCGGCTGAACATACCGGTACTGTATATCCGGCTGTACATACCGGTACTGTATATCCGGCTGAACATACCGGTACTGTATATCCGGCTGAACATACCGGTACTGTATATCCGGCTGAAGGCCGGTTCCTTCACAATTACAGACTCGTTATCGCTCGTCAAGAAAAACACGACACCTAAAGGACACGAAAGGTCTTAATATTGACAAAGAATTTGGGTGAAAGGTCTTAAAATCGATAAACTAATGGGGTAAACGTCATCATATCTCAAAACTAATGGGACTAAATATGAGGGAAAACGGGTGACCAGAAAAACGGTCCATCTTCCCTTAAAATAAAATAAATACTCGAGTATGTATTTAAATTAAATGTATCAAAGCAGTTCGTCAGGGTGTCGGAATTCTTCAACCAAATGTGTACTACTTTTCAATGCATTCGACTGTACTTCTGCGAGTCACTTCATTCAAGCTTTGTAAAATTCAAGTACACACTTATGCACACACACACACACATACACACAAACATAGACACACACACGCACACACCTAGACACACACATATGCACACACACACACACACACTTATGCACACACACACCTATGCACACACACATACCTAGACACACACACACACACACATACACCTATGCACACACACACACACACACCTAGACACACACAGCCCGTAGCCTAGTAGGTAGAGCTCTCGTCTCACACACCATACACCTAAGCTGATGGCTACCTAAGCCTTCGGGCGAGACGGTACCGTCTATAGTGAGAATGGTACCATACAGATCCACCCTAAGCCTTCGTTTCCGATGTCGCCAATTGTCTAAAAATACAGACTACACACACATCCACAGCCATTCCAACGATACACACACACACCTACACAACGAGCATGCTTACTCCCGCAATACAACTAGAGTAAGTACAACTAGAGTAAGTACACACCTAGACACACACATATGCACACACACACACACACACACACACACACACACACACACACACCCAATGCTATGAATAAGCTCGAGAATATTGGTTATTACGAGAAACGATGAAGAAGCGACCGACAGATAGACAGATAGACAGATAGACAGATAGACAGATAGACAGATAGGACGAAAACAAAACGCTGAGTGTTATTGACAGTTGAGAGGGGGGAAAGAACTGAGAACGAAAATAATAGGACAGGTGAAGGGCGAGGCATATTGATCCTTGAGACTGATCGACTGGAATAGTGTCTCCAGTATTGTGTCTTCTTAGAGTATCTTGGTGGTTTGGCCTAGGAAACTCATTATTCATTAGAGTATATATTAGTACAAAGGAAATCAAGCAACAATAGGTCTAGTGACCCCTCTATAGGCTGCTTGTCCTCCAAAACACTGAGGATCAAGTGTCCAAACAGTGGTTTAGAGTGGGTAAGGGAAAATTGGAATGGGAACTACTGCCCTGGAGCTAATGTCCGTGGCAGGATTAGGATGTTAGTAGGGGACAGATGGGTTAGTAACATAACACATTGTACGTGATCTTTCATATATCTGGGGAAAAAAAAGTAACGTCCTAGTAATATATATATACGCAATAATCCTGGATGAATCTGAGGGGGAATAACATATAGTTATTAATGTACAAACAGTCAGTCGTGGGTTTGATGAAAGATATTTGTCTAGGCGAAGTTCAAAAGAATCAGCGGTTCTGCAGTCTATAACGTCTCGGGGAAGCCCATTCCACAAGTTGACAACTCGATTAAAGAAGAAATTCTTAGATTCGTGTGAGTTAAAGATTTATCAATAATTTTGCAACCGTTTCCCCGCGTGTAATTAGATTGGTCGATACTGAAGTACTTACTACAGTTCATATTGTCGATGCTTTAAATTATTTTGAAAAGTTGAATTAAGTCGCCTCTTAATCTGCGCTGGGTTAAAGGAAATAGATTTAATTATCTGTATTAGAGAAGGTACACCAAGGCAAATAAAACCCTCATTAACCTCTTCTGTACCGGTGACGTTTTTTGTATCTGATTTCAGCTCCATTTAGACGATTATTGTAGCTTAAGAAGGATATATGGTAGCTAAAATTATTGAGATACTCTATAGCTTTTTAATGAGTAGACCTCTTTCTTCAGCTGAATAAAATCGTCTAATAGCAGCAAAAATAAAGTGAAAAGGACGTCATCGATACAAAAAGGGTTAACGACATTATTACAAGACCGTTTCTATCCTCTTCCATACCTATTCAGGTGAAAGGTTTAACACTGGTCTGGCAGCTCAGGAGATAAATATATATAATATTATATGTCACCTAAATTAATTTACCATTAGTCTAGTTTCCGATACCAGAGCATAATATTCCAAAAAATTTGCCAGAAAAATGTTGATCATCGAATGTTGACTATAAAAGCTCTCGTGTGATACCCGCTCAACTCTCGCGATACAGAGGGGTTACTGCCTATTTACTAAGCTTTCAAAAGTGGGGCTAATGAGTGATTGGTGCTTCTCAATGAGTGTGAGCCTGCTTTCTGTGAGCGAACTGTCATGTGTTTTCCTGTCACCTATTTTTCCTGTCTCGAGTCTTTTGCTGATCCTCCCTAAATGAACCAACCAAATTGACCTGTATATATATTTTTTTTGGATCAATTTGTGTACAAATTTCTCGTATTCCAGATATTTAGCAAATACATGCTAATTAGTAATTATTGTTTAAGTTTGTTACCTACAACCGTAATTATCATTATTGCCTTCATTAAAAGTCACACTGTGATGATATACTGTATATTACTTATCCTTGTTAATTTCCAACACCTACTAACAAAATATTTTGCTTTGTTTCCCAAGAAATTAAATTAAATGTGAAGAGTTGAATATTGTCCGACTATTTATAGTTACTTCATACTGACAACAACAAAAATGCTTCACAAATGAGTCTTTGGATTTTGTTTCATCTTTTGTAATAAGTACAATTAGATATAATTATATTTTCAGTTAAAATGCTGTAAAGTAGTCAATGGTTGTATTACTAAACAATTATGTATATTATGTTATTGTATTTGTATAATATATAACATTGTTTTTACAGGTATTGATATACAATATTCCTAATTAATTTGTAATTATATATTGTGGACCTAGAATTCTACGTATAGTATATCTAAATTTCATGTAGTACTACCCACCGTATTATCCACGAAACATATACATATTCGCTTGCTATGTTAAACTATATGTAATCTCGTGGACATAGTGGTTGTGGTGCAGAGTAACTTGTTGGGTGTGTCTTTGATCCCCAGCCGCCATTGTCCCTAACTTACATCACCGAGTGAGTGCCACACACTTAAGGGGGTCCAGGCAGGTGCTTAACACTACCTCAGCCGACGAATTGTGGCTTATTATGACGTATGTATGTATGTATATACTCAGGCACATACCCCATTGCTGTGGGGTGGCCGACACGAGACAGAGCCCGGACAGAAACAACATTTAAAGTTCCTATTCTCAGGGTACGGGACCACTTTCGCGTTCCTTCGCCCCTTTCTCTGTCTCGTGGAGTAGGAGAATTATACAAGGGGAGGAGTATTCCTAGCTTCCCCCATTATGATACTTGTTTGAAGTATTATTGAGAACTGTTATTGTGTTTGCCATTTTCGAGAGATGTAGGCCAACCAAACAGCCTTTGCAGACTTGAAAATGCCCACCAAGACTCCCTTCAAGTTAAATTTGTACATTGTTTCGATATAAAAAGTCTTAGGCGAAGGCCAATTTCTTCTAGGTTACAGGCTTGCTATCGTTCGCCAGAAAAAATCGACACCTGGTTAGGTAAACGTATAATCATTGACAAACTAATGTGGTGAAAACGTCTTAAAATCTTCAAAGTATTGGAGCGAAACCAGTAAGGTCCAAAGCTACTCACTTCGAACCAAATAAGGTTAAAGACACCGCATTTGTTAATCTTATTTATACATACTGTATATATATATAAGGTATTACAGTGGCATTCACAAGCACATTGAAGGAACTACTTAAGGGGAGAAGGGTCGATTAAATTGTTTACTTATTTACTTTAGTTACCTAACGAGCAGAGAAGGCGATGAGGGTAAGCCAAGACACACTCAAAATTACACTCATATAGGCTATACAAAGGGTGAGCCAAGACACACTCAAAGCTACACACATATAGACAAAACTACTCATATATAACAGAGGGTGAGCCAAGACACACTCAGCAACACACATATAATAAAAGTTACACACATATAAACAGAGGGTGAGCCAAGACACACTCAGCAACACACATATAAACAGAAGGTGAGCCAAAAACACACTCAAAGCTAAACTCATATAAACAGAAGGTGAGCCAAAACACACTCAAAGCTAAACACATATAAACAGAAGGTGAGCCAAAAACACACTCAAAGCTAAACACATATAAACAGAGGGTGAGCCAAGACACACTCAGCAACACACATATAATAAAAGTTACACACATATAAACAGAGGGTGAGCTAAAACATACTCAAAGCTAAACTCATATAAACAGAAGGTGAGCCAAAACACACTCAAAGCTAAACTCATATAAACAGAAGGTGAGCCAAAACACACTCAAACACACTCAAAGCTAAACACATATAAACAGAAGGTGAGCCAAAACACACTCAAAACTAAACTCATATAAACAGAAGGTGAGCCAAAACACACTCAAAGCTAAACTCATATAAACAGAAGGTGAGCCAAAACACACTCAAAGCTAAACACATATAAACAGAAGGTGAGCCAAAACACACTCAAAGCTAAACACATATAAACAGAAGGTGAGCCAAAAACACACTCAAAGCTAAACACATATAAACAAAGCTACACTCATATATAAAGAGAAGACACACTCAAAGCTACACACATACATAAACAGACCTATCGAGGCCCTGGACAAGAGAGAGAGGGCAGTACAAAAGACTCGGCCACAAGTGAGTACACAAACTCTGGAGTGGGTGACTCACAGGTAGAGAGAGAGAGAGAGAGAGCGAGAGAGAGCGAGAGAGAGAGAGAGAGAGAGAGAGAGAGAGAGAGAGAGAGAGAGAGAGAGCAACAGTGAGAGAGAGAGAGAGAGAGAGAGAGAGAGAGAGAGAGAGAGAGAGAGAGAGAGAGAGAGAGAGAGAGAGAGAGAGAGAGAGAGGATTACAAGAATTGATGTTTCTAAAAATAACTTTTTTCACTCTAAAGAAAGTGGTCATTGAGCTGGATTACAACTCCCCTGACTTAGGTTAGATTCTAGTATATAAAGGGATATGTTAGATGAAAATCAGTTGTGTTGTACTCAGTTTCAATGTTGTATCAGAGCATAGTTAATGTTATTGACAGCAGACGTGATGTATGGGTATCTATAAAACCGGAATGAGCTATGAATGAGACAGTGTGATAGTGATTGTGACAGATCTGTAGGAAGATTGATGGTGCCGATTAGCCTTACTGTGTTGCTTTCTTTTCAAACAATGTTGTCCTCTACGCTTCGAATGCAAACGCTTGACAGATCCTATGTCTGAAGGGTTGAAATGTACTACCGAAAACATGAGGAACAAGAAGGAGTAAACAAGTAGATACCAGAAGGTACGCAAATTAGTAGAAGAATTTAAAAGCCTGTTCGAAGGGCAGGGCGGCACGGAACACAGCCAGAGTTGAATACATCCCGTCTATTTTCCTTACAGTGATAAAGAACCAGGAAATCAGTGGGTACGAAATGACACTACCGAAAAAAAACAATGATTGCTTACTACAGAACACTCCTGTCAATATCTAGAATTGCTTATTACAATATTCAAAACATGTAATTTTCATCATGAAGCATTGTACCAAATTCAACACAGATTGTCGATACAGTATTTTCATTCAGATTATTTTATCTGTTTGTACAGTAATACTGGTGTAGTTGCCAATCAGTGGATATAATAACTTGAATATTTAAGCAAATCTACGAACTTTGGGTGAATGTTAGGGATCATACATAGCGATGAATGCAGTTTTATTTGAGATAAGCTTACTTTCCCTTGTTTAGTATATGTTCTAACAATGATATAGCCGAAATCAGATCTACCACTCCCAATCTTTGTAAGACACATTCTTCCTACACCCAGTATTGCCAGATAATTCTGCGAGCCCTAGAGCGAGGGTGGGTCAGCTGGAACATTGACCAACTGTACATACATAATTTACAAGCATAATTTATCGAAGATGTCGAATCGAAAAAATGGAAACACAGTTATGTAAAAAGTAAGGATACGAGATGTAGTCGATTTAGTCTTATGTACTAATTATCTCTCTCTCTCTCTCTCTCTCTCTCTCTCTCTCTCTCTCTCTCTCTCTCTCTCATAATTAATTATTTTAATTAGCTACTGTCATAATTCAACAATTAAGGATGGGCAGAGCAGTCTCATAAAACTCAAAACGTACTTCATTTAGCTTTTCTTTCCAACAGCTATTTTATTCATAATTATACACTAGCTATCACCAGGCGATTTGTATTCAGCTTAGCAATGATGTTTCCTAACTTACAGTACGTGAAAAGAAATCAATATCTCTCTCTCTCTCTCTCTCTCTCTCTCTCTCTCTCTCTCTCTCTCTCTCTCTCTCTCTCTCTCTCTCTCTCTCTCTCTCTCTCTCTCTCTCTCTCTCTCTCTCTCTCTATCCTTTCCTTCAACTTTCCTTTTCTATCGGATATGCCATCTCTACTAGAATTAAGTCCTGACCAACTCGTTAGGATCATAGGGTCTGTGTGGCCAGTGTATCTATGTAAATCTATGTAATGTATCTCTCTCTCTTTTAGCTCTCTCTCTCTCTGTTATAAGGGCGCACTGAGTCACCCCTTGGACCAGTGTTCGGGGGGTAGTGAATGGGTTTCCAATGTTTAGGACCGAGAACATAACTCTCTTCTATTTATCAGGTAACCACATGCCACCACCACGATGATGAACTTCTATAGCAGGATTCACGATTTTTTCGGGCAATTCATATTGGCAATATAATGCGATGATTAAGCACTCGTTTCTTGATTATATTCACTTGTTTTCCAGCCTCTCTATTTTCACCCTCAAAACTAGCATATAGGGAGCTTAAAAAACCTCCCAAGAGATGAATGTTCCTCCTAAATTACAGGCTAGTAATCGCCCGCCAGGAGAGAATCGAGACGTATATGGCACGAAGGGTCTTAACATTAGCAGATAAATTGAGCGAACAGTTTTAATATCACCAAACTAATGGGGCAAGCATTTTAAACCATGCCAACTATTGGGGTTAAGCATGAGGGAGAAGAGGGTCTAATAACAGAAAACAAAACAAAATACCCTTAACTGTAGAATTTACGCGATTTTTCAAGAAAGATGTCGCCAAACTTTTGAATCCAGCTGTATAGAATATGGAAATTACATGTTGCACCTTCATATGCAAATCAATGTTGCCTGCAAGCCCTTGTATATCCTTCAATGAGCGAGCAACACACGGCTGCAGTTGCTCGTTTGCATACCCACACTTTCCATCGCTTACCTCGGATGATTATGCAAATTTGGGGTTTACTGTATGTAAAGTTGTAATTTCCTAGACACTATGTCAAGTATGATTAGATAATATTCCATGCGTAACTTTATCCATGCATAATAATGGTAATTAAACAACACAGCTACGTATTGTTATATTAATATTTATATTTTGATTGTATTTTACTTAGTTACATTGTGACATTGCATATAATATGGAAGGAGCAGAAAGGGAGGAGAGTTTTATCTATTTGTAATCACATGTTAAACATTATAAATGGACCAAGCCAAAGTAGTTTCTATTTTTCTCCAAAATCTGGACATGGTTTTCTCAATGACTCACAGACGAATTGGCGGCAGAAACAGACAGGTGGCGATGAAAATATATATACTAGTAACAAAATTGTCATCAACAAAAGATAACTGTGGAATATCGTAGAAGGCTGCTCAAGGTTAGAATGATATGCGGATAGGGAGAGGAAAAGGATAAGGATACGCAACCAATTGACCACTTGCAAATTTCGTTCTATAAGGAAGTTGGAGCTTTAGATATTGATATTTAGCAGACTTACCTGTCAAAATACGGTTGTGGTACATATATAAACACACAAACCCCAATTCAAAATACTCTTTAGCCATTAGAAACCTACATAATTATTGCATTTATATTTACCATGGATGTCTACAGCTCCAACTTTCTTATAGCCTGAAACTCGCAAGTGGTCAATTGACCATCAAGCAAGGCATCAGCTGGGACTTAGCCCAGTAGTACCCAACACCATAACAATCGACGGACGAAAAACAAAAATGAGCGTGAAAGCGGTGATCAGGGTTCCCGAATAAATTAGCATGGAGAGAAGGAAGAGTGTCGGATTAGCATAGACAGTGAGGCTTGGGCGGGCAGGTACACTAAGTTTTTCGCAGGGATAGAGGTCGTTTATCAGAATTAATGGCGGTGTCGGCTGGAATAGAGTGGCATCAATCGTTTCATTAAGGCCGGGACCTGTATCCTTCGTTCCATTCAACCTTCGTACCCACTGATTCCCGGGTTCTTTATCACTGCGAGGAAATAGACGGGGTGTATTCAACTCTTTGGCTTTGTTCTGTGCCGCCTGCCCTTCGAACAGTCTTTTAAATTCTTCTACTAATTCGCGTATAGCATAGGCTCGAGTCCTTGGAGTGCCACACGTATTTGTTGATTTCATCAATTGAGTTTAGAAGTAAAGTTGGTAGGTGAACAAATATGAATTAATTCTGGTTCAGGAGCAATTTATAGCGAGGCCTTCCCGAGGGTTAAGTGCCCCATTAATTACTCCTTCCATTCGTCTATACATTAGGCCACCATAGCACAGTTGGAAAGTATGTACATGCTCAGATTAATATGCAGGATTCGAAACTGCATAATAAATCGTAGGCTTGTACATAATTTGTATCTGTCTTGATAGCGTAATGCATAAATGCGCGGAATTTCGGTGTGAGTATCCTAGGTTCGAGTCCTTGGAGTGCCACATGTATTTGTTGATTTCATTAATTGAGTTTAGAAGTAAAGTTGGTTGGTTACAAAATATGAAGATTTGTAAATTTATTGGTGTGTTGGTGAATATACAGTACATTACAGTACATGAATCTCCTTCTTTACTCCTTGCTCCTCATGTTTCCCAATGTCTTCTTTTCCGTAAGTGTATTTTACTTTCAGCGTATAGAGGGCGTATCCGAAGCTCCCTCCTTTTTCATTTGTTGGTTTTTGTTTTCTTCTTACAATCTGTGTCAACAGTTGTGTCCTACCTCCATAGTTTCAATCATGCCTATCTCTCTAGTTATAAGGGAAAATATGCCTTTGACGAACATTAAATAATACCTATATATTGAAGGTTTTATTCAAGGTTTGCTTTGTGTGGTTCAGGAATATAATACAGAAAAAATATTGTTAGATACTTCATACTATGCATGCAAGCTTTAAAAAGGTTGACCTGTAAGTGAATAACACTGGAATTTTTATAACTCGTGTCCGTCTACCTCAGGCCACGAACTTATCAATCACCCCTCGTAAGTTGTATGTATATTTTCTGCCCCATCCGGCTGCCATTTTATCAATAAACCGTTTATCCACTCTGCTTAAGCAGAGTGGTATAGCCCCCCGTATACTGATACACTGCCGGCCGAAATGTTTGACGGATTTTCACCAAACTACACAAGAACATTCGATCCGTCAATGTGTTGGGCAGTCAAAAAATATGGTTTGAATTTATCAACTCTGCGTAAGCAGAGTGGTATACCCCCAACCCCCATATAGTGGGGTACCACCGGCCAAAATGCCTGTCGTCGTCGTCGTCGTCGTCGTCCGTCTGTCCCGAAACTCTTCCTAGACCGTTGGACAGATTTTCACAAAATTTCACACGAACATTTGGTGGGTTAATGAGGCCGTCAGTCAAAAGAAGATTTTTAGAATTCGTGCAATAGTTATGGTTTTAGGTCAATAATATGGTAATAGTGATGATGGTAATAGTATTATTGTTGATGGTGATGGTATTATTGTTGATGGTGATAGTATTATTGTTGATGGTGATAGTATTATTGTTGATGGTGATAGTATTATTGATGGTGGTATTACTAGTGATGAAGGTAATCCATCGCAGCGCTAGGTATGCCTTTTGGATTTTGGGTAAAACGGCACGTCTACCGTATAATTATAATTTGTTTTATTCATCTATTTATTATTATCAATAGTTTTTTGTTTTCTTTTTGTGCATTGCATTGCAGAATTTAAATACAAGAATTGAGCTTCATTATTGATATTATAATGTATTTAATTAAGGTTATATACAGTTTGTAGGCTGATTAATATAAAACATTCAAGCAAACTTATCTCGATGGATATATTTGCTTACATAAAAATGCAAAAGGACTTCAAAATATTCTGAATGAGTGTTTCTTTTCTATGTCTATGAAGGAGACAAACACAAAATTGCCTGCAACAAGTGTCTCCCCCAAAGTTGAAAGAGCGATAGTCTCTTTTTGAAACTTGTGTGTGTGTATCGGAAAGAAGTGTGGTGCGCTTGTTGTATGTACTGAAATTAATAGGAGGAGGTGTTTATGAGAGCTATCTGGATTACTATTGTGTAGTTGGGACAGAAAAAGAAACGGTGAGGGAAGCCAAACAAATTAAACCGGAGTTCCAGCAACTCTTTAACACATGCCTGTAATGCCTCCCCGATTGGTGTCTATAATCTCCTCAAAGTAAACTATGGTGACCCGTTTTCTCATACTTTTCCTTAAAATAATGTCCACATCTTTTGTAAGTCTATTCCTACATTTTATCAGTATTTTCCCTCGTTTGTTTCACTTCGGTATAGCAATTCTAATCCATCTTCCCTTTCACAGTGCCTTGGCCATTCCAAAGTCTTTTCCGTTTCTTCATTGTCTATTCTCGTCGATCCCTACCAATCTAAACTCCCCCGTCTCTACTCTCAAAGCCTCTCCATGTTCTTTCTGTCCTCTCTTTCAGTTCCTTTGTTTTCCACTATTTCCAAAGCTCTCTCTCTCTTAATTTACCTCTCCTCCCTTCCTTTCTCAATCTGCAGGTTTGTGCATACTTCAGATTGGTTGATTGTTATGGTTATTTCGGTTCTGACTCGTTCATTCTTATCAATCTCCTCCTACTCCTCCTTTTCCTTGTTCACCTCTTCGTCCTTCTCTGGCCATTTTCGTGTAATTGTGGTTTTTTTTTCTATGTGAGTGAGAGAGGCAAAAGGCAGAACTGCCTGTGACGAGTGCCTCCCCCAGAGTTCAAAGAGTGACAGGGCCAAAATCAAGGGACGTTCGAGCTAAAATGTCTGAACACACGGAGTTTGAAGCAATTTAAGTCATAGGAAGAGGGAAAGATTGATTCTGGAAGAGAGTTCCAGAACTCAGCTGCTGAATAGAAGACAGATTTAAATAACGTTTCACTCTTGGTTTGGAGAGTTGCATAGAGAAGGGTTGGGATTGTGTTGCAAGGCGCGTGCTACGTGTTCTACGAAGAGGGGGTGGTATACACTGAGAGAGCTCTGAGGAACACGTTCTCTTCATTCTCACCTATTCCTCCTTCCATTCGCGTATTTTTCTCATGTTCTATTGTTATTTGTCCTGATCTTCATTCTCCATCTCTGCCTCCTCTTGTTTTCTCTCAAGACATCTTCAGGTACTCCCTCCTCTTCTTCTCTACACTGTTTCGCTCTTGATGCCCGGAAAGTCTCTCCCCACTCCTCTCTCATGCACTCGTCCAGAGATACTTTTGTAGGTAGAGTCTCAGCGTCTCAATTACATGAGAACCTATTTGCAAACTTTCCGCCATTTATTATTTCTGTGCAACTCTAATCTGGTAGCGTCAAAGTTCAGACATATAATTATTTGGGCAGAAATCGTAACCTCTAACCTTTGTAACTAAAAATGGGCTAGAGCAAATTAGCTGTTAATTTGTACACATATTCCCTAGCCAAGTCTTCCTATTTGGTAGAAATATTAGCTCGATTACTCTAGTCCTTTTTGAGTTATGAGAGGTTAGGGGTTACGATATCTCCCCAACCTAGAATGAACGGACTATAGTTGCTGTTAATTTAACATTGGTATTATGCTGAGAAAGATTTAGATTAATATTTCAATGATTAAGATCAAACGTCAAGGTCAATGGTCAAAATATGCTTCAGAATATTTCCTAAGATGATTATTAGATTAGCATTAGGCTTATCATATAGGATTCGCAATACCTAGATCAAGGTCATGAAAAAGAAAAAGAAAATATATATATACAGTATATATATACCGGGTATATATATATATATATTATATATATATATATATATATATATATATATATATATTATATATATATATATATGTGGACAGGTCAACGTCACACGTCAAATATTAAGACATAGTATCATTATTCTTTTTAGTTTTTACTATTCGAAGTTTATAAAATAGTTTCATTTTATATGACGAAAAATATCCAACCTCTAGATAAATGTTATTAAAGTTAAGATACGAGTCAAAGGCCATGGTAGACTATATACCTAGTACCTTCTAAATTAATTGATGAAGTTTGACATTAAGCATATATACTTAATTTCCCAATGCAACGGTCACGCAAGCACGAAATGAAATCTTGCATTAAAGTTATATTATATATCTAACAGGCCTAGCAATATATATATATATATATATATATATATATATATATATATATATATATATATATATATATATATATATATATATACTGGATATATATACTGCATATATATTATATTCTTCTTTTATTCAGATTAATTAAGCCGAATGATACATTTCCATAGAACACGGAAGATATGAGTGACACTTGGCGGTTTTGGCGGGAAACGCGCGACATTTGTTGGTCTTGTGAAAGGCATATCAAATCACCTTCCATATTTAACTCTAGGTGATCGTTATAAATATTGTTAACTACCCATATACAACCTGCTGATATTGACTTAGTGGTTTATAAGATGAATTGATTATTTAACCACACGATTCTATTAGTGTGTGTCAGTGTTCAGGTGGAGGACTATAGACTCTCGTTTGATTCCCCGAGACGGTGACGCTGGGTAAAGCCGATGCGCTCTTCTCGGAGTTGTTTTGTCTTTCTGTGCGCGATATTCGAGTGCCGGAAGTTCGGAAAGAGACTAGCGGTGGTGTTGGACGAATAGCGGTCGGCCTGAGAGGAGAATGGGAAGGAAAGAGGCTGATATAAGGTGAGAAATATGGGTGATACGAGTAACCCCTTAAAGGAGACATGACGCTTTCCTTCATTATGTTCTGGCTATTATAAGACGATTTTGTCCAGCTTGGTAAGGACCTCTACGAATGAAATGGGTAAAATATCGTAATTAACCCCTTTAGACGATTTTGACAGATATTCTGGCCGGTTGATTCTGTTAAGGGAGCCCACCGCTTTTTTTCTCTTTCTCTCCCTCTCACTTTGGCTTGTATCCATTCGGCCTCATTCAGCCTACTGTTTTAAGACGTTTACCCCCATCCAAGTGTCAATATTTTCCTGGCGAGCGGTAGCGAGCCAGCATATATATATATATATATATTTTTTTTTTTACAGCAAGCTAAATTTGTACATTTTTCGATAGAAAAATGTCTCCGGTGAATCCGGATTTCTCCATACAATGCTGGCTCGCTATCGCTCGCCAGAAAGAAATCGACACCTGGATGGGGATAAACGTCTCTCTTTCTCTGGCTTTTATCCATTCGGCCCCATTCAGCCAACTGTTTTAAGACGTTTATCCTCATCCAGGTGTCGATTTCTTCCTGGCAAGCGATAGCGAGCCAGCATTGTATTGGGGAAATCCGGCTTCGCCGGAGAAATTTTTCTAGCGAAAAAGGTACAAATTTTGCTTGCTGTCAAAACAAAAATATATAGACTGTATGATGGCTCGCTACCGCTCGCCAGGAAAATATTAACACCTGGATGGAGGTAAACGTCTTAAAACAGTAGGCTGAATGGGGCCGAATGGATACAAGCCAAAGAGAGAGGGAGAGAAAGATAAAAACAAAAAAAAGCGAGGTGGGGTCCCTTAACTTTTATGGAACTTGTCCGTTGAAGCTGCCAGACTACAATTGCCCTTAACAAATTTGACGGAAAAGTAGCTCGTGTAAAACGGGCTTTATTCGTATATATATACAGTATATATATATAAGCTCCCTCCAGTCCTCCACAGGAAGCATTATCATCTTAACAATTAACCCCTTCAACACGATGACGTAATATTCATCATATTCTGGTTACCATTAGACGGTTTTCTTTACATTATAATCAACCTCTAAGACTCAATGGGGTAAACACTCTCCCAATAAACCCTCTAAATAACCTAGACCCTTCTTAAACTCCATAAAACCGTCTAATCTTAGCCAGAATCAGAGGTAACAATAGGTCATCGTGCTGAAGGGGTTAACAAAATCACAAGATCTGGGCATATTTGTTAGGGTTGTCATTCATGTTGACCTGGATATATAAGTGAAGTTTCTCATGTCATTGTTTGTAAGTTGAACTAGCTGGTTAATTAATAGTAGGCAAAGATTGACATGAAACTGAACTAAGGTAAGAGGAGGTTTTTAGTGTGTTCCCTAGACTTCCATCAATCTTAAAATGACACCCCCTAGACCCCCTTTCAAGATAAATGTATACATTTTTCGGTAGAAAAATGTCCAGGCCAAAGGCCGATTCTTCTTAAATTACAGGCTCGCTTTCGCTCGCCAGGAAAAAATCGACAGCTAAATGGAACGAAAGGTCTTAAAATTGACAGAAATGGGGCGAAAGTTCATAAAATAATCCAACTAATGGGGCGAACGTCTTAAAATTTCAAAAGCAATGGGGCTAAACATGAGGGAGAAAGGGGTCCAGAAAAAAGTCCCTCAAGTGGAAATCTCCCCTTAAGCAACATAACAAGAATTATTATATTTGTTGAAATTGACCTATCTCTCTCTGTTTCCCAAACTTTTGTTTTTGCACATTCTTTTGTCTTGCAATTTCTGTCTAGCCCACCACTGTGTTCTCTAACCATAACCCTTCTTCATCCTTGAATCTCTCTCTCTCTCTCTCTCTCTCTCTCTCTCTCTCTCTCTCTCTCTCTCTCTCTCTCTCTCCTATCCTATCCTATCCTGTCCTTCCTGTACCGTCTTCATTTACATGTTAAGAAGGAGTCAGACGGAGAGAGAGAGGCCCCGATGCTATCTCTCTCTCTCTCTCTCTCTCTCTCTCTCTCTCTCTCTCTCTCTCTCTCTCTCTCTCGTTCTCTCTCCGGCTACCCCAGCAGAAAGAAACATATCGGCTGTCTCAATAACACCCTTTTAGCCTCCCACCCCAAGTAGGGATTCGGGCACTAGACATTAACGTCGAAAACCATTTTATGCCCTCTAGTCCGCCCTCGCATATTTTTAAATACCACTTTTTTTTTCTTTTTTTTTTAGAAAGGTGTGCGCTCTCTCTCTCTCTCTATATATATATATATATATATATATATATATATATATATACAGAATACTGTTTATTTGAATGCCTGTCAGTCTGTCTCCCTGTCTCATTTAACTCACAATTTTCTATATTCCATTATCCATTCTTTTTCGTTACTTTGATTACTTCTCTACATATCTTCTCTTCTCTCAATTTTATCATCAGTTCTTCATATCCTATTGTCTAGATTATCTCGGATCCAAGTTGCATATTGTGCTGCATTTGGGAACAGGTACATTAAGGGGGAGGTAGTCGCTTTTTCTGGACCACCTTCTCCCTCATGTTTAGCATAATAGTTTTGAGATTTTAAGACGTTTGTTCCGTTAGTTTGGCGATTTTGAGACCTTTTGCCTCATTTCTTTGTCAATATTAAGACTTTTCGTGCCTCTTATGTGTCGATTTTTTCCTGGCGAACAGTAGCGAGCCTGTATTTTTTAAGGAACCGGCCTTTGGCCGGAACATTTTACTGTCGAAAAATTTACAAATTTATCTTGAAAGGGGATCTAGGGGATATTTTGTTTAAGCTTGATGGAGGTCTAGCGAGGAAACTCAAAAATAAATAAATAAATAAATAAATATATATACTGTAGTCCCCAAAACAAGCACTACCCCTATAAAGCCGGTATCACACGAGAGCTTTTATAGTCAACATTCGATGATCAACATTTTTCTGGCTACATTTATGGAATATTTTGCACTGGTATCGGAAACTAGACTGATGGTAGATGAATTTAAGTGACCGAAATATTCTAAATGTTGACCTCATAAGCTGCCAGACCAGTGTTAAGGATAAATGTTTGGTGAAAAAGCGCTCGTGTGATACCGCCTTTTAAGTCCGTCCGCTCCCTCTCTGTTCCGCCCACCATTATAATCTCCACATCTTTATTGACACGCTATTTTTCCTAACTCGGTATTCGGACGCTTCTATTAATTCATGTATTCATTAAATCATGTATTCATTTATTTCTTAGTTTCCTCGCTAGACCTCTCTCAAACTTATAAAACCACCTCCTAGACACCCTTTCAAGATAAATGTGTACATTTTTCGGTAGAAAAATTTCCCGCTTCTAAAACTACAGGTTCGCTATCGCTCACCAGGAAAAAATCGACACCTAAATGGCACGAAATGTCCTAATATTGACAAAGAAATAAGGCGAAAGGTCACAAAATCGCCAAATTAACTGAACGAACGTCTTAAAATCTCAAAACAAATATGCTAAACATGAAGGAAAAGGGGTCCGCTCCCTCTCTGTTCCGCCCACCATTATAATCTCCACATCTTTATTGACATGCTATTTTTCACCAACGCGGTATTCGGGCAAGGGCATCAGAATCTCAAGTGCAAGTCGTAAATATTAAAACCATAAACTTTCACCATTACGTATCATTACTTGGGTGACCGGACAACTCAACCAGTAGACCATTTCAACCAGTAGCTCTCAACCAGTACCAAATCAACCAATACGGTTAGGTTAGGTTAGTACAAGGGTTCCCAACCTGGGGTACATGTACCCCCAGGGGTACATTTGCACTTCTCAGGGGGTACATAGGGGTCTGAGAGAATAACCATAGTGTACAAAACATGGTGTTCTAATCTACAGGCAGATTGCACAAAGTTGTATTTTTATCAATTTCCTCATTTCAGTAAGCTAAACTTATATTAAAATTGGCAAGAATGTAGTTACCGGGTGGACCGCCCGCCTTACACTACGCGGACGCTTGCAATCATGTTCCCGTCTATTTTGACTGCCGTGGGATACAATAATAGGTTGAAGGGGGGCTTTTGCCCCCCTCACCCCCCATGACTTATTGTCATCATCATACATATTGCCAGCAGGGGTCAAATAACAGAACAAATATACGGGAACTTAACCGCGAGCGATCGACCTATGTAAACATGACTACCGTTGGACCGTACACCCTGATACTACATCCTTCCCTTAAACTTATATCAGTGAGGTGACTATTCCATTGTTTTCACTATTATGTGACTTCCTGCGGAATAAATATTATTCTCCTGTTATCTATGTATGTTCATATTTTCTTCTCTTTGCACGTGATATTGTTTAAATAAATGAACAAAGAAATACAAATATCCCCATTTTTAAAGACCTGAAGATAATTTTTAACATTATTATTATTATTATTATTATTATTATTATTATTATTATTATTATTATCACTACTTTATTATTATTATTTGTATTACTATTATCATTATTATTACTATTATCATTATTATTAACCATATTTTCTGTGTATTTCCAGATGGAATTAGAAAGAATGGAAAAGACAAAAAGACAAAGAAAAATACGGAAACAAATGAAGGAAACCAATGGTAAGTCTGGCCGGAGGAGCACAGGCCCTGCAAAACCCTCCCCTCGTATGAACTCGGTTTATGTGACTGCCGGATTGATAAAACGCACCTTATTATATTTGTGAGAGATCCTTCCTAAGCCGAATTTATGGAACTCTCCTTGATTTTATACCCTGTGGAGTTGATTATTGGTGAGAGATCTTTGCTAAGCCGAATTTATGGAACTGGCCTTGTTTTTAGCTCTGGAGTTGATTATTTGTGATGAGAGATCTTTCCTAAGCCTAATGACTGATAGACAGTGTTCGCCAATATTTACTCTACTTTAAACTTATATATGAGAGGACTTTACTAAGCGAGATTAATGTTTAAATATTCGCCATGCTGTAGTAATAAGATTCAATAATAGTTAGATCCAGTATATGTGAGATATTACTTAAGTTACTCAAGAGAGAAGAATGACAAGAAGACCAGAACAAGAGAAGAAGTAGAAGAAGAAAAGACGAAGGAATAAATATATGAAGAGGAAGCAGTGAAAACCATAAATTAAAGAAGATCAAAAGTAAGAATAAGAGGAGGACTAAAAGATCTAGACAAGGCGATTTGCAGAAGTTTCCGACATTTCTAATAAGTATCCACATCTCTACAAATTGATATGAAGAAGCTTATAATCTTGCTATTTAGGATCTGCATCTTGACACAGTGAAAAGCTAAAGTTCCAATCTCTCCATCAAGTGTTAGAATCTGAAGCTTTAGACAATTAAGGTGTTCGTTTTGTGACAGACTAAAGTTCCAAATCTCTCCATCAACAGGTGTTCGTTTTGTGACAGACTAAAGTTCCTAATCTCTCCATCAAGAGTTCGAATCTGAAGCTTTGGACAATTAAGATGTTCGTTTTGTGACAGGCTAAAATTACAATCTCTCAAGAATTCGAATGTTAAGCTTTGAGAAATTAAGGTGTTTGTTTTGTAAATGTGGCCCCTGTATCGAATAGTAGCCGGAGATTTTGTAGGGTCTGTGCTGCGATGGGAGTCTTCCAAACCCTTCCTTCATCGCGGAACATAAGAAAACGGGAGTCTGCAGAAATCCGAATGATCTACACATGGCAGATCTCTTTCACATCCAACCCATCTCTTCATGTTCATGGTCCTGTCAATGCTAAGGTAGGTACAAAGTTTATCAATTAGTTGGTGATACTAATGTTGTCACCATATTAATAGTAGACCTATTATGTTGGTAATAGTCAAATTTACATACTATATTCTGTTTCTTTTCAACTGACGGTAAATTGCAAAGTTCCCATCAAGATTTCTCAGTTATTTTGAAGATTTTGTAGTGAAATGTAGTGCTAATTATATAAACTTGGTCTTATTATGATGCACAGACATAGTAGTTTTATCCCTCAATGCCTTCACCTGACCTGACCTAACCCCATTATCAGATTATCTTACTATTCATTAATTTGACTCTCAATACCAAACACCCTCGAATGAAATTACCGGTACTGAAAGCATGCCATCCTCCCGGGATTCGAACTTGGGATACCATATACAGAACTTATCCACTCTAACCATTACACCATTAATTACGGCACCAACATGGGGTTGGAAGAAAAGGTGGCATTTTCGGCATTGACAGACATTTACAGGCATTTACATACTTTTACATATACAGATAATTATGTACAGGAATTTTCATTTACTAACATTTACATAGATTTACTGACATTTATAGACATTTACAGACACCGGCATCTACACACATCTATAGACATCTACAGAAATTTACACATTCACAAACATTCAGTTATCTACAAACATTCACACACATCTACAAACATTTACAGACATTCACAGACATTTACAAACATTCACAGACATTTACAAAGATTCACAGACATTTACAAACATTCACACATATCTACAAACATTTACAGTCACAGGCATCTACATCTACAAACATTCACAGACATTTACAGACATCTACAGCCTCTCACCGTGTACTTGATCTTGGTTGCGCTGGCTAAACCGCGGCCGCTGGTGTTGACTCGCTTTTACCCGACAAACAAACAAACACACACACACACGCACCACCGATCAAAGGAGCGCATGTGCAAACACTTAATATGCGCGGGTGGAAGGTGCCTACATTGCTTTCAGACGCACTTAAGGGAGGATGACCCTATTTATTTCCTCATTTATTACTTATTACTTGGTTATATATTTTTTCACCATTTATTTTAGTTACCTCCTTAGACATCCATCAAGGTCAAAATAACACCTCCCTAGACCCTCTTCAAGTTATATATGTACATTTTTCGGAAGAAAAATTTCCCGGCCAAAGGCCGGTTCCTCTTAAATTACAGGCTCGCTATCGTTCGCCAGGAAAACATTGACACCTATATGACACGAATAGTCTTACTATTGACAAAGATATGGATCGAAGGGTCTTAAAATCGCCAAACTAATGGGCCGAACGTCTTAAAATCTGAAAACTGTGGGGCTAAGCATGAGGAAGAAGGGGGACCAGAAAAACGGCCCAACTCCCCTTGCACGCAGACACAGGCATCACAGTTCGTGCACAGGTAGTCTAGCTTTCATCTAGTTCGTGCACAGGTAGTCTAGCTTTCATCTAGTTCGTGCACAGGTAGTCTAGCTTTCATCTAGTTCGTGCACAGGTAGTCTAGCTTTCATATAGTTCGTGCACAGCTAGTCTAGCTTTCATATAGTTCGTGCACAGGTAGTCTAGCTTTCATATAGTTCGTGCACAGGTAGTCTAGCTTTCATCTAGTTCGTGCACAGGTAGTCTAGCTTTCATATAGTTCGTGCACAGGTAGTCTAGCTTTCATCTAGTTCGTGCACAGGTAGTCTAGCTTTCATATAGTTCGTGCACAGGTAGTCTAGCTTTCATATAGTTCGTGCACAGGTAGTCTAGCTTTCATATAGTTCGTGCACAGGTAGTCTAGCTTTCATATAGTTCGTGCACAGGTAGTCTAGCTTTCATATAGTGCGTGCACAGGTAGTCTAGCTTTCATATAGTTCGTGCACAGGTAGTCTAGCTTTCATATAGTTCGTGCACAGGTAGTCTAGCTTTCATATAGTTCGTGCACAGGTAGTCTAGCTTTCATATAGTTCGTGCACAGGTAGTCTAGCTTTCATATAGTTCGTGCACAGGTAGTCTAGCTTTAATCTAGTTCGTGCACAGGTAGTCTAGCTTTAATCTAGTTCGTGCACAGGTAGCCTAGCTTTCATCTAGTAATTTTCTAGACCATACACTGCTTCTTACATGTATAAAGAAAAGAAGTTCGCAATTTTAAGTCAGACATACAGACTAGCAGGGTGGCAGTCTGTTTGTAGCCAACTCCATATATATATATATATATGAGAGCGAGAGAGAGAAATGTAGTGCACAAAGATGCTTGGTGCTATTGCTTTCACTTATCATTTCTTCTATTGGCATCATAGCAGAGGTTGAGGCTATCACAATACTTAACACTCATTCCGCTAGGCTTACTTCTTAACCCTTTCACGCACGTGTGGACGCGATCAAGTCCTTAACCCATTGAGTACCAGCGACGTGTGTTACCATATAATCTAGCTATATTTGGTCGAGATAGTTTTAAGCCTTAATAATGCTAGTGGTCCTTCTTAAGCTGAATAAAATCGTCTAATAGTTGCCAGAGTATGATGAAAAGGACGTCCCTGGTACTCAATGGGTTAAGCCTGCAAGGGTTCCCAACCTGGGGTACATGTACCCCCAGGGGTACATTTGCACTTCTCAGGGGGTACATAGGGGTCTGAGAGAATAACCATAGTGTACAAAACATGGTATTCTAATCTACAGGCAGATTGCACAAAGTTGTATTTTTATCAATTTCCTCATTTCAGTAAGCGAAACTTATATTGTTGGAAGGAACATAATAATTAAAATTGGCAAGAATGTAGTTACCGGGTGGACCGCCCGCCTTACACTACGCGGACGCTTGCAATCATGTTCCCGTCTATTTTGACTGCCGTGGGATACAATAATAGGTTGAAGGGGGGCTTTTGCCCCCCTCACCCCCATGACTTATTGTCATCATCATACATATTGCCAGCAGGGGTCAAATAACAGAAAAATATACGGGAACTTAATCGCGAGCGATCGACCTATGTAAACATTGACTACCGTTGGACCGTACACCCGGATACTACATCCTTCCCTTAAAATTATATCAGTGAGGTGACTATTCCATTGTTTTCACTATTATGTGACTTCCTGCGGCCCATAATCTGTATTGGACGTGAAACAATCAGGTATGTATACCAACTCGAGACAGCTGCAGTACCGCGCCCGATAATGTCCGAGTATATGACGGATCAAAATATTTTATAGTCACTGAGTTCATTTTATTGATAATATCAATGCTAAGATCCCTATCAGTCTACACATACATTTTTCATAATAAAATAATATAAAATTGACATAATTTTATCCATTTTTATCCTAAATTGTTAGGGGTACATGGGTGCCTATCAGAATGCCCAAGTGGTACAGAGGAACTAAAAGGTTGGGAACCCCTGCACCGTTAGTACTATATTTTCACTGGTTTGGTTGGTCTTGGTTGATTTGGCACTGGTTGAGAGCTACTGGTTGAAATGGTCTACTGGTTGAAATGTTCGGGAACCCATTACTTGCATCAACTTTAACTCTATAATTCTATATTTAATTATGTTATTTGTGTTTAGATATTTTACTTAAACAGGAGTCGTAAATATTTGAGTTTTTAACTGGCATTACTATGTATCACTATTAATATAATTTTCGCCTTCTTTTATTTGTTTATTTATTTATTTATGTATTTATTTATTTATTTTTATTTTGTTTAAGGGGGAACATGAATATAGGTAGTTGTAGTTGAATGTATCATTATTTTGTGCCTTACTGTCCTATTTACGAGCAATAGTATGTAACAACCATATCTTAATGTATATCTAAACCAATGCACATTATTCCTATCAGCCTTACCTTTAAGAGGAGATGGGTTATTTTTCTGGATACCTCTCACCCTCATGATTAGCCCCATTTGTTATCAAATTTTAAGACGTTCGGCCCACTAGTTTGACGAATTTAAGACCTTTCGCCACTTTTCTTTTGTCATTAGTGTCATTTAGGTGTCGATTTTTTTCCTGGCGAGCGATAGCGAGCCTGTAATTTAAGAGGGGGACATCAAAAAATGTACAAATATATCTTGAAAGGGGATCCTGGGGTTGTTTTTTTAAAGTTTGATGGAGGTCTAGGGAGGGAACTAGAAACATATAAATGAAAAAATCGACCAAAGGGTGAACCATCCCCCCCCCCCTTAATTCCTTTTGAGTTTTTACTTGTGGATTTACTTTAGGCACTCGAATACAAAAAATATAACAAACTAATATTTCCTGTTCTTATTATCTACGGTCAAACACATATATATATTACCTGCCTGGTTTTATCGGCTCGTAGATGTCAAAAGGCTCATTAAGCATTACCATAAAACCTATTTGCTACCTGATCTTATCTTTAGGATCACACGATTCCCCTTCCTGGCTCCCTGGACAAAAACATGGGTACATGATATGAAGGGGGGGATGGGCGTATTTATTTCTTCACTTTTATATATATATATATAGTATATATATATATACGGTATATATATATATACAGTATATTATTTTATTTATTTATTTTCTTGTTTTTATTTTATTTGTGTTTCCTCCTTAGACCTCCATCAAGCTTAAAAAAAAACATCCACCCAAGATCCTCCTTCAAGACAAATGTGTACATTTTTCGATAGAAAAATGTCCCGGCCTAAGGCCTGTACGTCCTCTTAAAATAAAGGCTCGCTATCGGTCGCAAGAAAACTATCGACACCTAAATGACACGAACAATCTTAATATTGACAAAGAAATGGGGCGAAAAGTCTTAAAATAACCAATTTAATGGGCCGAACGTCTTACAAACTGAAAACTAATGGAGCTAAACATGAGGATGAAGGGGGACCAGAAACATTACCCATCTCCCCCTAACATAAAACTCATTAACTTTCTCCCTTACCTTTCGTATGAAATCTATATTCTTATCTGGGTATTATAATCGTCTAATAACTTCGAAAAATCCCAGGTACTTTCTATACACGTGTGTTTGTGATTACATCGTCTATATGTTTCTTCTATATTTGTCAATGCTATAATTTCCAACTATGTCTTTGCTTTAATTATTGTTGTTGCAATTTGTTTTTTTATTGTGTTCGATTCATGTTTGTCTCACTTGTTTTTGTTTTTTTGTATTTCGGTTGTCTCATTCTGGTACTAAATGTTTTAGTTTATAAAATAGCCAAATGTTCATTATTGTAACTGTTGTGCTGATAAACTTGACTCGTGTTTCAATTTGTCTTGCTTTTACAACATTGCTATTTTTAGTTATCATATTTTATGATTCTCTTATTAAGGGGAGGTTTTTAGTACCCCCTTGAGCCCCTTTCAAGATAAATTCGGTAGAAAAATGTCCCGGCTGAAAGCCGGTTTCTCTTAAATTACAGGCTCGCTATCGCTCGTCAGAATAAAATCGACACTTGGGTTGAAAGTTCTTAAAATCGTCAAAATAATGGGGCAAACGTCTTAATTAGAAAAACAATAGGGCTAAACATGAGGGAGAAAGGAGTCAAGAAAAAAATCCCTCAAGTGGATATCTCCCCTTCAGATGTACTGTATAATAATTTGGGATACTTAAGTTACCCCCTTTTTGCTGCCATGATTTTTGCTGTCATAATTTCCCCCCAGCTATGCTATAATGTGCTCGTTTTTCGCCGAAGATGGGTCAACTGGGAAGCTCGTAAAATAGAGATAGTGTGTTGATATAGAAAATGGATAGCCCGCCTCCATAATGGGGGCGGGGCGGGGGTGACTTCAGTATACGGGAAACGGGACATCATCATTTTTTATCGCCGCGAGGTTTCGCTTTTTCGTTTCGTCTCCTTTGTTGTGAGCTTGGTCTACGTTAACCCCTTCAGTATCGGTGACGTCCTTTTCAATACATTCTGGCAACTATTTGACGGTTTTTATTCAGCTTAAGAAGGATGTCTGCCCGTTTAAAAATGGCAGAATATCTCAATTTATCGTTTTAGCTACCATAGATCCTTCCTAAGCTTCATAAAATCGTCTAAATGTAGCTGAATTAAAACCCCAAAAGACGTCGCCGGTACTGTAAGAGTTAAAGAAATTATCTCTGTATTGGTTTTGTATTGTCCATTGTATGCAGGTTTAGAAAAGGAGTACCGGTTCAGATTAATTAAAAGGAGTACCGGTTCACATTAATTAAAAGGAGTACCGGTTCAGATTAATTAAAAGGAGTACCGGTTCAGATTAATTAAAAGGAGTACCGGTTCATATTAATTAAAAGGAGTACCGGTTCAGATTAATTGAAAGGAGTACCGGTTCATATTAATTAAAAGGAGTACCGGTTCAGATTAATTAAAATGAGTACCGGTTCATATTAATTAAAAGGAGTACCGGTTCATATTAATTAAAAGGAGTACCGGTTCATATTAATTAAAAGGAGTACCGGTTCAGATTAATTAAAAGGAGTACCGGTTCATATTAATTAAAAGGAGTACCGGTTCATATTAATTAAAAGGAGTACCGGTTCATATTAATTAAAATTAGTACCGGTTCATATTAATTAAAAGGAGTACCGGTTCATATTAATTAAAAGGAGTACCGGTTCATATTAATTAAAAGGAGTACCGGTTCAGATTAATTAAAAGGAGTACCGGTTCATATTAATTAAAAGGAGTACCGGTTCATATTAATTAAAAGGAGTACCGGTTCATATTAATTAAAAGGAGTACCGGTTCAGATTAATTAAAAGGAGTACCGGTTCATATTAATTGAAAGGAGTACCGGTTCATATTAATTAAAATTAGTACCGGTTCATATTAATTAAAAGGAGTACCGGTTCATATTAATTAAAAGGAGTACCGGTTCAGATTAATTAAAAGGAGTACCGGTTCAGATTAATTAAAAGGAGTACCGGTTCAGATTAATTGAAAGGAGTACCGGTTCAGATTAATGAAAAGGAGTACCGGTTCATATTAATTAAAAGGAGTACCGGTTCATATTAACTAAAAGGAGTACCGGTTCAGATTAATTGAAAGGAGTACCGGTTCAGATTAATTAAAAGGAGTACCGGTTCAGATTAATTGAGAATAAAGTCATAAAAAAACGTTTGTTCTGGTAAGCACTCCATTTTCCCGCGCCCAATCGTTGCAACCTCTACCCCCTGATGTATTTCCACTACTGACCCTTCCCCACTAACCTGATCCTAACCTCCCACCATAAATTACTACTGACCCTTCCCTACTAACCTGATCCTAACCTCCCACCATAAATTACTACTGACCCTCCCCCACTAACCTGATCCTAACCTCCACTAACCTGATCCTAACCTCCCACCATAAATTACTACTGACCCTCCCCCACTAACCTGATCCTAACCTCCCACCATAAATTACTACTGACCCTCCCCTACTAACCTGATCCTAACCTCCCACCATAAATTATAACCCTACTTACCACCAAACAGTGTAATAGAGTACCCCCCCTCCCGCCATTTTAAGTGGAGGCAGACCGTTTTTCTGGACCCCCTTCTCCCTAATGTTTAGCCCCACTAGTTTTGAGATTATAAGACGTTCGGCCCATTAGTTTGGCGATTTTAACATCTTTCGTCCCATTGCGTTGTCAATTTTAAGACCTTTCGTGCCATTTAGGTGTCGATTTTTTCCTGGCGAGCGATAGCGAGCCTGAAATTTAAGAGGAACCGGCCTTCGGCCGGTACATTTGTACGAAAAATTTACAAATTAGTGTACAAAAAAAAGTTTTAAAAAATCATGGTTGAAGTCTACAAAACTCACCACGTGTTCGAAGGCATAGTCCTCCACGAAATTATAACCTGGTTCTTCAAATAAGAACTTCCGTATCGACCTATAAAGTGCTTCAGGTAAGCCATAGTTTACCAACAAATAATTTGATATTAATGGAAAGCTTTAATGAAAACGCTAGAGGATTTCGTCAGTTGTCCAGAGAGTGTTTATGCAAGGGGCTTTAGGGGGAGATGGGTCATATTTCTGGTCCCCCGATTCCTCATGTTTAGCCCCCTTAGTTTTCAGATTATATGACGTTCGGCTCATTAGTTTGGCGATTTTAAGACTTTTCGTCCCATTTCTTTGTCAATAGTAAGACTTTCCATGTAGTTTAGGTGTCGATTTTTTTCCTGGCGAGCTATAGCGAGCCTGAAATTTAAGAGGAATCGGCCTTCGGCCGGGACATTTTTCTATCGAAAAATGTACAAATTGTCATGAAAGATGGTCTGGGGGGGGGGGGGGAGAGGTATTTTGTTTAAGCTTGATGGAGGTCTAGGGAGGAAACCAAAACATATATTAAAAGATATGCAAATGAGCAAATATATCGCCCAAGGGAGGTTTTTAGTTCGTTCCCTAGAATTCCATCACGCTTAAAATTACACCCCCTAGACCCCCTTTCAAGATAAATTTGTAAATTTTTCGGTAGAAAAATTTCCCGGCCAAAGGCCGGTTCCTCTTAAATTACAAGCTCGCTATCGCTCGCCAGGATAAAATCGACACCAAAATGGCACGAAAGGTCTTAAAATTGACAGAAATGGGGCAAAAGTTTTTAAAATCACCAAACTAATGGGGCGAACGTCTTAAAATCTCAAAAGCAATGGGGCTAAACATGAGGGAGAAAGGGGTCCAGAAAAAAATCCCTCAAGTGGAAATCCTCCCTTAAGGTGGGTGGGAGAGAGCCGACCCTATGCCGGCCTCCTTGAACATATTATCGGCTACTTGGCATTACTTTCGACACCTGGATGGGGATAAACGTCTTAAAACAGTTGGCTGAATGGGGCCGAATGGATACAAACCAGGGAAAGAGAGAAAAGGAGAGAAAGATTAAAAATAGACGGTGACCCCCCCTTGAACATCATATCGGCTACTTGGCATCACTTTCGGTTTATGAGACGTTGCGCTACTTTAGATTGAGTTAGACTGATTTAAGATTGATTTGAGTCTTACGAGGTTATAAAAGAGACTAACACGAATTTATGCAAATTAAGTAGGGTGCATGCCGAGCTGTTTTGAGAGCCCAATAGTCCAATAAAAGGCCTTGGGAGGCAGAGACCCCATAGTAAACAGATAACAGACAGCCACAGCCATGATGGTAGACTACTATTTATTTAATGATTTTATCTATTTTTGAATTTATTGTTCTATGTGGATAAGGGAGACAAAAGGCAAAACTGCCTGTGATGAGTACATATTTGAGAGAGTGACAGGGCCAAAATCAAGGAATGTTCGAACCAAAATGTCTGGACATACTGAGTTTGAAGCCATCATTAAGGGGAGGTTTTTAGTGTGTTTCCTAGACTTCCATCAAGCTTGAAATTACACCCCCTTGACCCCCTTTCAAGATAAATTTGTACATTTTTCGGTAGAAAAATATCCCGGCTGAAAGCCGGTTCCTCTTAAATGACAGGCTCGCTATCGCTCGCCAGGATAAAATCAACACCTAAATGGCACGAAAGGTCTTAACATTTACAGAAATGGGTCGAAAGTTCTTAAAATAGTCAAAATAATGAGGCGAACGTCTTAAAATTAGAAAAACAATGGGGCTAAACATGAGGGAGAAAGGAGTCAAGAAAAACATCCCTCAAGTGGATATCTCCCCTTAACCCCACCCTATGTTAATCTTGCTACATGTTTTGAGGATTATCCCTATCATATCATGTTTTGAGGATTATCCCTATCATATCACACTAGCATCACACGAGGACTTACAGTATATCTGATATGGGCCTCGGTGTCACTTTATCAAATTAAAAACATAGGCCTGTCTTGATAGCGTAATGCATAGTGCGCGGAATGTCGATGCGAGTATCCTGGCTTCGAGTCCTCGGAGTGCCACATGTATTTGTTGATTTCATTAATCGAGTTTAGATATGAAGTTGGTTGGTGTAAAAAACATAATAATTCGACACATGTGAATTCCATGTTGATGTGATTTACAATATTGGACACATTAATATCAGGAATGTACGTATAGCAACACGATTAAATTACCTACATTCTAAAACGTAAGCATTCATTTATGGCGGATTCCAAAAACAGACACATATTATCGGATAGCAGACGCCCGTGTGACACCATTATATAGTATGCACATGTACAGTAATGCAGACTCAAACAACTGCTATGTAACAACTGCTATGTAACAACTGCTATGTAACAACTGCTATGTAACAACTGCTATGTAACAACTGCTATGTAACAACTGCTATGTAAAAGTTCTAACAGTCACGATATGTAGCACCAACGAACTTGACAATAATCTTGACCCCTTAACTTCTTATAACTCGAAATGGATGAAAGCAATCGGGTTAACGTTTCTATTATTTGGGAAGAGTCTACCAGAAAATAGGTGTGGATATTTACAGCCAGTTTGCTCTAGGCCCTTTTGAGTTACAGAGAGGTCAGGGATCGAGATTATTTTCCAAGTTCGTTGGCGCTACCTTATAGACACCTACAGAAGTTGCTTTATCCCCTTCAGCATGATGACGTCTGTTTACCTTTGATTCTCGCTAAAATTGGACGATTTTATGCTGTTCTAGAAGGACCTATGTTATTTAACGGTCTTGATAGCGTAATGCATAGTGCGCGGAATTTCGATGTGAGTATCCTGGGTTCGAGTCCTCAGAGTGCCACATGTATTTGTTGATTTCATTAATTGAGTTTAGATGTGAAGTTGGTTGGTGTCAAAAACATAATAATTCAGAGGGCTTATTGAGGTCATTGATCCCCTTTTGAGTCCTAAAGGTAGATTATAAGCTTAATTAAATCGTCTAATGGTAACCATAATATGATTAATATGACGTCGTCGTGCTGAAGGTTTTAAAGATACTTGTTATGATGTGGGGCAAAGGAAATTCTTAAGCCAAAAATGCTTGTATCCTTAAGGGAGCCCACCTTGCGTTTTGTTTTCTCTCTTTCTCTCCCTCTCTCTTTGGCTTGTATCCATTCGACACCTGGATGGGGATAAATGTCTTAAAACAGTTGGCTGAATGGATACAAGCCAGTGAAAGAGAGAAAAGGAGAGAAAGATAACAAAACAAGCCGGTGACCCCCCTTAACAAAATTTGGCATTCGAAAATAATGTTATTGTAGTGTTAAAATACAAAACATGCATTAACCGGACTTACACATCTTAAATGATGAAAAAATATCTAACGCCTATAAGTAAGCCTATTGAAAATTTTGATAGGTAATTTCCTTGGCAAAATAGCATCAGAGTGGGAAATTGGGAGACGTAGACTACTTGCTCTCTCTCTCTCTCTCTCTCTCTCTCTCTCTCTCTCTCTCTCTCTCTCTCTCTCTTCTCCAACAGTCTCTGGCAGTAGGTTAAATAAACACTAACTCTCTCTCGCTCTCGCTCTCGCTCTTTATCGCTCTCTCTCTTCTCCAACAGTCTCTGGCAGTAGGTTAAATAAACACTAACTCTCTCTCGCTCTCGCTCTTTATCGCTCTCTCTCTCTTCTCCAACAGTCTCTGACAGTAGGTTAAACAATCTAACGCCTCCCTCTCTCTCTCTCTCTCTCTCTCTCTCTCTCTCTAGTAGTAGGTGGCAAGATAAGAGATAGTAGGGGTAGTTTGGATGACCGTGGGGCGTCTCGAACAAAATAGGAACAGCCCAGATCATTTACAACCGTGACTCACACATATTCTCTCTCTCTCTCTCTCTCTCTCTCTCTCTCTCTCTCTCTCTCTCTCTCTCTCTCTCTCCCCTCTCTCTCTCTCTCTCTCTGTCTGTTTTCACTTAAGAAAAGAAGAGTGAGAGGGCAGTGTTGCAAGATATTAAAGGGTTTTGCCAAAATTGATGTAGATTCACTTTTCAAATTCGATAATATATCATTAACTCGGGGAAATTAAATTAAATTGTAAACCAGAGGGGGCGAATCTCGATGTCACAAAGCACTTCTTCACCTACAGTGTGGTCAACGAGTGGAACAAACTGCCAGATAAAGTGGTACAATGTAAGACAATTGACACATTCAAAAGGAGTGTAGACATCCATGTTGAGGAGGTTGCAATAATATTGGTAAAAAGGGGAAATAATGAATAAAAATAGGTTAAGCATCAGCAGTATATAATATTTCTCAACTTCATATTTACTATAAAATTTCCCAGTAGATTTGTTTGTCTAATTGTGCTGGGGGACTTGTTTCCCCAACTATAATTTCATGTCGACGAATGGTATGAGGGGGTGGTGGGTGGGGAGAGAGCCTTCTGCTTTGCTATCCTTGCCTTCCCTTGTAGCAAATTCTATTTTAGCATTAACCCTTTCAGACTCATATGATGCAGAGGTTGCCAGATTAGCAATAATAAATAGTTCTCTCACTCTTATAATTACCTCTCCAAAATTAGTTTTCTGCCCACAGCTAACTCAAAGACAACTGCAGAGGTTGAAGTAACTAAACTAAAGGTTTCTAAATACCCCTGATGGTAACAAAGTTTTTAAAGTATCCCTAATAGGCTCAAAATCGCGTCATATGTCGGAGAGGGTTAAGTCCGGACTGCCTAGTAGGGACCGCAAGGTATGTGCTGTGTGTGTATCTATGTAGCTCTCACTCACTTCTCCAACAGTCTCTATCAGTAGGTTACATAAACTAACTCTCTCTCTCTCTCTCTCTCTCTCTCTCTCTCTCTCTCTCTCTCTCTCTCTGGGCAGATTGCAGGGATAGTTATAAGGATCGTACTGGGGCGTCTGGCAGGACAGGAGCCGCCCCAAATCATTTACGGGCGTGACTTGGAAGGTTCTACGGCCAAGGGTTAAGGTGGTGTCACACGAGCGCATTCTCCGGCAATTTTAGGTTAGCAAGTATTTTCTCTTACTATTTTGAGGTTCTTTCGCATTGGAATCGGAAACTAGATCGAAGGTAGATTAGGTTAGCTACTTAATTTTTTATAGAACTAAAATTTTGAAGCTGCCAGACTACAATTGCTCTTAGAAATTGACGACAAAATCGCTTGTTTGACACTGTGTTTAGATTCGGGCCATGATCAGTTTTTATAGGGAATATGTGTATGTAAGGGGAGATTGATTTAAGTATGCAAATTTGGACCTTCGGATAATCGGTTGGTTATAATCGATATGTCCTCTATATTATATAATTATAGTTCGGAGGATTATGTATTCTTTTATTGATATCCTTTTAAAAACTTTGGTTTTGGAATATGTCTGTCAATTATGGTGTTTATGAATGCTATATATTTCTATTTGTTCAGTTGAAGAATATGTTTGCTTCGCTAATCTTTGTAAACAGATTTTAACCCTCTCTGACATATGACGCGATGTTGAGCCTATTGGGGATACTTTAAAGCCTTTGTTACCATCAGGGGTATTTAGAAACCTTTAGTTTAGTTACTTCAACCTCTGCAGTTGTTTTGAGTTAGCTGTGGGCAGAAAACTAATTTTGGAGAGGTAATTATAAGAGTGAGAGAACTCTGTTTCTTATTGCTAATCTGGCAACCTCTGCGTCATAAATGCGTGAAAGGGTTAACATGGATCTCTACTACTGCATCCCGGGGTCCATAGCTTCTGATATAATGTTACACCCAACAACGAACTGTAAATGTTCCTAAGGGTAAACCAGATATGTGTAGAAATATGTACTGGTATCTGTATGTGTTGTGTGTGTGTGTGTGTGGGGGGGGGGGGGGGGGGGGACAAGGGAGGGGAAGCATTTGATAACACAACTTTCTTTCCATTCCCCCCCCCCCCTACTCTCTCTCTCTCTCTCCTGACTATCTATCTATCTATCTAATCTTAGTCCTCACTATATGTATTTAATAATCAGTAATGGTGGTTTGCGAGAGAGTGAACGTGTGAGTGTTTATACATCTTCTCCACCAAGTAACAAAGCCCTCTTATAGCCAGCTACACCTGACCCGGGAACTCCATTATTTAACGCAACCCAGTTCACACGGTACGCATTGCTGTGGTTGAGGAGCTTACGGTACAGTCTTGGGCAGGAATATCTGTACAATATTAGGAGCAAGAATTGTGGTACGATGGCAGTGTTTTGATGGTTAACCATACCGCCTTTTTACCATTGATTCTGGCTCAAATGTGGTGATGTTGCGCAGTTTAAGAAGAACATATGTTATGAAGAGTGTTTATGGAGATAGTATTTGCCCATTTGAGTTGTAGAGGTATACCACAAGCTTAAGAAAATCGTCTAATCGCAACCAGAATATGATAACAAAACACGTAATGGTGGTGAAGGGGATAATAAGCAGCATGACCGAATTAACTACTTAATAATTCACTATCTCCATTTTAGATCATGATTAGACATTGAATATTCGTAACCAACTCTGTATAATATATTTCAAGCATAGATGTACAGTCGGAAGCATGTTTTCAGTCGTAGTTAGGAATACTCGACCTTTTTACCAGGGATCAAACCGAGACAGGGAATATTGTAATACTAGTTAGTTAATTCTCAGACGAAGTATTTGGAAAGTATATATATGATGGGCCTCGTAGGTTGATATAATATGCTTATAGTTCACACAACCCATCGGGAATTGAATGCTGGACACATTCAGGGGACGTCATATAATTTAGTTTGTTTTGTATTATTACCGGTACTTATTTGTTTTCGTTTGTCTATGGTTTGTTCCCTAGACCTCTATCAAACTGAAAAAGAAAAAAGAAAAAAAACCCAAGACGAGATCAATTTTGAGCTAAATTTGCACATTGTTCGGTAGAAAAATGTCATCACTTATTAACCCCTTCAACCCCATGACGCCTGTTTACCTTTGATTACGGCTACAAGTAAATTATGGTATGCAGCTTAAGAAGGAGGGTATATTGAGATCGTATCTACCCTTTTGAGTCGGATAGGTAGATCAAAAATTAAAGAAAATTGTCTAATGGTAACCAGCATATGAAGAAAACTACGCGTTGGTGGTGAAGGGGTTAACTGGTTTCCCCCAAACTATTAGCAGAAAAACGCTTCGATATAATATGTGTTATTGTTTTGCTCCACTGATACAGTTATGAAATATGTGTTATTGTTTTGCTCCACTGATACAGTTATATAATATGTGTTATTGTTTTGCTCCACTGATACAGTTATATAATATGTGTTATTGTTTTGCTCCACTGATACAGTTATATAATATGTGTTATTGTTTTGCTCCACTGATACAGTTATGAAATATGTGTTATTGTTTTGCTCCACTGATACAGTTATATAATATGTGTTATTGTTTTGCTCCACTGATACAGTTATATAATATGTGTTATTGTTTTGCTCCACTAATATGTGTTATTGTTTTGCTCCACTGATACAGTTATATAATATGTGTTATTGTTTTGCTCCACTAATATGTGTTATTGTTTTGCTCCACTGATACAGTTATATAATATGTGTTATTGTTTTGCTCCACTGATACAGTTATATAATATGTGTTATTGTTTTGCTCCACTGATACAGTTATGAAATATGTTTGTGTTCTTTTATTTAATAATTTTCATTTTAGTAAGCGTTGTTTCCACATAGCGATTTTGATCATTTAATTTGACTTTATATTGTCCTTGTCCCAATTTTGGTTTGTTTAGTTTGCAAGTTTTTCATTTTAATTAACATTAATCATGTGTAGGTTAGTTCAGATTAAGGAGGGATGGTTGGTTTTCTGGCACCCCTTCTCCCTTGTCTTTAAGGGGAGGTGTTTAGTTTCCTCCCTAAACTTCCATCAAGCTTAAAATTACACTTCCTAGACCCCCTTTCAAGATAAATTTGTACATTTTTCGGTAGAAAAATGTCCCGGCTGAAAGCCGGTTCCTCTTAAATTACAGGCTCGCTATCGCTCGCCAGGAAAAAATCGACACCTAAATGGCACGAAAGGTCTAAAAATTGACAGAAATGGGTCGAAGGTTCTTAAAATCGACAAAATAATGGGGCGAACGTCTTAAAATTAGAAAAGCAATGGGGCTAAACATGAGGGAGAAAGGAGTCAAGAAAAAAATCCCTCAAGTGGATATCTCCCCTTAACGCCATTAGTTTTCAGATTTAAAGACGTTCGGCCCCTTAGTTTTGCGATTCTATAAATGTTCGCCCCATTGCTTTGTCAATTGCCTGTAAAACGTACAGATTTATCTAGAAAAGGGATCTTGGGAATTTGTTGTTATTAAGGGGAGATCTCCACTTGAGGGATTGTTTTCTTGACCCCTTTCTCCCTCATGTTTAGCCCCATTGCTTTTGATATTATAAAGTGTTTGCCCCATTAGTTTAGCGATTTTAAGAACTTTCACCCCATGTTAAGACCTTTCGTGCCATTTAGGTGTCGATTTTATCCTGGCGAGCGATAGCGAGCCTGTAATTTAAGAGGAACAGGCCTTCGGCCGGGACATTTTTCTACCGAAAAATGTACAAATTTATCTTGAAAGGGACTCAAGGGGGTGTAATTTTAAGGTTGATGGAGGTCTAGGGAACAAACTAAATACCTCCCCTTAAGCTTGGTGGAGTTCTAGAGAGGAAACTAAAGCAATAATAAATTAGTGAATATATCTATCAATAAGTAAACCCTTCCCCTCTTAAAACCTAACCTAACCTAACCTAACCTAACCTAACCTAACCTAACCTAACCTAACCTAACCTAACCTAACCTAACCTAACCTAAGATAGGTTAAGTTACAGTAATATCCATGTTGGTATTTTATATACGTTCACATGCCATAATAATATTAATATTAATAATAACAATAATAATAATAATGTATACGATCATTTGAGGCAATACATCGAACCTAAACCACACAATTCATTGACATAAAATATCCCAATTGATTCAATGAGTTGCTTTAAATGTGTAAATAGGTATATTTATAGTATTGCTTTAGAATAGGGAATGTTTTACTCTCTAGTCAGTTTATTATAATGACATGCCAATTTTACGATAACCAACAAAGAGTAGGGTTATTAAAACAACCGAGGGCTGTTAAAATTAAGTGTTTTATCTTCTAGTTACTTTACAAAGTTTCTTCAATATTCAGCGAACTAATTAATCAAGTTTTTGACACGATATAAATCCTGCAAGTATTGACAGTTTATTATGCTCTGCAGGGTGTATATAACGTTTGATATTAAATTGAAGGATGTTTAATATTTACCCTTTTATGAGTATTATTTAAAGTAAGTCCAGTTATCTTCACTATAACTTAAGCATTAATTAATCATGGTCATTATATACAGCAAGATCGTCACAGCAATTGTCTCAGGTGTATGGTTTAGCAACAGAACCAACGCCCCCCCCCCCCCCCCCCCTCTCCATCTCGGTTGCACGTAATAAGACAGACGACCTGGGAAGCCTGAGAAAGTCTTAAGAAGGGGTAGAGGTAAGACTTCTTCCCCCCCGCTCCCCCCCGCTCCCCCCCCACACACACAGCTACACCACTTAACCCCACACACACCTGGGGTTAACCTGACGTGGGGAGTGAAGAACGTTTGTGTTATTATTGTTATTATTATTATATATATATATATATATATATATATATATATATATATATAGTATACACATAGTACACACATAGTATGTGTGTGTCAGTGTGTTTGTGTGTGTGGTTCATGAGTGTTTTAAAAATGACAAGTGAAGATTTAATAAACTGTTAAACTGTGTTTCCTCACATAAACTATATCCTACATCGATCGATTGTAATAACTGTCACAATTACCGATATTTCTATTATATATTTTGTTCTGCTTTTTCCATGTGCCTTCTGATTATCGTAACAAACTGACCGATTGATTAACTGACTGATTGACTGACTAAGAAGGAAAACTAAATCGATTAATGAATGGTTTACAGACTGGTTGAGATTAAATTATATTTCCCATCTCTATACTGCATATTGAGTACAAGCTAAATCATGTTTGTATATTAATTGCTAAAATAAAAAATGGAAGAGAAGAGGATTTCTGAGAGTCCAAAAAAATCGTTGATATGCGAACAAAAAGTTGGGCGAAACAAGAGTGATGAAACGACAAATAAAGAAAATAAATAGAGACAGACCGTAATAGTTCGGACATTACGGGTGTACTGTACTCCTTACAATATTATAATTAAGTTCATTTAAGGGGAGAGAGACCATTTTTCTGGTCCCTCTTCTCCCTCATGTTTAGCCCCATTGGTTTTCAGATTATATGACGTTCGGTCCATTAGTTTGGCAATGTTAAGACCCTTCGCCTCATTTCTGTATCAATATTTAGACTTTTCGTGGCATTTAGGTGTCGATTTTTGTTTCTGGCGAACGATAGTCAGCCTGTAATTTAAGAGAAGTTTGCTACGGAGTTACAGATATTCGCCCATAGTTAGGATGATCTGTGCACTTTATTGGCGATGAGTTTTGAATAATATTGTGATAGAGTTACTCGTACACCTAACATGTTCTCAGGGCTAACCTACTGCCTTGATGGTGTAATGGTTAGAGTGTTTAAAATCTGTATGTGGTAACCCAGGTTCGAATCCCGGTGGATCACATGCTTACTTTCATTAATTTCCTTGGGAGGTGTTTGGTGTTGGAGAGAAATTAATAAAATATATTATAATATGTTACCTTTGTTAACACTTGAATGAATGAATCAATATATAACAAGCAATGTGAGGATGAGTAAACTGACTGATAATTAGAAAAACATGTATTGTATTGTAATGGATATTTCTTAAACATGGAATTGGTCAGAAAAAATAGTATTTTTTATACAAATATTCTATATTTTTACAGATTCTGGGGTCGAATACCACTGGAGCTGCAAAGTCAAGGTAAGATACAATGGATACAATATATTTATTATCTACCCCGTTACGATATTGTTCTCTCTCTCTCTCTCTCTCTCTCTCTCTCTCTCTTTTTTTCTCTCTCTCTCTCTCTCTCTCTCTCTCTCTCTCTCTCTCTCTCTCATGCCGTTAAAAAGTAGATCCTGTCAGAAGTATATAATAAAAGGTACTAAAAGTCAGGAAACCTATTTTAGCAACCACGAAAAGATAATCCCCTGGTCACATGCAGATATTTTGGGTTTTAATTTTACTAACCATTTTAAAGACAATTATGTTAATTTGCAAATTTATTAAACTGACCACTTTACCCATTAATTGCTAACATTATGAGGTGCGTTAATACCTTTCCTGTAATAAGACACTACTATATTGACTCCTTTCCTACACGTTAGAATACACAAAATGGTGTCTAGTTCAAATTGTCTTATTTCTGTATTTTAAAGGGCCTTCTAGTTTGCATATCTTTTTCATCAGCCATAAAATGTACCGGGTATATTGAATTTTATTATACGAGAAATATTTATGGTACCTGGCAAAATATCTAGACAGTTTTTATTATCTCTCTCTCTCTCTCTCTCTCTCTCTCTCTCTCTCTCTCTCTCTCTCTCTCTCTCTCTCTCTCTCTCTCTCTCTCTCTCTCTCTCTCTCTCTCCAACCCTTACATATTTAATGTCAGGTTGTGCATATTTTCACATCGATCGACACATCATTTATTGTGAAAGGACACCATTAGGCGAACGGATTTTTGCCATTCCTCTATAAGTATGTAGGTCAATTCAATATCAAATATTCACACTCAGTATGTGAATTTGAAATTGTTATTTATTATTCTATAATTACGAATTTAATAAAATGACATGCAAATAATATATATTCTTTAATGGTTGAATATGCTGTAAATATGAATGGTGTGAGAAATGTATGTTGTTTGAATATTTGTATTTAATACAAAGACAAACGGTACCGGTAGTTACTAAAACAAATATCTCAATTTGCTGGAAATTATATCATATAAAAAGAAAACAATCAGTAGAAAAAATAAGAACTGGAGATGTAGACAGGTTTTGACATTCAGAACTTGTACCGGTGACTTTATTCTGGCTACAATAAAACTTTTTTTTTTTCAGTATAAAAGTAGTCTCCAGCAATTATCAGGCTCCGCACTCTATCTCTCTTAACCCTTTTCACTACCACAGACCCTTCTTAAACTGTATAAAATCGTTTAAATATAGCGACATTATAATTAAAGAGACGTCGCGAGTACAGAAGGGGTTAAGGAAATAAAAATAACATTACAACAATGCCGCTTGAGTTAGTTAATAGCAAAGTCATAACCGTATAATCCAAATCATTCATCACTCATCATTCATCATCACCACTGACAGCCTCTCTCTCCCTAGACGTCACGGGAAAGGGATTTTTTTGTATACATTTATTTATTCATTTGATTGATGGGCGAGTGAAGGAAGGGTAGGAGGACACCGAAGGAATATAGAATAGAAGATAATACTGCAGGATTGATAGTAAAGATAATATAGGATAGACTAGTGGTATGAAAAAATAGTGCATTGATAGTGTCTTGATAGCGTAATGCGTAAATGTGCAGAATTTAGGTGTGAGTATCCTAGGTTCGAATCCTGGGAGTGCCACATGTATTTGTTGATTTCATTAATTGAGTTTAGAAGTAAAGTTGGTTGGTGAAAACATATGAAATATTCGTATGTCAACAGTATGCAGAGAAAGTGTACAAGTGTAGAATGCAAACAAAAGTATTGCATATGGTGGAAAAAAAAAGCTTGTAAGAGGAGTTAAAATATCGGAAATGTAGTTGTATGTGCTAAATCAGAGACAACGGGTGGTGGACAAAGAAATGTAAGCATAGCGGAAAGATAGAGAGTTATATTGTATCATATGGGAACATGAAGACAAAAATACGATAACAGCTGACAGTTTAACGTATGGAAGTTATAAATAATGTAGGGATATAATACATCAATCACAAATATTTGATAATCAATAGTTATTTATTTATTGCTTGAATTTGGGTTTGTCAAACGTTCCCGAAATATTTTGTTTACTAACTTAAAATAAACTTGAATATTCTGGGAGATTTATAACTGGCCAAGGTTTTCAAACTTTGTCTAAATCCAGTTATTTGCTCTGAATGCTGGGTTATATAACCAGTGATAGGATATAACAAGAGGAAGGATGGAGAGAAACGTAAGGTAAAAGAAGGAATACAATTATATTCATTGAGATATTAAAACATATTATTGGAATTATTATTTCAAGAGGGAGAAACTTCTGTATTATAATATTAACAATATTTACATGTGATGAATAAATAATATAATACGACTTTACAAACATGTACTCAGACCCAGAATAAAGTCAGTCAGTAGCCAGCCCTTACTCCCACAAGGGCTAGGGAGGATCAGCAAGAGACAGGAGCAAGTAAAAAGAGGTGACAAGAGAAGAACACATAACAATTCGCCCACAAAAAGAAAGCACACAAGCATTCAGAAGCACACAAGCATTCAGAAGCACACAAGCATTCAGAAACACACAAGCATTCAGAAGCACACAAGCATTCAGAAGCACACAAGCATTCAGAAGCACACAAGCATTCAGAAGCACACAAGCATTCAGAAGCACACAAGCATTCAGAAGCACACAAGCATTCAGAAGCACACAAGCATTCAGAAGCACACAAGCATTCAGAAGCACACAAGCATTCAGAAGCACACAAGCATTCAGAAGCACACAAGCATTCAGAAGCACACAAGCATTCAGAAGCACACAAGCATTCAGAAGCACACAAGCATTCAGAAGCACACAAGCATTCAGAAGCACACAATCATTCAGAAGTACACAAGCATTCAGAAGCACACAAGCATTCAGAAGCACACAAGCATTCAGAAGCACACAAACATTCAGAAGCACACAAGCATTGAGAAGCACACAAGCATTCAGAAGCACACAAGCATTGAGAAGCACACAAGCATTCAGAAACACACAAGCATTCAGAAGTACACAAACATTCAGCACACAAACATTCAGAAGCACACAAGCATTCAGAAGCACACAAGCATTCAGAAGCACACAAGCATTCAGAAGCACACAAGCATTCAGAAGCGCACACGCATTCAGAAGCACACAAACATTCAGAAGCACACAAGCATTCAGAAGCACACAAGCATTCAGAAGCACACAAACATTCAGAAGCACACAAACATTCAGAAGCACACAAACATTCAGAAGCACACAAGCATTCAGAAGCACACAAGCATTCAGAAGCACACAAGCATTCAGAAGCACACAAGCATTCAGAAGCACACAAACATTCAGAAGCACACAAGCATTCAGAAGCACACAAACATTCAGAAGCACACAAACATTCAGAAGCACACAAGCATTCAGAAGCACACAAGCATTCAGAAGCACACAAACATTCAGAAGGACACAAACATTCAGAAGCACACAAGCATTCAGAAGCACACAAGCATTCAGAAGCACACAAGCATTCAGAAGCACACAAGCATTCAGAAGCACACAAGCATTCAGAAGCACACAAGCATTCAGAAGCACACACGCATTCAGAAGCACACAAGCATTCAGAAGCACACAAGCATTCAGAAGCACACAAGCATTCAGAAGCACACAAGCATTGAGAAGCACACAAACATTCAGAAGCACACACGCATTCAGAAGCACACAAGCATTCAGAAGCACACAAGCATTCAGAAGCACACAAGCATTCAGAAGCACACAAGCATTCAGAAGCACCAATGCCGTTTTTAAAATTAATGAATAAATCCCTTAGTAGTACCCGGAATAAAGTTAAAAGGAAGGCACCTTTACTGAATGAGTTAATTAATGAAACGTATAGAGACAGACAGCAAAATGTAAAGGAACGCTAGCCAAGATAAAGGGATCCGTAAAGAGAGATGTATGGTGCGGATGTAGGGCTTCACTTCATCCAGCCCGCTATCTTCATCTCAATCAGGGCAGAGCAAGTGTTTGTCTCGGCTTACATGGGACTGTGTTATGGCTTACGGCTCATTTTACTATCTCTCTCTCTCTCTTTCTCTTTCTCTCTCTCTCTCTCTCTCACTCACACACACACACACACAACTCTCTCTATATATACACATAGCTAGCTCTCTCTCTCTCTCTCTCGCTCTCGCTTTCGCTCTCTCTCTCTCAGTTGACAATGTTATTTTTAATATAATATGTAGTCACTCATTCTTATTCTATTACTTATGATATTATTAAATATGCAAAACAATCCAATGATGTTTTGTTATAAGTTCACGACGAATATTTTCCAATGGTTTTATACGTATACATACTGGAAAATGAAACAGAAGTCTCAAAAATGTAAATAGCATGTACTTGCGTCCTCAAAATGGCCTCATGGTAAGAAGGTGGCCGACCCTTCTACTCTAACACAGCTCGATTGAAATCTTTGATGCACCGTGTGATAATTCATGCTCTATGTTTCGTAGCGGGGGGGGGGGGGGGGTGAATAATTACGCTGACTTTTGAAGGAGCTCCGGTTCACTTCGGGACTGGAATAAGAAATGGCGGCCTGAAAAATTGATGCGACTCTAATGCGATAGGAAAGGAGTTTGAGAAGGATGAGGGATGAGATAGGGACAGGAGGAAATATAGAGGGATGGGACTAGAGGAATGGATAGAGCGAGAGGGATGGGGATGGGGCGGCTGAGAAAGGGATGGGACTAGAGGAATTATTGGAGAGAGAGGGATGGAGAGGGTCGCCTGGGATAGGGATAAAAGGACAGATAGAGGGATGGGAAGCTATGAATGAGTAGAGAGAGAGGGATGGGGAGGGGCGACCAAGATGGGGACAGGGGGAGAGATGGAGGGATGGGAAGCGAGGAATGAGTAAAGAGAGTGGGATGGAGAGGGGCGGCTGATAAAGGAACAGCAGGAGAGATTGGGGGATGGGGAGGGGCGGTTGATATAGGGATAAAGGGAGAGATAGAGAGATGGGAAGAGAGGAATGGATAGAGAGAGGGATGGGGAGGGGCGTCTCATAAAGGGATAAAAGGAGAGGTGGAGGGATGGGAAGAGAGGAATGAGTAGAGAGAGATAGGGAGTGGCAACTGAGATAGGGATAAAAGGAGATATAGAGAGATGGGAAGAGAGGAATGGTTAGAGACAGAGGGAGAAAAGAAGATAATGTGGATGGAGAGGAAGGGATGACTGGTGAGAGTGAACAAATTGATGCAACTCTAAACGCGCAGGGGATGGAGTGTGTGAGGGATAGAGAAAGTCGTTTGAGATAGGAATACAGGAAAGAATAGTGGGAAGGGGTGAGAAGATAGGGAGATAGAAAAAGATGGGAGAAGAGAAAGGGAGGACACTGAATATGGAAAGAGAGTTAGGGATGGAGAGATGGAAAAGGACCTCGGGAAAGACGAATGGAGAAATAGAGAGGGATAGGTGAAGAGAGGGAGGAAGTGAAATAGTGGTGGCTGGAGAGAGAAAGAAAGGGAGTGTTTAAGAAAAGAATAGATGGAAATAGAAGGATATAGGGGTGTAAAGATGGAAGAGGATGAGTGGAGAGAGAGAGAGAGAAGTAAGCAGCATTGGGTGGAGAGAGAGGAAGAAAAGAGACGTGTGTGAATGGAGAAAGAGCGATGATTGGAGGAGGGATCGATTAACCCCTTCACCACCATGACGCCTTTTTACCTTCGATTCTGGCTAAAATTAGATGATTTTATGCAGTTCAA
>CM064492.1:83787218-83872218 GCA_032716605.1 Paralithodes platypus | reverse complement strand
GACGACATTTTTTGTTTTTAAATAATGTAGCACATTGCTTTAAACGACATACTTGCAAGTAGCATTGATAATCTCCGGATGGGCATATAACAATGTAAAGGATGACTGAGGTTTAAAGCAATTAATTCTTAGAAAGAGTACTTAAGTTGAATCATTATATATGAAGTAATAGGAAGTAAGATAGGAACACAGGGTAGCATTACAATAACAATATATATATATATATATATATATATATATATATATATATATATATATATATATATATATATATATATATATATATATATATAGTATATATATATATATATATATATATATATATATATATATATATATATATATATATATATACTGTATATATATATATATATATATATATATATATATATATATATAGAGAGAGAGAGAGAGAGAGAGAGAGAGAGAGAGAGAGAGAGAGAGAGAGAGAGAGAGAGAGAATGGAATTATAATGCGTGAAAGAGGAGCTAGTCAAAGGTCAACTAACACTGACTCTCGTACCCTGCAGTGATCTAAAGCCGGTATCACACGAGATATTTTATAGTCAACAATCGAGGATCAAAATTTGTCTGGCAACATTTCTGGATTATTGTGCACTGGTATCGGAAACTAGACTGATGATAGACGAATTTAGGTAACAGCAAAATATCTAATGTTGACCTCGTAAGCTGCTAGACCCGTGTTGAGGATAAATGTGGAGTGAAAACGCGTTTATGTTATACCAGTTTTAGTTTCCTGGGGTAGTTAATCTGTCGTATCCGTTTACCTGCCTCTCGTTCTGTGTATTTTTTCATATTTATGTTTAAGAGGAGATGGTCGTATATATTTGCCCATTTATGGATCTTTTTATAATTCCCCCCCCCCCCCCCCCCCCCTAGACCTCCATCAAACTTAAAAAACATCCATTAGATCTCCCTTCTAGATTAATTTGTACATGTTTCGATAGAACAATTTCCCGGCCAAAGGCTGGTTCTTCCAAAATAACAAGCTCACTATTGTTCTCCAGGAAAAAAATCGATACCTAAATAGCACGAAAGGTCTTAATATTGTCAATGAAATGAGGCGAAAGGTTTTAAAACCGACAAACTAATGAGACAAACATCTTGAAATCTGAAAACTAATGGGGCTATAAAACAACCCATCTCCCCTTAATCTTGCACATCTGCTTACGTGTCTCTTATCCTATTTCAATGTTCATATGTGTATCTACTGTATGTGATTGTTAAGGGGAGGTTTTTAGTTTGTTTCCTACTCCTCCAGCAATCTAAAAATGTCACCCCCTTGACCCCCTTTCAAGATAAATTTGTACATTTTTCGGTAGAAAAATTTCCCGGCCAAAGGCCGGTTCCTCTTAAATTACAGGCTCGCTATCGCTCGCCAGGATAAAATCGACACCTGAATGGCACGAAAGGTCTTAATATGGGGTGAAAGTTCTTAAAATTGCTAAACTAATGGGGCAAACGTTTAATAATATCAAAAGCAATGGGGCTAAACATGAGGGATAAAGGGGTCAAGAAAAAAATCCCTCAAGTGGAGATCTCCCCTTAAAGGTATTCACATCTATGTATTGGTTATTCGTTAATTGCAAAGGGCATAATATTATTCATGTCGTGCCATTTTACCCAACGTGATTTATTGTTGAATCTTCAATGTTAATCACTGTTATGTCGTCATATTTGAAATTATATAATAATATACCATAATCTGTGACCTTCAACATTCACCTTGACCTTTGAATAACAAAAACACGAAATTTGGACAATCGTTGCATTGACCAACCAAATTTGCCAGTCAAATTTGGTGACGATACGTAACCCGTTCAGTACAGTTCTGTGAGTTTCATTTCATACTGGATATTAAGACGATTTGATTTAGTTTATGAAGGGCCTCCATAAAGGTCGGTGGGTGGGTGGGTCTGGATGTCGGTGGGTGGGTGGGTGTGGATGTCGGTGGGTGTGGATGGTGGTGGGTGGGTGGGTGTGGATGGTGGTGGGTGTGGATGGTGGTGGGTGGGCGTGGATGTCAGTGGGAGGGTGTGGATGGTGGTGGGTGGGAGGGTGTGGATGGTGGTGGGTGGGAGGGTGTGGATGTCGGTACAAAGGAAGTACAAAGGAAATCAAGCAACAACAGGTCTAGTGACCCTTCTAGGCTGCTTGTCCTCCAAAACACTGAGGATCAAATGTCCAAACAGGGTGGGTGGTGTGGATGTCGGTGGGTGGGTGGGGGTGGTGGGTGTGGATGTCGGTGGGTGGGTGGGTGTGGATGGTGATCGGTGGGTGGGTGTGGATGGTGGTGGGTGGGTGTGGATGTCGGTGGGAGGGTGTGGATGGTGGTGGTGGGTGGAAGGGTGTGGGGGGTGGGTGGGTGTGGATGATGGTGGGTGGGTGTGGATGCCAGTGGATTGATGTGGATGAGCTTAGGTGGGTACGGATGGGTATGAATGTTACAAATACAAAATCACAAAAAAACATAGAAAGGAAAATGAGTCCAATGCCAGAAGAAGAAAACAAACATTTAACGCCAGAAATAAACTCCAGAACAACAACCTACCTTGCGGAAGTCAGGGAGGCAGGCAACTCGGAAGTCCAGTCAGCACAGGGCAATCTCACCGCCGCCATCACCACCTACGAAGAACGGAAGAGTCAAGCCTTAGTCCAGAACGGTCACTTCACTAGTTACTCTGCTACAGTCACGCACACGTACATGGAGAACACACATAACCTAGTATCCGGATGACCCACACGTAAGCTAGTATCCAGGTGAGGTTGCAACCCATTAAACGCACACGAAAACAAATAAAGCACACAAATTCTAAGAGACACACGAGGCACGGCCCGGGGAAACATGCGAGTGAGAGGAGGATAGGCAGGGAGGGTGGAGCTTCCGGCCTGCCAACCATTCACGGGAGACGCAATGAAATACACACAATGAAATACACACATATTAGTCTTCACGTGAATTAATATTTTCCATCAGTTAAATATAAAACTAATATTACTCTTGTTTTTACTCTCATACGTGGGTACTAAATATGGAACAAAGTAGAGGTTATGGTACAAATGACTACGGTAGGTAAGAGGTGACTATCATACGTTCAGTTGGTACCCGTGCTTGCCCGATCATGCGCACATCAACAACCCCACCTTATGTTGCTACTTCATCTAATCTGGGACCGATTTAAATGGATACCGGGCATATAAACTAAACCTACGAACGCTAATTATCGTCTATAGCAAACTTTATACTACATTTAGGTTTTAAAAGAACGATTTCTCAAGGCTAAAATGGTTAGTATTTAAACTGGCCATTCAATAGGGTAAGCACAGAGAGAATACCAAAAGTGAGATGAGACATACGGCTTATGCATATATACATATATACATATATACAAGAACATTTAAGTCAAATACGCTACGGGTATATACATTAACACATAATTATATAGACTTACCTAAATTAATTATACCGAACGCGAGATTATAAACGTAACATAGCAATACGCTACACTACGGATAAATACAATTACATGTATTGGCTCAAGTGAAAGATGGAGAAAGCGGAAATATATAGAAAATGTGGAGGAAAACGTTATTGACACTGCGACAAGGCATGCAAGCATTTACACATGAGTACAGTTACGTCTTTTTTTATTTTATCCCAGCTATATTTAGACAATAATGCATGTAGCTTAGGAAGGATATACGGTAGCTATAAGGATTAATCATATTTATCTATTTCACTCCCAACACCAAACACTTCCCAATGAAATTAATGAAAGTATGTGGACCTATAGTCTGCAGCCTGTTAATGTGTAGATGTCGTTCCTAAGCTGAACAAATTCGTCTACTAGCAGCCAGAATATAATGAAAACAATGTCACCGGTACCGTACTGCATGGATTAACTAACAATGTCACCGGTACCGTACTGCATGGATTAACTAACAATGTCACCGGTACCGTACTGCATGGATTAACTAACAATGTCACCGGTACCGTACTGCATGGATTAACTATCAATGTCACCGGTACCGTACTGCATGGATTAACTATCAATGTCACCGGTACCGTACTGCATGGATTAACTAACAATGTCACCGGTACCGTACTGCATGGATTAACTAACAATGTCACCGGTACCGTACTGCATGGATTAACTAACAATGTCACCGGTACCGTACTGCATGGATTAACTAACAATGTCACCGGTACCGTACTGCATGGATTAACTAACAATGTCACCGGTACCGTACTGCATGGATTAACTAACAATGTCACCGGTACCGTACTGCATGGATTAACTAACAATGTCACCGGTACCGTACTGCATGGATTAACTAACAATGTCACCGGTACCGTACTGCATGGATTAACTAACAATGTCACCGGTACCGTACTGCATGGATTAACTAACAATGTCACCGGTACCGTACTGCATGGATTAACTAACAATGTCACCGGTACCGTACTGCATGGATTAACTATCAATGTCACCGGTACCGTACTGCATGGATTAACTATCAATGTCACCGGTACCGTACTGCATGGATTAACTATCAATGTCACCGGTACCGTACTGCATGGATTAACTAACAATGTCACCGGTACCGTACTGCATGGATTAACTAACAATGTCACCGGTACCGTACTGCATGGATTAACTAACAATGTCACCGGTACCGTACTGCATGGATTAACTAACAATGTCACCGGTACCGTACTGGATGGTTTAACTAACAATGTCACCGGTACCGTACTGCATGGATTAACTAACAATGTCACCGGTACCGTACTGCATGGATTAACTAACAATGTCACCGGTACCGTACTGCATGGATTAACTAACAATGTCACCGGTACCGTACTGCATGGATTAACTAACAATGTCACCGGTACCGTACTGCATGGATTAACTAACAATGTCACCGGTACCGTACTGCATGGATTAACTATCAATGTCACCGGTACCGTACTGCATGGATTAACTAACAATGTCACCGGTACCGTACGTACTGCATGGATTAACTATCAATGTCACCGGTACCGTACTGCATGGATTAACTAACAATGTCACCGGTACCGTACTGCATGGATTAACTAACAATGTCACCGGTACCGTACTGCATGGATTAACTAACAATGTCACCGGTACCGTACTGCATGGATTAACTAACAATGTCACCGGTACCGTACTGCATGGATTAACTAACAATGTCACCGGTACCGTACTGCATGGATTAACTAACAATGTCACCGGTACCGTACTGCATGGATTAACTAACAATGTCACCGGTACCGTACTGCATGGATTAACTAACAATGTCACCGGTACCGTACTGCATGGATTAACTAACAATGTCACCGGTACCGTACTGCATGGATTAACTAACAATGTCACCGGTACCGTACTGCATGGATTAACTAACAATGTCACCGGTACCGTACTGCATGGATTAACTATCAATGTCACCGGTACCGTACTGCATGGATTAACTATCAATGTCACCGGTACCGTACTGCATGGATTAACTATCAATGTCACCGGTACCGTACTGCATGGATTAACTAACAATGTCACCGGTACCGTACTGCATGGATTAACTAACAATGTCACCGGTACCGTACTGCATGGATTAACTAACAATGTCACCGGTACCGTACTGCATGGATTAACTAACAATGTCACCGGTACCGTACTGCATGGATTAACTAACAATGTCACCGGTACCGTACTGCATGGATTAACTAACAATGTCACCGGTACCGTACTGCATGGATTAACTAACAATGTCACCGGTACCGTACTGCATGGATTAACTAACAATGTCACCGGTACCGTACTGCATGGATTAACTAACAATGTCACCGGTACCGTACTGCATGGATTAACTAACAATGTCACCGGTACCGTACTGCATGGATTAACTAACAATGTCACCGGTACCGTACTGCATGGATTAACTAACAATGTCACCGGTACCGTACTGCATGGATTAACTAACAATGTCACCGGTACCGTACTGCATGGATTAACTAACAATGTCACCGGTACCGTACTGCATGGATTAACTAACAATGTCACCGGTACCGTACTGCATGGATTAACTAACAATGTCACCGGTACCGTACTGCATGGATTAACTAACAATGTCACCGGTACCGTACTGCATGGATTAACTAACAATGTCACCGGTACCGTACTGCATGGATTAACTAACAATGTCACCGGTACCGTACTGCATGGATTAACTAACAATGTCACCGGTACCGTACTGCATGGATTAACTAACAATGTCACCGGTACCGTACTGCATGGATTAACTAACAATGTCACCGGTACCGTACTGCATGGATTAACTAACAATGTCACCGGTACCGTACTGCATGGATTAACTAACAATGTCACCGGTACCGTACTGCATGGATTAACTAACAATGTCACCGGTACCGTACTGCATGGATTAACTAACAATGTCACCGGTACCGTACTGCATGGATTAACTAACAATGTCACCGGTACCGTACTGCATGGATTAACTAACAATGTCACCGGTACCGTACTGCATGGATTAACTAACAATGTCACCGGTACCGTACTGCATGGATTAACTAACAATGTCACCGGTACCGTACTGCATGGATTAACTAACAATGTCACCGGTACCGTACTGCATGGATTAACTAACAATGTCACCGGTACCGTACTGCATGGATTAACTAACAATGTCACCGGTACCGTACTGCATGGATTAACTATCAATGTCACCGGTACCGTACTGCATGGATTAACTAACAATGTCACCGGTACCGTACTGCATGGATTAACTAACAATGTCACCGGTACCGTACTGCATGGATTAACTAACAATGTCACCGGTACCGTACTGCATGGATTAACTATCAATGTCACCGGTACCGTACTGCATGGATTAACTAACAATGTCACCGGTACCGTACTGCATGGATTAACTAACAATGTCACCGGTACCGTACTGCATGGATTAACTAACAATGTCACCGGTACCGTACTGCATGGATTAACTAACAATGTCACCGGTACCGTACTGCATGGATTAACTAACAATGTCACCGGTACCGTACTGCATGGATTAACTAACAATGTCACCGGTACCGTACTGCATGGATTAACTAACAATGTCACCGGTACCGTACTGCATGGATTAACTAACAATGTCACCGGTACCGTACTGCATGGATTAACTAACAATGTCACCGGTACCGTACTGCATGGATTAACTAACAATGTCACCGGTACCGTACTGCATGGATTAACTAACAATGTCACCGGTACCGTACTGCATGGATTAACTAACAATGTCACCGGTACCGTACTGCATGGATTAACTAACAATGTCACCGGTACCGTACTGCATGGATTAACTAACAATGTCACCGGTACCGTACTGCATGGATTAACTAACAATGTCACCGGTACCGTACTGCATGGATTAACTAACAATGTCACCGGTACCGTACTGCATGGATTAACTATCAATGTCACCGGTACCGTACTGCATGGATTAACTAACAATGTCACCGGTACCGTACTGCATGGATTAACTAACAATGTCACCGGTACCGTACTGCATGGATTAACTAACAATGTCACCGGTACCGTACTGCATGGATTAACTAACAATGTCACCGGTACCGTACTGCATGGATTAACTAACAATGTCACCGGTACCGTACTGCATGGATTAACTAACAATGTCACCGGTACCGTACTGCATGGATTAACTAACAATGTCACCGGTACCGTACTGCATGGATTAACTAACAATGTCACCGGTACCGTACTGCATGGATTAACTAACAATGTCACCGGTACCGTACTGCATGGATTAACTAACAATGTCACCGGTACCGTACTGCATGGATTAACTAACAATGTCACCGGTACCGTACTGCATGGATTAACTATCAATGTCACCGGTACCGTACTGCATGGATTAACTAACAATGTCACCGGTACCGTACTGCATGGATTAACTAACAATGTCACCGGTACCGTACTGCATGGATTAACTAACAATGTCACCGGTACCGTACTGCATGGATTAACTAACAATGTCACCGGTACCGTACTGCATGGATTAACTAACAATGTCACCGGTACCGTACTGCATGGATTAACTATCAATGTCACCGGTACCGTACTGCATGGATTAACTAACAATGTCACCGGTTACCGTACTGCATGGATTAACTAACAATGTCACCGGTACCGTACTGCATGGATTAACTAACAATGTCACCGGTACCGTACTGCATGGATTAACTAACAATGTCACCGGTACCGTACTGCATGGATTAACTAACAATGTCACCGGTACCGTACTGCATGGATTAACTAACAAATCCAAGTAAATGTGATCTAAATGTCTCTAGCAGTTTTCCAAAATAGTTCGACCGTCGAGCTAGTGCCGATACAAATGGCCAGTCCTGTATAGAATCGTGAGGTTCAGAGTCATAAAGATTCCAGGACGAGCTCCGTAGAAAATGAAATGAATGAATGCGTCCTTACTGTGTCTCTAAAAAAAAATCTAGAATGTCTTGATCACGAGTGTACAGTCACGAGCATAAATACTGCGACATCAACCAGATAACGCCAACTCCTTCATCACGAGAGGTTTATGCTCACGAGAGGTTTATACTAAGCTGAATACAATCGTTTGGCGGTAGCTAGAATGATATATAGAAATCATTGTGAGTTTGAATACAAAGTTTCGCAATACCTTTGGAGACGAAGGGGCGAATATCATCTGGTTGGTGTCGCAGTATTTATGCTCGTGACTGTACCTGTATAAGACAAAATACGAAAGTTATTGATGCCGTTTTTATAACCCCACGTTCTCTTTGATAGTAAAAAGTGAGAGAAAACGGATTGAAGTTCAAGCCTAATGTTTCGAAGCAGTTTCAATCAGTGATTGAACCTGATCCACGGCTTACAAATGGTAATACTTACCCAATATCCAGTGGATTATATTATATATTTACCCTTTCAGTACCAGCGACGTCTTGTTAAAATGTATTCTATCTATATTTAGACGATATTATGCAGCATAAGAAGGATTTGTGGTAGTTAAAAGGGTTGGTTGAGATTGTTTGAAGCCTTATTATTGCTAGAGATCTTTCCTAAGCTGAATAAACTCGTCTAATCATTGCCAGAATATAATTAAAAGGACGTCACCGGTACTGAACTGGTTAAACCTATAGTATATAGGCTATAACTAAAACACATATGTGTAAAGTATAATAATATACTATAATTAATTTTGCTTAACAATTATCCCATTCTGTACCAGCGACGTCTTTCTAACTTTATTCTAGCGATATTTAGACGATTTTATGCAGTTTAAGTTGGATCTGTGGTAGTCAGAAGGGTTAAGTGAGGTAGTTTGAAGCCTGTAAATTGCTAGAGGTCCGTTTAAACTTAATAAAATCGTCTAATAATAGCCAGAACATAATAAAAAAAGACATTGCCGGTACAGAAGGGGTTAATTAATGAGGCGAAAGGTTTTAAAATCGACAAACTAATGAGACAAACATCTTGAAATCTGAAAACTAATGGGGCTATAAAACAACCCATCTCCCCTTAATCTTGCACATCTGCTTACGTGCCTCTTATCCTATTTCAATGTTCATATGTGTATCTACTGTACTGTGTGTGATTGTTAGAGGTATTCACATCTATGTATTGGTTATTCGTTAATTGCAAAGGGCATAATATTATTCGTGTCGTGCCATTTTACCCGACGTGATTTATTGTTGAATCTTCTATGTTAATCAATGTTATGTCGTCATATTGAAATTATATTTAAAAGTGCATCAAATGTATAGATATAACCTGCTGAAGGTCCTATACGCATGTTACAATTTGGTATTCACGTAGCAAGTGCGTCAGATTCCTATTTCACTGCGTATCTCCCGAGATTTGTAATAACAGGGTTGAGAGATACTTTGTATTTTGAATACCACTGAACTATCATGTGTAGAACAAGTAGAAACATATATGTGTATAGGGAATAGTCAATCAAACATACAAACAAATAATAGTATTCAATATAATTATATATATTATATATAATGTGTGTGTGGGTGTGTGCATATTATATACTGCAATTAATTTTATCGTATATATATATATATGGTGGCCACATGTGTTCAGTATATCAGTCGATCTATAATTTTCATATTTATTTACTTACTATCTTCTTCGATCATGATTTATGTTTCCATGACATCACGCACATATTTACCTATGCATACTCCCTCCATGACACCACAAACATATTTACCTATGCATACTCCCTCCATGACACCACAAACATATTTACCTATGCATACTCCCTCCATGACACCACACATATATTTACCTATGCATACTTCCTCCATGACACCACACACATATTTACCTATGCATACTTCCTCCATGACACCACACACATATTTACCTATGCATACTTCCTCCATGACACCACGCACATATTTACCTATGCATACTTCCTCCATGACACCACGCACATATTTACCTATGCATACTCCCTCCATGACACCACAAACATATTTACCTATGCATACTTCCTCCATGACACCACGCACATATTTACCTATGCATACTTCCTCCATGACACCACGCACATATTTACCTATGCATACTCCCTCCATGACACCACAAACATATTTACCTATGCATACTTCCTCCATGACACCACGCACATATTTACCTATGCATACTTCCTCCATGACACCACACACATATTTACCTATGCATACTTCCTCCATGACACCACGCACATATTTACCTATACATACTTCCTCCATGACATCACACACATATTTTCCTATACATACTCCCTCCATGACATCACACACATATTTACCTATACAAACTCCCTCCATGACATCACACTCATATTTACCTATATACAGTATACTCCTTTCATGATATAACACACATATTTCCCTATACATACTACCCTTACACGACGCACATATTTACCTATACTCCCTCCTATGACATACCACACATATTTACCTATCCTAGTGTTGCCAATGTAGCTACGTTTCCGCTAGATAAAGAGGGATTTACTTCAATCTAAGGGCAAATGTTTACATCTAGCAACATGAATTTGTGTGCGATATGCTGTAGCTTTGAGCCATTTTAGAGATATATTGTAGAGATTGTACCGTTATTTTAGCTTTTATCGGCATATATTTACTATCTAGTGGACTTAAGAACATAACATAAGAACATAAGAAAATGGGAGTCTGCAAAAAGCCGATCGGTCCACACAAGGCAGATCCCTGTCACACCCAACCCCAATTACATAAGAACATAAGGTCATACGATCCCGGGAAACTGCATATGGCCATGCGGCCCACATGAGGCAGCTCTCATTCACACCCAGCCCATATCACCCATATGGGAATCACTTGATTTGGTAACCCTGAATACATACTACCCTTATGTAACCTGAACTCACGTGATTTATGTAGAAGTGACATTAGGCCTCACATATGATATAAATTAATCATGCGTATACATTAACTCTACATTATCATAGTATACATTAACTCTACATTATCATAGTATACATTAACTCTACATTATCATATTATACATTAACTCTACATTATCATAGTATACATTAACTCTACATTATCATAGTATACATTAACTCTACATTATCATAGTATACATTAACTCTACATTATCATAGTATACATTAACTCTACATTATCATATTATACATTAACTCTACATTATCATAATATACATTAACTCTACATTATCATAGTATACACTGAAAATGAATAGTGATACGCAAGGTTTCATTTAAATATATGTGTTATTCATGAAACAACTGTAATTCTGCACTCCAAGCTAATGGATGTGCAATTATTCTCCCATCCACGACTGATTTATTATTATGTATTCCTATTGTTATATTGTTGTATGTATTATATATATATATATATACAGTATATCAGTATCGCTTTTTAAACAGTCACCATGTACATTTGGTTGGTTAAGGGGAGATGGGCGTATTTATTTGCTTATATATTATTATTAGTATTATATTTTCATGATTTTCTTAGTTTCCTCCCTAGACCTCCATCAAACTTAATAAATCACCCCAAAGACCCCCTTTCTAGATAAGGTTGTACATTTTTCGATAGAAAAATTTCCCGGCCAAAGGCCGGTTACTACTATATTACAATCTCGCTGTCGCTCGCCAGGAAAAATTTGACACCAAAATTGTACGAAAGGTCTTGATATTGACAAAGAAATGGGGCGAAAAAAACTTAAAATTGTCAAACGAATGGGGCGAACTTCTTGAAATCTCAAACTAATGGGGCTAAACATGAGGGAGAAGGGGAGCCAGAAAAACGAACCAACCCCCATTAAGATAAATCGATGTTGGTTCAGGCATTATTCTCTCTGTTGTGCATGATGTACAATGACAGAAGATAACCTAAAACGACCCTAATGTGATTACAATGGTCAACCCACTGAGTCATTAACTAAAGTAACTTGTTTCAGTCGATAACTATCAGTCTACGAAATGCCTCACGTAGTTAATGGATCGAACGAACTCTCAATACGCACGAAGACTACTTATATTGGTTAGCAACCTTTGTACGATAGTAATGATCTTAGGAAGGAGGCATCTCTATCGAGAGGTTAGTAGTAATAGCAGTAATTATCAACCCTAAATATTTTCACGACAATCACCTGCTTGCCCATCAAGCCTACTGCTTAACCCTCTCCGACATATGACGCGATTTTGAGCCTATTGGGGATACTTTAAAGCCTTTGTTACCATCAAGGGTATTTAGAAACCTTTAGTTTAGTTACTTCAACCTCTGCAGTTGTCTTTGAGTTAGCTGTGGGCAGAAAACTAATTTTGGAGAGGTAATTATAAGAGAGAGAACTTATTTCTTATTGCTAATCTGGCAACCTCTGCGTCATAAATGAGTGAAAGGGTTAATGTTAGATGTCAACTGAAAAGCTCAAAATTATGTACTCGACGAGTTACATGCAATATGTCGGTTGTAACATACAATATACAAATGTTTTAAAAGTGTTGTGAGTTAATTTGTTACTACATGTTCACTTAACTTTATATGCTGAGTTACCAATAGCATTTACAGAGTCCATTTAGGAATTCAAATATTTAAGGGGAGGTTTTTAGTGTCTTTCCTAAACTTCCATCAAGCTTGAAATTACACCCCCTTGAGTCCCTTTCAAGATAAATTTGTACATTTTTCGGTAGAAAAATTTCCCGGCCGAAGGCCGGTTCCTCTTAAATTACAGGCTCGCTATCGCTCGCCAGGATAAAATCGACACCTGAATGGCACGAAAGGTCTTAATATGGGGTGAAAGTTCTTAAAATCGCTAAACTAATGGGGCGAACGTTTTATAATATCAAAAGCAATGGGGCTAAACATGAGGGTGAAAGGGGTCAAGAAAAAAATCCCTCAAGTGGAGATCTCCCCTTAAGATAACGTTCGAAAATGATTACCAATGTTGGAGTGTTCATGTGTTGTCTAGAGTTGTTCAATTCATGGTTAACAAAGCAGTCACTAACAAAGTAAAGATTTAAATCAATCCCCATCCTATCCCACCATCACCATTGAGATTAACACGTGCAGTATCGGAGACATCTATTTTATTAAGGGGAGGTTTTTAGTTGATTCCCTAGACTTCCATCAAGCTTAAAATTACTCCCCCTAGACCCCCTTTCAAGATAAATTTGTACATTTCTCGGTAGAAAAATGTCCCGGCTGAAAGCCGGTTCCTCTTATATTACAGGCTCGCTATCGCTCGCCAGGATAAAATCGACACCTACATGCCACGAAAGGTCTTAAAATTGACAGAAATAGGTCGAAAGTTCTTAAAATCGTCAAAATAATGGGGCGAATGTCTTAAAATTAGAAAAGCAATGGGGCTAAACATGAGGGAGAAAGGAGTCAAGAAAAAAATCTCTCAAGTGGATAATTATCTCCCCTTAACACGTGCAGTATCGGAGACCTCTATTTTATTAGATTTCAGCTACATTTAGACGATTCTGAGAAGCTTAGGAAGGATATATGGTAGATAAAAGGATCGATTGAGGTAGTTTATAGCCTTTGAATTGGTAGACATTATTTCTAAGCTTAATACAAACGTGTAATAGATACCTGTATCATGGAAAGTACGTCACTGGTACAGTATGCATGGGTTAAGGGCAGGTTTTTAGTTTGTTTCCTACTCCTCCAGCAATCTAAAAATGTCACCCCCTTGACCCCCTTTCAAGATAAATTTGTACATTTTCCGGTAGAAAAATGTCCCGGCCAAAGGCCGGTTCCTCTTAAATTACAGGCTCGCTATCGCTCGCCAGGATAAAATCGACATCTAAATGGCACGAAAAGTCTTAATATGGGGTGAAAGTTCTTAAAATTGCTAAACTAATGGGTCAAACGTTTTATAATATCAAAAGCAATGGGGCTAAACATGAGGGAGAAAGGGGTCAAGAAAAAAATCCCTCAAGTAGAGATCTCCCCTTAACAAACTAACACAACTAAAATAATGTACGCAGTTGCTTATTGCCGCAGGAAACACGATTATTATATTTGACTGTACGCACACATTCCTTCCACATGTGTGTGAGTGTGAATCATTGCATGCATCTGTGTGTACGTATTTATATGTGGTATATTATGCACATGCGTGTAAAATTTACCGTGTGTGTGTGTGTGTGTGTGTGTGTGTGTGTGAGTGTGATGAGTTAATTATATAGACTAACATCTGCTCCAAGAGACAAGTGTTGGGAGGGCCACATATAATAACATCTGCGCTAGATCAATTCCAGAGAGAGAGAGAGAGAGAGAGAGAGAGAGAGACAGAGAGAGGGAGAGAGGGGGGGGGGGAGAGGGAGAGTTTAATATATACCTCATTCTAACTAGATATCAAGATATAGATATGGATAGATAGATAGTTCTCTCAGGAGTTAGCAGTGATTCAATTATTTAAATGTATTCACTTGAGTTATCGAATATATTTTACTAGACAAATTATGCATTTAGAGATTTATGTTGTACGTTTATATATGATTTTAAATTCCAAATCCAACACACGTTACTCATACATAATCTTATATTAAGTTTAAATAATATCAATATAACTTTTAATTTATCATCATGCGCTGTTATTTTAATTTAGAGAGTATCGTGGAATTATCTTGAATTTGTTTGAAAATATTGAAAAAAAATATATATAATAAGTCATATGCATCAAGTCTTCGTTTTCATATAAAGTAAATAGTATATTATCAGCCATGACTGAATGATTAGAAGAGTGATTGGCCAACAGTATATGTATGTATGTATGTATGTATGTATAATGCTCAGGCCCAATCCCCACTTTTCCAATTTTTATTTTTATTTTCTATTTTACTCTATGTTATTATTTTTTTTGTTTTTATTTTCTTGGGGGGGTGGCCGACTCAAGACAGAGCAAGAACAGGGAAAACACAAAACACAGGACAGAACAACGAACAAACACAGACAAAACAGACACATAGTAAAAATACTTATGATCATTTAATGGTGAACGATTGGTAAATATGAACATAAAATACGATACATAATAGGCGTACATATACAGTATATGCATTCATACATAAATGCATATATACATAGTTTATTAGCATTGATATTCATATACATTATTTACATGCAATCATGCAAATATTTGTATATACGTAAATAATACATGTATTCTTCCCTATGTGCAGAGAGAGAGAGAGAGAGAGAGAGAGAGAGAGAGAGAGAGGTGAATGTTGTCGTGAGAGAGAAGTAAAGAAAAGACGGGAGGTCGGGAGGTCAAGTGTTTCTGGTAGAGAAAGTTGAAAAAATACCTCCTAATACCTCCTAATACCTCCTAATAGTACTACACAATACAAGACAGACAAAATACACGTTACAAGATTTTTTTTTTTCTTCCAAGACCTTGTGATATATTTAAGTGAAAATATTTACACACAGATATAAATTGTAGATGTTTGGTTAGTGTCTTTGATATTTATTGTCATAATATCCGTTATCAGGCCTAATAGCCTTTCAATAATCCAGCATGACTTCTATAATCGATAAGGAAAATACGTTACTACTACTACTACTACTACCACCACCAGTACTATACAACTTTGTCCGATACTTGTAGCACTTTTATGTAATTAAATAAGTTTTGTGCAAGCTTCCATCCATGATTGTGCATGCTGCTAATACTAAAGCAAATTCATATAAATACAATTGCAAATACATTATGCATTGTATAATACATTGTGAGATAACTTCGCAGCCTCCGAGCTTCTAAGGTAACAATGGTTATAGCCCTCAGTCGATTTAGCTATGTCTCATTCAGTACCGGTGACATCATTTTCATTATATTCTGGCACTCTTAGACAATGTTATTCAGCTTAGGAAGGAAGTTTACCAATCAGAAGGCTACAGACTACCTCAATTTAAGGGGAGATATCCACTTGAGGGATTTTTTTCTTGACTCCTTTCTCCCTCATGTTTAGCCCCATTGCTTTTCTAATTTTAAAACGTTCGCCCCATTATTTTGACGATTTTAAGAACCTTCGACCCATATCTGTCAATTTTAAGACCTTTCGTGCCATTTAGGTGTCGATTTTATCCTGGCGAGCGACAGCGAGCCTGTAATTTAAGAGGAACCGGCTTTCAGCCGGGACATTTTTCTACCGAAAAATTTACAAATTTATCTTGAAAGGGGCTCAAGGTGGTGTAATCTTAAGCTTGATGGATATCCAGAGACCAAACTAAAAACCTCCCTTTAATCCTTTTAGCTACCCATATCCTTCCTAAGCTTCATAAAATCGTCTAAAATGTCTGCTTACTTCACTTTCATACAATTAGTTGAAAAGGCATCGGATGTTATAGTGTGAATATAGTCCGTTCATTCGAGGTTGAGCAGAAATCGTAACCTCTAACCTCTGTAACTCAAGAAGGGCTGGAGAAAATGAGCTGTCAATTCCCACACATATTCCCTTGCCAGGTCTTCTTATTTGGTAGACATGTTGGCTCGGTTGCTTTAGTAATATTTGAGTTACAGCGGTTAGAGGTCACGTGTTCTGCCCCAACCTAGAATGAACGGACTATAGGAGGCTTGCCCATCTGTCTCGTCCTGCCAGACTATCGACACTAGTCCTCTTGATTGTGAGCCGAATTCGCTAACCAATGTGCCACAGAGCTTATTGATAGTAGATGTTGGAATAGGTTTCGTAGGTACAGTTTGCAGTTAATCTAATCGTATTAATTATTATTTGATCCTCAGAAACCTAAATTGGTCAGCATATGTCAATAGGTGTCATATATACAGTATATATATATATATATATATATATATATACTGTATAATATTATATATATATATTAGTTTCTTTACAAAGCACAACAATGTTTAAAAGAGTATCCCCCTAACATTCGATGAGTGGTTATCAATTTTATTATTTTCGCTTGTCTCACATGAGGTTTCAAGTAAATAAATATTTGTAATTGGCAGATCCATAATTTGCTTTGGTTATTTGTCAAGACTTTAATCCCTGGAAGGGATTTTAGAATAGTATCTACTGCGTGTGTGTGTGTGTGTGTGTGTGTGTGTATTTACCTATTTGTAGTTTACAGGAATTGAGCAGCGCTCGTGTTGTCCTGTCTTAGTTACTTTATAATCAATCCATTTTACTTAGACAAGTATCGTAATGGATATTCCCAGTTCCCAGTATTTTGGACTAACATATCATAGCTTATGTTGTCCTTGTGTGTGTGTGTGTGTGTGTGTGTGTGTGTGTGTGTGTGTGTTTATAATAATAATAGTAATAATAATGATCGGTTTATTTCAAGATTGCGTGCGTGTGTGTTTGTTCGTATCTGTCTGTCTGTGTGCGTACTTCAAATCTACGAGGGTGTGAGATACGAGACGTAGCGATGAGGGATGAGCAGAGAACCCACGTGACGCGACTGACGATATGGGTGGCGGACAAGTGGGAATGAAGGATGGGGATAGGGGACCAGAGTAACGGTGATTGATTTAGCTGAGGGCGACGATATGAGGGAAAGGATGTGGTGGGAAGATATAAGGGAAAAGGAAATATAAGAAAGGGAGATGAAGTATGAGGAATGAAGAGGAGGATGAGGGCAGAGATGAGGAGAAGGAATAGGAGGATGAGGGCAACGATATGATGGAAAGGATGAGGTGAGAACAGGAAGTATGAGGAAGGAAGGGGAGGAAGAGGGCGAACATATGAGAGAAAGGATGAGGCGTGAAGATGAAGGAAGAATAAGGAAGGAAGAGAAGGATGAGGTGTGAATATATAAGGGAAAGGATGAGGCTTGAATATGAGGGAAGGAAGAGGAGTATGAGAGCGAAGATATGAGGGAAAGGATGAGGTGTGAAGGTGAAAGAAGAGGGTTAATAACATTTCTGAAATTTCAAAATTATGAATAAGTGTGCTGAAGACAGACAGGCATGATGAGTGTGAGTGAAGGGTGAGTTACTGTAGGTGCTGGTCTGTAAACCGGTGGAGAGAGAGAGAGAGAGACAGAGAGACAATGAAATGAATATAAAACAGATTGACAGGGAGTGAAAGAAAGAGACAGACTGAAAGAGATGAAGATTAAAAAAATGGTAATGAAAATAAAAGATAGATAGATAAACACAGAGAGAGCGAGAGAGAGAGAGAGCGAGCGAGAGAGTGAGAGAGAGAGAGACGGCTTGTGTGTCCCCAAGATACGAGGTGATCGTAAGATAGATCCCCGTACCTGACTGTGCTGCTGCTGGTACCATGGGGGGGTAACATAATAAGTACCGTTCCTCTAAACTCTAAAGTCTTCAAAACTTCCCGGATTTCTCTTTTGTAATCTTGTATCTCGCCCCTGCTTCCCCCCCCCCCCAACCCTGACCCCCCCCCCCCCCCCCCACCCACCTCGTTCTCGGTGCCCTATATGTCTGCCCGGGTTTTCTCCGTCGTCTATGTAAGAAAAACCTGTTGGTATCTTAAGGGCTGGTTTTTTAGTCTATTTATTCAGTTATTCATATATATATTTTTAGTTTCCTCGCTATACCTCCATCACGCTTTTAAAAAAACACCCCCTAGACCCCCCCCCCCCCCTTCAAGATAAATTTGTACATTTTTCGGAAGAAAAATTTCCCAGCCGAAGGCTGCTTCCTCTTCAAATTACAGGCTCGCAATCGCTCGCCATGAATAAAACGACACCTAAATGACACGAAAGGTTTTAAAATTGACAACGAAATGGGGCGAAAGGTGTAACATCGCCAAACTAATGTGCCGAACGTCTTAAAATCTCAGAACTAATGGTGCTAAACACGAGGGAGAAAGTGGCCCAGATAAACGGCTCATCTCCCCTTAACGGCAAATAATATTCAAAGGAGAACCTACACACACATCCACACTAACAGATAAACACATAATAGCACACACTCGGTCTCTCACACGCGAGTGCATACAAATAATTGGATTTCACGAATATTTTATGTTTTTGTTCCAGTATATACGATAATATATATATATATATATATATATATATATATATATATATATATATATATATATATATATATATATATATATATATATATATATACTGTACACAGTATATGGAGGTTAAATCACAAATACGTGTGATCAAATTACGTAGTAAAACTCGCTAGGAAAATTGAAACATAGTTTGCCAAATATTATTGAAATTACATTTTTGGAGCCCTAAATTTTACTTATGTTATATATATATATATATATATATATATATATATATATATATATATATATACATATATATATATACTGTATATATATGTCATTAGAGAGAGAGAGAGAGAGAGTGAGTAAGAGAAATTATATTTGCGTATTTGTATATATATATATATTGGTTTGCTGTACACAAGTCACCCGTCACTAGATTAGCATGGAGAGTCGAGGAGGTAATGTCACAATTCGCTTCGCTTCCCAGGATGGTATCTCACGTGTGTGTGTGTGTGTGGGGTAGGGGGGGGGGGGTCACTGTGTGTGCTGACCTTATCCAGTACTTATTATACCTTTTCATAAACACAATTTACAGCAACATCTTAGCAATAAATGTCATGTTGCACACCTCAGGGTTTCTTTTTGTTATGGGTATCTATTTCGTTTAATTGTAATTGCCTGTCATATTCTTGTTTTCGACATTGCATTTAATACACAGTAAATATTAATACACTAATGGAAAGGCAAGTAGGAATCCCAGTAAGTAAGGAGTCTGTTGTTACAGCTATAATTTCATCCAGGATGAAAGAAAACTCGCCCGAAAATAGTATGCCTGTGTTGTGATGTCCCTGTTTGGGCTCTGTCTCGAGTTGGCCACCCCCAATATTCATCGCCCTGGCCATCTCCCTTCTTTGAGCTACACTTGTTGCGCCCCACACCCCAATGGCTCTGCAGGCTATAATGCTTTTGTTGCCGCCGCCGTCACGGTCACCGTCAGGTTCCCTTTGATTCGGACAATCCATAAAGGGACCGGCAGGGAGTTAAGGGGAGATGGGTCGATTTTCTGATCTCCTTTCTCCACCGTGTTTAGCCCCATTTGTGTTCAGATTATAAGACGTTCGGCCCATTAGCTTGGCGATTTTAATACCTTTCGCCCCATTTCGTTGTCAATTTTAAGACCTTTCGTGTCATTTAGGTGTCAATTATTTCCTGGCGAGCGATAGCAGCCAGACATTTTAAGAGGAACCGGCCTTTGGCCGGGAAATTTTTCTACCGAAAAAATTTACAAATTTATCTTGAAGGGGAGTCTAGTTTTTGTTTTCTTTCTAAGATTGATGGAGGTCTAGGGAGGAAACTAAGAAATAACGGAATACATGAATTAATAGACCAAAAAAAGGGCCCATCTCCCCTTAACGGACGCCCGCCAAATTGGATTAATCCCTACATGGAGGCACGGAATTGCAGGGATCATTTCTAAAGGATCATTGTCCAGACTTGCCTTAAGCCGCTGTCACACGGATGCTTTTTTCGTCAATTTTCCATGAGCAAGTTTTTCCTCGTATTATTTCGGGACTTTTTCCTCGTATTATTTCGGGACTTTTTCGCGCTGGTATCAGAAACTAGACTGAAGGTAGATTATGTTAGGCGGCTGAATTCTGATAAAATGTAATTTTATAAGATTCCAGACCATAATTGCCCGAAAAGATTGCTCGAAATAGGGTTCGTGTGACTCCGGCTTTACCACATTCCCAGGAAGCCCAGTGAGAGGGACCCATGAAGTTGAGACTGGATACTCGGAGGGGCCCTGTAGTAGACGGAGGCTGGACAACGGCCGATAGTTTGTGTATCCTAACCCACTACTGTACAATAGACTCTGTTCTAAATATCCAGTAAAAAAAATTATTCTCTTAGAAGCCAAATTGTTAAATGTTATTCTTATTATGTTTTAAATAGCTTGTACAGTCGGTCTAGTAAGTGATGTCTCGGCACCAAGTATATTTCGATCAATATTGTTATCAGCAATGTCTAAAACTGTATTTATTCGTTTCGAATGAGATATACAAGCATGTTCCTACACTTATCCACCCTATTCAACATCTTACAGACATTAATACAGCACAGAGCGAGCCAAACGTAATGACAGCTGAAACATAACTTATTAGCGCTACCGTACTCATAATTGATGATCTGTTCCTTTAGTAAGCTCAGGTCACAATTCAACAATGAAGTTGATGAAGTATCAATGTGTTGCCTGAATATGATGTACTGAGTATAGTAATATGATGTACTGAGTATAGTAATATGATGTACTGAGTATAGTAATATGATGTACTGAGTATAGTAATATGATGTAATGAGTATAGTAATATGATGTACTGAGTATAGTAATATACAGCAGCACCAGCATTTATAAGTAGACATACTTTGTGACGTAGAGCATCTGCTGACATATTGCTATCTATCTATCTATCTATATGCTCAGGCCCAATCCCCATTTTGGGGGTAGCCGACTCAAGACAGAGCAAAAACAGGGAAAACACAAAAACAACATAAAACAAAAAATAAACACAGATAAAAAACACAAACTCACACACATCCAGGTCACCCAGGAGAAGACCCAGAGACCAGGGTTACCAAGGTCGCTCCAGCACTCCCCCGGCCCCTGACCACCCGGAGAGGTTCCGATCTCGGCAGGCAGACATGCAGCGGAGCCAAAGCCACAAGCCCTCCCACCACACTTCCAGGCACACCCTTCATATTAATCGTCCCCCCGGGCCAGGCGCCTGATGGACTATTATGTAGTCGAACTTGCGCCCGACCCCTTACTCCAAATGACTACGTGTTCACTCAGCTATTCACAAGCATTCTCCATTCACTCCTGTCCACCACCACTTCCCCTGCCTGATCTATAGTCATTCCTCTATCATCCAAAGCCTTTCTTACACAGTCTCTCCATCTCAATGTGGGTCTTCCTGCCCTTCTATCTCCCCTTGTACCTGACTCACATATTCTCTTTGTAAGCCTTTCATCTCCCATTCGTTCAACATGACCATACCAGCTCAGCACCTGTCCACTCTGCCTGACAAATGTTCCTGCTGTCCCACTCTCCTACGTATCTCTTCATTCCTCAATCTGTCTCTACGACATATTGCACCTTCGGAAAATACCCATGAAATTATTCTGTGTCAGTCATTTCAATTAGGCAACTTAAAAAGTCAAATTTAGTAAACCAGAAACTGGTTTTCAGAATATCCATATCCTCAGCAAGTCTCATGTTTTGAGTTCGAAATCATGAGTATTTTTATTACCAAAAGACGTCCTATTTTTACATCCCATAAGATCCCATCGGCCGCAGAAACTTTTATGCGTGTGATTCGTTGGAGGCAGGGAGGGTGAGGTTGAGTATAGCATTACCGGTTTAGATGCGATCTTTATGAGAACAGATACAAGTTGCCAAGACCGGTATATGATAAGGAAAGGTGAGCAATACCAAGCTGAGAACTAAACGAAGCGAGTTGCCGACATATATACTCGTATTTCAAAACTCTTGATGGGTATAGAAGAAAAGTGTTATTTCTACGAGTGTTAGAGATTAATAATTGTGTGTATCTGATAATACAAAGAGCATGAAAACCTAGTGATATTGTAGTTCAAGAAGCCTTTGCAGATATCCCTGACAAGATGGTGTTCATTTTGGTTATAGTTGGGATGCATTTATGATTACACACACAATCACACACACACGCGCACACACACACACACACACACACACACACACACACACACACACACACACACACACACACACACATACACACACACAATCACACACACAATCACACACACACACACAATCACACACACACACACAATCACACACACACATATATCCCTGACAAGCCAGTGTTCATTTTGGTTATAGTTGGGATGCATTAATTTTATGATTACACACACACACACACACACACACACACACACACACGCAATCACACACACATATATATATATAAATATACATGTCCCTACCATCCCTTGACATGACCTGTGCCAGCCACTCCCGGGTGGTGTGGTCCGTGTCCTTGAGTGTACGTGGTGTACCGCACCTATACATTATTCACGGACCTGAGCGGGGAAGGGGCGGGGTGAGGGCGGGGTGGTAGTGTTGCCGATTTAGCTACTTTCCCGCTAGATCTAGAGATATGTACTTCGATCTAGAGACAAATTTCTACATCTAGCGTCATGAAACCTAGCCCTGTATTCTGTAAATTTAGCCCAATTTAGAGAGATATAGTAGAGATTGTGCAGTTATTCTATCTATTTTCGGCGGGTGGTATTAGGGTTGGGGGGGGGGGGCTACGGCAATCTCTATTTACTTACTGACGGCCAGGTTCGTAACTCGTAGAGAATTGACCTACGTATAAAATAGTAGGCCAGCCATGGTGACAGCCAGTAACGAGCCAGTTAAGGGAAGAAGGGCCGGTTTTCTGGACCACTTTCTCCTTCATGTTTAACCCCATTAGTTTTGAGATTTTAAGACATTTGCCCCATTAGTTTTTCGATGTTAAGACCTTCACCTTATTCCTTTGTAAATTTTAATACATTTCGTGCTATTTAGGTGTCGATTTTTTTCCAGGCGAACGATAGAGAGCCTATAATTATGGAAGAACCAGCCTTTGGCCGGGACATTTCTCTACCGAAAAATTTACAAATTACTCTACAAGGGGGATCTAATGGACGTGTTTTTTTAGTTTGATGGAGGTCTAGGGAGGAAACTAAACTAATAATAAAAAGATACATAAATGAACAAATAAATAAGCCCCTCCCCCCTTAAACTTAAAGTGATAATCTCTCGTGTGATCAAGTTATAACTCCGTATATCATATATTACCTAAAATACTGCCAATTGATTATGCCTAATTTAATTTTTAGTTAGTGGTTACTATTTGATCGTCTATCATAACCTAAAATACAGTCTTTTATGAGTAATTTGTTGCACCTAATCTTATCCTATAGCTAACCAAGATTATTGTTTTTCGTGAGTTATACTATAGTTTATATTATTGTTTATCATGAGTTTTTCGCTGTACATTACGCAACCTAATAATTAATCTATAATATTATATATATATAATATATATATATATAGTTACTGGCTTCACACCGCCTCCCTTTTTTCCATTATAGATTTCTAGGGTTCCACAAAAATTACCTTTAATCCTGTCATGCTAATTATGGGATTTTACCCTGCCTTAGCATAGACTCTTTAAAGGATGCCCTCATCAGCTTCTCCAAACACAGAACATCTGAGACCGAAAACTTGTTGCTTAATATACTATAATATAATGCCTTACCTTATGATACCTTATGATGTGTTCGCCACTCTTCTAGCGGCACCAAGGAGCGCGACGCCCCTCGTTTTGGGTGGTGATTTGGTGCAGTAGACTGTTTGAAGCGACAGCTCGCTCCCATGCGAGGATGGGCTCGTCTGGCACCTTTTGCAGTTCGACATCCAGGGCTCTCTTGAAGCTGTCTAACGAGACGTCCCTCATGTCTCTTACTCGCCGTGGGAGTTTGTTGAAGAGACGTGGGCCTCTGTGTGATAACCAGCCCTCTCGCAGAGAGCCCATAGCACCCCTGTTATTCATCCGGGGGATTTCGCATTCCCAGCCTCTCCTATCACTGAATTTCATGACTATCGGAGTATGTAGGTTTGGTACTAAACCCTCTGCGATTTTCCACGTGTATATTATTAGGTAACGTTCTCTTCTACGTTCCAGTGAGTACAGATTCAGTGCTCTTAAACGCTCCCAATAGTGTAGCTGTTTTATCGAACTTATATGCGAAGTGAAATTTCTTTGTACACTCTCTACGTCATTTATTTCACCTGCTTTGTATGGGGATGTTAATACGCTACAATATTCAAGCCGCGGTAGCACTAGAGATTTGAAGAGCGTTATGATAGGTACTTCACCGCGTGTTTTAAAAGTACGCAGAATCCAACCCGTTAGACGTTTCGCAGCCGCCACTTTGACCTGGCGAACTTCTGAACTGAGAACTTCAATATAGGTTGCATATACAGTATACAGTATTATAAGATAATAATATTAAAGATGTTAAAGGTTAATTATTAGATTGCAAAATTTACAGCGCAAAACTCATGGTAATCCTTAATGTAGGCTATAGTTTAACTCACGAAAAACAATAATCTAGGTTAGTTATAGAATAATATTATGTGCAACAAATAACTCATAATAGGCTGTATTGTATATGTTATATATGATATACGATCAAATAGTAACAACTAACTAAAGACTAAATTAGGCATGATTAATTTGGCAGTGTTTTAGGTAAGATATGATATGATATAATTTAACCTGTATGTTGGATAATGCGACACATTACCCCCCTCCCTGTGTATACTCCAGAAGTTTAGTTGTAATCAAGCTAATATTTCTACTATTTATGAAAGGTCAGGCAGGGTATAGGTATAGACATTTACAGCCCATTTTCTCTAGCCCTTTGTGAGTTATAGATGTTATGGTTCAAGATTTCTAGCCTATATAGAACAAGGATATAGTTGTAACAATGTGTCTCATTATCATTCTAGGAGTTACTTACCAAACGTTTCCCTACCGTCATTCTTCTCTCTACGAGGTCTTTCTTTATGCTATTTATCCTCCAGTGTCACCTATAGCCCTCTTGTATATAGCAGGTCTCTTTTCTCCTCTCCTGAGTTTAGCATACTTTTTTCTTTTACTTGTTTAAGGGGAGATATCCACTCGAGGGATTTTTTTCTTGACACCTTTCTCCCTCATGTTTAGCCCCATTGCTTTTCTAATTTTAAGACGTTCGCCCCATTATTTTGACGATTTTAAGAACCTTCGACCCATTTCTGTCAATTTTAAGACCTTTCGCGCAATTTAGGTGTCGATTTTATCCTGGCGAGCGATAGCGAGCCTGTAATTTAAGAGTAACCGGCCTTTGGCCGGGACATTTTTCTACCGAAAAATGTACAAATTTATCTTGAAAGGGGGTCAAGGGGGTGACATTTTAAGATTGCTGGAGGAGTAGGAAACAAACTAGAAACCTCCCCTTAACCTTCCAGTACTCATGTAACCCTTTGATTACTGGAGGCCCTTCTTAACATGAAACAAGCCTCTTGCAATAGTTGGAATACGTATGAATTAGTCCTTAGTTCGGGAAAACGTAGTTGCATAATTATAACCTAATTAGCCTGCTTTTATATAATGATATCGAGTAATAACCCCCCCCCCCAATTTCCCTTAACAAATAATTATATATATATATATATATATATATATATATATATATATATATATATATATATATATATATATAATAGACGTCATCATGCTAAAATAAAGTATGCAAGGTTTATCCTCTAAGACCACTTACGAATACTACCGATACAAAGCTCGGTATCTCAATGTAGGACAAGCTCACTCTAGGAAAAAATCGTTAAACTAATATGAACAAACTCAAAACTAAATCAAACTAACACATCACAAGTGAACCAGTACCTTATGGAGTTAATGGACAAATTACTATTCCTAACTCTAGCCATCTAACCTGCCAAGTCACAGCCCCAAGTGGCTCACCTTTATATAGCCGTATAGCAAAGTGGTCAGGGTCAACTGCTATGTAAATGTTTGGCCTTCCTATCCCCAGATAACCGGCCAATTTTTTCTCTACTCTGACTATTCATGTATGTTACTATCCACTTCGTATTCAGTGCATACCAATTTCCATGCGTAGAGTAGGTAGCACCCGCCTTTCAGAGAAAGCGATTACCTCCCCCTTAATTTCTTTATGCATAACAATACCCTCTATCATCTATCTCTTTATAATTATAAACTTAATTAAGCTGCTTAGAATTTATTCCTAGCTATATTTTATTATTATTATTATTATTTTATTTGAAATGTAAATTATCCATCTTTTGCACAGCCTCCTCTTAGTAGTGTTCTCTTTTGTTCTCTCCTCGTGTATATTATTGTATGCCTTCTTATAAATACTTCCTTCTTCCTACGTCCACTTAGGAAACATTTCATCCTTTAGTTATCCTTTTATTATTCATACAGTATACTATTTTTCAGCACTGCATCATGTCAGCTTTCTTCTCTTCCCAGTAACACACACACACACACACACACACACACACACACACACACACACACTCTTGACCCGTAACTGGTCATCACCTCAAGTTTCTCTCATTAATCTGCCTACCTCTCATAACAACTATCCCTTATCTATCCGACACCCACTTTGCAACTCGTATATCACTACTACTTAAAAAGGATTTATTCGCTTGATTTTTCCGGCAATTGTTTGTGAGGTATACTGGTCTAGTATACCTTTTGATGTTTTGCTTATAGAAATTGCTCTTCCAAACAAAATGTATCTAAGATTAGGTCGCCGACACCAGGGAAAAATGATCTCGAAATGTTGCAAAAATATATTCCCCATCAACAATTGCAAGAGCAAGCAATCGTGTGAATCGATGCAAGGATCCATAAAAGCAGCCATGCAAGGGTCCATAAATCTATGCCTGTGTGTTTCGCTAGTACCCCTTTCTAATAAATTCCCCAAGCCCCGCCCCTCATCCTTCACCGATCCAAACAGCTTGTCATCCCCTCATTTATCCTTCCCTTTTCAGCACGAGTGACGTTCTTTTCTTTTCTTGTCTAGCTAATGTACATGATTAAATGCAGCTTAGAAAGGATGTGTGGTAAAGAAGAGGGTTAACTAACATAAACTGTAGTATTTGTAATTGCTAGAGGTCCTTCATAAGCTGCATAAAGTCGTCTTTTAATAGCAAAAACTTCTAATAACATAAATAACACAGATACAAATAACGTAAAACCATCGTTCCCAAGCAGCAAATATTACCTAAATGAATAAATAGATAAAACATAAGTGTATATATATATATATACAGTATATATATAATATATATATATATATATTATATAATATATATATATATATATACATATGTTATATATATATATATATATATATATATATATATATATATATATATATATATATATATATAATTATATACTGTATAGTATACAGTATATAGTATATACAGATATACTAATAATAGTATATATATTTGCCAGACGTCGTGATTCCCGAGAAGGACTAGCCATGAACAGTAGGCGTAATTCACGAATCGCTAGGTCAAGTTGCCCGGGCTTGACATCTACCAATAACATTTTGACAGTGCGGGCTCGATCCACCGACCCTTTGATCAGCAGCCGTCGCGATAATAATTGTATATATATATATATATATATATATATATATATATATATATTAATGAGATAACTGTTTTAAGCATATACCGGTAATTAACCACTTGCGAATGTTAGGCTAAAAATAAGTTGAAACCACAAGTATAGACATAGAAGATAGAACAGATATACATTAATAATTTAGGTTTCTGATGGATAAAAGGTATAGATCATTTAGTTTTATGTATTTATGAATGTACTAGGACCGTATTAGAGTTGTTAATTCTGGTAAATATCGATGTGTGCAGCTCCAACTTCCTTATAGCCTGAAATTCGCAAGCGGTCAATTGTTGATGTATGCAAAGGATCGTATTCAGCTTGTGAAGGCCTCATAGAGACCGCAAGGTTTGTGTCGTCCGAGTATATGGGTAACTCTGTACAACTCTCTCTCTCTCTCTCTCCTCCAATCACTTTCCCCGACCCCCCCCCCCCCACCCTCCTCTTCCTCTGCCCCCCAATACCCCCCCTGTGGTATGCCCTAATCAGGATTCAGGGTGGGGCCCCAATCAGGGTGTTCGTCGCGGGTGTCCCAATTATTGGACACGGGTACAAATAGAAGGAGCCCATAATGGTAAGGTGGAGGAGGAGTAGCTTGATCGTGGGTATGTGTGAGAGAGAGAGAGTGCGAGAGCCAGTGTGTGTGTGAGAGAGTGTGTTCGTGTGCTTTAAGGGGAGATATCCACTTGAGGGACTTTTTTCTTGACCCCTTTCTCTCTCATGTCTAGCCCCATTGCTTTTTGAGATTTTAAGATGTTTGCCCCGTTAGTTTGGCGATTTTAAGAACTTTCACCCCATATTAAGACCTTTCGTGCCATTCAGGTGTCTATTTTATCCTGGCGAGCGATAGCGAGCCTGTAACTTAAAAGCAAACGGCCTTCGGCCGGGACATTTTTCTACCGAAAAATGTACAAATTAATCTTGAAAGGACTCAAGGGGGTGTAATTTTAAACTTGCTGGAGGTCTAGGGAACAAGCTAAATACCTCCCCTTGACAAATAGGAGGAGCCCCAGCTGATCACGCATAATGGGAAGGTGGAGGAGGAGTATCTTGATCGTATGTGTGTGTGTGTGTGTGTATAGAAGCAAGAGAGAGAGAGAGAGAGGTGGGGGGGGATCGAAACGGGTGCATATTTATATAGGGAGAGACAGGTAGGGCGTGTTCGAAATACATAAATCAAGAAAGTACAAACAAAGGTTGTACAGAATGGCCAATCAATACAGAGTAAAGAAGACGGAAGCTTATAGTTTGAGACGGAAGAGATGATGCACCACCAATAACTGTTAACTATTGTACTGTACAATAACTGTTAACTATTGCACTATACAATAATACTTTCCTGTCTGATATTATGGCTGAACGTAGACGATATTATTTTAATTAATAAATAATGTTGGATCGAAGTGGATTAAATGAGACATGATTTATTATTTTGACTTCTAGCGCGCCTTCTAAAGCTGAATAAAACCGTGCAATGCCAGCCAAAATATAATTAATAATAGTGTCATAGTGCCATTTATATTATATATACTAGTCCACTGGATCTTGGTCCTCATAAGGCTAGTCAGTTTATTTCAAGATGATGACAAATTGAATCCTTTAGCAGCTGATTTATCGATACACAATGAACACATATGAAACTGCTGTGTCTCTGCATCATCTAATTGCCAAGTGTTCACATTCAGCAACATATCTCGCTACAAAATCTTCGCAATAGTCAAGTAATTAGGATTGTTATGTGGCAACTTACCATCAGATGGAAAACAATAGACCAAGAGGTGTAAGAGAGACTTCGTTGTGTTAGGTGATGACAAAAGATTGAAAAGTTAGTGATTTATAGTACTAGGGAAGACTGAAGGAAAATCAAAATGATATATAAGATATATTTGGATATGGCGTTTGGCGTGGCAGCGATGAATGGAAAAGAATGGAATGATATGAAACACAGAAGAACGATAGGGAGAGAACGTAGGAGGATATAGGAGATCAAGAGGACATGCCAACTAAAGCTCTGATCTTCATTTAACATATTAAAAACTGAATCTGAGACTAAAGTTACTGGTGAATCTGATCAAGCAATACACTTGCATACAGCGAGCCAGCATTGTATGGAGAAATCCGGCTTCGCCGGAGACATGTTTCTATCGAAAAATTTACAAATTTAGCTTGCTGTCAAAACAAAAAATATATATGCTGGCTCGCGGTACCTGGATGGGGGTAAACGTCTTAAAACAGCTGGCTAAATGGGGCCGAATGGATACAAGCCAAAGAGAGGGAGAGCAAGAGAAAAAAAGCGAGGTGGGGCCCCCTTAAGCATAAAGGCCTTATATGCAATCCTTGAGTGATATAATATGCATATGTTTCGATAAGCTCAACGATAAAATTCAACCAGTTTTTCCACTTATATAATTGTACCCTTGGCTCTTACTCCATTCCTCAACACACACACATACACACGCACCCACACACACACACACACACACACACACACACACACACACACACACAGAAACATACACAAAGATACAAACGCATTAAATAAACAACAATAATAACATCTTTGTATCCCCTTCAATCACAAACCAACATGAACAAAAAAATAACCATATGTCCAGCCTTGAGAGTGACCGTTTCCAATTCCTTCTCAAGTACCATACAAGTATAACAGAGAGAGAGAGAGATACAGAACCCTCTTTTGCTTATAAGAACCCCTCATGTCATCTCGGTGAATAGACAAGAGAGGGGATTTAACAAGACCTGTTCTCGAGTGGTATGCCTACTTGAGAGAGAGAGAGAGAGAGAGAGATTTGTTGTTCTGTTCTATATATATTATTAATGATAGAAGTATATACATGGCCAGGAACCCGACTACATATATAAATAGCTACGAAATTATACTTGGTTGATATGCAATACTAAATAAAGGACAGAACTATTTTGTTCTTAAGGGGAGGTATTTAGTTTGTTCCCTAGACCTCCATCAAGCTTAAAATTACACCCCCTTGAGTCCCTTTCAAGATAAATTTTTACATTTTTCGGTAGAAAAATTTCCCGGCCGAAGGCCGGTTCCTCTTAAATTACAGGCTCGCTATCGCTCGCCAGGATAAAATCGACACCTGAATGGCACGAAAGGTCTTAATATGGGGTGAAAGTTCTTAAAATCGCTAAACTAATGGGGCAAACGTCTTAAGATCTCAAAAGCAATGGGGCTAAACATGAGGGAGAAAGGGGTCAAGAAAAAAAATCCTCAAGTGGAGATCTCCCCTTAAACAGCCCTATATACATAGATCGTTACGGACAGTACGAGAGACCAAAATTATACATAGACCGTTATGGACAGTACGAGAGACCAAAATTATACATAGACCGTTATCGACAGTACGAGAGACCAAAATTATACATAGACCGTTATGGACAGTACGAGAGACCAAAATTATACATAGACCGTTATGGACAGTACGAGAGACCAAAATTATACATAGACCGTTATCGACAGTACGAGAGACCAAAATTATACATAGACCATTATCGACAGTACGAGAGACCAAAATTATACATAGACCGTTATCGACAGTACGAGAGACCAAAATTATACATAGACCGTTATGGACAGTACGAGAGACCAAAATTATACATAGACCATTATCGACAGTACGAGAGACCAAAATTATACATAGACCGTTATCGACAGTACGAGAGACCAAAATTATACATAGACCGTTATGGACAGTACGAGAGACCAAAATTATACATAGACCGTTATCAACAGTACGAGAGACCAAAATTATACATAGACCGTTATGGACAGTACGAGAGACCAAAATTATACATAGACCGTTATGGACAGTACGAGAGACCAAAATTATACATAGACCGTTATCGACAGTACGAGAGACCAAAATTATACATAGACCGTTATGGACAGTACGAGAGACCAAAATTATACATAGACCGTTATGGACAGTACGAGAGACCAAAATTATACATAGACCGTTATCGACAGTACGAGAGACCAAAATTATACATAGACCATTATCGACAGTACGAGAGACCAAAATTATACATAGACCGTTATCGACAGTACGAGAGACCAAAATTATACATAGACCGTTATGGACAGTACGAGAGACCAAAATTATACATAGACCGTTATCAACAGTACGAGAGACCAAAATTATACATAGACCGTTATGGACAGTACGAGAGACCAAAATTATAGTACATTGGACATTAATTAATTGTTGTATTTCATAAGTATACCAGGAAAATAATATATGGTATTATATAGTCTCTTGGCTCAATAGATCATGAAATGCATAAGTTAAGGGGAGGTATTTAGTTTGTTCCCTACTTGTTCATCAAGCTTAAAATTACATCCCTTGGACCCCCTTTCAAGATAAATTTGTACATTTTTCGGTAGAAAAGTGTCCCGGCTCTTAAATTACAGGCTCGCTATCGCTCGCCAGGAAAAAATCGACACCTTAACGGCACGAAAGGTCTTAAAATTGACAGAAATGGGGCAAAATGTCTTAAAATATCCAAACTACTAGGGCGAAGGTCTTAAAATCTCAAAAGCAATGGGGCTAAACATGAGGGAGAAAGGGGTCCAGAAAAAATCCCTCAAGTGGAGATCTCCCCTTAAAGTATATTAAAATAATATGCTCAGACCAAGGACAACTATACAAATACATTTAACTAGACGTGTTCTAAGAATGATGCAGCTATAAACTAGATTTGTTTGTTTAATGAAACTGACTATGACTGCACAAGAAGAGGCGTAGTAGATGTACAAAGTACCTAAAAGAACCAAATTTATTTTACGTGGAGATTATGTAAACCTGGTATACATATTACATAATGATTATGTAAACCTAGTATACATATTACATAATGATTATGTAAACCTAGTATACATATTACATAATGATTATGTAAACCTCGTATACATATTACATAATGATTAAACATACCCTAACGGAACATTATGTAAACCTAGTATACATATTACATAATGGTTATGTAAACCTCGTATACATATTACATAATGGTTAAGGGGAGGTTTTTAGTGTGTTTCCTAGACTTCCATCAAGCTTGAAATTACATCCCCTTGACCCCCTTTCAAGATAAATGTGTACATTTTTCGGTAGAAAAATGTCCCGGCCGAAGGCCGGTTCCTCTTAAATTACAGGCTCGCTATCGCTCGCCAGGAAAATATCGACACCTAAATGGGACGAAAGGTCTTAAAAGTGACATTAATGGGGTGAAAGTTCTCAAAATCGCCAAACTAATGGGGCGAGCGTCTTAAAATCTCAAAAGCAATGGGGCTAGACATGAGGGAGAAAGGGGTCAAGAAAAAAGTCCCTGAAGTGGAACTCTCCCCTTAAACATACCCTGAGGAGCATTATATAACCCGTGCAGTAGGTTCAGGATGCAGACCTTATCATAATTTTGTTAGCATGTGGTAGAATTTATGAGTAGGTAATGATCAGTTGTTAAATATTTTATGAGACAAGTACTACACAGCTATAATTCCATATTACAATTTGATATAATATTGAAGGTATCTATACACTAGGCAACGCTTCTTTAGATTAGATTGCCATCAGGTGATTGCTAGTTTATTGAACTCAATTATAACGCTGGTTAACTATATTACATATAATTGGCATCCATTGTTCGATAGTATATAGATTAACACATAGACATGCTAACAATAAAATGTTATTAAAACACACGTGTCACTGATATTGACTAAATTCATGGATGTTAGGGATTGGCGAGATACTTCTGAATACGGGCATTCTATATGGACGAGGAGAGAGAGTGAGTGTGTGGCCGACGGATTGAACAGCAGACATATAAATTGGGATGATGATTGATTAATAAGTAGGTAGCTCATCAAGTTGTCAGATTGGTGGATTGATGAGAACAGTAATTATGCTGTTGAATTTAGTTAATTTAGTTAACCCTCTCCGACATATGACGCGATTTTGAGCCTATTAGGGATACTTTAAAGCCTTTGTTACCATCAGGGCTATTTAGAAACCTTTAGTTTAGTTACTTCAACCTCTGCAGTTGTCTTTGAGTTAGCTGTGGGCAGAAAACTAATTTTTGGAGAGGTAATTATAAGAGTGAGAGAACTCTATTTCTTATTGCTAATCTGGCAACCTCTGCGTCACATGAGCGTGAAAGGGTTAATAAGGTCTTAATGATAATGAGTAGCAATTAGTTTGAGTTTTATCAGTTACATATTTTAAGAGGAAAAATGTGAAGTTTTTTCTGTAGATGATTTAGTTTGGGAGTTAGTAACAGGTATAAATTAAGGGGAGGCAGATCGTTTTTCTGGACCCCCTTCTCCCTAATGTTTAGCCCCACTAGTTTTGAGATTATAAGCCGTTCGGCCCATTAGTTTGGCGATTTTAACACCTTTCGCCCCATTTCGTTGTCAATTTTAAGACCTTTCGTGCCATTTAGGTGTCGATTATTTCCTGGCGAGCGAAAACGAGCCTGCAATATTAAGAGGAACCTGCCTTCGCCCGGGACATTTTTCTACCGAAAAATGTACAAATTTATCTTGAGGGGGGGGTCTAGGGGGTATTTTTCTAAGCTTGATGGAGGTCTAGGGAGGAAACTAAAAAACACATATGAATACATGAATTAATAGACCAAACAAACGGCCAGTTCCCCCTTAACATCGGGAATTGATGATATGAAGTAAATAAGAAAATGCTGCTGTGAAAACAAATCAAATTACAGAGGAAATGTTAATTACTGTGCAGCCTAGTTAATCAATGTTAATTACTGTGCAGACTAGTTAATCAATGTTAATTACTGTGCAGACTAGTTAATCAATGTTAATTACTGTGCAGACTAGTTAATCAATGTTAATTACTGTGCAGACTAGTTAATCAATGTTAATTACTGTGCAGACTAGTTAATCAATGTTAATTACTGTGCAGACTAGTTAATCAATGTTAATTACTGTGCAGACTAGTTAATCAATGTTAATTACTGTGCAGACTAGTTAATCAATGTTAATTACTGTGCAGACTAGTTAATCAATGTTAATTACTGTGCAGACTAGTTAATCAATGTTAATTACTGTGCAGACTAGTTAATCAATGTTAATTAGTGTGCAGACTAGTTAATCAATGTTAATTACTGTGCAGACTAGTCAATCAATAGCTCTACGATAGGAGTTGTAGTTGTATCTAGAAGGGATTGGGAAAATAGTCTGAGGTTTAAAAACGTTAACGAAGTACATTAATTACTCATTATAGAAAAGAGAAGAAATGTGAAAGAGATCAATGGTGTAGCAGAGCCAATATACTGGGAAACCATGGATGTTTTATGGAGGAAAAGTAATGGTCAATGTAAAACAACGTGTTTGCAGATGTTATGGTCAAATGACAAGTGATATCAAATTCAAATATGAATGATTAAAACAGATTAGAATAAAAGCATGGAAAGTCAAATTATATTTTAAGATAATAGTGAAAATGGTGTGGCTATAGATTACGCATATATGTTCAACCTATTTAGCTTTGACAATTTTGGAAGGTGTTTGTTCCAGGTGTTTTAATGGGGCATGTGAAGTAAATCCCATTTATAAAGAAAACTGTTGGATGATCTGGTAAACGAAGTATTCCCTGCCTGAAGCAGAAGTATGCACATATACTATATAATCCTGCCACGGACATTAGTTCCAGGGCAGTAATTCCCTTTCCAATGTTCCCTTACCCACTCTAAACCACTGTTCGGACACTTGATCCTCAGTGTTTTGGAGGACAAGCAACCTAGAAGGGTCACTAGATCTGTTGTTGCTTGATTTCCTTTATACTATATACTGTATATATGTATTATTTCCTCTCCCTCTACTCATTTCTTTTTCCTATTGATTGCCGATTTCCCCTTAAGGGGAGATATCCACTTGAGGGACTTTTTTCTTGACCCCTTTCTCTCTCATGTCTAGCCCCATTGCTTTTGAGATTTTAAGATGTTTGCCCCGTTAGTTTGGCGATTTTAAGAACTTTCACCCCATTTTAAGACCTTTCGTGCCATTCAGGTGTCGATTTTATCCTGGCGAGCGATAGCGAGCCTGTAACTTAAGAGGAAACGGCCTTATGCCGGGACATTTTTCTACCGAAAAATGTACAAATTAATCTTGAAAGGGACTCCAGGGGGTGTAATTTTAAACTTGCTGGAGGTCTAGGGAACAAACTAAATACCTCCCCTTAACCCGAAGGATGATGAGATTAGCTTCTGTTTGAGTAGCTCACTAAAAAGTGATTTAATGTTTGTTTACAATACTGGCTTGGGACGAAACAGGAAGAGTAACAGAAGACAATAATAAAGACAGGAGGGTAAGAATGTGAGAGAGAGAAAGACAGAGGAGGGTAAGAATGTGAGAGAGAGAAAGACAGAGGAGGGTAAGAATGTGAGAGAGAGAAAGACAGAGGAGGGTAAGAATGTGAGAGAGAGAAAGACAGAGGAGGGTAAGAATGTGAGAGAGAGAAAGAGAGAATGTCTGGGTGAGTGCAGTTCTCAGGCGGCCAGTGTTAATGAAAGGCTTCCAAACCGGCTTAGTTGATTATTTTCTCTCATCGTGGCTCCTTTTATCTCTCAATCAGCGGGCAACCGGACGGACCAGACGGGAGGGATTGGGGGCACGGATTTCAGGACGGGAGGACAGGATTGGGAAGTGGAGGAGAGTGGGAGGGATTGTGCGGGTGCGGAGGGGTGGGGGAAGTGATTGGATGGGGGGGGGGGTTATGGCGACGTGGGGAGGTGGAGGGATTGTGGGAGGAGGGGAGCGATTGGAGGTTACTGGACGGAGGGACAGGATTATGGGGAGGGTGGGTGGGAGGAGGGGAGGGATTGTGGAGGAGGGAAGTACTTGGAGGTTACTGGACGGATGAGGGAGGGCGGTTTAGAGCAGGATGAAATAATTTATAGTTATATATATAGATACACTGTATACACCCACCTGTATATTACCTTAACAATATATATATATAATATATATATGTGTGTGTGTGTGTATTATATACTGTATACGTAATTAAAATCAAAGTAGAAACAAGTTTAAGATAAGGTTATTATATCTAAGAGGCAAAGGATGAAAGGGAAAGAAAGAAAAATAATGAAAGGAAAAACATTACATAGAAAAGGGAAAGGTAAACCCGGAATATGATCTCACAATTAAAGAGTGGCAAGGATTGTATTAAAAAAACATGGAAAGGAAATAATTTTAAAATAGTTAAATAAGTTATATGATGGCACTTGACTGTAGATGAAGTAAAGTGGATACAGTATATTTTAATATAAACTAATAACATATAAACAGTATTCATTAAATCTAATGTTTACAATGATTATGACAAAAGGAAAAATTGTTATACGACTTGAAAAGTATTGAACACGAACATAAATTGAAATATAAAGATACGTCTACAGAAAACCTCGTAGAATGGACTCCTCGGATTGTTGTTCCACGTCATATATAAACATTAGGAAGATTCATGGAAGATATTAGCATTTAAAATGACAGGAACGCACACTTAGCCGAGGAAAGGACCGATATTATGCTGGAGGCGGGGGATAATACTCGAGTGACGAATTTCAGAAATACGGATGATTTATGAAAATAGGAATGCATACATACATACATACATACATACATACACAAATGTAAAGACCAAGTGTTCCACACAAAATACGGTTCTAGTCTCACGTCCTAATGGCAGCGTTCCAGGCAGCTCTGTTAAGAGCTGCCTCACTTGCCGATCCCACGTTTTTCTTGGTCCACCCCTAGTTGCAGCTCCCTCCACATTCAAGGAAGTGGTTAGAAAATAGATAACTGGAAAACCATCACATACAAAATTATCTATAAATACTAAAGTAATCACATGGATAAAGTTATATGCTTTTATCTGTGAATTGAATTGGTAAATAGATGGTTTATACATAATTAGTAAATAGATGGTTTATGCATAATTGGTAAATAGATGGTTTATACATAATTGGTAAATAGATGGTTTATGCATAATTGGTAAATAGATGGTTTATACATAATTGGTAAATAGATGGTTTATGCATAATTGGTAAATAGATGGTTTATGCATAATTGGTAAATAGATGGTTTATACATAATTGGTAAATAGATGGTTTATACATAATTTATTATATTGTTTCTTCTGTCTTACCTTCAGAGAAAAGTCTACGAAAGACCAGATTAAATAATATCTCACACACCTTGACTTAACATGGTTGCTTCCAAATGTGTATCAAACCGATAGAAAATAAGTACAATCGTCATTTAATTTGTTGTAAAAAATATGAGTGTCTTAAAAATAAGAACGGATGAGCTAGTAAAATACATTTACACTGGTTGCCTAGAGAGGGAACTCGGGAAGCTTAACATAAAACAGGGTCGTTCACTCCTATAATGTGAATTAAAATATTAACTTAGAGGTCTGAATTAATTTACAAAGCTGTAAGTATAAACTGAGTATAATTAATCGAAAAAGGAAGACTCGCGATTCTATAAAGAATAATACATAGGTACACGGACTTATGCGAAACAAACTGACCGTCATATGTAAGTTTGTAAGGTGCTGAAACAGAAAAAAAGACACAGAAAGAAGGTAATATTATAGAGTGAACATTTAGAAAACAGAATCAAGACGGATATACAATCTGCAATAAAGGTCAAGAATTTGGGGCTCAGGGGGGAAAAAAGAGAGCTAAAGAAATCCAGTGATTTGGTCCTATCCAGAGTGAGGTTTGGCATCCTCTGCCCAACCTTAGCCGTTTCTGTCTGTCTCATTTACTGTTCTACATTTCCTTCTAGGAATCCTTCTCCCCTTGTATAATTGTCCTACTCAAGCAAGGGAACGCGAAAGTGGTCCCGTACCCGGAGAATAGAAACTTTAAATGTTGTTTCTGTTCGGGCTCTGTCTCGTGTCAGTCACCCCCAGCAATGGGGTATGTGCCTGAGTATATACATACATACATACAACAATAGCACAGGATATGAAGCCAAAAGAAAGCCTTCCAGAGGAAAAGCCAAATATAAATGAATGGGAATAGACTAATGAACAGGAACAGAACAATTATAAATATGGAGAGAAGTTGGAGGATAAAGACTAAGAGGAAGAACAAAAGTAGGGGGAAAATAGAAAGACAGGGAAGACGAAACCGGTGAAGAAAAATACAGACCAGAAGACTGAGAGAGAGAGAGAGAGAGAGAGAGAGAGAGAGAGAGAGAGAGAGAGAGAGAGAGAGAGAGAGAGAGAGAGAGAGAGAGAGGGGGGGGGGGAGAGGGGGAGTGGAGAAACAAGATTGAGAAGGAGGGTAATTGTGTTCTCCTCTGGTTTCAAATAACCACCTGTGAGTTATCTCCTCCTGTTTTATATGTGTCTCTTTCTATATTAAGGGGAGGTCTCCACTTGAGTGATTGTTTTCTTGACCCCTTTCTCCCTCATGCTTAGCCCCATTGCTTTTGATATTATAAAACATTTGCCCCATTAGTTTAGCGATTTTAAGAACTTTCACCCCATATTAAGACCTTTCGTGTCATTCATGTGTCGATTTTATCCTGGCGAGCGATAGTGAGCCTGTAACTTAAGAGGAAACGGCCTTCGGCCGGGACATTTTTCTACCGAAAAATTTACAAATTAATCTTGAAAGGGACTCCAGGGGGTATAATTTTAAACTTGCTGGAGGTCTAGGGAACAAACTAAATACCTCCCCTTAAGCTGACATTGATATTATGGTCACCTTTGTATGGATCAATTTTAGGTTGCAATAAAAACATAGACACTTTTGTATTATGTATATTGATGGAGGCCGATAGCATTATAAACTACACAATATTGTAGATTCGAGTTATTAATGAAAGAGTTGAGGGGAGGTTTTTAGTGTGTTTCCTAGACTTCCATCAAGCTTAAAATTACAACCTCTAGGCCCCCTTTCAAGATAAATGTGTACATTTTTCGGTAGACAAATTTAACGGCCAAATGCCGGTTCCTCTTAAAGTACAGGTTCGCTATCGCTCGCCAGGAAAAAATTGACACATAATTTGCATGAAAGGTCTTAAAATTTACAGAAATGTGGCGAAAGTTCTTAATTATGGGGCGAACGTCTTAAAATATCAAAAGCAATGGGGCTAAACATGAGGGAGAAAGAAGTCAAAAAAAAAATCCCTCAAGTAGATATCTCCCCTTAAAAGGTGATCACGTATCCCACTGCCTGTCACGAGTAACCTACAGCAGAGCATAATGACCGGCCTTATTTTAAGTTTAAGGGGAGGTTTTTAGTTTGGTCCCTAGATATCCTTCAAGCTTAAGATACACCCCCTTGAGCCCCTTTCAAGAAAAATTTGTACATTTTTCGGTAGAAAAATGTCCCGGCTGAAAGCCGGTTCTTCTTAAATTACAGGCTCGCTATCGCTCGCCAGGAAAAAATCGACACCTAAATGGCACGAAAGGTCTTAAAATTGACAGAAATGGGTTGAAAGTTCTTAAAATCGTCAAAATAATGGGGCGAACGTCTTAAAATTAGAAAAACAATGGGGCTAATCATGAGGGAGAAAGGAGTCCAGAAAAAAATCCCTCAAGTGGAAATATCCCCTTAAGAGGGATACATGGCAACATATCAAGCCTCCTTTTATGTGGTATCTGATTAATTTGAATGGTCTGGTTTTCACGTACGGGTGTATCTCTAGCACAAAATGTATGGTATTGTTGGGTTTGATTAGTTGGTAAATAATTACAGTATTTGCTGTAATCCAAATTAGTATGTTACTAGTATGGCTACAAATCAAACTTGCCTTCCACCCAATATAGCCTATATTGTCCTTATTTATCTATATTTATTTATATTTACCTCTGTTTATCTATATTTACCTATATTTATCTATATTTACCTATATTTATCTATATTTACCTATATTTACCTATATTTATTTATATTTACCTATATTTATCTATATTTATCTATATTTACCTATATTTATCTATATTTACCTATATTTATCTATATTTATCTATATTTACCTATATTTATTTATATTTACCTATATTTACCTATATTTATCTATATTTATCTATATTTACCTATATGTATCTATATTTATCTATATTTATCTATATTTACCTATATTTATCTATATTTATCTATATTTACCTATATTTATCTATATTTATCTATATTTACCTATATTTATCTATATTTACCTATATTTATCTATATTTACCTATATTTATCTATATTTATCTATATTTACCTATATTTATCTATATTTACCTTTCAGTACAAGCCCCGAGATTCAGGGGAGCATTGTGGCTGAAGGTCATGCAGATATAAACACAAATATTACATAGTATTAGTAATAACAAGTATCGCATATTATTTCAGGAACACGCCCGAAGCCTGATCAATTATCCAAATAAACAACCTCGAAAACAATATAATACCGTACCAACCATTATCACCTGTGCAGTTATTCCCACGTAAAACAAATACCACCACACATAAGCCACTCTAAATCACTGTTTGGACACTTGACCATCAGTGTTTTGGAGGGCAAGCAGCCTTGAGGGGTCGCTGGATCTGTTGCTGCTTGATTTCCTTTGTATTCCTTGGTGAAGTCCGAGGACCATAGATGAGGGAAGAGGGAGGGATGGGTGGAGTCCAAGATGAGAGGTTAGGCTTGACATAATTGAGGCACGATTGAAATGATTGAGATGAGATGGAGAGGAAGATTGCTGTGTGATGGCCGAGGAGAGACCAATACAGAATGGTTGAAATTGGTTAAAGAGAGATGATGGTAATGGATGTGGGTCGAGGGTGACAGATTTCTAAACCGAGGGTATGGGACAAACACACACACACACACACACACACACACACACACACACGGTAGCGTAAGTGGTAGCGCGCTCGACTCACAATCGAGAGGTCCGGGGTTCGAATCCTTGGCCGGGTGGGGATAATTTGGGTTTATCTCCTTTCACGTGGTAGCCTCAGTTCACCTAGCTGTAAATAGGTACCGGACGTAATTCGAGGAGTTGTGACCTCGCTGCCCGGGTGTGTGGTGTGTGAAAAAGGTCTCCGCCATACCCGATGATCGGACAATACGAGCTCTAAGCTCTCTTCCAGGAGGAGGATGGCTGGCGAGAGATCCTCAAGGATCCTCAAGATCGTAAGTGAATTACACACCAATGGAGAAAAAAAACGACAAAAACAAGGTTGGGATATCTCTCTCTCTCTCTCTCTCTCTCTCTCTCTCTCGCTCTCTCTCTCTCTCTCTCTCTCTCTCTCTCTCTCTCTCTCTCTCTCTCTCTCTCTCTCTTGCTCGCTCTCTCTCTCTCTCTCTCTTGCTCGCTCTCTCTCTCTCTCTCTCTCTTGCTCTCTCTCTCTCTCTCTCTCTCTCTCTCTCATATTATATATAAATTTCACCCTCCCGGCCCCTAGTCATACTGAAGCACTATAATCATTCGCACCTCGCAGCCAGTCATTTCCTAGCTAACAACGGCTTTCTCACTCTCCTCACTCTTTTGCTCTCTCTCTCTCTCTCTCTCTCTCTCGATACGTCAACTCTATTGCTAAGGTCCTTTCCGAGTTATGAGAGGTTGTGGGTCTTCACTTATATACTCGTCAAAATTAATATACCATAATAAAAAAATAGTACCAATAATAATATTAAAAACAATAATAATAATAACCCATTCACTACCAGAGGCGTCCCATTTATCATATTCTGGCAGCTATTAGACGATTTTATTCAGCTTAGGAATGACCTCTAGCAATAATAAGGCTTCGAACTCTCTCTATAACTACCACACACCCTTCTGAAGCTTCACAAAATCGTCTAATTATAGCTAGAAAACTAAAAACCACACGTCGCTGGTACTGAAAGGGATACTACTAAATAGAAGATAATAATAACATTCGTAATTATTGTTATGAGTAATGTTGATTCGTTGTAAAGCTTCGTGTGTTAAAGGGAGATGCTTCACTTTTTAGGAGATTTTTGCATGTATTCATTATTTTTCTAGTTTCCTCCCTAGACTTCCATCAAATTAAAAAAAAAAACATCCATTAGATCCCCCTTCTAGATTAATTTGTAAATTTTTCGATAGAAAAATGTCCCGGCCGAAGGCCGATTCTTCCAACATTACAGGCTCACTATCGTTCGCCAGGGAAAAAATCGACACCTAAATAGCACGAAAGGTCTAAATATTGACGAAGAAATGGGGCGAAAGGTCTTAAAATTGACTAACTAATGGGGAAACATCTTAACATCTGAAAACTAATGGGGCTAAACATGAGGGAGAAAGTAGTCCAGAAAACCGGCTCATCCCCCCCTTAAGGGGTCCTGGTTTCCTGTATTTCTATTATATTATCATCTCTTTTGTGGTGGCTTGATTTTCCCATATGTTCCCTGTTCAACCTCTCCCTCACCTTACTATGGCATTACCCTTCATCACTTACTGGTCCTAGCTGCTTACACACACACACGCGCACACACACGCACACACACGCAGGCACACACACGCAGGCACACACACACACACACACACACACACACATACACATACACATACACACACATACACTTACACCTCTCTCTCTCTCGTTCTCTTGTATATACAGTTGTTGTTGTTGTTGTTGTTCCCTAAGCTGCCTGGCCGAACAGCCCCAAGGCCCCGAGCAAAGCTAAGGCCATAACCAGTATAACAGTATAACAGTATAACAGTATAACAGTATAGAGCAGTGGTTCTTAAAGTTTTTCAGTCCCGATACCCCAAAGTTGAACTCCAAGTCAACCTGATACCCCCTCTCCAATATTAGCCCACTACTCCAGACTTTTAACGTTTAATTTCCATTATTGTACACAACACTATTTGTGCTCATTCAGTTGCCAGTTAGTCACTCCCTACTCGTAGTTGCCAGTTAGTCACTCCCTACTCGTAGTTGCCAGTTAGTCACTCCCTACTCGTAGTTGCCAGTTAGTCATAGTCAACATTCAGCGCACGAAATTATTAATTTAATATTTTCCAGGATGCCTTTTTGGATACCCCCAAGAACCGGTTTCGATACCCCCTGCGGGTATTGAGGCACTACTTTAAGGGGAGATTTCCACTTGAGGGATTTTTTTCTGGACTCCTTTCTCCCTCATGTTTAGCCCCATTGTTTTTCTAATTTTAAGACGTTTGCCCCATTATTTTGACGATTTTAAGAACTTTCAACCCCTTTCTGTCAATTTTAAGGCCTTTCGTGCCATTCAGGTGTCGATTTTATCCTGGCGAGCGATAGCGAGCCTGTAATTTAAGAGGAACCGGCTTTCAGCCGGGACATTTTTCTACCGAAAAATGTACAAATTTATCTTGGAAGGGGCTCAAGGGGGTGTAATCTTAAGCTTGAAGGATATATAGGGACCAAACTAAAAACCTCCCCTTAATGAGTGGATATAAATATTATGGACGAACAGATGGTATGATAAAGAACGCGTGATGAAAAACTTATCATTAAGTTTATAGTACCATTCTGTGCTTTCAACTTCACAAAATGTATGAACTATAATTAGGAAATGGACAAGGCTCGTATACGAAATTGATAACAACATTAGTTATTGGATTTTTTTTTTTTTTTTTTTTCTATATTCCAACTTACTTCCTCTCGGGCATAGGCTGAGAGCCTGAACATTCACCGCTTTACAATGAACAGTGAAGCCCGTGAGGACTTGTTCCAGTCTAGGGAGTGAGACATGTGAAGCACGTAGAGTACAACGAGCACCTGCCATCTTGCCTTCACATGAGGCACGGTGCTCACTCATGGCCCGAAACGACCCCATCTCTGAAGCCACCTCGTTCCCGTGCTTCACTGTCTCACCCCCTACACTCGGACTCTCACACTTACACACACACAACGCCACCTGTTGAGCAGATAACTCACCAGGCATTGCACCCCTATAGCATATTTTGAATATGGGAATATTCATACAGTGCTATTTAATCAGGGAACAATGAGGGTATTTTATTGACGTTTCGGTGGGCTTGTGGTAATGCACTGATACCAGGTACAGCACAAATTCCATCCCAATAATATCTTCCCATTGATACATCGGGATTTGAACCCGGGACCTTTGGATTACCAGGCCGGTGGCAAGACCACTCCACCACACCTCCCCTAAAGAAAAGATTGAGATTGAGGAAGATTTTGAAATAGAAAAAAAAAGTAGAGAAGGCCAACATAAAGTAGGCCTATATATATATTATAGAACATATTTTTATACCGTATATTTTTTATAATAGGCAAACATATGCACAACAAATATACTCACAGCGATAATTTTAGATAGCCATAAATCCGGCAGCACAAAATTAATTCCCGTATCAATTACAAAAACTACCGTATAATTTAAGGCACATGTTCATGAATTTCCGTTTAATTTGTTCGGTATATCACGAAGTCCTCCCCACACACCATTAAAAATAGTTTATGCTCCCCCCGTATTTTCATATTTATTGCAGGCATTTATTTTACCACTCTTTTTAATGTCGCATTTTCTGTCATGTACAGTATATGCCGAAGTATCCGTTAAAATCTGTTAGCAGTGTTTTTGTTGTGTGTATATATTTTATATTGACGGTTTAAATATTTTGTGCTTTCAAAGTTATGAAAAAATGTGACTTTGATTTGTGTGGTTTTCTGATATTACAGTATATACATTATATTACAGTATATACATTATATTACAGTATATACATTATATTACAGTATATACATTATATTACAGTATATACATTATATTACAGTATATACATTATATTACAGTATATACATTATATTACAGTACATAAGAACATAAGAAAATGGGAGTCTGCAGAAAGCCGATTGGCCTAAGCAAGGAAGATCCCTGTCCCACACAACCCCAATTACAAAGCCCAATTATAGGCTCAACACTCTAATACCCTGAGGATCATCTTACCAAACCGGTTAGAGATTAACGCAGGATTACGGGGGTCTGCAGAACGCTGATTGGCCCAACCCGGCTGATCCCCCTTCACACCCAACCCTTCTCGTCCATATGCTTATCCAATTTTTTCTTAAAGCTCCCTATCGTTCTTGATCCCACTATATCACTTGGTAGCCTATTCCACCCATCTACAACTCTGTTACCAAACCAATATTTGCCTATATCTTTTCTGAAACGAAATTTATCTAATTTGAAACCATTGGTACGAGTTCTTTCGCTATCACTGAGCTTTAGTACATTTGTCATGTCCCCTTTGTTAATCCCACTAACCCACTTGAACACCTCTATCATATCCCCTCTAACTCTGCGTCTCTCTAACGAATGTAAACCTAATTTCTTCAACCTTTCTTCATACGGAAAATTTCTAATATTATGGATCATTTTTGTCATTCTACGCTGAATTCTCTCCAATGAATCTATGTTCATTCTGTAGTAAGGACACCAAAATTGGACAGCATAATCCATATGGGGTCTCACTAATGACAAGTAAAGTTTTAAGATAACATCAGCAGTTCTGTTACTCACACTCCTAGAGATGAACCCGAGAATCCTGTTTGCCTTATTACGAACGCTTATACACTGTTTTCTAGGCTTCAAATCATTGCTAACAAACACACCTAGATCTTTCTCGCAGTCTGAATTTTCTAATTCTAAATTAGCTAGTTTATATTTAACATTTGTTTGCATCTTCCCTATCTTTAATACCTTGCATTTGTCAATGTTAAACTTCATCTGCCAATTTACTGACCATTCATGTAAGGTATCTAGATCCCTTTGGAGGCACTCTATATCGCTATCTGAATCAATTGATCTCCCCATTTTAGTATCGTCTGCGAATTTACTTATCCTACTAGTTATACCTAAATCTAGGTCATTTATGTATATAAGAAACAACAGGGGACCTAATACCGATCCCTGGGGGACACCACTTTTGACTGCTCCCCACTCTGACTTGGTACCATTTATGCTGACTCTCTGTTTCCTACCAATTAGCCATGACCTAATCCATCCCAACAACGACCCTCCTATTCCATGTGCCTCAACCTTTCTCATCAATCTCTCATTAGGGACTCTGTCGAAAGCTTTACTGAAATCTAAATATATAATATCATATGACTTGTCACTATCTACTGCTTCATATACCTCTGAGAAAAAGCTAAGCAAATTAGTAAGGCAAGAACGTCCCTGAGTGAATCCATGCTGAGAAGAATTTATTAAGTTAAATTTTACTAAGTGGCTTCTAATTTTCCTAGCAATAATGGACTCTAGCAACTTTCCTATGATTGATGTGAGACTAATGGGACGGTAATTGGATGCTATCGATTTATCACCTTTTTTGAAGATCGGAACTACATTTGCAAGCTTCCAAGCTTCTGGAACTAAACCTGTTTCTAATGACTTGTTAAATATAAATGCTAATGGGCTACTTAACTCATCTCTGCATTCTTTTAATACTCTAGCATATACTTCGTCAGGACCAGGCGATTTTTGAGGTTTCAGTCTGTCAATTTCCTTAAGCACATCATTTCTACTTATACTAACTGTACTTAACATATTTTCTATACTATCACTATATACCATATTGACTTCTGGAATCTGTGCCAAATGTTCATTAGTGAAAACGGAAAGAAACTGACTATTTAATGTACTGCACATTTCTAAATCATTTTTTGTTATTTCTCCTATTGAAGTTTTTAGGGGGCCTATTACATCTCTAACTTTAGATTTATATAGTTGGTAAAAAGCTTTAGGGTTATTTTTGAGTCACTGGCTATCCTTATTTCATAATTTCTTTTTGCTTTCCTGATTTCCTTTTTGACCTGTCTTGATAGAGTCTGATAGTATATATGTAAATGATTTTCACCTTTCTTTATTTTTCGATATATTCCTTTCTTTTTTCCTATAAGATCTATTAGCTTGTTAGTCATCCATTTTGGTTGGTTCTGCGTCGATCTAAATCTTCTTTTAGGGATATATTTATTTTGAGCATTGTGGAGTGAAGCAATAAACTGGTTATATGTAGGTGGCAAGTTTAACTCTGGCATATCCTGACTTAATTGCTTAACAATAGGGTCCACCCTTAAGTCTCTTCTTAGCCCACCATAATCGGCTTTTCTGAAATCTGGGATAAGTGTCGTATTCTCTTTAGCATTCCCTGTCCATTGTATATTAAAATAAATAGATTTATGATCGCTATTTCCTAGGTGGTCACCAATCTCTACATTATTTATCATATGTTCATTGTTACTGAAAACTAAATCAAGAATATTAATACCTCTAGTCGGCGTATCTATGAATTGAAATAAAAAACTATCTTGTATTACCTCAATAAACTCTACTGAATCGGAGTCGCCTATTTGGTGCTGCCAATCAATGTTCGGAAAATTAAAATCCCCCATAATGCACACATTGCTAAACCTTGATGCTATTTTAATTTCCTCCCATAACGATTTTCCGCCATTTCTACTCATATTAGGCGGTCTATATATAACTCCAATAACTATGGTCTCACTACCTTCGTTAACCTCTACCCAAACACTTTCATTATCATTATTTAGTCTAATACCTGATTTAATACAGCTTTTTAATGTACTCCTGACAAACACTGCTATACCCCCGCCCCTCCTACTTGTTCGGTCATATTTAAACAAACTATATCCTGGAATATCAAATTCTGCTAAAAAATGCCTAGATTCTGTATTAATCCACGTTTCAGTTAGCGCTATTATGTCTATATTTTCTGTGCTAACGAGTGCTCTAAGTTCGTTCATTTTGTTACATAAACTCCTACAATTTGTATAATATACCCTCAACCTATTACTTTCATTTGCAACTAATTTTCTATTTTGTTTAGCTAACTTATTATTTCCTGTTGAACTACTAGCTCTAGACGGAAATTCTACTCTATCAGTATTCTCATCTTTACTATCAGTTACATGTGTAGTGTTATCGATACTACTATTACACATCACTATATCCGCACTATCTTGAATGATTATTTCTATTTTACTCACTGGTTTGTCACATGAAGTACCTGCTCCATATGGAGACAGTATTTTACTTACACACCAGGTTTTTTTAACGAAACCCCGCAACAATCTTGTCGAGTGAGCTGGCCAAGGTCGAAACTCCTAGTCGAGAGAGATGTACTCCATCCTGGGCATACAGTTCATCCTTACCATAAAAGAGGGACCAGTTATCCAGGAATGGAATAGTATTTGCCTTGCAGTACTTCTCCAGCCGGCTATTTACACCAATAGCCCTGGAGGACCATTCCTTCCTTACCCCTCTTCTAGGCAGGATACTGTTTACCACAGGAACTCCACCTTTTTCCTTGATCCTCTCCAACATTTCCTGATACTTGGAGAGCAACTCCTCAGTCCTGCATCTCCATATGTCGTTGCTCCCTGCGTTGAGGAAGATGATGGGGTCCTCCCCACTCACTTCCATGACAGCATCTATCTTCTCAGCCACCCTCCCGACTCCAGTAATATATACAGTATATTACAGTATACACATTATATTACAGTATATACATTATATTACAGTATATACATTATATTACAGTATATACATTATATTACAGTATATACATTATATTACAGTATATACATTATATTTTCTGTTAACAGTGTTATTGCTTGTGTGTATTTATAATACATACTGTCTGTTTTATATTTTGTGTTTTCAAAGTTATGAAAAATGTAACTTATATTTGTGTTCGTTTCTGATACTACAGTACATTTATAATATCTTTGCCAACGGATTTGAGATTACGTGATAATAGCAATGTGTTCGGCCTTCTCATTGTCCATGTATTAACAAGTCAAAGCGCAGGCACTTGGGAAGGCAAGTACAATATAATGCCGTTATTATCTTAATCCTTCAGCAAACGAGCGTTTACTTGCCTTCTCAAGCGCCTTCAGCCAGGATATTTTCCAATCGAAAAATGCACAAATATATTTTGAAAGGGGGTCCATGGGGTGTTTTCTTAAGCTTGATGGAGGTCTAGGGATTGAAAGATAAATAAATAAGCCAATAAATGAGCCCATCCCTCCTTAATGTACAGTATAGGTAGCGCCAGCCAACTTGACAATAATCTTGACCCCTTAACTTCGTATAACTCAAAATGAATGAAAGCAATCGGGCTGACGTTTCTATCATTTGGGAAGAGTCCACCAGGGAATCTGCATGGATAGTTACAGCCAGTTTTCTCTAGGGCCATTTGAGTTACAGAGAGATCATGGATTAAGACATTTGTCAAGTTTGTTGGCGCTACCTATAGTTGTCCCTCCACTGTTTGTTAAAGAGCCCCGGGCTGTTATATACTGTATGTGTTCGTATACTGTATGTGTTCGCATATACTGTGGCCGACTCAAATGGAAGTACGCTTGTAATTTTTATCATTCTTTTGATTGGGTGCCCTGATTGAATTTGTTATCAGTTGGCTGTGTTTGTGTTGGCTGTGTGTAGCCTAGTCTGTTTTTTTTTTGTTGGCAGCAATAGATTAGAGAGAGGTGTGGGCCTATGTTTGAGGGTGGGTTTTTGTGTGTATGTGTGTGCTCGAGGGCGTTTTTTTTTTTTTTTTTGTGTCGATTGTGTATATGTTTGTTTTCGTATGTTATGTATATATATATATATTATGTAGTAAATGTGTATGCATTTTTAGTTAGTGTAAGGGTGGGTTTCTGTGTGTATATGTGTGTGCTCGAGTGCGTTTTTGTGTATATTGTGCATGTATGTTTGTGTTCGTATGTTATGTATACCTGTATGTGTTATATGTGTGTCTGGTGTTCTTAGTTTATGTGAGGGTGGTGTCTGTGCGTTTAAGAGTGTGTTTGGAGCTTCTTTTGTAAGTGTGTTCGATGATGTTATGGATTTGATTTGATCGATAACTCTTAGTCCATATTAAGGGGAGGTATTTACTTTGTTCCCTAGACCTCCATCAAGCTAAATATTATACCCCCTTGAGTCCCTTTCAAGATAAATTTGTACATTTTTTGGTAGAAAAATGTCCCGGCCAAAGGCCGGTTCCTCTTAAATTACAGGCTCGCTATCGCTCGCCAGGATAAAATTGACACCTGAATGGCACGAAAGGTCTTATTATGGGGTGAAAGTTCTTAAAATCGCTAAACTAATGGGACAAACGTTTTATAATATCAAAAGCAATGGGGCTAAACATGAGGGAGAAAGGGGTCAAGAAAAAAATCCCTCGAGTGGAGGTCTCCCCTTAAAGTGTGCATACTGTATATGTGTGTGTCTATCCACTTAATAAAATATGTGTCGGTGTACATGCGTGCGTCAATGATTGTCTGCATGTACGTGCATTGGTGTGTACAGTGTATGTGTATGTATGCGAATATTTATTGGTGTGTGTGTGTGTGTGTGTGTATATATATATATGCGAATGTGTGTGTGTGTGTATGTTTGTGTGTGTGTGTATGTGTGTGTGTGTGTTCACATTTTTATGAGAGTGTGGGCTGGAGTGATTGGTCCCTGAATATGCCCCTCTGTGTGTGTGTTTGCCTGCAGTCAATTGTATGTAGCGTTTCATTGTGTGGGTGGATTAATTCCCTCTGTGTGTTTGGAGAGTACAAGCGACGCGCATGTGTGTGTGTGTGTGTGTGTGTGTGTGCTGGTAATTCGGAAGCAGAGATAGTGTGTTTGTGTGATTGAATGAAAGACAGAGAGAGAGAGAGAGAGATAGTGAGTGAGTGTGAGTGTTTCCTATGTGTTTTATACAAAAAATACAATTGTGAAGCTTGACAACGAGTAACCGGAATTCTTGGTTTAAAAGCTTTAGAAGTCAAAGAAGACTTTAATTGGCTTTATAACATTAATTTGAAATTGTAATGAATCATCTGTATCAAGTAAATATTAGTGACAAACAAATCCAAGGTTTGTATTGTGCAGAGGTATTCAAATTCATATAAAGTATATATTACAAGAGAAACGTATTCAGCCCATTCCTACTTTGTGCAACTCTCCAATCCAAGAGTGAAACGATATTCCCAAACCTTCTTCAATTTAACAGCTGAGCTCTGGAACTCTCTCCCTGAATCCATCTTCCCCTCATACTATGACTTAAGTTGCTTCAAACTCCGTGTGTCCAGGTATTTTGGCTCGAACATTCCTTGATTTTGGCCTTGTCACTCTTTCAACTGGAGGAGGGACTCGTTACAGGCAGTTCTGTCTTTTGTCTCCCAAATCCACATAGAAAAAAGTTGGAGAGAGAGAGAGAGAGAGAGAGAAAGAGAGAGTATTTTTTTGTACTGTTATAGTATATAATTTGTCTGTTTGAGTATGTAAATGTGCTTACTGCATACGTACGTACGTGATGTGTGTAGCCTTCGTTTACATATCTCTCTATCCATTTATATATCTATATATCTATCTATATATATATATATATACAGTATGTATATATATATATATCGACCGATCGATCTACGCTCGTGTTTGTGTAAGTGCGCGCGCGCGTAATCGCGCCTATGTGATTTTTTCCTTCCTTCCCTGACTACCCTCCATTTCTTGACAGTTTAATCACACCCTTTGTTTGATAACTCCCCCGTCATGATACCACTAGAAGCCAAGAACAAAAAAATAAGAGAGTTCCCTCTTAAGGACTGTGTTTGTTTGCGTATGTCCGTGTTTGTTATTCCTCCCTAGTGTTTGTTCTGCCGCGTCACCCCCACCCATCTTCTCCAAACACCTCCACACCCTCTTCAGCCCGGCTCAAAGGGTTGTCACGAGTTTGTATATCACCGGAGTATTTCTTATTTTTGTCCTTCTCTACCCCCTCTGTAGGTTTTTTTTTTTCCTTCTCTACCCCCTCTGTGGGTTTTTTTCATAAGGGTTTTGTAGTCGCGTCCGGGTTCGTGCGGGAGTGTTTTTCTGCGGTGGCGGAATTTTATCTCGGGAAGTGCTGTTTTAGTGTGGTGTTTATTTGTACAGAATATTTTTGCTAAGCTTTTGCTACTAACTGCAAGTCCATGCGATGGTACAGGAGCTACTGGCCGCATTCGTGTTCGTGCGTAGCTTATAGCATCTTTGTATTCATATCCATACTAACACTTATCAAGGCTACCATTAAATCGGAATATATTTTCTCCGACAAGCGAGATATTATTATTTTTGTATTTATGTTGTGCTGTTTGTGCATTGTCTGCCTGTAAACAGGATATCTCAAACACTAATAGACGGAATTATATAAATCATTGTCAGTATTTATATTTGGAGGCACACTAGAATTGCACAACTGTTAGGCTAAAATTGCTGACCCCCCCCCCCCCACGCCCCCCCCCCCCCCCACTCCAAGTAAGATCCCCCCAAAAGACTAAAACAAGGTTTTGCCCGAGACTAATGATGCTCAGTATGAGACATACTGGATACCTGATGATTAAAATGAATTCAAAATAATTACACAACAAACAAAAGACAAATATATATATATATATATATATATATATATATATATATATATATATATATATATATATATATATACCGTATATATATATATAAGCAGTCCTTCATGATACAACTTTATACATTTCTTGTTGCAACGTATTAATTTTATGGACCCCATTTCGATGTTTCCTATTCTGAAATAATTAGTAATACATGAGATTCATATGAACCTTAAGCCATTACAATTGGCTCAGCTGTATATCAAAATCGGTCCAATGCCTTCCACAACTATAGTCTGTTTCTTTTCAACTGACGGTAAATCGTAAAATTCCCACCAAGATTTCTCAGTTATTTTGGAGAGTTTGTAGTGAAATATGGTGCTAATTCTATATACTTGGACTTAACATGAAGCAGAGACATAACAGTTTATTCTCCATTAACCCCTTTTGTACCGACGCCGTTCTATTAACTCTATTGTGGCTACTATTAGACGATTGTATTCAGCTTAGAAAGGGCCTCCGGCAATTAACAGGCTTCGAACTATCTCACTTAACCCTTTTTGCTACCACAGATCCTTCTTAAACTGCACAACATCGTCTAAATTTAGCCAGAATAAAACCACAAAGACATCGCCGGTATAGAAGGGGTTAAGTATCGCGAAATCGGTTGGTAAAGGATTGGATTTACCGTCAGCTGAAAAGAAACCAAATATACCTCACACTCAACCCAGACAGTTGGTATCCAGTAGAAGAGGGAGATATTTCACCAAGCTTGTGTAAACACTTGTGATTCATAACTGCAAAATGTACTGCAGGTTGTTTTGAGAGTGACCTAAGCCCTTTTAAGGGGAGATCTCCACTTGAGGGATTTTTTTCTTGACCCCTTTCTCCCTCATGTTTAGCCCCATTGCTTTTGATATTATAAAACGTTTGCGCAATTAGTTTAGCAATTTTAAGAACTTTCACCCCATATTAAGACCTTTCGTGCCATTCAGGTGTCGATTTTATCCTGGCGAGCGATAGCGAGCCTGTAATTTAAGAGGAACCGGCCTTTGGCCGGGACGTTTTTCTACCGAAAAATGTACAAATTTATCTTGAAAGGGGGTCAAGGGGATGACATTTTTAGATTGCTGGAGGAGTAGGAAACAAACTAAAAACCTCCCCTTAAGGGAGCCCACCTCGCTTTTTTCTCTTTCTCTCACTCTCTCTTTGGCTTGTATCCATTCGGCCCCATTCGGCCTACTGGTTTAAGACGTTTACCCCCATCCAGGTGTCAATATTTTCCTGGCGAGCGGGAGCGAGCCAGTATATGTATATTTTTGTTTTGACAGCAAGCTAAATTTGTACATTTTTTTATAAAAAAATCTCCGGCGAAGCCGGATTTCTCCATGCAATTCTGGCTTGCTATTGTTCGCCAGGAAGAAATCGACACCTGGATGGGGATAAACGTCTTAAAACAGTTGGCTGAATGGGGCCGAATGGATACAAGCCAGGGAAAGAGAGAAAAGGAGAGCAAGATAAAAAAAAAAAAAAAAACGGTGACCCCCCTTAATAAAACCTTGTTAGAATGTTGTGTAACTGCTCTTCACGTTTGCTGGTGTCTCTCTTCAAGTTATAAAATAAAATGTTTGCTACATTCATGAACTCCGTGCTGGCAAGTGCGTTGTGACAAGTTTAGAAATACAGCATGAGAAAACAACAAGAGGAAACAACTGTTGTTTAAATAGTTCGAATGTTATGTAATATTCCTATTTTGGATTTGGATTTGTTTGTGTTTTCAAGGGTATATATGGATTCCTCTCGTCGTTGCGATTCCAACGGTATATATATATATATATATGTGCCCAATAGGCCTAATTTTGATTATGAAAACTTCGAAATCACTCATAGACGGGTTATTTATGTATGGATTTTGCTCAATGTTCTACCACAAGTACACTTTCACCCGCTCAATCCAATGACACAAACAAAATTCAAATCGGACCATTACTCTATGATTTAGATTTTGAATCGAACTCCAGAAACGCCCGAAATGTGCACCGTTTCAACTTTAAAAGTCTTCTGTAGCCCAAACTAAAAGTCCAAATTAATTTTACCTGGTGCCATTCGATTTATCTCGCCCAACACCTTCCATACATGGTCGTGGATTCCATTTTCGAAAAGCCATTCGTCCAGAATCAAACTTTATTTTTTTTTAAACCAGGCGAAGCCGAGTACCTTGGCAGGTTGTGTTAAATTTGTTTGTTTTCCAGGGTATATATAGATTCGTCTCGTCCTTGCGATTCCAACGATATATGAGTTTTTGGATTTAGACCATTTTGTAGGCCCAAATAGGCCTAATTTTGAATATGAAATTTTCGAAATCACCCATAGACGGGTTATTTGTGTATGGATTATGCTCAATTTTCTACCACAAGTACACATTCACCCGCCAAATCCAATGGCACAAACAAAATTCAAATCGGACCATTACTTTAGGATTTAGATTTTGAATCGAACTCAAGAAACGCCCGAAATGAAAATTGTTTTCAACTTTAAAAGTCTTCTGTAGCCCAAACTAAAAGTCCAAATTAATTATACCTGGTGCCATTCGATTTCTCTCACCCAACACCTTCCATACATTGTCGTAGATTCCATTTTCGAAAAGCCATTTGCCCAGAATCAAACTTTATTTTGTTTTAAACCTTGGCGAAGCCTAGTACCTTGGCAGGTCATGTTCGAATGTTGTGTTTTCAAGGGTATATATGGATTCCTCTCGTCACTGCAATTCCAACGGTATATTTGTTTTATTTATTTAGACCATTTTTAGGCCCAATAGACCTAACTTTTATTTGGATTTTTGTTTGTGTTTTCAAGGGTATAGGCCTATATGTCAAGATATAGTGATTTCTACCAATCTAGAATAATGTTATACAGCAAAAAATGTAGCTGCTTTCACCAATGATTGAATAATGAAAACACTCTCATTCACACACACACACACACACACACACACACACACACACACACACACACACACACACACACACACACACACACACACACACACGAATACACACACACACGAATACACACACACCCACGAATACACACACACCCACGAATACACATACTCACACACAACCAACAATCACTGAATAGATTGGAACACTGATAGATTGGAACACTAATAGATTGGAACACTAATAGATTGGAACACTGATAGCTTCTTACAAGTATTTTTTCCACCGGGATCGTTAATACTCTTTGTCTACTGACATTTACTTGGATGACTGCTCATGTTCCAGTATTACGTCGATTCAGTGTTGCCATTCTTGTAACCGTATTAACCTTTTCCTATTCATATTAAGGGGATGGAGAACTTCTATTGGAGGAGATCTTCCATTCCATTCCGAGTCTTATATATAACATTTGTATAATGTATATACAGTACTGTTTGTTTTTGTTTTATTTTTTGTTTTTGTTTTTCGGGGGGGGGGGGGAGAGGGGGAGCAGGCGGTAGGCTTTGTGGTAATGTACTGAACATATCTACAACACACATTCCATCCTATTAATACAATCGAATGGACATATCGGAGTTTGAACCAGGAATTTCAAATTACCATCTTGATTCACTTGACTCAGACATTATTAGAATAAACTAAGTGACTTTGGTTGCATTCATTTGTCGAAACAAGTGAGACTTTCATCAAATTTACAACAGAGCTGGTCCTAGCATCGAATCCTGTGGCACACCATTAATGACACCGCTTATCACGACCACCATTAGTTGAGAGAGAGAGTGAGAGTGAGAGAGAATGGTTATCCTCCCTGGAATTATGCCTTCTTCCTCGTCCCGCGTGACCTATGAACCCATCATCAATTCTTCCCTCTAACCTTACCTTTCGTCTCGGCCAGGATTATCTTCACCTCAACCCAGAACAAAAAAGAAAGGATCGAGAGAGAAAAAGCCTGACTCTTCCTAACTGATTAAGCACACACACACACACACACACACACACACACACACACACACACACACACACACACACACACACACGAGAATGGTGGGAGGCTTGGTGGGACACTCGTATTTTTTAGCTGGGACTCGAACGTAGCCCCGCCCTCCGACTGCCTTTGTTTTGGTGGAGCCGACAAGAGAGTGAGATGGAGTAAGAGAGAGAGAGAGAGAGAGGGATTGGTGGATAAATAGATACATAAAGAGAGAGAGAGAGCGCGCGCGCGAGTAGAATAGAATAACTGTATTTAGCTCATACTGTGAATACAGCATGGAGCACATTTGACAGTATAAAAAAATAACTTTTAAATAAAAGTATATTATCGAAAGAGTAATGACAAATTATATCATAAACAGGAGAGAGAGAGAGAGAGAGAGAGAGAGAGAGAGAGAGAGAGAGAGAGAGAGAGAGAGAGAGAGAGAGAGAGAGAGAGAACAAGAGAGATAATAGGCTCAAAAAAGAAACACAAAATCCTGCCGAAACGGGAATAATCGTGTGGAAAGTATTATCTGATTACATTGAGGGTCAGGTCAAGAGGACGGAATTAATGACTGTAAGGGCTCGTATCGATTTTCTTTTAAAACTTGGAGAGCGATCGGCCAATATATTATTTTTCTCCGCGGTTCATTAATTTGAAAACTCTGCAACTTGGAGAATTTGTAAGGGCGAAGATCAGTATTTCGGAGTTTGTTATTTGACTACATAATTATAGTTCCATATAATTTCTAAATAAGGATGATCAATTTTAATTCCTCAACTCCACACTACATAGCTAACATCATAATCAAAGACCTCCATAGAGTATTCCAGCAAGCCTTATGTTTTGTGTGGCAGGGAATGGACAGCCGGCTTCATAATCACAAGCTCCAGATTTTAGCCACTATACTGTGCAAGAAATAACAAAAAGTCTGCATATATATAACATAAACAGTTAGATTGTATACAGGCATATTGAGTAACATTACATCAATAATATAGCTGACGTACGTGCTTAATAATAAATGTAAATACAAAAATATACATACAGTATATAAGAGAAAATATAGTATTTATTTTTAATGTACTCGTGGGAATGATGGAGATAGTAGGAATTATATTGTACATTTGTTTTATTTATTTTGTATTATTATTATTATATTATTTTTTTTATTTTTTATTTTTTATACGCGGAGGAAGAGTGTGTGAAATTTGAGAAGCATGTAAACTGATGAATCACGGCAGACACGCTTCATTACCTTCACCTGCCCTAGCTCACCTGCCCTCTTATCCATCCTATGTTCTCCTTTCCCTTCATTATTATCCTCTCTTCTGTCTCTATCCTTCCTTTCTTTTCTCCTCGATCCTCCCCTCCCTTCCTTTAGCTCCTATTATATGTTCTTCTCTCCCTTCTTTCTTATCCTCTGTCCTGTCTCGATCTATCCTTCCTTTCTTTTCTCCTCGATCCGCCCGTCCCTTCCTATGTCCCTATCTTCTCCTCTCTCTTCCTTCTTGTCCTCTCTTCTGTCTCTATCCTTCCTGTCTTTTCTTCTCGATCCGCCCTTCCCTTCTCCTAGCTTCTATGTTCTCCTCTCCCTTCCTTCTTATCCTCTCTTCTGTCTCTATCCTCCCATTATTTTCTCCCCTCCCTTCTCCTAGCTTCTATGTTCTCCTCTCCCTTCCTTCTTATCCTCTCTTCTGTCTCTATCCTCCCATTATTTTCTCCCCTCCCTTCTCCTAGCTTCTATGTTCTCCTCTCCCTTCCTTCTTATCCTCTCTTCTGTCTCTATCCTCCATTATTTTCTCCCCTCCCTTCTCCTAGCTTCTATGTTCTCCTCTCCCTTCCTTCTTATCCTCTCTTCTGTCTCTATCCTCCCATTATTTTCTCCCCTCCCTTCTCCTAGCTTCTATGTTCTCCTCTCCCTTCCTTCTTATCCTCTCTTCTGTCTCTATCCTCCCATTATTTTCTCCCCTCCCTTCTCCTAGCTTCTATGTTCTCCTCTCCCTTCCTTCTAATCCTATCTTCTATTTCTGTTCTTCCTTTCTTTTGTATCCTCTATTCGCCGCTCCCTTCCTCGGTATCCTTTCTTCTCTCTCAATCGTTCTCTCTCCTCTATCCTATATTTTCCCTTCCATCCCTTCCTTATTATCCCCCCCCCCCCATCTTCTATATCGTCCCTATTTCTCTCTCTTGTATTCCTTCCATCACCTGCCACTCTCATCCATCCCTTCCTCAGTATTTCTCTTCCTTCTCTATCGTCCCCTTCCTCCCTCCTATCAATCATCATCTATTCTCCCTTTCATTATAATTGTATTCTTGCCATTCTTGCCAGTCCCATCTCATTGTTATAGTTCCTTTCCTACCTCCTCCATATCCCTCTCCATCTCTTCTCTCTCCATCGCCCCACTCCTCCTTCGTCTACTCCCTCCTTTATTTTCTCTTCCATCTCTTCCTACTTATCACCTCTTCTCTCTCCATCGCCCCTCTTCTATCCTCTCTTCCATCCCCCATTCTCACTTACATTCCTCACCTTCCTCATTACCTTCCCTTCTTTCTCTATCCTCCCTGCTCCCTTCCCTCTTTTCCATTTTCTCCTCCATTCCTCTTCCCTCTTTTCCAGTTCTCTATTCCTCTGACCATTCTTTTGTATCTCTCTCTTCGACACAGTTCTCCTCTATTCTCTGTGGGTCTCTGTACCATCACTTGCCTCTTTCTCTATTTGCATACAATATCTGTTTTCTTTTTTCCTTGTTCATCTATTCTCATCTCCACAGTTTATCCACATATTTGTTTTATTTTTATTTATTTATTTATTTATTTGTTTTGCCTCTTCACTCATAAACTATCTTCTCCCCTTCAGTTCTCAGCTTCCCTCTCCTACCTCCTTTTATTTTGCAAGTCATCTATCTTCATCGAGTTCCAATTTTTGTCTGCCTCTACAAACACCAGTCGTCATCTCCCACATGGCTCTCCGTTCGATGATGATATCGACTGAATAATCCTTTCTCATTTAGTTTATTGTTTTCAGTTAATTCTCATTGTTTTCATTATATCCTCACCAGTCTTCGCCCCATCTTACCATTTTTTCATAATTTCATTAAAATCCGTCCTCATTGAATCCCTTATTATTATAACTCTCTTCCCATCCATGTGTGTCCCTGTGTTTATTTAATATATGTTTATAGTTATTCCACATACATTCTTCGCACTGCCATTTGTAAGTCTTACCTTATATTATTTACCGTTTTCTACTCTCCCATAGTCTCCAACGAAGTAATATAGTTTACCTTTAACTATAGTCCGTTCATTCTAGGTTGGGGAGAAATCGTAACCCCTAACCTCTCATAACTCAAAAAGGACTAGAGTAATGAAGCTAATATTTCTACTAAATACGAAGACCTGGCTAGGAAATATGTGTCTAAATTGACAGCTCATTTGCTCTAGCCCCTTTTGAGTTACAGAGGTTAGAGGTTACGATATCTGCCCAACATGGAATGAAAGGACTAAAGTCATAATTTGTTATCCTTCCCATTTCTACCTATCCTCTCATCCCACGCAGCCTCCGCTTCCCTTGTACCTATCCATGTCCCTCTCTATCCTCCCTTGTTCCCATTTATTCCAGCCTCCACCCACTTGCCTCACCTATCCTTGTTTTTGTTCGTCCTCTCTGTATTGAAACCCGAGCTAGTCTTAACCTAGCCCTACCCCTCTCCCGTCTCTGAACACACGCACCCCTTCAGGCCTTGAATAAATCACGCATACTTGTACAAATGCCTATGACTGCTTCTGTTCCTATACCTACGCATGGCCAAATTTTTCGTGGACTTTTCCATATACTTTTTATAGAATTTCGAAACGTGCAAGCAAACCGGTCAAAATATAGGTTCGCCATGGAGTATTGCTATTTCCCGTTTCTTTCGGTACAGTTTCAAGAAAAAAAAATCAGGGAACACAATGGGGTCATTTCCTTTCAGAAAGTGGACTGAGCAAACCGTGCAGTCTGTTGCCCGAGTACTCAATACTTCATAACATTTATTTTATTTTTTCCTGCTGATTTGACCTGGGCAGAAATTGATATCCTACGACCACTATTGGAATTGATGGATATAGTAAATCTAGGAGAGACCAATGCACATTAACTGTCTATTGAGCTGTTCTTCATGTAATTTAAAGGTACACCAGTAAAAACAGTGTGGATCTGTTCTTTAGCACTGTCGCATACCGTAACAACTGGTTAGTAACTATGTAAGATATCTTGCATTTTACAAGGATAAAACGTCAGGATATAATTATGATGACTCACTGTTAACCTTCTAAAGATCAATGACGTACTTTTCTTTCTGTTTTCTAGCTATCATTAGACGATTTTCTTTAGATTAGGAAGATTATATGGATATCAGAGGGTTGATCTAGACCGTCTTCATCCTTTTAAGTCCCACAGATCCTTCCTAAGCTGCATAGAATCGTCTAATGATAGCCAGAAAAACTGTCAAAACGCGTCCTGATCCTCAAAGAGTTAATCTAATCCCATTGCTTACTTGTGGCAGTGGCATCAACTTACAGTAATTTCCTTTAAAAGCAGTTCTGTTACCAAGGTTCACATTGTTTTAAATAAAGGTATACACATAATAATTTCTATCTTAACAATGAGGGATATATTTTTGATTTGTGTTTTCATATTCTGGAAAACTTGGGCGAGTAGTAATGCGTCAGACAAATATCTTTAATTTTAAGATACTCGTTCTTATGGCCTCACTAGGCCACATTTTAAACATCTCGGTACCAAGGCCGTCAGTTTTATTATATTCTGGCAACTATTAGACACTTATATTCAGCTTAGGAAGGACCTCTAGCAATAATATAGCTTCAAACTATCTCAACCAACCTTTTTTACTACCACAGATTCTTCGTAAGCTGACTAGTATCATCTATCTCAACCAACTTTTTTTACTACCACAGATCCTTCCTAAGTTGCCTAGTATAATGTAAATCTAGCTAGAATACAATATAACGCGTCGCTGGTACTCAAAGGGTTAATCTCCTTTTGTCTGTGTTACCGTTCAAAGTAATCAGTAACCCACCCACGCTACCTCAAGCAACAGCACCTCTTATCTGCGTGTGTCTTTCTCACAGTATCATAATATCTATAACTGTCTGGGCCTACATGCGTCGCAACTCTCCTACCACCCCTACTTATTCTTCCTATATCTACTGCCCATACATCCCTCTACTGTCCACCTTTGTCTCCCCTTCATCTCTGACCTTCACCTTGCCTCGTATCTATGTGTGGTATGTGTCTGTCTTTGCTTAACCATATCAGAACTCTTTGACGCCTTTCTTCCTTATTATTTAGCTGCCACTAGGGACATTTATTATTTAGCTGCCACTAGGGACATTTATTCAGTTTAGGAAGGATGTATTTGAATCGGAGTGTTACATGAGATAACTTAATCCCCTAGAATCTTAAAGATTCTTACTAAATGCGCAAAATTGCCCACTGATAGCCTCTAGAAGTTAATTTTACCTCCAAAAAGGTTGAACACAGATTATCCAATCCTGTCTTTATCTATGTTGGTCTATCTCTGTATTATAAGCATTGTATCTATATTACTTCTGTTAATAGTATTAAACTATTAAACATGTAGGTTTGTGGACACCTTAAATTGTTCGTTATGGAAATATGTTTATTGGCAGTTTATTAATTGTTTTCTTTAGTGATAACTCGTGCATTGCGCCATCTTCAAAGGACCTCCTAAATATCGTATTGATTTTCGAATATTTCACTTTGGCATCAAATGGCAGTTTATTGGTTTGAGAGGTTTATTTTTATGATAATCACATGCACCCTTGCCCCGCACGACGGGGTAGGGGAGCCCTTTGGAATACTGATGCGCTAGAGTTGAATCTGTGCTCTGTAGATAACATGACATTATCGATATGTCTTGTCCTATTAAGGGGCGATGGTTAGTTTTTCTGGACCTCCTTCTCCCTCGTGTTTAGCCCCATAACTTTTCAGATATTAAGACGTTTGGCCCATTCGTTTGGCGATTTTAACACCTTTCGACCCATTTCGTTGTCAATGTTATGACCTTTCGTGACTTTAAGGTGTCGATTTTCTCCTGGCGAGCGATAGCGAGTCTGTAACTTTTAGAGGAATCGGCCTTTGGCCGGAACATTTTTCTATCGAAACATTTACAAATTTATCTTGAAGGGGGTCTAGGGGGTGTTTTTCTAAGTTTGAGGGAGGTCTTGCGAGGGAACTAATAAATAAATTAACAAATTAATTAATAGACCAAATAAACAGCCACTAGCCCGGTAAAGGGACAAGTGTGCGTTTGATACCGGCGTAAGGATGGAGATGATGTGATAAGGAGAGTCAGTATGTGTATTATGCCTCACTGGTTTGTATTGCTAATCTAGAATCTTGGCTAACATGAATTAGTCACTACACCTAATTTGATCATTTAGATAGCATACATAACACTATCTGGCATATATCGTAGCGAGGTCGGTCTATAATTATGATCTGTGCCCCATGAGTATCCTTTCCTCTCACTTAAGGGGAGGTATTTAGTTTGTTCCCTAAGTTTTCATCAAGCTTAAAATTACACCCCCTAGACCCCCTTTCAAGATAAATTTGTACATTTTTCGGTAGAAAAATGTCCAGGCCGGAGGCCGGTTGCTCTTATATTACAGGCTCGCTATCGCTCGCCAGGAAAAAATCGACACCTTAATGGCACGAAAGGTCTTAAAATTGACAGAAATGGGGCAAAGTGTCTTAGTCGCCAAACTACTAGGGCGAACGTCTTAAAATCTCAAAAGCAATGGGGCTAAACATGAGGGAGAAAGGGGTCTAGAAAAAAATCCCTCAAGTGGAGACCTCCCCTTAACCATAGGCTATTCATAAGTGTAGTTGGGTGTAGTACATGATTAGATTAATGTCCAGTATTCGATAAATGTCCAGTATTCGATAAATGTCCAGTATTCGATAAATGGATATTTATCGTAGTCGTGTGCTATACTTGTAACTGCCTTGATGGTGTAATGGCCAGAGTGTTTTTTTTTTTTTTTTTTAAAGACCTCCGTCTACGTATTGTGAAAAACCTGTTATCCTCCGGCAAATTGTGGGGTTGAGTGAATGAAGGAGGGGACAGTGAATGAAGGAGGATACATGTTTTTCATAATACGTGTTGCTAGCCCCAAACGCGCGAGCAACTGTGGCTTTCAACCATCCGACACATCCGACACAGAGTGTTTAAAATCAGAATGTGGTAACCCAGGTTCGAATCCCGGTGGATCACATGCTTGCTTTCATTAATTTAATTGGGAGGTATTTGGTGTTGGAGTTAAATTATTAAAACAAAAATATATTATTTAGTATAACTCGCTATGAAAATTGAAACAATGGAACACCTAAAAATATATTAGTTAGTAACATTATCGTGCCTGATATGTTAACTAATGCAAAATATATTAGTTAGTAACATTATCGTGCCTGATATGTTAACTAATGCAAAATATATTAGTTAGTAACATTATCGTGCCTGATATGTTAACTAATGCAAAATCGTTTATGATAAATGACTTATCATCTGGTCTAGTAACGACCCTTCAATTTTTCTTAACCCCTTCTGTACCGGCGATGTAATTTTTATTTTATGCTTGCTATATTTAGACGATTTAGTGCAGTGTAAGAAGGATCTGTGGTAGTAAATAGCGTTGAGTGAGATAGTTTGAAGATTGCTAATTGCTAGAGGCCCTTTTGAAACTGAATAAAATAGACTATTAGTAGCCAGAATAAAAACGTTGCCGGTCTTGACGTAAGAGCAATATCAAACCTGATCTTACAGCACACCTTGATACTTCCCTATTAGAAGTTAGACATCATACAGTAAGTTACGCACTATGGCATAACTGATCTTACAGGTATCGTCCAATATTGCCATTCTTAAGATGGGCATTATCCCTTACCTGATTATATACCTATGCTTAAATAACCTATAATTAATAAGCTAACCCCAAGACTTAGCTGATCTTAAAGCTAACTTTGAATTTTGCCTATTACGAGTAATATTAGCCCCAAACCATTCATGATTTTACTGCTAACCTAGACTCTTACCTTTCATGAGTTAACCCCATACCATACCTGATATTATAGGTAGCTTTAGTTCTGACTTATTCTGAGTTAACACCATACCATACTTGATTGTATAGGTAATTTTGGGTCTTACTTATTCTGAGTTAAGGGGGGATGGGCCGGTTTTCTGATCCTCTCTTCTCCCTCATGTTTAGCCCCATTAGTTTTCAGATTTAAAGATGTTTGCCCTATTAGTTGTCGATTTTAAGACCTTTCGCCCCATTTATTTGTCAATATTAAGACCTTTCGTGCTATTTAGGTGTCGATTGTTTTTCTGACGAACGATAGTGAGCCTGTAATTTTGGAAGAACCGGCCTTCGGCCTTGACATTTTTCTACCGAATTTTTGTTTTACAAATGAATCTACAATTGGGATCTATTGGATTAGTTGATGGAGGTCTATGGAGGGAACTAGAAAAATAATGAATAGATGAACAAATCGACCAAAAAGTGAACCAACCCCTTGAGTACCCGCGACGTGTTATATTTCATTCTAGCTATATTTAGACGATAATATGCAGCTTAGGAAGGATCTGTAGTTGTTAGAAGGATTGGTTTGAGATAGTTTGAAGCCATACAGCACACCTGATCTAACAGTTATCCTTGACCTTCACCTGGTGGGTCGTATGCACCAGCTCCCATGACTGCTCGCTCGCTCACCCCTTCTCTCGCTCATTGTCATTCACCCCCAGCCTCTCCACCCCTCGCATCCATAACCCATCCCACACCCTACCCCTGCTCACACCTTGCCAACTTTCACCTAAGCACCCTATCTGTCCTTGTTAAGTCTCATTATCAACCCTACCCATGTCCACACCTGCCAGGTGACGACCACATACGGAGAGTTACATTAAGGGGGATGGTTCACTTTTTGGTCAGTTTTTTAATGTATTCATTATTTGTCTAGTTCCTCCTAGACTTCCATCAAACTTTAAAAAATATCCTTTAGATCTCCCTTCCAGATGAAGTTGTACATTTTTCGGTAGAAAAAATTTCCGGCCGAAGGCCGGTTCTTCCAAAATTACAGGCTCACTATCGTTCGCCAGAAAATAATCGACACCTAAATAGTACGAAAGGTCTTAATATTGACAAAGAAATGGGGGGAAAGGTCTAAAATCGACAAACTAATAGGACAAACAACTTAAAATCTGAAAACTAATGGGGATAAACATGAGGGTGAAGGGGGTCTGGAAAAACAACTCATGATCCTCTTAAGCAACACAGCATCACAAAGGTATAATAACCTTACAGATCAGTGGGTACCAGCGGGATGATCAGGCCTTAAGAACCTCGTTAAATAAAGTACTGTGAATAATTAAATTTATCACCATATATCCTACAGGGAGTTCCAAAATTATTTGACCAATTCTAATCGTTATTATATACACAGAGAGAGAGAGAGAGAGAGAGAGAGAGAGAGAGAGAGAGAGTACAAAGGAGTACAAAGGAAATCAAGCAACAACAGATCTAGTGATCCTTCTAGGCTGCTTGTCCTCCAAAACACTGAGGATCAAGTGTCCAAACAGTGGTTTAGAGTGGGTAAGGGAACATTGGAAAGGGAACTACTGCCCTGCCACTAACGTGGCAGGACTAGGAAGTTAGTAGGGGACATATGGGTTAGTAACTGAGGGGAGGATAAAGTTATTCATTTACAAACGCAGTCAGTCGCGGGTTTGATGCGAGATATTTGTCTAGGCGGAATTTAAATGAATCAACGGTGCTGCAGTCTATAACGTCTCGGGGAAGCCCATTCCACAAGTTGACAACTCGATTGAAGAGAGAGAGAGAGAGAGAGAGAGAGAGAGAGAGGCATACACACACACTCCTGTAATCTATAAGGTCATCACTACTACCCCAGGCGGCATCACCACAACAGCCTTATCATCAGCCTCCGTCACCACTCCTCATCATTACCCTCTCGGTAATTATAGAACCATCAATGTGTAGCTGTTAAAGACGCCACCCCTTGTTTGCTGCTCCCTTGCCTTTACTGCAATACAACGCCTCTTACAGAAACACACACACGTTTAAGATTCATACACGTTCGGCCCATTAGTTAGGCGATTTTAAGACTTTACGCCCCATTTCTTTGTCAATATTAAGACTTTTCGTGCCACTTAGGTGTCGATTTTTTCCTGGCGAGTGGTAGCGCGCCTGTAATTTTAAAAGTATTCGGCCTTCGGCCGGGACATTTTTCTACCGAAAAATGTACACATTTATCTTAAAAGGGGGTCTAAGGGGTGTTTTTTTACAGGTTGATGGAGATCTATGGAGAAAACTAAACAATGATAAATGGATAAAATAATAAGCAAATAAATACGTCATGCACAAACACGTACACAAAGGCATGCATATACACACACAGACACACACAGAGGCATACACACACAGAGGCATACACACACACTCCTGTAATCTATAAGGTCATCACTACTACCCCAGGCGGCATCACCACAACAGACTCATCATTATCATCAGCCTCCGTCACCACTCCTCATCATTATCATCAGCCTCCGTCACCACTCCTCATCATTATCATCAGCCTCCGTCACCACTCCTCATTATCATCAGCCTCCGTCACCACTCCTCATCATTATCATCAGCCTCCGTCACCACTCCTCATCATTATCATCAGCCTCCGTCACCACTCCTCATCATTATCATCAGCCTCCGTCACCACTCCTCATCATTATCATCAGCCTCCGTCACCACTCCTCATCATTATCATCAGCCTCCGTCACCACTCCTCATCATTACCCTCGGTAATTATAGAACCTTCAATGTGTAGCTCATACAGACGCCACCCCTTGCTTGCTGCTCCTTGCCTTCTTTATCCAAGGCCTCCTACAGAAACACACACACATTACTTCACCATAGTCTAACTTGCAAAACAAATAAACCAAAACGGGAGCTGCAGACACACACGCACATAATACACACAACACGTACACAAACACGTACACAAAGGCATGCATATACACACACATACACATACACACTCCCTCCTATAATCCATAAGGTGATCGCTACTACCCCAGGCGGCATCACAACAACAGCCTCCGTCACCACTCCTCATCATTATCATCAGCCTCCGTCACCACTCCTCATCATTACCCTCGGTAATTATCACACTGTGTACCTCTTACAGACGCCACCCCTTGCTCTGCCCCGCCCTATGTTAACCCTTTCAGAGCGATAGCGTTTTTTTTGTTTTCCTTTTGTTCTGGCTAGCATTAAACGATTTCAATTAACTCTCTTAGTATTACAGCGCCTATTATCTTCTGGTTTCTATTTGTGTATGAACAAGATAAAAGGCAAAACTAGAAATGCCTTTCATAACCGAATAAATAATAATTATCTCCAGTAACTCCTTCGGGAATGCGTTTTCATGTATTTATGTATTAACACTCGATGGTTAAGCTATACTCGAGAAAGGTATTTTGTCGTGTAAGAGTTAAGGCATTCTAATTAGAGTGCTTGTTTCGGCAACCTGTTTAGCAACTCTGGTCTCGCAGCTTCTAAAATTATGATATTACTTTGTAATAATAATCTCTTTATAAGTAATCCTTTGCAGTCTATTCACCTATACCACTGCAGATGTATATATATATATATATATATATATATATATACCGGTAAATATATATATATATATATATATATATATATATATATATATATATATATATATAATACCGAAATGATGCCAGATAAAAGAGTTGCTGAATAAAGATTGCGGGGAAAAAAGGGTCGTGTTGGAGGGTGAAATCCGAGAGGTGGGTTGTCCGGCCGATGTTTCTGTGTCGGTGGTGGCGGAATGAAGGGCGGGGCAAGCGTGGATGTGTACGGGGAGAGGTGCTGCTGACGAAGAACCGGGGAAAGAGGAAGGGAAAAGAGAAGGAAGGGTGTGTGTGTATGTGGGGGGGGGAGGGGGAGAGAGAGAGAGAGAGGTGCTTTTGACGAAGAGGAAGGGAAGGAAGGAAGGTGGGGAGTGGGGGGGGGGGTAATAAGGGGAAGGCAAAGAAAAAGAATGAGAAGCATAAAACGAAGAAGTAAATTAATTAGTTCGTGTGGGGGTAGGGTGGTGGGAGGCAAAGGGAAAGCAAAAAAAAAAAAAAAAAAAAAAGGGATGGATAACACAATGAAATAAATGAATTAATGCAGCGAAACGGGACAATGCAATTAAGGAATATCAGCATGAGTATTACGAGTCAAATGAAACGGGAAAGGCGGGGAGATGCAATAATTGTTCTTAACATGGAGGGAAGATGGCACGAGAAAGACAAGGAAGGCAAGGTGGTAAGGAGTGGGGGTGATCAACATCATGGGACCAAACCTTAAACGTTGTTTCAATTTGATAACCGTGCCAAATGAAGGTAACACGCTGGGCAAAAACCATCGTGTATTTATTTATTTTATTTGAATATATATATTTGTGTTAAGCTTGCCAACCGACTGGCAGACAAAACAACATAACACGCACTCCGACGACAACATAGCATCCGTATGAACACTGTTCTTGACGGAAGTAATATATACAGAGGTGTGATGGCGATAGATATGAGTGGTAACAGATTAAGCATAAATAAAAACTTCAAGTAAAATCCACTTGACTGAAAACCAAACGGACTTACTAGATTATAATGTTTGAAGTTGAAGTAAATGTAAGCCAAAAGATAAAACAGTAAGAAATTAATGTGGAAAAAAATACAGAAATGGATAACTTTGGAATGGGAGTGATTGTCCTCTTGATTTTTCTAGTTGGATGGTGAAAGAGTGAGGGGCGGGGCTGTGCGTGTGTGTGTGTCAGAGAGAGAGAGAGAGAGAGAGAGAGAGAAGGGGGGGTAGAGGGAGAGGGGGGAGGAAGAAAGAGATGGGGGAGAGAGCTATCGAAGTTATAAAGTGTGGGTAAAATGAGAGAAAATGGGAAAATAAAGCGGTTATTGTAATAAATTAGCAATGGATTGTGAGAATGGTACACACATTTATAAGAACCGTAATAGTTATTGAAACTAGTAAAATTATTGAGCATCTTTTGTTTTCATTATTTTGGCTATAATTGATCCCCTATTTCTAACGACATTAATTGAGACTCAGACAGGGAAAGGGAAGGAAATTTAACAAAAGAGAGGGTGAAGGGTGAATGTAGTGGCAATGAAAATACTGTAGGTACTGAAGCGTAAGGGCGGTATAAGGGGAGTCACTTACATCACCACTGTTGAGGCAATGTTTGTTTATTTATATATATATATATATATATATGTGTGTGTGTGTGTGTATTCTATTCATAAATTAAGATGTATGGCTATATTTGTATTAAGCGTCACATATGAGGTCCACGACATATTTTGCGTGACTGTATGTTTGATTATCCAGAGTGATTTGTGTTGTAAGGGATTTGCCATTATTTACGGCCCCTGCAGCAAGTCAGAGTAGCGTTGATGGTTGGGGTTAATTATGCAAGGGGTCCGCTGAGTAACTGACATGAGTGCACTTGTAGAGGAAGTGCTGCGCTTGACCAATTCATGCACGTGAACAAATAGCAGACTGAAAAAAACAGCATTGTTCAGTATTGTTGATGTTACTGCAACAAAAACAGCATTGCTCAGTATTGTTGATGTTACTGCAACAAAAACAGCATTGCTCAGTATTGTTGATGTTACTGCAACAAAAACAGCATTGCTCAGTATTGTTGATGTTACTGCAACAAAAACAGCATTGCTCAGTATTGTTGATGTTACTGCAACAAAAACAGTATTGCTCAGTATTGTTGATGTTACTGCAACAAAAACAGCATTGTTCAGTATTATTGATGTTACTGCAACAAAAACAGCATTGCTCAGTATTGTTGTTGTTACTGCAACAAAATTATTGAAAAATCTAGAATCACAAAAGTCATATTTTATATTTTATTAATTTCACCACAACACCAAACACCCCCAATGAAATTAATTAAAGTGTATATGATCCGCCGGGATTCGAACCCGGGTTATCACACACAGATTTTTGCCACCTTAACCATTACACCACCAGGATATGGTGAAACCGGCCGAAGGCCGGTTCCTCCTATAATACATGCTCGCTATCGCTCGTCAGGAAAAATTGACACCTAAATGGCACGACAGGTCTTAATATTGACAAAGAAATGAGGCGAAATATCTTGGAAACGCCAAATTACTGGGGCCAATGTCTCAAAACTAATGGGGATAAACATGAGGGAGAAGAGGTTTCAGAAGAAAAAATTAACCTCTCTTTAAATGTCATGAATCATTATCACAATTTTGTCTTCGCTTGTCTTACAAAGGCTTACAAAGATCATATAAGAGTAAGAAACAAGGGGAAAGAGATTGAGAGGAAGACCTCGGAGGAGATGAAGAGATGGTGTGAAACAAGTCTTGGAAGATAGAGAGATGACTGAAGAACAGGCAAAAGAAGTGGTGATGAATAGGGCGCTAGTTGGACTAGATAATAGTCCGTCAGGCGCCTGGCTCGGGTAGCAGGTGCATTTATGCCTGGAAGTATTGTGGGTGGGCATTGTGGTGTGTTCCGCTGCGTGGCTGCTTGCTGAGACCGGAATTTCTCCGAGAGGTATGGGACTTAAGGGTTGCTGTTCCTTGGGCTTTGGGTCTTCTGGGCAACCTAGATGTGTGGGTTTTAATAATCTATTTGTTTTCGTTTTGTTGTTTCTGTTCGGGCTCTGTCTTGACTCGGCCACCCCCAGCTATGAGCTATGTGCCTGAGTATATACAGTACATACGTATATTGTCTTCTCGTGACACATTTAGTTAAGATTGACAGAAACATAATAGTGTATGTGTTAAATATATACAGTACTTATTTTCTATTAAAATATGTTTTATAAATACATCATGAAGCTCTTGATCCCGGCTGGACCTCAGTAATCCCCCCACCCTTTTATAACTTAACCTTAGTACTGTTGATGCTAAACATTATTGCCACTTCAATGGATCGTTTAAAGAATTTTGCGAAATAATTAACTATCTGAGTTTGGGATGGATTAATATGTCATGAATATAAGTTAATGTATCTACAGTATGTGTAACCTACAAATATTTTATAGCGATATATCTGCCATTAGTCTTCTAGTACAAGTTTCAGAACATATCATGACGCCACCTAAGTACTGCCTCCACACAGCACCACTATACCCTGTTTCACATAGTTAGTCCATAAATTGTGAACCCTAACCTCTGTAACTCAAAAAAGACCAGAGCAAATGGGCTGTAAATGTGCACACCTATTAGGCTGACTCTTCCCATATGGTTAAATATTAGCTAGATTACTGTTGAACTTGACTTTTGAGGTTAACTGTAGATCCGACCCCTTCCGCCCCCATACACACACACACACACACACACACACACACACACACACACACACACACAAGTCACCCTGATTCTCCCCACCCAAACATCCCATCGGTCACGGGCCCTTCAGTTTTAAATCACGCCCTAGTTCATCTATAGGGACAGTTATGCCTGCCTATCCTACAGTAGTAGCCATATTGCCTCTTTCTTGAGTTGTCCACCAACAAATATTGCAACCAAGATAAGTTTAGCATATCCTTTTGTTTGTTATCGTATGCGATATATGATTGTTTTAAGGAATTTATGTAGTTAAGATGTATGCATGTATAATTATACTCAGGCACATACCCCATAGCTCGGGGTGACCGACTCAAGACAGAGCCCGAATAGAAACAACAAAATAGAACAGAAATATACAATTTCCACAGATCTAGGTCGACCAGAAGTCCCAGAGACCAAGCACCACGATTGTTTCGTAATATTAAAAGCCAATGCAATGCCTTTAATATAATTTAAAGAAGCGACCCCTGTAATATGTGTAGGAGCACTGCTAGGTAGAGGGAACATAACAGTGCGTCTATGAAAACAATGCCGGCGCGATCCTCCGTATAACACTGTTTCAGATTCCCACACACCCTGCTTGTTTCTCTCCTTCCCTCCACCCATACACGCTTCCTGGGTGGTATCACGATTTATTTGTTCTCTCTCTCTCTCTCTCTCTCTCTCTCTCTCTCTCTCTCTCTCTCTCTCTCTCTCTCTCTCTCTGGAATACTGCGTTCAATCCTGGTGCCCTTATTACCAAAAAGATATAAACAAGCTAGAACGAGTTCAACGTAGAGTTACCAAAATGATACCTAGCCTAAAGAACAAACCATACGAAGAGCGTCTTAGAGAATTAAATCTATTTCCTTTAACCCAGCGCAGATTAAGAGGCGACTTAATTCAAGTGTTCAAAATCATCAAAGACATCGACAATATGAACTGTAGTAAGTACTTCACTATCGACCAATCTAATTACACGCGGGGAAACGGTTGCAAAATTATTGGTAAATCTTTTAACTCGCACGAATCTAAGAATTTCTTCTTCAATCGAGTTGTCAACTTGTGGAATGGGCTTCCCCGAGACGTTATAGACTGCAGCACCGTTGATTCATTTAAATTCCGCCTAGACAAATATCTCGCATCAAACCCGCGACTGACTGCGTTTGTAAATGAATAACTTTATCCTCCCCTCAGTTACTAACCCATATGTCCCCTACTAACTTCCTAGTCCTGCCACGTTAGTGGCAGGGCAGTAGTTCCCTTTCCAATGTTCCCTTACCCACTCTAAACCACTGTTTGGACACTTGATCCTCAGTGTTTTGGAGGACAAGCAGCCTAGAAGGGTCACTAGATCTGTTGTTGCTTGATTTCCTTTGTACTCCTTTGTACTCTCTCTCTCTCTCTCTCTCTCTCTCTCTCTCTCTCTCTCTCTCTCTCTCTCTCTCTATAATAACGTTCTTGACATTGTACTTGCAACAAAAGAAGAATTGATAGAGAATTTGAATGTTGGTGATGAATTCAGTAACAGCGACCATCGTACGATAACTTTCACTTTAAACTTTACTAGTAACGAACCAAATAGTAGCATCGAAAAGTCCCTAATTTCAAGAAAGCAAACTTCCATAAACTTAGAGCTATGTTTAAAGAAACTGACTGGAGCTTTTTAATTAACAATAACGACATAAATACATCTTGGAAGTTATTTGAAACCACTTACCTAAAAGCAGTGCAAGACTGCATACCATCGAAAATACGGCGTCCAGGCCATAATAATAAGCCCAAATGGTGGAATAAAGATATTTCAAACTGCCTGCTTGCTAAAAAATTTGCTAATGATAGATTAAAATCCTCACAAAATGATGAAGAACGGGTGAAATTTGTAGAGCTACGACGCAAAGCCAAAAAGTTAATTAAGCAAAGTAAAAAGACCTTAGAGTTACATATTGCGAATCAAAGTAAAACAAACCCGAAAGAATTCTATAGATATATCAGAAAGAAAAGTAGTTACTTCAACTGTTGGACCGTTAGTCGATGAAAAAGGAGAATACACCAAAGACGAAGTACAAATGAGTAATGCCCTCAATACCTTCTTTGCATCAGTTTTTACAACAGAAGTCCTCAGTGATATCCCTACACCATCGCCGATTCAGATTGATAATTCAGATGTTCTAAGCAATATCACCGTTACAGAGAGAGAAGTATTGAATTGTTTAGATAAACTCAAGGTAAATAAAACGCCAGGACCTGATACAATCTCGCCTAGAGTTCTAAAGGAAGCTAAGAATGAGCTCTCCAAACCACTGACATTACTATTCAATAAATCCTTGCAGTCTGGAACTATGCCTGATCAGTGGAAGCTAGCCAACGTAACACCGATATTCAAAAAAGGCAGCAAATCCCTACCCAGTAACTATCGTCCAATTAGCTTAACCTCAGTTGTATGTAAAATGCTAGAAACGGTCATACGAGACAGACTCGTAAATCACTTAGAGGAAAATAACATACTTAAAGATACTCAACACGGCTTTCGTAAAAAACGTTCCTGTTTAACAAACCTCTTAGACTTCTTCCACGATATCCTCAACCTCTACGATGAGAGTAAAGCTGTAGATATTATATACCTTGATTTTCAAAAGGCCTTTGACAAAGTTCCCCACAAACGTTTACTGCTAAAACTAAAAGCGCATGGAATACAAGACGGTGTGTTGAAATGGATAGAAAATTGGCTCAGCAACAGAAAGCAAAGGGTAGTCATAAACGGTAAGGCATCTAAATGGACCAATGTAGCGGGGTACCCCAGGGATCGGTACTAGGACCAATTCTCTTTCTAATTTACATCAACGACATAGATGAGGGTCTCACCTGCACAATCTCAAAATTTGCTGACGATACAAAAATTGCAAATAGCGTACTCTCAAAAGAACAAGTTGACGATATGCAACACAATCTAGATAAATTGTCATGTTGGGCCCAAATTTGGCAAATGAGTTTCAATGCGGATAAATGTAAAGTACTACATGTCGGATACCTAAATGAGAAAGCAAACTATTCGATGAATGGCACTCAGCTTAAGAATGTAAACAGAGAAACTGATCTGGGAGTAACAATATCGAGTAACCTAAAACCGAGTCAACAATGTTCAGAAGTTGTTAAGAAGGCAAACAAAATAATTGGCTTTATAGGCAGGTCATTTGAGCATAAATCCAAAGAAGTTATCCTAACCCTTTACAATTCCTTAGTCCGCCCTCTTCTGGAATACTGCGTTCAATCCTGGTGCCCTTATTACCAAAAAGATATAAACAAGCTAGAACGAGTTCAACGTAGAGTTACCAAAATGATACCTAGCCTAAAGAACAAACCATACGAAGAGCGTCTTAGAGAATTAAATCTATTTCCTTTAACCCAGCGCAGATTAAGAGGCGACTTAATTCAAGTGTTCAAAATCATCAAAGGCATCGACAATATGAACTGTAGTAAGTACTTCACTATCGACCAATCTAATTACACGCGGGGAAACGGTTGCAAAATTATTGGTAAATCTTTTAACTCGCACGAATCTAAGAATTTCTTCTTCAATCGAGTTGTCAACTTGTGGAATGGGCTTCCCCGAGACGTTATAGACTGCAGCACCGTTGATTCATTTAAATTCCGCCTAGACAAATATCTCGCATCAAACTCGCGACTGACTGCGTTTGTAAATGAATAACTTTATCCTCCCCTCAGTTACTAACCCATATGTCCCCTACTAACTTCCTAGTCCTGCCACGTTAGTGGCAGGGCAGTAGTTCCCTTTCCAATGTTCCCTTACCCACTCTAAACCACTGTTTGGACACTTGATCCTCAGTGTTTTGGAGGACAAGCAACCTAGAAGGGTCACTAGATCTGTTGTTGCTTGATTTCCTTTGTACTCCTTTGTACTCCTTTATACTAGCTATTTCTTGTATCTCTCTCTCTCTCTCTCTCTCTCTCTCTCTCTCTCTCTCTCTCTCTCTCTCTCTCTCTCTCTCTCTCTCTCTCTCTCTCTCTCTCTCTCTCTCTCTCTCTCTCTCTCTCTCTCTCTTCTCTCTCTCTTCTCTCTCTCTTCTCTTCTATGTTTCTTTCTTTCTTTGTTTGTTTTCTTTTTGTTCACCCTTTGTGTGAACTTTATGTTTATTCTTTACAGGCTGATAACAATTTGTTTTCGTTATATTCTGGGTGAAATTTTAGGTGTAATGCAGTTTGAGAATCTCCTTCAATGAGATGTTAGTCTCTTAAGGGGTTAGTGGTGGTTTTTTGGTCAATATATTTCTGTATTAATGTATTGTTTTCGTTTTCTCGCTAGACCTCTATGAAGCTTAAACAAAATATACCCCCTAGACCCCCTTTCTAGATATATTTAGCTGCGTAATCCAGGTGAACACATGACAATTTACCACTAGAAATAAATATGGAAAACAAAAATCGTCAATAAACAGTAAGAAGTATTTTTACATACATACACTAGCTACACAGATCTTACAGTCCATGCGAGGTAGCCATGACTAAGTCCTAGGAGAGAGAGAGAGAGAGAGAGAGAGAGAGAGAGAGAGAGAGAGAGAGAGAGAGAGAGAGAGAGAGAGAATACATAATAACTAATTTCAATATCGTCTTAAGGATCAATGGCTCTGTTGTTGCTTGTTTTCCTTTATGAGTGAATTATATTAGTGGGTAAAATAGGCTGAGCGTGTGCTAGAAATTATGCCTACCTACTACTATCAATTATTTACAAATTTACTTAATACAACCGAAAAGGAGTGCGAAAGATGCATTGTTTTATGAATGGAGCAAATGTGGCACACTTAGTTAGTCGATGTGGCACCACTGTTTAGTTAAAAAGCTGAATGAATGAAGTTAAATAGCTCAGTAGTAAAATTAAAAAGATAGAATGAATCAGTTAAAGAGATGCTAGTAAACACAAGATAAGTGAATGGAGATGAGGTTTCCTCTTTTAGCTCATTGTGGCCACTTATACTGCAGCCTGAGTATTATTATAAGTAGATTTACTATTTATGCAAGTAAACCAGGTCAATAGTCATATATTATTGCACTACAGACGAGTAAAATTAAAGAAAACAGCAGTTAGATTGTGCACATGTGCCCTGGGTGGCATCCCATGTTGCTGACGTCACGATGTTACCATATCACCGGTTACTATTTAATAAGTGATGAATACCAGTAATATTGTTAATAATTACCGTTCCACAAGGCCTAAGCTATTAAAAATGTTTACTAGTATACTCTACTGATCATATCATACAAGCATATTTTGGTTGACCTACTTAATAGATTGGTTCCCAACGTTTAAGTAACTACTAAATACGATATAAGAGATAGGCAAAACAGATTGAAATTATTACTGATTACGGATTACTGATATTTACTATAGGATGTAAGGTATCTTAAAATAACCCCCTAGAAATACTTTCTCTAAAGTATCTAATTCTTTTATCCTCCCCTTTTTCCCCAGCTAATCTAATCCCACAAGGAACCCAATGGAAATACGCCTAACGGCCTTATCCTTAGTTGGAATTATGCAAGGCTGGTACATATAATTGTTGTAACATATTATGTGGTACCAACACTGTAAAATGCTAACTGAATATATATTATTATTATTATTATTATTATTATTAGTATTATTTTTACAAAGGAAGTACTTGATACCGTAGTCAAAGAACCCCTCCTCCTCCTCACATAGCCAACGGTTGAAAGCAAACCCACTCTTTTCTGTGGCTCTGCTTTAGGTATGACAATGACTTACATTATTTATATTGTGGTATATAAATATACACAATGTAATATCACGCAAAGGCATAATGTAATGTAATTAATCAAGGAGATTGGTAATGTATCAAATTATCTTGCAATATCTGTAATTGTACCCTAATGTGAGAGTGCCATCAACCGCCATCATATTCCCCGTAATAACTACAGTATAATTATATTGCATACAATCATATAGTTTAGGTAATTTAACAAAACCTTCTTAATAACTTGTTAGGAAAACCAAATGCAAATGCATCTGTGTGTAATACTTGTAATACCTCGTATAGAAACAGAAATATTTCCATAAAAAGAGTTTACTGGGGCAAACTACCAAGTGTTCAGTCTATATTGAAATTGCAATTTTAAATAGGAAGGTTGGTTGATCATTATATACTCCGAGAGAAAACTAATGGGGCTAAACATGAGGGAAAAGAGTGTCCAGAAAAACTACCCATCTCCCCTTAAGAGGGAGGGGGGGGGGGGGGGGGAATTACCATATTCAAGTTATACACAATTAGGTTGTTCGTTTGTACAGTCGGTCAAATAAGTTATATCACGGCACCAAGTATATTTCGATCAGTAATTGGTGTCAGCTCTATCTAAGCATAAATTCAATGTTTCGAGTAAGATATACAAACATGTTCCTATCTTTACATTCCATATTCAACATCTGACAGACATTAATACAGCACACAGCGAGCAAAACGTAATGACAGTGAGTCAAGTCGAGTTACGAACAGTGAAGGCGGTGTCACACGAACGCCTTGTCCGTCAATTTTTAAGGGAAATTGTATTCTGGCAGCTTCAAAATTTAAGTTTCATAAGCATTACACCACCTAACATAATCCAAATTCGATCTAGTTTTCGATTTGGGAATGCGAAAGAGCCTCTAAGTAGTACGAGAAAAAATTACTCATCGAAAATTGCCAGAAAATGCGTTCGAGTTCCCTAGACTAATTGGAGAGGATTTGATCTGGGTGTGTGGGCTTCAAATCTGCTCCTCCTGCCGTGTTCCAGTTTTGAGGGATGTCATTTATAAACTATATGTATCTCTCGGTTTTAAGGGGAGATTTCCACTTGAGGGATTTTTTTCTTGACCCCTTTCTCCCTCACGTTTAGCCCCATTGCTTTTGATATTATAAAACGTTTGCCCCATTAGTTTAGCGATTTTAAGAACTTTCACCCCATATTAATACCTTTCGTGCCATTCAAGTGTCGATTTTATCCTGGCGAGCGATAGCGAGCCTGTAATTTAATAGGAACCGGCCTTCGGCCGGGACATTTTTCTACCGAAAAATGTACAAATTTATCTTGAAAGGGACTCAAGGGGGTGTAAGTTTAAGCTTGATGGAGGTCTAGGGAACAAACTAAATACCTCCCCTTAATGGGACGTTATTCTATGTATTTGTTTATTTATTATTATTTCCGGTATATATATTTATTATTATTTCCGGTATATATATTTATTATTATCTCCGGTATATATATTTATTATTATTTCCGGTATATATATTTATTATTATTTCCGGTATATATATTTATTATTATTTCCGGTATACATATTTATTATTATTTCCGGTATATATATTTATTATTATCTCCGGTATATATATTTATTATTATTTCCGGTATATATATTTATTATTATTTCCGGTATATATATTTATTATTATTTCCGGTATATATATTTATTATTATTTCCGGTATATATATCTATTATTATTTCCGGTATATATATCTATTATTATCTCCGGTATATATATTTATTATTATTTCCGGTATATATATTTATTATTATTTCCGGTATATATATTTATTATTATTTCCGGTATATATATTTATTATTATTTCCGGTATATATATTTATTATTATTTCCGGTATATATATTTATTATTATTTCCGGTATATATATTTATTATTATTTCCGGTATATATATTTATTATTATTTCCGGTATATATATCTATTATTATTTCCGGTATATATATTTATTTTACTTTGTTACCTAGACTTCTATAAACATTATATAAACAAATTCCTCCCAAAGACCCCACTCCTCCCAAATTACAGTCTAGCGAAAACAAAAATCGACACCTAAATGGCACGAAGGGTTTTAATATTGACAAGAAATGGACGAAAGGAGAAGGGGGTTCAGAATAAAGCAAATACTTCCCCGTAAACCCTGGACTGATTCCGAGAGAATCTAGAGTTGGAATCTAGAGAATCTAGAATTGGGTTAAGTCTTGTGTTATTAGCCTGAATGAAATATGAAAAGTAAATAGTTAGGGGCCGTTGTCAAGGCTTATCCCTCACCTGACCTTCATCTGGCAGTTGGGTGTATGTACAGGCTTAGATTAATATGCAGTATTCGAGAATGCATAATATATCGTAGGATTGTGCATAAACCTTTAACTGTCTTGATAGCCTAGTGCTTAGTGTGCGGAATTTCGGTGTGAGTATCCTAGGTTCGAGTCCTTGGAGTACCGGTACCACATATATTCATTACTTCCATTGATTTCACTAGTTAGGTTTATTTGTAAATTAATTGGTGAGTTTGTGAAAACAAATATGAATTAACCCCTTCTGTACCGGCGACGTCTTTTTAATTATATTCTTGCTAGTTCTAGACGATTGTTTGCAGCTTAAGAAGGATCTGTGGTAGTAAAAAGGGTTAAGTGACTTGGATCGTAGCCTGTTAATTGCTGGAGGCTCTTTTTAAGGGGAGGTTTTTAGTTGGTTCACTAGACCTCCATCAAGCTTAAAATTACACCCCCTTGAATCCCTTTCAAGATAAATTTGTACATTTTTCGGTAGAAAAATTTCCCGGCCGAAGGCCGGTTCCTCTTAAATTACAGGCTCGCTATCGCTCGCCAGGATAAAAATTGACACCTGAATGGCACGAAAGGTCTTAATATGGGGTGAAAGTTCTTAAAATCGCTAAACTAATGGGGCAAACGTTTTATAATATCAAAAGCAATGGGGCTAAACATGAGGGAGAAAGGGGTCAAGAAAAAAAATCCCTCGAGTGGAGATCTCCCCTTAAGCTGAATAAAATCGTCGAATAATAGCCAGAATAATGTTAAAAGGACGTCGTCGGTACAGAAGGGGTTAAAGAAAAAAGAAAAATTACTTCATACTATTCAGAATCAATCCATATAGTTCCGGTGACATCCTTTCCATTATATAGTTCCGGTGACATCCTTTCCATTATAATAGTTCCGGTGACATCCTTTCCATTATATAGTTCCGGTGACATCCTTTCCATTATATAGTTCCGGTGACATCCTTTCCATTATATAGTTCCGGTGACATCCTTTCCATTATATAGTTCCGGTGACATCCTTTCCATTATAATAGTTCCGGTGACATCCTTTCCATTATATAGTTCCGGTGACATCCTTTCCATTATATAGTTCCGGTGACATCCTTTCCATTATATAGTTCCGGTGACATCCTTTCCATTATATAGTTCCGGTGACATCCTTTCCATTATATAGTTCCGGTGACATCCTTTCCATTATATAGTTCCGGTGACATCCTTTCCATTATATTTTTTAAAGACCTCCGTCTAAGTATTGTGAAAAAATATGTTAACCTCCGGTAAATTACGGGGTGAGTGAGTGAAGTGAGAGATAGGGAATACCATGATGGATGCACGTTTTTCATAATACGTGTTGCTAGCCCCAAACACGCGAGCAACTGTGGCTTTCAACCATCCGACACATTTCAACCATCCGACACATTTCAACCATCCGACACATTTCAACCATCCGACACATTTCAACCATCCGACACATTTCAACCATCCGACACATTTCAACCATCCGACACATTTCAACCATCCGACACATTTCAACCATCCGACACATTTCAACCATCCGACACATTTCAACCATCCGACACATTTTCAACCATCCGACACATTTCAACCATCCGACACATTTCAACCATCCGACACATTTCAACCATCCGACACATTTCAACCATCCGACACATTTCAACCATCCGACACATTTCAACCATCCGACACATTTCAACCATCCGACACATTTCAACCATCCGACACATTTCAACCATCCGACACATTTCCATTATAGTGTGGCAACTATTATACGATTTTATTCTGATTAGGAAGGACCTCTAGCAATAATATGGCTACGAATTATCTCAACTAACGCTTTTAACTTCCGTAGACCCTTCCTAAGCTGCATACTATCGTTTAAATATAGCTATAAAACAACAACACGTCGCTGGTACTCAAAGGGTTAAAGTAATCCTTTTATATATCCAGCTATAGTCTATTCGCTGTAAGTAGGCGAGAAATCATGAACGTTATCCTCTGTAACTATGAAAGGGCTAGAGCAAATTGGATGTAAAATTCCACATCTATTTTTTAACTGAATCTTCCCAAATGATAGAAATATTAGCTCGAATACTCTAGGGGAGGTGTGGCGGAGTGGTCTTGCCACTGGCCTGGTATTCCAAAGGTCCCGGGTTCAAATCTTGATGTATCAATGGGAAGATATTATTGGGATGGAATTTGTGCTGTACCTAGTATCAGTGCATTACCACATTGCCCACCGAAACGCCAATAAAATACCCTCATTGTTCCCTGATTAAATAGCTCTGTATGAATATTCCCATATTCAAAATATGCTATAGGGGTGCAATGCCTGGTGAGTTATCTGCTCAACAGGTGACGTTGTGTGTGTGTGTGTGAAAGAGTGAGAGTCCGAGTGTAGGGGGTGAAACGAGAACGAGGAGGCTTCAGAGATGGGGTCGCTTCGGGCCATGAGTGAGCACCGTGCCTCATGTGAAGGCAAGATGTCAGGTGTTCGTTGTACTCTACGTGCTTCACATGTCTCACTCCCTAGACTGGAGCAAGACCTCACGGGCTTCACTGTTCATTGTACAGCGGTGAATGTTCAGGCTCTCAGCCTATGCCCGAGAGGGAGTAAGTTGGAATATAGAAAAGAAAAAAAAAAACACGTATTTCAGTTGCAGAGGTTCGAGGTCATGATTTCTCGCCTACTTACAGCTGAATACAATCGTCTAATAGTTGCCAGAATACAATGAAAAGGACGTCCTTGGTACTGAATGGGTTAAAAGAAACACAATACGAAACCAGTACCAGGCAAACACCGACATTTTGCAAGCACAAGCTTGCAAAGGAAAAGTAACAAGGCGAAATTAGCAAGTGAAACAGTGGACGAAAAAAGAATAGAAAAGAGTTCGGACAGAGAATTAAAAGTCTGAGAGCAAAGAGAGACAACTGCAGACTAGAGAGAGAGAGAGAGAGAGAGGACAGAAAATTAAAAGTCTGAGAGCAAAGAGAGACAACTGCAGACGAGAGAGAGAGAGAGAG
>CM064492.1:83757861-83787118 GCA_032716605.1 Paralithodes platypus | reverse complement strand
TCTCTCTCATATTAATCTACCTATATTTAGACGATTTTATGTAGTTTAAGAAGGAGCTATCTATCTATTTATCTATTGCCTGGACCGCACGTGAACCCCGAAGGGCTGTTGCCCACCACGAAACGACCGAAACGCCCCATTGCACCTCTGGTCCCCAGTCAGTCGACCCCCCGCCCCCTCCCCCCAACCAAGCACCGCCCTCGTTTCATGTTACTCCCTCATCTCCAATCCTTCACCTCATATTCGGTCTACATCTCCCTCTCTGTACCCGGCCACCATCGCTCTCGTACACCCTCTTAGTCAATTATCCTCGCTTTCCATTACGTTCCATATAGGCCGAACCCATCTCAAGTTGTTCCTTGTTCACAGCTTGTGTTCGTGAGTAGTTATTAAAATTAAAAAAGGGTTAAGTGAGTTAGTTCGAAGCCTAGTAATTGCTGGAGGCCCTTTCTAAACTGAATACAATCCTCTAATAGTAGCCAGAATAGAGTCACTGCGGACCGGCACGCGGTACTGAACGGGGGTTTAATAGTGTTAATAGGACGTGCACCGGTACGGAACGGGTAATATTGTTAAGGGAGGAACGGACCGGTACTAGCACGGTTAATAGTGTAAGAAACGCACCGGTACTGAACGGGTTAATAGTGTTAAGAGGACGGCACCGGTACTGAACGGGTTAATAGTGTTAAGAGGACGGCACCGGTAGGAACTGATTATGATTGTTAAAAGGACGGCACGGACTGAACGGGTTAATCGTGGGTTAAGAGGACGGCACCGGTACTGAACGGGTTAATAGTGTTAAGAGGACGGCATCCGTACTCGGAAACGGGTTGAAATCAACCCTGTTTCCAAATAGGTACGCTAAGCCAGGATGAAGTAGTCGTGAAATCCTAACCTATGTAACTCAAAAAGGGCGAGAGCAAATGGGCGGTAAATTTCCACACCTATTCCCTGGTTGACCCTTCCCGAATGATAGAAATATTAGTTCGATTACTTTAGTCGTTTGCGAGTTAAGGGGAGGCATATGGTTTTTCTGGACCCCCTTTTCCCCCTATTAGTTTTGACATTTTGAAACGTTTGCCTATTAGTTTTGGCGATTATAAGACCATTCGCCCCATTTCTGTGTCAATATTAAGACTTTTCGTGACATTTAAGTATCGATTTTTTCCTGGCGAGCGATAGCGAGCCTGACATTTAATAGAAACCAGCCTTCGGCCGGGACATTTTTTTATCGAAAAATTTACAAATTTTACTCGAAGGAGGGTCTTGGGCTGGTGTTTTTTAAGCTTGATGGAGCTCTAGGAAGGAAACTAATAAAAACATAAAAAAAATACACAAATGAGCAAATAAAAACGACCCGTCTCCCTTTAAGGGGGGAAGAGTTAATTTATTGGTCGATTTATTTATTTAGCTATTAGTTGTCCCAGCAGATGGCCGGTTCCTTCTACATTACAGGCTCGTTATCGCTCGCCAGGAATAAAAATCAACACCTAAATGAAACGAAAGGTCTTAATATTGATGGGAGGTAAGGATTTCTCAGTAGACAAATGTGCCATCAAATTGAAACACTTTATAAAAACAAATTTTGAAGGTTAAGTGTAAAAGTGTAAGTTTAGGCCCAGGTAAGGAAGAGAGGAGGGAAGATGAAGACGATTAGGAAATCATCTGGAAAATACGTGCGGAAGGGATTTGAGCCCAGTGGAGATCGAGAAAAGCATGGAGGTATGAGGAAGCAAGTTATATACATATATATATATAATTATATATAATATATATAGAGAGAGAGAATATACAGTATATATGTTTTAATGCCCAATATCAAATAGGTCTCTCTATCTATCTATCTATCTATCTACCTATACATCCATCTACAGAGAGAGCTATATGGTTTTGTTGTTATATAAATAATGGTCCACGATCGATACATCTCATTTTGATTTTAATTGCATGTAGCTGTGAAACCAAACGGTTAACTATATTTTTCTTTAGTCCATGGTGGTAGATATTTTTCTCGTTTTCTTTCCTTCTTGTAAATAGTTCAGAGCATTTTTTTTTTTTTTTTTTTTTTTTTCAATTTCTCCCCCTCTCTTTCTACTATTTTACCTTCACTTGTTTCCTCACTACAATTTTTGGTTGTTTGTTCTTCGCTTTTTTCGCACCTTCACTGTTTTCGCACTTTCACTGTTTTTATTTAGTTTCCCATTTACTCCAGCTCTTTCTGTCGCTTCTGTTACTTTCCTTTTTTATTATCTGAATCTTGAATTAAATTGACTCGTTTATCTATATAACTCTATTACTTACTTTTCCTAGCAGGGGGCTCACTAGGAATCCTCTACCCCTTGTAAAATTCTCCTACTCGACGAGACAGAGAAGGGGGCGAGGAAACACGAAAGTGGACCGGACCCTAAGAATTGGCACTTTAAATGTTGTTTCTGTTCGGGCTATGTCTCGAGTTGGCCACCCCCAGCAATGGGGTATATGCCTAAGTATATAATATAAACATACATACATATATTTTGCAGTTGATTATGTCAGATTATACCTGTCTACTGGTTTGCTTTCTGGCAGTTTTTTCTCTTTCTGTTCAGCTGGTCACTTGTCTCTTTGTATCTCGACTGCATGCCCTTTGTATCATTATAAATGGCTACATATTTGTTTGTCCATCTCTCCTTTTTCTATCAATATGATTACCTATTTTGTGTTTTGCCTGACTAGTTTTCTCTATATTTATCACTATTGTGCCTTAGCCAAGTTAATGTTTCTCTGACCGTCTATACTGCATTTTGTTTGACTGTGGATATAGTAACTGTGGATATAGTAACTGTGGATATAGTAACTGTGGATATAGTAACTGTGGATATAGTAACTGTGGATATAGTAACTGTGGATATAGTAACTGTGGATATATTAACTGTGGATATAGTAACTGTGGATATAGTAACTGTGGATATAGTAACTGTGGATATATTAACTGTGGATATAGTAACTGTGGATATAGTAACTGTGGATATAGTAACTGTGGATATAGTAACTGTGGATATAGTAACTGTGGATATAGTAACTGTGGATATAGTAACTGTGGATATAGTAACTGTGGATATAGTAACTGTGGATATAGTAACTGTGGATATAGTAACTGTGGATATAGTAACTGTGGATATAGTAACTGTATCCTTCCATTTAATCTTTGTTAAGGAATCAAGAGTCTTAAATACGGATATATATTATAAACTTTGTGAAATTTGCAGATTATGATTCAAAGCGTAGTCGATCTTCAATTATTAAAGCATTAATGGCCCTCTGAAACTTTACTAGCATTTATAAAGCAATATGATTTTTTGTTTGTATTATGTAGCCTAATCTTTAGGAATTGAAGTGGAACTAACTTAGTGTGTTGCTGTTTGCTACTTGAGTGATTTTTAGATTGATATATTGAGCACAAACTAATATGAAAACCAATGGTTAATTTTTCCAAACTTCTACTTATATTTTACCCATGCAAAACTAGCCTTATTTAAACAACCCATCAATGAAAAACGAAGATATATATATATATATATATATATATATATATATATATATATATATATATATATATATATATATATATATATATATATATATATAGTGAAATCACCTTGATATACGCAGAATACATTTGAAATAAATTGTCCACTTATTGCTGGCATTAAACACATCAGTTAGCATCCTCTGACCCTCTTATCCCATCCTGTCATCCCGTTTACCCTCCCCTTCCATATTTCAGTCACCTCTACCACTCTCCTATTCAACTCTACCACTATCCTATTCTTCCCTTGTGCTGCCTCATCTATTCACCCGTATCCCCACCCCGCCCCTTCACACCTTTCTCTCAAACCACAATTTTCGTTGGAATGACACGCCTCTGAGTATTTAAGGTGAGGTTTTAAGTTTGTTCCCTTGACCTCCATCAAGATTTAAATTACACCCCCTAAACCCCCTTTCAAAATAAATGTGTACATTTTTGGGTAGAAAATGTTTCCGGCCGTAGGCCGGTTCCTCTTAAATTACAGGCTCGCTATCACTCCCCAGGAAAAAATCGACACCTAAATGGCTCGAAAGGTCTTAAATTTGACAGAATTGGGCGAAAGTTCTTAAATTCGCCAAACTACTAGAGCCAACATCTTAAAATCTCAAAAGCAATGGGGCTTAACATGAGGTAAAAGGGGTCCAGAAAAAAATCCCTCAAGTGTAAATATCCCCTTAAGGAGCCGCAGAGACCCTACCTGTCCCGTGGTCTGGCCTGCACTGTCCGGGGCTCTTACATAACTCTACATTTATACACATTAACCACATCATACAGTGTTACAAATTAAGTCAGCTAGATCGTAAATATATGCCGAAAAATAGCTAGAATATAACGGCACGATCTCTGCACTATCTCTCTAAAAAATGGCTCAAATTTACAGAATATCGCTAGAATTCATATCGTTAGATGTATATTTTGCCTCTATATCTAGCGGGAAAATAACGAAATTGGCAACACTACTTACATAACTCCACGTTTCTCTTACGATCAAGAGAAGCTGTACCATATGGCTAACAGTATTTTTGCCTAGGTTGAATAGGTTATTCGTCCTAAGCCAGCTTCTATACTCATATGAATATAATACAACATTATCAGTAACTATATATATTCATTCATTCATTCATTCGTGAACCATATTTGTTATGTATATCGAAGCCAGACGAGATAACCAAGTGCTTTATTAAGTACCAACTTGTTCAGAACTTGGTGTTAATGGTTCACATTTTCAAGTCAGTACCAGTATGTGGTCATTATGGCTATGTATTATATCATTATAATATGTATTAGCCGACTGATACTTAAAATCCCACCCTAAACAAAAAACAGAACGTCTTGAGGTTCCTAGATCTTAATAATTATACATTATTGTCTATATTTAAGATGTGTTTTCGATATATCTTTGTCATTATGTTTTCCAAAATTATCAGGTGTCTAGATTATCTTAGCATAAGCCTCCTTAAGACTATTTGACTCCTCTCTCTCTCTCTCTCTCTCTCTCTCTCTCTCTCTCTCTCTCTCTCTCTCTCTCTCTCTCTCTCTCTCTCTCTCTCTCTCTCTCTCTCTCTCACCAGTATATATCCCACTCGTTCTAAACACACACACAAACACCAGTATATATCCAACTCGTTCTTTACACCCACACACCACACCACTCTTTCATTCTAAGCCCCCCCCCCCCCCCCCCCACTCACGGATGAATAACACGGTGTTCTCTGAATTAATCCCATGTTTGTGGTTTTACTATATACACAATCTGGAACTGTTGCTCCGGAGATAGTATGAAATAGTAATTGATAGGTGTATATATATATATATATATATATATATATATATATATATATATATATATATATATATATAAACTCATATACTCATCCGGAGATTATATGAAATAGTAAGTAATGGGTTTCTATATATATATATATATATATATATATACCGGCATATATATAATATATATACTGTTATATATTATCTATATATATATATACATATATATATATATAGATATATATATATATATATATATATATATATATATATATATATATATATATAAATATATATATATATATATATATATATATTATTACTCATCTAATAGTAACCCAAATATAATAAATGAATTTCTTACGGTTTACTGAAAGAGTTACGAATTCGGTCCTATACCGTATCTCGAACACCAGTAAATAATTTACGGTGTATGTGTACCATGCATTCTTCAATCTTTTGCATCCAGTCAAATTCGTGATGCCATTAAAAAAAAATAAAAAATCATTAATTGATTAATAAAATATAAATACATAAATATAATATAAAAGTGTTACCACATACATATAATATAAAAGTGTTACCACATACATATAATATAAAAGTGTTACCAAAAAAAAAAAATCTTATCGAAAATTTCAGGAAATATTCGTTTCTCTTCGTTTTAAGAGCGTGCGTTATAGAAGGCAAGGGTACGGCTTTTGACGGGTTTTGTCGAGATGAGAAGAAGTGACGGTCTGAAAGGGATGGGCAACATTTAGAGGTCTAGCTGAAATGAGATCTCTGTGAAAGATAGTAAACTTCTATAAGAATTCTTAACTCCTTCAGCCCCATGACGCCTTTTCACTTTGATTCAGGCTAAAATGATTATGCAGTCATTGATTATGCTGTTTTATAAGTTTTTCGTGTCCCAGGAGATATACCGGAGTTTAATTCAATGTTGCCAATTTAGTTCTTTCCCGCTAGATCTAAAAGTATTTAGTTCTATCTAGAGGCAAATTTTTACATCTAGCGACATGAATTCTAGCGATATTCTGGAGATTTGAGCCATTTTATGTGATACTCTACAGATTTTGGCATTATTCTAGCGATTATCGGCGTTTATTTACTTGATTTGGTAACCCTGGTTTAATTATTGTACGTCCTGTAAGCTAAAATCTGGCATCCATATAAATATGAAAAGATGGAGACTCTCATGTTACCCATAAATTAAGCTATACATATTTCATGGAAGATAAAAAGAGAATGGTCGCATATTTTGTTTGATTTCCTTTGTAATCCGTTGTACTCTCTCTCTCTCTCTCTCTCTCTCTCTCTCTCTCTCTCTCTCTCTCTCTCTCTCTCTCTCTCTCTTACATATCCAGCTACTGGTTGTATATTCCCACTTACTACACTCTTTCACTCACTTACACTCACTTACACTCACTTAAAAGGGAGATGGGTCGTTTTTCTAGACCCCCTTTTCCCTCATATTTAGCCCCATTAGTTTTCAGATTTTAAGATGTTTGCCCCATTAGTTTGTCGATTTTAAGAACTTTCGCCCCATTTTTTGCTAATATTAAGACCTTTCGTGCTATTAAGATTTAGATTTTATTTTTTCCTGAAGAACGATAGTGAGCCTGGTGTTTGGGAAGAACCGAAAAGTGTACAAATTAATCTAGAAGGGGGGTCTAATGGATGTTTTGTTTAAGTTTGATGAAGGTCTAGGGAGGAAACTAAAACAAAATAATAAATATATGAAATTATCGACCAAAAAAATAAACCCTTCCCCCTTAAGGCCCTGCTAGCGCGCGCAGACACACACACACACACACACACACACACACACACACACACACACACACACACACACACACACACACACACACACACACACACACACCTCCCCGTGGCGTAACGGACCAGAAGGTCCGAGTTCGAGACCCGGGCAGGGAAGAGACATTTGGGCAAGTCTCCTAACGGTGTAGCCTCTGTTCACCTAGCAGTATAAATAGGAACCTGGCATAAGTGGACGAAGTTGTGACGTCCCATCTGGGGTTGGTGATCGGATACAAGGTGAGATGGGTATCGTACTGGTCAACCTAAGCTACTGGTCAACCTAAGCCTTCGGGTGAGACTGGTACCGTAGTGAGAATGGTACCGTACAGATTAACCCTAAGCCTTCGTTTCCAGATGTCGCCAATTGGCTAAAATACAGACTACACACACATCCACAGCCATTCCAACGATACATAAACACTTAACATGCATGTCACGCAATACATTCCCAGTTAAGGAGGCGCGATAATAATGAGCTTAACTCGCATTGCGTGGATTCCCCTTGACGATCAAGTGAGTGAATAACACACACACACACACGCACACACACACACACACACACACACACACACACAGCCCGTAGCCTAGTAGGTAGAGCTCTCGTCTCACACACGAGGGGTCGGGGGTTCAATCCCCGGCCGGGCGGAGACAAATTGGGCTTGTCTCCTTTCATGTGTTAGCCTCAGTTCACCTAGCTGTAAGTAGGTACCTGGAATAAGTGGACGACGTTGTGACGTCCCATCTGGGGTTGGCAAAAATGGTACAAGGCGAGATGGGTATCATATGGTTCAGCTAAGCTGATGGCTAGCTAAGCCTTCGGGCGAGACGGTACCGTCTATAGTGAGAATGGTACCATACAGATCCACCCTAAGCCTTCGTTTCCGATGTCGCCAATTGGCTAAATACAGACTACACACACATCCACAGCCATTCCAACAGTACATAAAACACTTAACATGCATTTCACGCAATACATTCCCAGTTAAGGAGGCGCGATAATAATGAGCTTAGCTCGCATTGCGTGGATTCCCCTTGACGAACAAGTAACTGAGTAACACACATATAAATCCCTCTTGCTTCACTATTGCCATTTGTAACAGTTTTATCTTTCCCTTACTACTTTAGTTTACTTTACTCTACCCTAGTCTTCCTTCCTCCCTTTTCACCTATCATTAAGTCGTCTCTTTTCTGTTTTTCAATCTCCTTTTCTGTTCCTTTCTCCTCTATGCTTCTATCCTCTTCCCTTCTCTCACGTCTCCTCTCACCTCCTCTCCTCTCTTCTCTTAGTCTCTCCTCCCCTTCCCTCTCCTCTCGTCTCCTCCCACCCCCTCTCCTCTCTTATCTTATTCTATCCTCCTCCATCCCCTGTCCTCTCGCCTCCTCTAATCTAATGTATGTGCCCTTTCTACCTTCGGACGCTATCATAAAACAGAGAACGGCCCAAATCATTAATATCCGATTAGTCAAGGATGTGGACGCCAAATTGCGGACAGCCATTCATTTCTCGTTTGGACTTTTCATTAGCTGTTACAGTTAGCCAATTAAGTAGGTCCACAGCACCAAGTGTCAAGGTATACATTGATGATATTCTACAAATATCAGATTTTATCTATCTATATATCTAACTATCTATTTCCTGACGCAATGATCCCCGAAGGAGTGGCCACGAACGAAACGCCCCTATGCACCTCTATCCCCAGTTAGTCGACGCCCCTCCTCCCAACCAGCACCGCCTTCATCCATGTACTTCTGCACTCCATCCTTCCACCTCTCTTTCGGTTTGCTCTCGCTCTCTGTCCTTCCACCTCCCTCTCGTACACCCTCTTAGTTATTCTCTCGCTTCCCATACTTTCCATATGGCATAACCATCTCGAGGTTTTCCTTTTCAGATTCGAAGTAATTAAATTAGACGATTTTATTTAGTTTATAATCTACCTCTACAACTGAAATGGGTAAATGCGATCTCAATAAACCGTATTAGTAAAATAGGTCCTTGTTAAGCTGCGTAAAATCGTCTAATTTTGGCCAGAATCAAAGTTAAGAAGGCGTCATGGTGCTGAAGGGGTTACGCCTTCAGTGCGATGACAATTCTTTCATTTATTTTAAAGTTAATATTATACGATTAAATTTGACTGAGCTAAGGAGTGACCAATGTTGACCTAAGGTGTAAAAGCTCTCTCAATACCTGATAAATACCTGATAAGATTTCACGTGCTTGAAATACTCTATACTCATGCTTCGTCTCGATGTTTTTGTAAGCTAACCACGAAATGTTACCACAAAACTAAGTGCGGGTGCCCAACCCCGAAAGGGGTTGAAATAGGGGAGCTATCCCCCCGCCAAAGGCGGCTTTCTAGGGCCTTTTCCTAGCTGATGCTGAGAGGATTGGGTTCTAGTCATGTGGTGATGGGCTGGTCTATCAGAGTGAGAACTGAGCGATCTCTGCCATACCCATAGCTTACTCTGACTGTTCCTTTTATTTATATATTTTCTAGATCTCAAGTGACGGCGTCTCTTCCGTGGATTGACCTCCCAATCTACCAAGATTGGAAGCCAAAGCTTCACATTTTTCCTTTGCCCCTCAACTTTCTCTTCATAATTGCTGAGGGGCACAGGGCCCTGGGTGAGGCTTTGGTGTCCCGGGCGTTTCCGCACCCTCCTCAGCTCCCCGCCATGGAGTGGCTTCGGTCACCCAGGCTTTGTTGTGGGCGGGGGGGGGGGGGGGGGGGGGGTTATGTGGGGGCGCTCGGTTGTGGCCTTGGCCTTGCTCGGGGCCTTGGGGCTGTTCGGCCAGGCAGCTTGGGGAACAACAACAACAACAACAACCACAAAACTAATACTGGAAAAGATTGACTAGGAAAAAGTGTATATGAACCGTCATTCGTTCAAAAGTGTATATGAACCGTCATTCGTTCAAATTTGTATATGAACCGTCATTCGTTCAAATTTGTATATGAACCGTCATTCGTTCAAAAGTGTATATGAACCGTCATTCGTTCAAAAGTGTATATGAACCGTCATTCGTTCAAAAGTGTATATGAACCGTCATTCGTTCAAATTTTATCTTCTTGCAAATATTTAGTGTGCGTTTCATTACTCTCCTCGACTCTTTCTCATGTGTAAGCTAGTTCACTTCCTCCAACACCACATCCTTAATTACCTTCCCTCTCGCTTTCTCTCTCTCTCTCTCTCTCTCTCTCTCTCTCTCTCTCTCTCTCTCTCTCTCTCTCTCTCTCTCTCTCTCTCTCTCCAACTACCTTCCAAGATTAATTACCTCGCAGCTCGGCTCTCCACTTTAGGCAGCGAGAAGATTAACTTATAAATCGATTTTTTTTTTTTTTTTGTAATTGTTATTTATGGCCGTCACCGAATACAAAACTATATTAGCAGAGTTTTTTTGTGGTCGCCTGTTGATGGAGGGCAAAGGTGTTGTTGGTGATGGAGAGGGAGTGGTGGAGAAGGAAGAGATGGTGTTGGTGGTGGTAATGGTGGTGAAGGAGATGGTGATGGTGGTGGTAGTTGTGGTGGTGGTGGTGGTGGTGGTGGAAGGGCTGAAGGTGGTGAGGGTGATGGTGATGGTAGTGGTGGTGGTGGTGGTGATGGAAGGGGTGATGGTGGTTGGTGATGGTGATGGAAGGGATGAAGGTGGAGATGGTGGTGGTGGTGATGGAAGGGATAAAGGTGGAGATGGTAGTGGTGGTGGCGATGATGGAAGGGATGAAGGTGGTGATGGTGATAGTAGTGGTGGTGATGGAAGGGATGATGGTGGTGATGGTATTGATAGCCGTTGAGATGGCTTGTCGGTTTTGCAATCGATGATTTCGTGTCTTAGTTGTTGGTGTTGGCATTGTTATTATAGATGCTTGCGATGTGTTTGTATCTTGACAGTGTTGCTAGTGGTGAAAAGTTTACCATATAAAACGTATGGATAAGCAAATATTCATAGTGGCTGCAATGTATATGTAAACAACAACAAAAATGTCGTGGTAATTGTCTTTAAAAATCCTTGTTAAATAAGCTCATTGGGTTTGTTTATTACGCACCAACGAAACAAATGTTATAGGATCCCATGCTGAAAAGTAGCATATATAATGACTACTATTATGATTATATTGCAATTAGGTCAGTCTCATAGTTAAGGGGGTAATGCTTGTTTTTTGGTATATATATATATATATATATATATATATATATATATATATATATATATATATATATATATATATATATATATATATATATATATATATATATATATATATATATATATATATATACTGTATATATATATATTAATGTATTTTTTAGTTTCCTCGCTAGAGCTCCATCAAGTTAAACATGTATAATAATTGTGCAGATATCCCTGGTCATAACAGGTAATATATAATAAATACAGTAATAACAATGTTAACCAATAGATATATGAAGATTGTTATCGGAGAAGGAGTAATGGCTCTGAATAATGAATTTCAATTACCTAATCCTTATTTATTACCTCTAATTTGCATTTTCCACCTAATCAGCTAGTTAGCAATAATGGGAAGAAGGAGCTGGGACAAATTGGTAAGTAATTGGTGTTGTTACCTTAAGGGGAGGGTAACTGCTTTCTCTGGACCACCTTCTCCCTCATGATTAGCGCCATTAGTTTTGAGATTTTCTGATGTTCGTTCTATTAGTTCGCCCAATTTCCCCCCCAATTTCTTTGTCAATATTAATCTCATTCGTGCCAATTAGGTGTCGATATTTTACTGGCGAGCGAAAGTTAGCCTGTAATTTTCTCCCGGAAAAATGTACACATTCATCTTGCAAGGGGGCGTTTTTTTAAGCTTGATGAAGGTCTTAGCAGGGAAACTGAAATTTGCAAATATAAATAAATAAATATACTAAAAACATTACCACTACCCCCTTAAGGGGAGATATCCACTTGAGGATTTTTTTCTGGACCCCTTTCTCCCTCATGTTTAGCCCCCATTGCTTTTGATATTATAAAATGTTTGCCCCATTAGTTTAGCGATTTTAAGAACTTTCACCCCATATTAAGACCTTTCGTGCCATTTAGGTGTCGATTTTATCCTGGCGAGCGATAGCGAGCCTGTAATTTAAGAGGAACCGGCCTTCGGCCGGGACATTTTTCTACCGAAAAATGTACAAATTTATCTTGAAAGGGACTCAAGGGGGTGTAATTTTAAGGTTGATGGAGGTATAGGGAACAAACTAAATACCTCCCCTTAATAAGGGATGGCGGGGAGTACTGGTATGAACTTCCAGTGATGAGTTGATGAGGATGAAGAGATTATGGGTGTGTGCGACAGATATTATTTTGTTCTTTATGTATGAACGAGACAAAAGGCAAAGCTGCTTGTAATAAGTGTCTATACCTATACGCACACACATAAACTATTAGACAAACACACACACACACACACACACACACACACACACACACACACACACTAGTACATACACATTAAAGTACACATAAAATCACCTCTCTTAATCAACTTCACCAATTTATCACTTGAAGCTCGGAACATCATCATCGTCGAAATTCAACGGATTGTGAGTGTGTAGGTCGTGTATGAGAGAGAGAGAGAGAGAGAGAGAGAGAGAGAGAGAGAGAGAGAGAGAGAGAGAGAGAGAGAGAGAGAGAGAGAGAGAGAGAGAGAGAGAGAGAGAGAGAGAGATAAGAGAAAGAGAGAGAGAGAGAGAGAGATGAGAGAGAGAGGAGAGAGAGAGAGAGAGAGAGAGAGAGAGAGAGAGAGGAGACAGAGAGAGAGAGAGAGAGGAGAGAGAGAGGAGAGAGAGAGAGAGAGAGAGAGAGAGAGAGAGAGAGAGAGAGAGAGAGAGAGAGAGAGAGAGAGAGGTATATGAGATAATTCACACCTGACAATGTGTGTGTTGGTTGGGGGGGGGGCATGGAATTCCTGGCAGGGTCTTATAATGAGTGAGTGGCTAACTGCATACTAAAGAAAGCAAAAAAGCAGGTGAGGTAAACGACAAGAGAAAGTACGTACGGAAGTATGAATATCGTTTGATCGTCTCTAACATTTTGAACGTCTAGTAAATGTGATTTAGGAATTAATAGGAACCAGATACAACTCCAAGAGTAAACATAGACTGAATAACTTCTATCACTTTCTATCTATCTATCTATCTATCTATCTATCTATCTATTGCCAGACGACATGATCCCCAAAGGGTGGCCACGAAGGAATTACTTCAAAGCACCTCTGTCCCCTGTCAGCCGACGCCCCTCCTCCCAAACAACAACGCTTTCTCTCATATACCTCTCAACTCCATCCTCCCACCTCACTCTCGGTCTGCTTCTCGCTCTCTGTACCTCCACTCTACTCTCGTACACTCTATTATACTCTATTTTTGTCCAGCTGATCGTAAATTGAATCTCTTCTTAGCTGATTTCTCGATACATAATGGATATATATGAAACTACTCTGGCTGTGTGTCGTATTAATGCCAAGTTTTCATAATTAACAGCATATTTCGCTACAAAATATACCTTATACCTGAGTAACCAAGATAGAAACATGAAAATTTAGGCTCAGCTGGAAAAAAAATAGACTATAGTCATTCTCTCGCTCCCCGTACGTTCCACATGACCGAACGATCTCAAGGTGCTCCTTTTCACACTTCCCAGCACATCTATATTAGCCTTTATTACAATGAAGAATTTCGTTAATTATCTTGCATGAGTTCTATCTTATTCAGGGCCAATATGTACGAGTAGAGAAAGTTATAATTTAATTTGGTGTATTGATTAAATTATCTTCTTTTTTCACTGGGTACGATTAATGTTAGGGTTGTTTTTTAGATTGATGATGATGATGATGATGATGATGAGGAGGAGGAGGATGAATATGTTGATATTAAGGAGAGGTATTTAGTTTGTTCCCTACTTTTTCATCAAGCTTAAAATTACACCCCCTAGATCCCCTTTCAAGATAAATTTGTACATTTTTCGGTAGAAAAATGTCCCGGCCGGAGGCCGGTTGCTCTTAAATTACAAGCTCGCTATCGCTCGCCAGGAAAAAATCGACACCTTAACGGCACGAAAGGTCTTAAAATTGACAGAAATGGCCAAAATGTCTTAAAATATCTAAACTACTAGGGCGAAGGTCTTAAAATCTCAAAAGCAATGAGGCTAAACATGAGGGAGAAAGGGGTCCAGAAAAAAACCCTCAAGTGGCAATCTCCGGGTAGTTTTTATGTTGTTAATAAAATTTCTGCAGCTGATTTTTATTATGGATCTTCGTGTTGATAGTCTATATAAATCCAGTGGCAATCTCCCCTTAAGGGTAGTTTTTATGTTGTTAATAAAATTTCTGCAGCTGATTTTTATTATGGATCTTCGTGTTGATAGTGTATATAAATCCAAGTCACTTACTATAAGTACTAATAATGGTGATGTTAAATAATGATGATAATAATAATGATAATAATAATGATGATAATAATAATGATAATATTATTAACAACAACAACAAACAATAATCTACCTTTATTGAGAAAGCATAATTTATTCTTAATCACATCCAAAATATATATTGATACATTGGCTACGCATATTTGAATTAATTATATACCAGCACTTCCTTTAGCATATTATAATAGAAAACATTATACTCAATAGAACTTTCGAATAGTCATACTTCCATGATGCAAAAACAAATAAATCGATAATAAATAGATAAACACAAACAAATATAATTTAAGTGTGTGTAAAGTTACCAACATGAGTTCGCACCCATACTGTTATTGTCCATAAGAGTGAAACGTTACTCTCAAACTTTCTTCTACTCAACAGCTGAGCTCTGGAACTCTCTCCCAGAATCAGTCTTTCCCTCTTCCTATGACTTAAATTGCTTCAAACTCCGTGTGTCCAGGCATTTTGGCTCGAACGTCCCTTGATTTTGGCCCTGTCACTCTTTCAACTATGGGGGAGGCATTCGCTATAGGCAGTTATGCCTTTTGCCTCCCTCAATCACATAGAAAAAAAAAGAAAAAAAATAATAATACAGATACCTTCCACAGGTTGCTATCTGTGAAACGTTGTCAACAAAGTACTCCTCCTCGAATGGTGTTGATATTCATTAGATTTTAATGGTAAACTAGCGTGAATTGTTTCGTGTTATGTTTTTATGCTATAGTTTCCTTGTAATTGTGATCAGCCAACTGTGTTAGAGAAATATATGCTCTTAATTAAGGGGAGAATTATAGTAGATGGATTTTTTTCTGGACCCCTTTCTAGTTCATGTTTAGCCCCATTGCTTATGAGATTTTAAGACGTTAGCCCCATTAGTTTGGCGATTTTAGGACCTTTCATGCCATTTAGGTGTCGATTTGTTTTGCTGGCGAGCGATAGCGATGTCTTGGCCCGAGACATTGTTCCATCTAAAAATGTACAAACTGATCTTGAAGGAGGATCTTGTGTGGGTGCTTTTTAAGATTGATGGAGATCTGGGGAGGAAACTAATAACATAATACAAAGGTAAACAAATGAGAACATTCAAACGCCCCTTCCCCCTTAAGTCAATCATACAATTTCTCTTCCATCATAAAATTACGGAGTGGGTGCCAACTCCCTTGGTTAACTGTACGTGAGGGTGTGAGGTATGGTTGGCTCACACAATTTACGAGTACTGCAGGTGTCAGTAGTGGTGGTACGACGCTAAACTGGCTTGTGGTTTATCACACACACACACACACACACACACACACACACACACACACACACACACACACACACACACACACACACACACACACACACAGCCCGTAGCCTAGTAGGTAGAGCTCTCGTCTCACACACGAGGGGTCGGTGGTTCAATCCCCGGCCGGGCGGAGACAAATTGGGCTTGTCTCCTTTCATGTGTTAGCCTCAGTTCACCTAGCTGTAAATAGGTACCTGGAATAAGTGGACGACGTTGTGACGTCCCATCTGGGGTTGGCAAAATATGGTACAAGGCGAGATGGGTATCATATGGTTCACCTAAGCTGATGGCTACCTAAGCCTTCGGGCGAGACGGTACCGTCTATAGTGAGATGGTACCATACAGATCCACCCTAAGCCTTCGTTTCCGATGTCGCCAATTGGCTAAATACAGACTACACACACATCCACAGCCATTCCAACAGTACATAAAACACTTAACATGCAATTCATGCAATACATTCCCAGTTAAGGAGGCGCGATAATAATGAGCTTAGCTGGCATTGCGTGGATTCCCCTTGACGAACAAGTAACTGAGTAACACACATACACACACACACACACACACACAGCCCGTAGCCTAGTAGGTAGAGCTCTCGTCTCACACACGAGGGGTCGGGGGTTCAATCCCCGACCGGGCGGAGACAAATTGGGCTTGTCTCCTTTCATGTGTTAGCCTCAGTTCACCTAGCTGTAAATAGGTACCTGGAATAAGTGGACGACGTTGTGACGTCCCATCTGGGGTTGGCAAAAATGGTACAAGGCGAGATGGGTATCATATGGTTCACCTAAGCTGATGGCTACCTAAGCCTTCGGGCGAGACGGTACCGTCTATAGTGAGAATGGTACCATACAGATCCACCCTAAGCCTTCGTTTCCGATGTCGCCAATTGGCTAAAAATACAGACTACACACACATCCACAGCCATTCCAACGATACATATAACACCTACACATATAGGAGGCGGGAAATAACGAGCATGCTCACTCCCGCAATACAACTTGAGTAAGTACAACTAGAGTAAGTACACACATACGCTAATAGGGCACACACACACACACACACACACACACACACACACACACACACACACACACACATACGCTAATAGGGTACATTGTTTGGTCGATATATTTATTTACTTATTATTTGTTTTAGTTTCTTCCGTATACCTTAATCAAACTTTAAATAAAATAAAAAACATCTTTAAGATCCCCCTTCTCGATAAATGTGTACATTTTTCGGTAGAAAATTGTCCTGGTCGAAGGCCGTTTCCTACTAAATGGAACCCAGTCACGACAAGATACCTTCCCTGAGCTTATTAAAATCACTTAGTGTTGGCCAGAATAAAGAAAACAGAAGATAATATTCATTATACTGCATTGACTATGATAACACCGTTCCTTATTTTTTTCTGACTATCATTCAACGAGTTTACTCAGCTTAGGAAGTACAAATTTGAGTATTTGAACCTTGCAAGCCAGGTTCAGAAACTTATAATATAGCATTGGATAATCCTCGTTCCGTTTCCACACATGCAAAAGTCAAAAGATCAGTGAACATTGTATCCTTTTACCCTTTACAGGTCTTTCCTAAATTAACTAAATTCGTGCTATGTTACCAGAATGAATGGAAGTTGCAGATATACCACATAAAGGATAAATGACAGGGAGACAAACAGACTAAGCACATTAATTACAAGATGTCTTTCCTAAGCTTCACTCTTAGTATCATACGCCTTTATTTATGTTATCCTTGCTAGTGCTTGAAAATTGTATACAGCTTAGTGAGGCCCTCTAGCATCCAACGGAGGGGAAATATGGGTCAACTTACCTTTGAGCTCCCATGGACCCTGGCTGAACCCAACTCGTCTAATAAAGAGTTAATATATTTTGTAAAATATACCATGGTATATTAAAGGCGTAATAAATTATATAGTAAAACAAAAATAGTGGTTTTCCAGAACTTTAAACAAAAATACATACGCATAAATTATAATAATAATAATAATAATAATAATAATAATAATAACGACAAAAATACATAAATAAATAAAAGAAATACAAATATAAATAATAAAACTGTAAGAGTTACTGGGTTAGTATTAGACCTGTTTTATAATATGAATGATAATTGTCTGGCGTTAGTCGGATGTCAATTAACAAGACGCCATCACATTGAACGGTTAGCATATTGAACCCATGCACCTTATTGATTAAATGAACTAGAAATATATTGTCATCGCAAAAACCTGATCGATATATATTACATTCTATCATGAAACAACAGTAAGGTTTCTTTATATATATTCAGCTTCGTAATAACTTTCCACTAGCTGAGGAATTCGGCCGACATTCTCTCCTTTACAATTTTAGCGTCTAGATATGCGTTATTCTGGTTAGCAACAGATGGCTTTATTCTACTGTGTGAATTATTATTACTCAGACGGCTTTTCAGTTGGAACACGTTTAACCCGTGACTCGCAAAGGTAATTCCTAAGTTGGTAAATATTGTCTCGAAGATGACAGAAAGGGTTAGCTTCGGCATTACAACGGAGCTTTTTTTCTTCTGGATGTTAAATCAAAATCGCCCTCTGCTATGCGTGAGATAGATAACGAGTAGGTAGCCGTTCCTATATAAGGGGAGTGTATACGGTGAGGGAGGAGGGGTGATGTGACAGGGTGTTAGCTACTGTATTGTGTGAGTTATGGCCTATTATCTCTGTCTCTCTCTCGCTCTCCTTTGTACTCTTTTGTACTCTCTCGCTCTCTCTCTCTCTCTCTCTCTCTTTCTCTTTCTCTTTCTCTTTCTCTTTCTCTCTCTCTCTCTCTCTCTCTCTCTCTCTCTCTCTCTCTCTCTCTCTTGTTTATATATATATATATATATTTTAATTATATCAAATTGGTTACGTTTCAGATTGCGAGGCTTTGAACTGGTAATTATTTCGGACTCCAAGTGGGTGTTTATAGGTAAGTACAAATTCTTACAATGGTCTGTCATTTCTGGAATTAATGCTTAGCCCAGTTGACCTACACATATACAGTAGGTGAAATACCAGGTGAATAAGGAGGGTTAATACACTTTCATATACTCATGGACCTATTTCCTTACATACATCATAATTTACCGGTAACCTTTTGACACTCATATGTTTCGAATGATCTTATATACATTTCTGGCCTGGCGAATTACAGAGAGATGTAATTGATGTTTTTGTTTCTCATTATGCAAACGCCAAGAACAGAGTGGGCGTGTTTTGTTTTTATCATACATAAATAATATAACTAGGTATTTTCACCATGCACTACGAACTCTGCTTGTTAACAAAAAATCCACACACACACATATATATATATATATATATATATCTCGGGGAATTGAACACTAGGCAAGGTGACCAACACGTGAATATGCTAGCCACTCCACCACACTCCATGTTCTTTCAAAACTCTCCAGTCTTATCTTATGATATATTTTAGCGCTATGTGTCTAAGAAACTAAAATAATAATTAAACCAGGTGACTATTATTTTTCTTGTATTCTGCTATTCACCCAATAATTAGATATGATAAATAATTATATTTAATCCAGGTGATTATTATTTATATAGTATTCTGCTATTCACCACACCATTAAATGCGATTGAAAAATAAATCTTGGAGCCAAAGGATTGATTATTGTATCTATTAACCCTTTCATGCATAGACATACCTTCGAAGATGGATATACTAACATTCGGTTATCACAAATTCAAATATAGAATATCATCTGATTGAAACCCCTATTGATTTTTGGTCTTATACTGTTCATAGTTTTCATAAAGCGTAACAAAAATACAATAAAATAAAAATAAAATACACCGAATGGCTAATTTAGGTACAGCGCGGTTGGAATTTCTGGAAAATTATTGGAGGGTCGATACTGATACATGGACGAAGTAATTTGAAAAACTGCATGAATCGCACAGACCTGATTTTTAGGATTCACTTATTATTGCTCGATCGTGTTTTGTTTTGTTTTGTTAGGTGTTCATAGTATTCCTGACCATGACTGTACGTACATTTGGCCAAATAATGATCTGCACCCCTACGCTAATGTTCTGGTGTGCACAGCTCGGTACAAGTATGTGTTATAAGTTTTGAAGATATATGTTTTGTCAGAGACGATCCTCGTCTCGGATGGATATAGCTGCAGGCAGAGATGACAACCCTACCGAGCTGTACACACCAGATGATCAACGTAGGGGTGCAGATAATTCTTTGACCAAGTGTACATAATATAATAAGCAGGAATGGATAGAGAATGCTTGTGAATAGTTGAGTGAACACGTGGTCATTTGGGTGAAGGGATCGGAGGCAAATTGAACTAGATAATAGTCCATCAGGCGCCTGGCCCAGGGAGACGGTTTCAATGAAGGGTGCGCCTGGAAGTGTGGTGGGCGGGCTTGTGATTTCGCTCTGCTGCATGTCTGCTTGCCGAGATCGGAACCTCGTCGGGGGCCGGGAAGTGCTGGAGGGACCTTGGTGACCCTGGTCTCTGGGCCTTCTCCTGGATGACCTAGATGTGTGTGAATGTGTATTTTGTTGTTGTGTGTTCATAGTTTTCTGTTGTGTTGTCCCTATTCTGGCTCTGTCTTGAGTCCCCCCCCCCCCTCCCAAATAGAAAAAGTGGGTATTGGGCATGAGTATATGGATATATGGATGGAAGTGTACATGTACAGTTACCTTGGCAATTGTAAGTGGCGTAACAGGTATATAATAGATGAAACGACGAATAAAATAGTCTATTCTGAGAAAACTATTGACATACATGATATAAAAAAGATGCCATTCGTCTACTGGTATTGCAAATATCATGGCATTTTTAGCATCAAGAGTTACATTCAACTGTGAAATTTGTCAAAGCAAGGTGATGACACTGACCACTGGAACACCTGTCGTTTACACCTGAACAAATATGTAATTTGTTTTCAAATTTAGTAGAACAATTTTGACATTAAATTATTATTTGTATTTGTGCATAATTTGCAAAACTACCCAAGCTTACAAATGATCCACAGTATTTGTTCAATTATATATATATATATATATATATATATATATATATATATATATATATATATATTTATTTATTTATTTATTTATTGTAAATAATTTTATTTTTTATTTTTTATTATTATTTTATTTTGTTTTGCCAACTCTACCTCCATTCATAGATTAACAGCCTGTAGATTCAACTGCTCAACACGGTAAGTCAGGTCTTCTTTCATATGGCGAGTGAGTCATCGGGAGTCTGTATTGCAACTGGATTGTTTGTGGTCATACCTAGGGAGGAAACTAAACAAAATATATGGTAAATAATTCAAAATATACATTTATAAGCAAATAAATACGTCACTGAATTCTACCGAAAATATGGAGATTTTAGCCATTTTAGAGCGAGATTTTAGAGATTGTGACATAATTCTAACCATCTATCTATCTATTGCCTGACGCCGCAATCCCCGAAAGGGTGGCCACGAACGAACCGCCCCCATGCACCTCTGTCCCCAGTCAGTCGACGCCCCTCCTCCCAACCAGCACCGCCTTCATTCATATACTTCCTCACTCCATCCTTCCACCTCTCCTTCGGTGCACCTCTCCCTCTCTGTCCTTCCACCTCGCTCTCGTACACCCTCTTAGTCAATCTCTCGCTTTCCATACGTTCCATATGGCCGAACCATCTCAAGTTGTTCCTTTTCACACTTTCCAGCACATCTACCTCCACACCACACCTCCTTCTTACTTCCTCATTCGTCTGTCTATCCCTCCATGTAACTCCGCATGCACTTCTCAAGTAACTCATTTCCACCGCTCTCACTCTTGGTCTAAGTCTCTTCCCGAACGTCCATGCTTCGCTCCGTAAGTTAGTGTCGGAATTATCACACTGTCATGGACTTCTTCACTTCCATACTGACCACCCTATTTCTTGTTACTGCTTTCAACGTTCCTACAACCCTCTTCCCCTGTTGCACCCTCTCCCGCACCTCCTCATTCACAGTCCCATCTTTACTCAACACACTGCCCAGATACTTAAAGGAGCTGACGATCTCCATAGCCTGACCGTTCAACTTCACCTCACACTCTGTGACTTCACCCCTTTCGAATACCATAACCTTGCTCTTCCCCGCATTTACCTTCAAATTCCGTTTTTTGCACACTGTTCCAAACTCATTTACCAAACCCTGCAGCTCCCATTCATTATCACTCATCAGAACTGTATCATCTGCAAACAGCAGTATAGGCAGCTTCCACTCATTTCCCTCCCTTTTCAGCGATACACCAACATCCACTGCTCTTGATAATATTTCTTTCATGACTCCATCCATAAATACAGTAAACAACCACGGGGACGTCACACACCCCTGTTTCAAACCAACCTTCAGGTCAAAGAACTTGCTCTGCTCACTCTCCACACGTACTGCCGCCTTTGCACCCTCATACATACTCTTCACTGCTTTCAGCAACTTGCCATCTACTCCGTATATTCTAAGTACTTTCCACAAACCTTCTCTATCCACTCTGTCATAGGCCTTCTCCAAGTCCATAAAGGCAACACATACCTTTTGTTTCTTCTCCAGATATTTCTCTACAACACAATTCAGGGTAAAAATCTGATCTACACATACTCTTTCCTTCCTAAAACCTCCCTGCTCGTCGCCTATCCATTTCTCCGTTCTCACTCTCACTCTCTCAATCACTACCCTACTGTATACCTTCCCTACTACACTTAGAAGACATATTCCTCGGTGGTTACCACACACTCCTCTTTCCCCTTTGCCCTTATATAGGGGGACTATTATGCCAGTCTTCCAGTCATCGGGTGCACTCCCCTTCTCCCATGCTAGTTTGCACATTTTCCATACCCATTCGATCACTATCTCACCACCATACCTCAACATCTCCCCACACACTCCATCTGTTCCTGGTGCTTTCCCCAACTTCACTCTTTTCATGGCTTCCCACACTTCTGACCTAGATTTTAGCCATTTTGGAGCGATATTATAGCGGATGTGGCAGTATTCTAGCGAGTTTTGTCTTTCCTTTACTATCTAGCGGCCTTGATTTGGTAACCCTGGCGCGTGTTTCCCCTTTTCATCTCTCATTTTTAGCCTACTTCATCTCGTTCATCATTCTCTCCCCTTCTACTGCTGCTCTCTCTCTCTCTCTCTCTCTCTCTCTCTCTCTCTCTCTCTCTCTCTCTCTCTCTCTCTCTCTCTCTCTCTCTCTCTCTCTCAAGGGGGATGGTTAATTGTTTGGTCGATTTTTTCGTTTATTTATTATTTGTCCAGTTTCCTCCCTAGACCGCCATCAAACTTTAAACAAAACAATTCCCAAGGTCCCCCTTCAAGATATATTTGTAAAAAAAATCGGCAGAAAAATGTCCCGGCCGAAGGCCGCTTCCTCCTTAATAACAGGCTCGCTATCGCTCGCCAGGAAAAAATCGATATCTAAATGACACAAAAAATCCTAATATTGAAAAAGGAAAGGGGCGAAAGGTCTTAAAATTGCCAAACTAATCTGCCGAAAGTCTTAAAATTTGAAAACTAATGGAGCTAAGCATGAGGGAGAAGGGGGTCCAGCAAACCCGACCATCTCCCCTTAATGTATAGTTTCCTCCCGTTTCGTCTGTAGCTACTCATCATTGGCCCACTTTTGATTTTGTTTTCATTTGTTTAGGTCATACTCCAAGAATATTTTGTTTTCATTTGTTTAGGTCATACTCCAAGAATATTTTGTTTTCATTTGTTTAGGTCATACTCCAAGAATATTTTGTTTTCATTTGTTTAGGTCATACTCCAAGAATATTTTGTTTTCATTTGTTTAGGTCATACTCCAAGAATATTTTGTTTTCATTTGTTTAGGTCATACTCCAAGAATATTCTGTTTTCATTTGTTTAGGTCATACTCCAAGAATATTTTGTTTTCCTTTGTTTAGGTCATACTCCAAGAATATTTTGTTTTCATTTGTTTAGGTCATACTCCAAGAATATTTTGTTTTCATTTGTTTAGGTCATACTCCAAGAATATTTTGTTTTCATTTGTTTAGGTCATACTCCAAGAATATTTTGTTTTCATTTGTTTAGGTCATACTCCAAGAATATTTTGTTTTCATTTGTTTAGGTCATACTCCAAGAATATTTTGTTTTCATTTGTTTAGGTCATACTCCAAGAATATTTTGTTTTCATTTGTTTAGGTCATACTCCAAGAATATTTTGTTTTCATTTGTTTAGGTCATACTCCAAGAATATTTTGTTTTCATTTGTTTAGGTCATACTCCAATAATATTTTGTTTTCATTTGTTTAGGTCATACTCCAAGAATATTTTGTTTTCATTTGTTTAGGTCATACTCCAAGAATATTTTGTTTTCATTTGTTTAGGTCATACTCCAAGAATATTTCAGTGTTATATTGTTCCATCTTTCTTCACTTTCACACTTTTGTTTTTTGTTTTTTGGTTTTGTTTTTAGGTCATACTCAAAGAATATTTCAGTCTATATATTTTGTTCGCATCTTCCTTCACTTCTTCCCCTCCCTCATTCTTCCTCCTTCGCTTCCTCTCCCCTCTTCCCGTGAGAGTCTTCGTTGAACCAAGGCAAGAGTATACTAAAGTGTTATATTTTCTCAGTTTGTATTATTATAAGCTACGGTACTAGCTATTAACCCTTCCAGTACCAGTGACGTCTGTTTTATATATATTTCAGCTACATATAGACGGTTTTCAGCTACATATAGACGGTTTTCAGCTACATATAGACGGTTTTATGAAGCTTAAGGGGAGATCTCCACTTAAGGAATTTTTTTCTTGACCCCTTTCTCCCTCATGTTTAGCCCCATTGCTTTTGATATTATAAAACGTTTGCCTCATTAGTTTAGCGATTTTAAGAACTTTCACCCCATATTAATACCTTTCGTGCCATTCAGGTGTCAATTTTATCCTGGCGAGCGATAGCGAGCCTGTAATTTAAGAGGAACCGGCCTTCGGCCGGGACATTTTTCTACTGAAAAATGTACAAATATATCTTGAAAGGGACTCAAGGGGGTGTAATTTTAAGCTTGATGGAGGTCTAGGGAACAAACTAAATACCTCGCCTTAAGACGGATATATGGTAGCTAAAAGGATTGATTAAGATTATTTGTAGTCTTTTAATTGGTTGACGTCCTTCCTAAGCTAACTAGAATCGTCTAATAGTTGCCAGAATATAATGAAAGGGACGTCACTGGTACTGCATGGGTTAATCCTGTATTATTTGCGTGCCTCTACACTTACAAGAATGAAGGGTAAGGAAAGAGTAAATTTAGCGTCCGGCACATCTGATCATGTTTGTTGGATATATTTGTAACCCGTTCAGTGCCAGCTCCGTTCTTTTCATTTTATGCTGGCTACTATTAGAAGATTTTCTTCAGTTTAAGGCTTCGAACTATCTTAACTAACCCTTTTTACTAACAGAGACCCTTTTTAAGCTGCACAAAATCGTCTAGATATAACTAGAATAAAATAAATACAAAGACGTCGCCGGTACAGAATGGAATAATTAGATTATAACTATTATACTGTATATTCAAGCTAAAACGTAACGGGTAAAAGATTTGACCAAACAATAATATATTAGACACACAAAATAATTTAAGGCTTCATAAAGTGTAGTGTTTGAGTATAAATACTTAACTATCTGAATGTTCTTGCTCTGAAAATAATTGTTTTCTTTTATTATACAGTTCTATGCTATATTCAATAGTTTTTGAGAGGCTAATATTTCTATACGTATGAAGGAGAAAAAAGGCAAAGCTGCCTGTAACAAGTGTCTCCCTAAAGGTTGAAAGAGTGAGAGAGCCACATTAACTTTTGTTTATATATTTAATATTTGTATTTATTTATTTATTCATTTTTTTTTTTTTTTTTTTTTTTTGTGGGGTGTACAGTATTGGAAAGACAAGTGGTGTGGTTGTTCAGTTTAGTGACATGAATAGGAGGAGGAAGTGTTTGTGAGAGCTAGCTGGATTACTCTCTGTGTAGGGGTGAGATACAAACAGTAACAGTGAGGGAAGAAAGACCAATGAAACGCCTATGAGGCCTCCCCCGTGTATTGCCCTGCTTGATGGGGGTCCAAAATCTCCCCACCAAGTATTAACTGTGTCTAATGAGTTGAAAGCACTATATAAAGGGTAAGCTGGTACGTTAATGAGTTGAAAGCACTATATAAAGGGTAAGCTGGTACGTTAATGAGTTGAAAGCACTATATAAATGGGTAAGCTGGTACGTTAAAATTAATAGTTTGTCGCAAGCGCATCTCTACAATCTCCGTTTCTATGTAACCAAAATGGCATGAGTGTGTAGCCAAATGGTGGGGTCTCTGTTTATTGAAGTGCCCGTACTACTCCCCTGCTTCCCCGGGGACCCAACTTTGCCGTGTTTTCCTTCCTCTCTCGCTGGCCCACCTTTATCCTATATTCAAGCTTCCTCCCCTCGCTTTCGCTCTCGCTCTCCTCTTTCTGTCTCTGTATCAATTGTGTTCACTTTATCTCTCCGTCTCTGTCTCCTGTGTTTTTCATATGGGTCTCTTCTTCCTATTTTGCCGCCTATTACTCTGTCTTTCGCTCTATGTTGTTTCTGTGTCTGTCTGTTCATCTCTCTTTCGTTCTCTTTCTGTTCCCCTCTATATCTCTCTGTCACTCACTCTCTTTCTCTGATGTATGTGTCCGTCCACCTTTATCCTAAATTCATGTGTAGGACCAGAGTTACTAAATCAAGTCGGCTAGATAATAAATACATGCCAAAAAGCGCTAGAATATTGCCACAATCTCTGGAATATCGCTCGAAAATGGTTCAAATGTCCAAAATATATCGCTAGAATTCATGTCGCTAGATGAAAACAATAATTGACTCTAGATCGAAGTAAATACCTCGAGAGCTAGTTGGGAAGTAGTTAAATTGGCAACACTAGACTTGTACCCATCGCTATCTAACTGTTTCTCTCTCTCTGTCTGTCTGTCTCTGTATTTCTATCTGGTTCTCCTGTGTGTCATTTTCTCTCTCTGTTTATCTCGTTTTCTTTCTGTTCTGTCTCTCTTTCTGTTTCTCTCTTGTCTTATTTCTGATACAGACTCTTTACCATTGTCATTGGCTCTTCCTCTATATCTTTGTATCTATCTTCCTTCTCTCATAGCTGTCTGTGTGTTTCTCTATAACTGCATTGTTCTTACTTTATCTTTTTATTTGAGTATCTCTCTCTCTCTCTATATATATATATATATATATATATATATATATATATATATATATATATATATATATATATATATTATATATATATATATATATATATATATATATATTTTTTATATATATATTTTCATTCCATTTTCACCTCTCTGTTTATTCACATTTGTTCTGCAAGATTTCGCAGATGTCCGTTGCGTACGTCCAGACTGAGGTTTTCAGCTTTTCATTTTATTTTCTTGCCTTTGTCAGGAAGTTTCAGCTCGCATATTTATTTATTGAAGCTTTTCTGTACTGTTTTAATAGCCAGGCTCGCTGACACTCCAGTTTTAACAAGCGTTGTGATTTTTCCTAATACTTTTTACCCAAACAATTTTTCTTTCCAACTCATTTTTTGGCAGGATTTATATCGCTACATTTATCTCGTGCACTGGCGCTGGGTTGCAAGGTAGCCAGGTGACCAAAAATAAACTATATTTTAATGACGCATGTGCAGTATATATATACTGTATATGAACTAATTCTTCCTCTATCCAAAACTCTCTAATCTCCTACTTTTCCTATAGCCATCATCATCATGTATATATATGTATATATATAATTCTTTGTTGAAAATATTTAATCCCAATATCTTTTGTGCTAAGCAATTATTTATTTAGTCTATATCTCGGTTTATCCATTTACAGTATATCTATTTGTGTGTCTACTTATCTATAAATATCTGCTTATCTATCAATATGTTTATCAATCTATTCTTCTCTCTCTTCCTACTTATGTCAATCGATCTATATATATATATTTTTTTTTTTTTTTTTTATGTCTCAACCTCGGGTCAGTAGACTAACTCTTGCGATATCCCAAGATTATCAAGTGAACTGTACATACTTATCTACCTGCCTACCTACATCCTTACACAATCGCGCTAATAAGTGATGTCTCGGCACCAAGTACGTTTTGATCAATAATTGGTATCAGCAATATCTAAGCTTCATTTCTTCATATCGAGTGAAATATACACACATGTTCCTACACTTACCCACCCTATTCAACATCTGACAGACATTAATACATCACAGAGCAAGCCAAACGTAATGACAGCTGGGACATGACTTATTAGCGCGACCGTACATACTTCTCTACCTGCCTACCTACATCCTTACCCCTACAGCTACCGTACATACTTCTCTACCTGCCTACCTACATCCTTACCCCTACAGCTACTAACGCATGTACAGTTGCCCACATAAGTTCTATTTCTCGTCGTGATCTTATACATGAAAGTAATATTAGTATGAATGATTCGCAAGTGTGGTTTCTTTTAATTATCAGTTGACTAATCAGATGAGTTAACCACTGCATGAGAAATTACATTCGTAATTCAATCATCTGCATTATAGTTGCATGTATAAGATAACGAAGAGGACCAGAACTGATGTGGCAAATTTTAACTACAGTACATAACCTTTACCATCTTACCTACATAATTATCTACCTACAAATCGACTTGTTTAGTTATGTCATTTTGCTTACACTTTAACTTACTTATCTTAAGTACCTCCCCATATTCCTTGCTTACTTAACGATCTGTCAACCAGTACATCTACCAACCTACCTACCTTCACATCTTCCTACCTACCAATTTACCTACCAAAAGATTTAGCAACCAACCTACATCTATATCTACCTACCCACCTACTGTACCTCTTTCCCTTCATCCACTTCTACCTATTATTTCTAACATCGTTCTTGACACCAATAACCCCGTAATGAAATATAAAGCAACGTATTTATCAACTTACACCCACTCCCAACAACTACCAACCTATCTACCAACCTACCTACCTACCAACCTACCTACCAACAAACCAACCAACCAACCAACCAACCTACCTACCTACCTACCTACCTACCTACCTACCTACCTACCTACCTACCTACCTACCTACCTACCTACCAATCAACCAACCTACCTACCTACTTACTTACTTACCTACCAACCTACCTACCTACCTACCTACCTACCTACCTACCTACCAACCAATCCACTAACCAACCGACCAACCAACTAACCAATCTACCTACCTACCAACCTATCTACCTACCTACCTACCT
>CM064492.1:83595361-83755361 GCA_032716605.1 Paralithodes platypus | reverse complement strand
TACCTACCTACCTACCTACCTACCTACCTACCTACCTACCTACCTACCTACCTACCTACCTACCTACCTACCTACCTACTTACCTACCTACTTACCTACCTACCCTACCTACCTACCTACCTACCTACCAACCTACTTACCTACCTACCTACCCTACCTACCTACCTACATATCTACCTACCTACCTACCTACCTACCTACCTACCTACCTATTTACCTACCTACCTACCTACCTACCTACCTACCTACCTACCTACCTACCTACCTACCTACCTACTACCTACCTACCTACCTACCTACCTACCTACCTACCTACCTACCTACCTACCTACCTACCTACCTACCTACCTACCTACCTACTTACTTACTTACTTACTTACTTACCTACTTACTTACTTACTTACTTACTTACTTACTTACTTACTTACTTACTTACTTACTTACTTACTTACTTACTTACTTACTTACTTACTTACTAACTAACTTAGTTACTTTACTTACTTACTTACTTACTTACTTACTTACTTACTTACTTTACTTACTTACTTACTTACTTACTTACTTACTTACCAATCTACCTACCTACCTACCTACCTACCTACCAACCTGACATTCTACCCCCCGTATATGTTCCTCTGTGTTGTACCCCGGCTGCGTTGCTAAAAGATCCGGACTGCTGAAAATCCCGGGCCCGTGCAGAATTGATCAGAGGGGAGGGAGGGAGGGAGGGGGGAAAGGGGAGAGAGAGGCCAAAGGGGAAAGCGAGGCCAAAGGGGAGAGAGAGGCCAAAAGGAGGGGAGGGGAGAGAGAGGCAAAGGGAGGGACGGCGGAGGGAAAGAGGGAGGGAGGGAGGAAGGAATGGGAGAGAAAGGCCAAAGGGAGGGATGGTGGAGGGAAAGCGAGGGGGGGGGTGGAAGAGAGAGAGAGAGACAAGCGGGGGAGAAGGAGGAGGGAAAGAGGGGGGTAGAGAGAGAAGGGAAAGGGGAGAGAGGTTCAAGGGAGGGAGGGCGGAGGGAAAGCGGGGATGGGGGGGGTGAGAGAGAGAGAAAGACACAAGCGGGGAAGGAGGAGGGAAAGAGGGGGTTAAGAGAAAGGAGGGAAAGAGGAGAGAGGCCAAAGGGGGGGATGGTGGAGGAAAAGAGGGGGGGAAGGGGAGGACACCACACTTCTTTTCAACACACCTACATTACCTATAATGTGCCTTGATTTTGGCTCTCTGTTGCTTTTTAAACCTTTGGTGGGACACTTGTTACAGGCAGTTTTGCCTTATGTCTCCCTCATGCACATAATATAAAATTGCCCGTAATTAAGTTGTGCATTTTCAAGTAGTCAACTAACCTATCTACTATATTGAATCCTTTAGCAGTTGATTTATCGATACTTAATGGAAAATTATGAAACTACTACGTCTCTGTATCATATTAAGACCAAGTGTATATATAATTAGCGCCATATTTCACTAAAAAAAAATCAAAATAAAGGACAAATGTTGATCGGAACTTTGCAATTTACCGTCAGTTGAAAAGATGCAGCCTATAGTGTCCCTTCTAACATACTGTTTTACTATGATAGATGTCAAATTAATTGGTCGATCACTCTTGGGACACTCCTGATCCTGGGAAGGCGGAGAAATACCAGGAGGAAAAGGGGGTACCATGAGTGAATGGGGAAGGTACCAGGGGGTCTAGGGGAAGGTAGATGGACGATAGACAGATTTACATAATATATACACTGGATATTCAGATTTAATGATCCCAGCGAGGTGGTCAGGTTTTAATGAGATATATATGGATAGCTATCGGTATCAAGGTATACAGGGAGGTAACGAGTTATATAAGTACCTGTATATACGTTGTCAGGGGATTGGGAGAGAGAGAGAGAGCGAGAGAGAGAGAGAGAGCGTGGGGGTGGGGGTGGGGGGGGGGATAGAGAGGGGGCCGAAAGGGACTCGGTAAAAATGATAATACTAAAAAATGTTTGGTGGTGTGGGGCATGCTGCCTGTTCACGAATTTATTTGGACGATAACAGCAGGATTGGACCAGTCTCTCTCTCTCTCTCTCTCTCTCTCTCTCTCTCTCTCTCTCTCTCTCTCTCTCTCTCTCTCTCTCTCTCTCCCCTAACGACGTATATACAGGTACTTATATGACTATTTACCTCCCTGTATACCTTTATACCAATTCTTAACCTATCTGCAGTACAACGCTTATTCTGCCTTAACCCGTACAGTACCAGGGACGCCCTATTCTTCCTATTCTGGCAACTATTAGACGAGTTTATTCAGCTTGGAAAGGACCTCTAGCAATATTAAGGCTTCAAACTATCTCAACCTACTCCTATAACTACCACAGATCCTTCCTAAGCCTCACGATATCGTCTACATAAAACTAGACAAAGATAATTATAACAAGTAACGTCGCTGGTACTCGAAGGGTTAACTACGAAGGAGGGGTCGGTGGAATCATAAAATCAAGAAAGAGGTAGAGAGAAAGCTAGGGAGAAAATTCATAATGAAACGAAACAAAAAATGGAAGACAGCAAAGAGAAAACTCCAATAAAGAATAAAACCCAGAGCGAAAGAAAGAAGGAGGGGGAGAGAAGAAAACTGTGAGGGAGGATAGAGTGGACACAGAAGATAGGAAGGCGAAAAAGAAAAGCAACAAAAGACTAAGTAGAGAGAGAGAGAGAGAGAGAGAGAGAGAGAGAGAGAGAGAGAGAGAGAGAGAGAGAAGGAAGGGGAGGGAGCAATAAGTAAACATAGAGTGGAAGAAAATATTACATTGCAGACTAAAAGGTGGTGTCGCACAAGCGTGTCTTATCTGGAAACTGTATATGGTGATTCTGGATTTTTTTTTGTTTTTCTATGTCTCAGTAGCCTGTAACCCTTACGAGGCCCCGAGATTATCGATTGAAGCTTTTAGATGTTGGCTGCTTCATAATGTGTAGCACTAGATGATCTCAGCGGAGCTTCAAGGTGTTGGTTGCTTCCTTTCTGCCACACTAGATGACGACACTTTATGGCTATTCAGTGTGCTCTTGAATCTTATCCGAGTAAATAATTAGATGGATATCCAGTATTCGATAAATGGATATAAATTTGTAGTCATGTTTTTAACCTTTAACTGTCTTGATGGTGTAATGGTTAGAGTGTTTAAGATCTGTATGTGGTAACCCAGGTTCGAATGCGGGGACGATCATATGCTTCCATTAATTTAATTGGTAGGTGTTTGGTGTTGGGAGTGAAATTTATATATTAGATTTTACACGTCACTTGATTTGAAGAGAGCAGTTATATGGTCGTTCACAGCATCTTCGAATCTGGTCGGGCATCTTCTATCCTATGAATTCGTGACGTTATAGGGGGTGTTTTCTTGACATGTTGGTGGAGCCAGGATACTTGTAGAACAGCAGGAGCGATCAGATCACCTCGGTAATAACCCTGAAGTTTGGCGTGGACTCTATCTGAGGTCCTTTTGGTGTTATTTAGCAATCTAGCTGTTAACCCCCTCAGCACGATGACGTGATGTTCATCCTATTATGGTTAACATTAGATGATTTTCTTTAGCTTATGATCTACAGTACCTCTAGGATTCGAAGAGGTAAATACGATCTCAATGAACCCTCTGCATAAAATAGGTCCCTCTTAAGCTGCATACAATAGTTTACTCTTAGCCAGAATAAATGGTAAGAATACGTCATCGTGCTGAAGGGATGTATACCAAAACATAATAGCTTCAACATGTCAACAAGTGAAAATTGTGAACAAGTAGGCCTATGTAGTTTGAGTAGCGCTCATACGACTGCCCTTTAACACCTTGTATCAGATAACCAACTTTATATATTATTCTAGTTACAACAACACGATTATATTCTGCTTAGGGTCGATCTCTGGGTATCAGAGAGTTCAACACAATATCAGTATACCATCCAGGGTGACCCATGCCAAGTCCCTGGGTCACTTCAGACCAAACACAAAATATTAAAACTCTCCCACAGCACCCATGATAACCCATCCAACACATAAATACCTCCTGAAAGTCCCGACAGAATACCATGAGCAACAATGACACTAAAGTGTCAACAAGCATTGCCGTGATGAGAAGGTTGTTTGGTTTATTAAGAGGGATAGTGAGTGTAAATATTAATTACTTGGATGATTATGTCTTGGGCTAACCTGATATCCCAATCTATCTGTCTATCTCTCTCTCTCTCTCTCTCTCTCTCTCTCTCTCTCTCTCTCTCTCTCTCTCTCTCTCTCTCTCTCTCTCTCTCTCTCTCTTTATATATATATATATATATATATATATATATATATATTATAACTTGCCCGGGATGACTGAGAAGCTGTTTGAAGGCCCTGGTAGTGTTTATTCTCTGTCCTTTTCCATCGACCATTGCTACTAGTCGACGGAGTCTGTACTGAGGGTCAGAGGGGAGAGGCATGGTGCCTTGCAACTGGCAGGCACGCTGTATATATATATATATATATATATATATATATATATATATATATATTATATATATATATAATGTATATACAGTATACAGTATATTATATATAAAAAAAAATTAGTTCAATCTTTCCAAGTCTTTCTTGTTAGTGTTTGTGCATTCATATTGTTTTATTTCATTTGCAGTCCGCTTGTTTATTTGGGCTATTTTATCTTTCATCTCCCTGTTCTCCTTTGTTTTTCCTCCAATTCTCAATAGCCTTCTGTTTTTGTTTTATCAGTCTGTCTTTTGTACTGTGTTCGCTTCGTTTTCAGTACCACACTCTTCTCTTCTAGGAATTAAAGCTGGTATCACACGAGAGCTTTTATAGTCAACATTCCATGATCAACATTTTTCTCGCAACATTTCTGGAATATTTTGTACTGGTATCGGAAACTAGACGGATGATAGATTAATTTAGGTGACCGAACTCTTTTAAAAGTTGACCTCACAGGCTGCCAGACCAGTATTGAGGATAAATGTTGAGTGAAAAAGTGCTCGTGTGATACCGGCTTTATAGTTATCACTTCGGTCATAGTTCTTTGTTTACAATGTGTATTATTTCGAAAACAGCTGAGATATATTTGTTTTTATAATCTATGAATCATATCACCTCAACTCTATTCTTTTCTGTTTCGTCATTATTAAATATTTCTTTCCTCTAATATTTGTATTGGTTGTTATCCTTTTTTTCAAGTCCTTATTCCATCTTTAGATACTCGTTTTTGTGTTTATCTTCTATTGTCCTATGTTTCGAAACTTCGCTTGTATCAATACAGTGCCGCAAATACAAAGTTTGAATAATTATTTGTCTATGTTCTTATTATTATTCTCATTCCTATTCTTGTTATTACCTGTTTTATTATTATTATTATTATTAATATTATTATTATTACTATTATCATTATTATTATTACCAATATTAGTTTTAATATAAATAATATTATGATTATTATTATTTGTATTTCTAACATCATTATTAATAATAATATAACTTAACTTTACTAATCTTTCTTTCAATAAATGGAGCATACTTGTTTGGCATATTCTTCCATTCGCTCCTCTGTAATTTCACCTCCTCTCTGTATGTCTTCCCTTTACATAACTTCTCTTTCATGCATGTTCATATTTCTTCTCTCCCCTTCTCTGTTATTTCTTCTTAATTACTCACACTTCATATTTTTCTTGCTCTGTTTTTCATCTCCCTCCACCCCTTCGCAGTTTTTGTCCCTCCTTCCGCCCAATTTTCTCTTATTGGCTGGCTGGATTCGCCTTTAATGTCTCTGAGCTTAATTACAAATATTATCTTTTCCCGTTTTTCTCCTTCCACTTTTTTTCCCCTTGCTATTTTTTCTTTCTTGTTTTCTTTGGCTATTAATTTTCACATGGGTCTCTTTTGCTCTGCTATTTATTTCTATAGTTTGTTATTACTTAGCCTTAGATTACAAGATTTTTGTTTTTATTTTTAGTTCTTAGACTAAATGTTATTTCTATGTGGATGAGGGATACAAAAGGCAGAACTGCCTGTAGCGAGTGCCTCCCCCAGTTAAAAGAGTGACAGGGCCAAAATCAATGAATGTTCGAGCCAAAAATGCCTGGACACACGGAGTTTGAATCAATTTAAGTCATAGGATGAAGGGAAGATGGATTCAGGGAGAGAATTCCAGAGCTCAGCTGTTGAATAGAGGAAGGTTTGGGAATATCGTTTCACTCTTGGATTGGAGAGTTACACAGAGTAGGGATGGGATTGTGTAGCAAGACGGGTGCTACGTACTATGCGTATAGGAGGTGGCATACACAAAGAGAGCTCTGAGGAACTTTGATTATTGTAATAGCGGTAGAATAGCGAGAGAGATGCAACACTGCGGCGAAGAGAGAGAGAGATTGCAGAGAGTTGGTGAGTGGACGTGAGTTAATGAGACGAAAGGCTTTCTTTTCTACTTTGTCGAGAAGTGCTGTGTGAGAGAATCCTCCCCACACATGCGAACAATACTCAATACATGGACGCAGTGTGCCCATGTACAGAGCAATTAAGAAGCTGTGCAGGGGTAAAGAATCCCCGGAGGCAGTTTGGTACCTATACGACAATGTTTGAAAACAAGTTAGTATATGAAAAGAAGGAGTATTTGAGATGTTGTCTGGCTTTCAGAGCAGGAATACATAATGAGAAAATAAAAATACGGTCATCCCCCCTTAATTGAATTCTTACACACTCTGGTACCAGCAGGGGAATAATGTTTGATCCATGAATTATTATGTTTTTAACACCAACCAAACTCAATTAATGAAATCAACAAATACATGTGGCACTCCGAGGACTCGAACCTAGGATACTCACATCGAAATTCCCGGCACTATGCATTACGCTATCATTTTTTTTTTTTTTTTTTTTTTTTTATCATAATGTTTATTAAATATGGACAAGCCTACGATTTATTATGCAGTTTCGAATCCTGCATATAATCTGAGAATGTCCATATATTCCAACCGCCAGTCACTCTGCTACACCCTATTAATTTTAAATAGGCCAACAATCTTAACCACTGACCTCTATAACTCAAAAATGACTATAGTAAGCAAGTAAATTATTGCACCATTTGGGAAGAGCCAGCCAGGGAATAGGTGTGGAAAGTTACAGCCCATTTGCTCTAGCCCTTTTTGAGTTACAGAGGATTTGAGTCAGGATTTCTGGCCAACCTATAATGAACAGACTATATGCATCTCTACTTGTCTCTTCTCAATCATTCATGAGGTATTCTTCCTTCTTTCACCTGGCTCGTGTTTCTCTTCTTTTTTTATCATTGGTCTTGAGACTCGATTATTCATTAATTGTTTTCATCCTTCAGTTATCCGTACTCTCTCTAATCTCTCTCTCTCTCTCTCTCTCTCTCTCTCTCTCTCTCTCTCTCTCTCTCTCTCTCTCTCTCTCTCTCTCTCTCTCTCTCTCTCTCTCTCTCTCTCTCTCTCTCTCTCTATCTATAAAGATAAACTGACTCTATATCTACTCTCTCTCTCTCTATCTATCTATCTATATAAAGATAAACTGACTATCTATCTACTCTCTCTCTCTCTCTCTCTATCCATCTATCTATCTATCTATCTATCTATCTATATCTATATCTATCTACCTCTCTCTCTCTCTCTCCCTCCCCCACTGTGTCGCAGCAAAACTTTTCGCGACTCACGGAGAGATTAAAAAAACAAAACTTCTGAAACAGCTCCCTCTCGATTTTTTTGTCAATGTTTGGATTTTTTGGGTAGATCCAGAAGCAATCCTGTGACCCCCTGCCTCCCTGGTCACGCTACCGGGGTAGGAAAGGGGTTAACAAGGTCAAAAATATACCCGCTGCGACTGCGTATTATAATTATGACCTTTACCCTTTGGGATCAAACCGTTTTTATTACCTAAAGATACTACTGTGCTAGTTTTCAGGTTTGAGTCCTCAATTGACCACTTCCGAGTTTCAGGGTATAAGGAAGTTGGAGCTGTAGTCATCGATATTTAGCAGAATTACCAGATACAATATGGTCATAATACATATATAAATGCATAAAACCAAATTGATTATACTATTTATCCATCATAAACCCACATTAGTAATGCAGTTATCTTTAATATCGATGTTCACGGATCCAACTTCCTTATAGAACGAAACTCGCAAGTCGGGAAAGCAGCAAACATACATATTATGGCTTTCTTCCAAGACTATAATTATGATTCACTCTCCCTATCCTGCGTTAGTGTCAAAGTGAAAAGAGGATAGTGAGACATTTCCCATATATGTGACTATAGACTATAGATATTCCTGGTTAATGAACTTTAGGGAATTAATTAGCATAAAACTCTGGACTAACTGAACATTCAAAGTCAGAATACTCCCACCTCGAACGAAAACAAGGGAACGGTGTCGTGATTTATATAAGAGATCTCGCTATCTGCCAGGTTCCTAAAGAAAGTAATGAATGCATACATATTGTGTTTATAAATAACAGATAACATACTTAGGTACAGAATACATTATGGACGTTTTTGTGTGTTCCTAATCCAACGGAGTACAGCCATAATCAAATAATAGTACCATTGTATAACGGGAAAGTAAAATATTGAATTAATAAACACAGACAGCGAAATTGAATACGAGAAACGAAAACAAAACATGGTAATTAGGACACAAACATGGGATTTTCTGTATAAAAGTTCACATTGTTTGAAATATACCGTGTAGAACTTCTCCTTAAAGATGACGTATTGAGGCTTCAACAGGGAGGCAGTGTGTACTATGCTCTCAGTTTATCCTAGTGCTGTACCAGCAGCAGTACCGGAGGTAATATTTGATGATAATTCGATTAATAATATAATAATGATTATGATTATAATGATAATAATAATAATAGTAATAATGATAATAATAATAATTATTAGTATTATTAGTATTAGTATTATTAGTATTATCATTATAATACTAGAAATAATCATTATTATAATAATAATACTAAAAATAATAACACCAACACCAACAGCAACTCCAACAACAACACAACAAAAACAACAACAACGGCAACTCCAACAACATTAACAACAACACCAAGTACAACAAAAATAACAACACCAACTACATCAACTATATCAACCACAACATCAACACCAACTACATCAACTATATCAACCACAACATCAACACCAACTACATCAACTATAACAACCACAACATCAACACCAACTACATCAACTATATCAACCACAACATCAACACCAACTACATCAACTATATCAACCACAACATCAACACCAACTACACGAACAATATTAATAACTCCAACAACAACAACAACCGGACCAACAGCTTTTGCAATCATGTAGGTGTACAATAAAGATGACTCTAAGGTATTGTATTTACTGTATGTATGTATATACTCAGGCACTTAACCATACCTGAGGGTGGCCGACTCAAGACAGAGCCCGAACAGAAACAACATTTAAAGTTCCAATTCTTAGGGTCCGGGACCACTTTTGCGTTCCCACGTCCCTTACTCTATCTCGTCTAGTAGGTGAATTTTACAAGGAGAGGAGTATTCCTAGCCCCCTGCCTCCAGAAGGAAAAACAGGACATTTCACCCCAGTAGTTTGTCAATAATAAGAAGAAGCTTCACCCCATCCATGTGTCATTTTATTCTGGCCGAGCGATAGCGAGCCTGTAACTTTATAATAATCGGTCTACAGCCGGGAAAGTTTGTTATCGAAACATTTACAAACTTGAATTGAAGAGGGTCTGGGTAAGCTTTATTATTTATAGTTAGAAGGAAGCCTGGGAAGTCGTGTTTGTTCGCCTACAGGATAAAGTAACATACATTGCTCAGATATAGCAAAAACAAGCAATATCCTCAAAAATAATTAAACAAATATCATAATAACCCCCAAAGCGTCCTATCATATAGCGACAGAGTTAATAGCTGTAGGTGGCAGAATTCTTACATACATATAATTCTGGTCTTTTCATACTGGTAGCGCCGAAAAAGGTGCTATAAGTTTGGCTTCAAAACCTTTCAAGCCAAAAGGAAAACATGAAGAAAAGTGACTGTTTTACTTTAACTCTTGCAATGTTTGATTTCGGAAGCTTGCAGACCAGAAATACCAAGCAAAAGACGAATACAAATATGTCAACATATATAAATAACCACAATAACAGCCAGTGAAAAATATCGAGAACTGTGATTGTGTTATTGTTAAGCCCTCTATACCGGAGACATCTTTTAAATTTTAGTCTAGTTATATTTAGACAATTTTATGCAGTTTAAAAAGAATCTATGGAAGTAAAAATGGTTAAGTGAGATAGTTCGAAGCCTGTTACTTTCTGAATAGAAACGTCTAGCAGGAAAACTGCTACAAAAAAGGGGAAACTGCTACAATAAAACGGGAGAAACTGCTACAAAAAACGGATAAAACTGCTACAAAAACACGGGGGAAACTACTACAAACAATCACCAGCCTCCAAACAAACAAGCAATACGAGCCCAAAACAAGGCATACAGGAGGAACAGGCAACAGAGAGCAATTAAAGCAATACAATCCCCCCGGCACACCCATGTCAAAAGCAAAACAATGCCTCCAACAAACACAAAACTAAACAAATACCGCAGGAAAAGCAAAATGCCGGAGACCTGGCCCTTTCGTCGGCGGATGAGTTTTTTTTTTTTTTTTTAATGTCGTTCATGGGCGAATTCCACTGATCTCGGTGCTCTCTCGCTCTCGTTCGCTCTCTCTCTCTCAATCTCTCTCTCTCTCTCTCGCTCACGCTCTCGCTCTCTCTCCTACTATATCCTGTTTTGTTCTGCTTTTCTCTGCACTCTTCGTTTCTTCCCTGAACATACAAAAACAAGTTTCTCTTCACCTTCCCGTTTTAAATGTGTATTTTTAATAATCCATATTTGGTGCACGAATCTGATGCTCAGCATCGTGTGTGTACTGAATGTGATTGTGTGAGTGTTGATGTGTGTGTGTGTGTGTGTGTGTGTGTGCTTTGTGAGTGTGTGTGTGGGTGTGTTTTGAGAGTGTGTGTGTTTTGATTGGGTGTGTGTTGTGCGTTTGTGAGTGTGAGATAGTAGACATACTCCTTTGAATTCGAGAGGTAGAATGTAAGCTAAAGAAAATCGACTAATGGTAACCAAAATATTATGAATATTACGTTATCGTGCATAAGCGGTTACGATAGTTCACCGGTGTAAAATAATTGCACCTCCTAAAATTGTCCAAAACATCGTGTCAACGATTGTGCCAAGTATTTAAGTATCCATTCATCCGTTTGGTATTATATTATATTGTCTAAATGTGTGTCTAATTCCCATGACGATAGATGTTTTCTGTGTTGACATTTTGACCGAAAATTGGGATATAAAAGAAATTTGTGTTCTTTTCGTCCCCTCCCACGAAATAATACAGAAGGTGAAGTGTGATCATTAAGTATTCACACAGATATCCGCCACAACCCTGGTGCACTGAAATCCTGTTGCTGTTCTATTATCTCTATAGTAAATAGATGTTTTGTTATTGTTATTCTTAAGGGGAGATGGGTTGTTTTTCTGTCTCACCTTCTCCCTCAGGTTTAGCCCCAGTAGTTTTCATATTTTATGATGTTTGCCCTCATTAGTTCGTTGATTTTCAGACCTTTCGCCCCATTTGTTTTGTTCATTATCAAGACCTATTAGGTGTCGATTTTTTTCCTGGCGAACGATAGTGAGCCTGTAATTTTAGAAGAACCTACCGAAAAAATGTACACAGTAATCTAGAAGGGAGATCTAATGGATGTTTTGTTTAAAGTTTGATGGAGATCTAGGGAGGGAAAAAAATATAAATAAATATATGATATAATCGACCAAAAAATATACCCTTCCCGGTTAATTCTTATTTTCGCTGTTATTATATGTTCTGTTTGTTATTGATGGTATTGTTGTTATTGTCATGTATTTAGCATTTATATTATTATTATGGCTTGGTTGTTGTTGCTTTTGCTCCTGTTGTTGCTCTAATTCATTTTTTGAGTTGTTGACTTTATTAAGATATTATTATTATTTGTGTTTGTTTTTATTATTATAATTTATTATTATTATTATTATTATTATTGTTATTATTTTTAGGAGTAATATTGTATATGTTTCTATTTTGTGCTTTGTTTTTATCTACATCATATCAAAAATTATCAAAACAATTGTGTATCTGATTTATATTATATTTAGCAACAAGGGGATCATGTCGAATATGTTAGCCAGTAATATTGTCTACTATATTAAATTGTCATTAAATGATATATTCAAATTGACTTAGTTTTGCTAGGTTCAATCATAGTATTACAAAGAGTATTTATATATAATCGCACTATTTAAGCCTCTTCTTTCAATAACTACAACTTCCTAATCAAATATGTTTAATTATCTTCTAAAAAAATCAACTTTCATTAACGTGCATATGATCTGGCTATAAAGTGTAAATTCTGAGGTTTTGCGTAACACTGGTCTTGAAAATTGCAGCATATTTATTTATTATTACCCACAGCAGCTGCGTGTGAAACTAGCGAAAATTGCACAAAATCGAGTGAATATAAAATGCATGGAAAAATAAATGGAATATATAATAAGCTCAAAGTTATGAATAAGTAAAAGGCTTCCTGCTGTATTTATTAACTAGATTAGCCTACGAGTCGTCACTTCCCATCTTAATATAATCGTCTTAGGGAGCAACAGTGCTAGGAACATTGAATTATTAGAATAACAGATGAATATACATATTAATACTATGAGATCTTCAGCGAAATTGTCTGACAAACTAACAAAAGTAAACTGTGACAAGCTGGATAATGTGAAGTAGCTCCTGTGTCCCAGGTTGGAATTTAACTTACCAAATTGAAGCTTCAAAGGGTAAGAAAACGAAAATTAATCCCGTGGCAATGCGCATTATTGTTTGATCTCCCTTTTAGCCTTACTTACATTTCTCCAATGTAAGGCAGATTTTTGCCTTGAAATGTGTTGTGGAGAACTATCTGGAGAAGCGACAACAGTTGTATGCTGCCTTTATGGACTTGGAAGAAGGCCTGTTACGAAAGGTCTTTACTAAGCTTGATAAAATAGTCTTGTGTTAGCGAATAAACAATGTATATTTGGACTGAAGTTACTTGCAAGCTGTTAGGGTATTTTTGTGTGTTTTTGTTTTTTTACTAAACCGTATGTGTGCAGTACATGTACGTGTTCTGTTGGATACCAAAAATACATTCCCAGTAAAAGTTGGGAGTAAAATAAGTTTGGTCGGACGCCATATGTCGAGGTATCTAAGTGAGATTGCGTACACAACTACATACAGTATAATTCTATGATAAAAATGTATTCTTATTTTGCTGGACAAAAACCTCATACTCAAACCTACAAAAGTGGATGGAAAAGTTGAATGGTACTGCATGAGGCAGGTATCATGTACATATTGCTTAATCCGTTTTAAGGGGGGGTGGTTGACTTTTTAATTTATTATATATTGTTCTAGTAACTTTCGTAGACCTCCATCAAACTTTAAAACAAAAAAACAGGGTCCCCCTTCAAGATAAATGTGTACATTTTTCGGTAGAAAAATGTCCCAGCCTTAAATTACAGGCTCGCTACTGATCGGTAGGAAAAAACGACACCTAAATAATATAAAAAGTCTAAATATTGACAAAGAAAAGGGGGCGAAAGGTCTTAAAATCGCCCAATATCTCGAGTCCATAAACGTAAAGGAATCATCTGTAGGTACATTCTGCCATTTGGTTGAAATAAAGAAAATATGTCAATGCCCTTTGTTTGTCTGCACTACTGCCCATGCGTATTACCTTCCAATAAAAAATAAAGAATATCAATGCTCTTTGGTTTTCTGCATTGTTGCTCAATCGTGACTATATGCACATTGAGCAGGCAAGAAGAATAGCTATACAGACAGACAGACAGACAGACAGACAGACAAAAAGAAGCCTCCATAAAAGAGACGGTCAGTGTGGACAGCTGTTGTATTGTCACCGGAAATAAAAACGGAGGAATGAAAATAGAGTGACACAAAATACAAGAGAAAATATAGAAAGGAAAATATAATCTCCCTTGTCACCCGCTTCTTCTTCTTATTCTTCGTCTTCTTCTTCCTGCTTGTTATTTTATTCCCTGTTTGGTCTTTTCGCTGCCTCCTTCCTTCCCTTCTTCTTTTGCAGCTCGGGTTGCTTTGTCGTTTTCTTCTTTTCGGGAGAGAGAGAAGGGGGGGGGGGGGTCTACATAAGATTTTTTGGTCACACTCTAACCTTTGATTTTGCAGGACCTTTTTTTTTTTTTTTTTTTTTTTTTTTTTTTTTTTTTTTTTAAGGACTCGTGTTTTCGCGTGTTGTGTTTTGATTGTAGTTCTCCGGTTTTTTCTTGCTTTCTCTTATCCTTCTTGAGTTTGTCTTATTTAATATTGGGTGATGCGTTTAATATATTTCCAACTTAGCTATTCAGTATCGTCTTGAATCTGCTGGACGTTTCCATTGATTTATTGAGCTCTTTGTTTAATGTACAAACTGTTATCAGTCTTCAATATTACTCCTATAGGTTGTAGTATATTTATGGCTTTCATCGTACTGGTATGCATTTGTTATTGGTTTACATAAATATTTACACACACTCACATAGTGTATATGTATATTTTAAAATTGTTTATATATTTATCTATTTACCCATTTATTTACTGATTTACTTCTATACGTATTCATTCAGGTGTTGCTCTATCTTAACTCTTTCACGCTTTTATGACGCAGAGGTTGCCAGATTAGCAATAAGAAATAGAGTTCTCTCACTCTTATAATTACCTCTCCAAAATTAGTTTTCTGCCCACAGCTAACTCAAAGACAATTGCAGAGGTTGAAGTAACTAAACTAAAGGTTTCTAAATACCCCTGATGGTAACAAAGGCTTTAAAGTATCCCTAATAGGCTCAAAATCGCGCCATAAGTGTGAAAGGGTTAAAATCTTTACCTTAATTCACTATTATTTTGTTACACACAGTGTGTATATATCAATATAATTCATAATGGTAAATAAACCTCGAATGTGCATGACACTAAAAAAAACAGTAATTTACATGATGAGTGATTTGTTTTGGAAAGCCAATCAAGAGAGATGGATGACATGATTGATGAAGCTGAATATATCACTGGAAGATGGATGACAAATGCAAAAGATTGAATGGATAAAACTGGGTCGGAGAGTTGGGAAGGGTGAAGTTACACTGTGTATGATATATATTCAATTGTACCCTAAATTATGCAATCGCAAAGTCATTCATTAGTTTGGATGCATATAACTTTGTACATACTAACAAACTATTATTCAGATATGTGTATCATTTTCATTTAATTGATCAAACTATTAATTCTATTGCTATATAGCATATTGAAAATGACGCTGATGATAGTGATATTACTAAATATCGATGATGATGTTAATGAGACGATTATTCCTTAGCTATGCATTCTCTCATTCGCATAGTTTTTAAGAGTAGACACATACACCCCATTAAGTCCGGTTAGCCGAGTGGTCTATGGCGCTGCACACTGAGGTCGAGGGTTAGAGTCCCCCATAATCCTGAAGTTTTTTTCGGCTATCCCAATAGAGAGGATTGTATCGTGGTCCCTCCCTACCTCGACTGCTCATTGACAACGTTTCGCAGATAGCTTCATCAGGTCACCCTGATGAAGCTATCTGCGAAACGTTGTCAATAAACTGCTCTTCGTCAGATGGTGTTTTTTATCCATTCTGTCTACTTTTCAAGTACCGCTCAATACGAGGTAAATGATGTTGGTTGGGTAAAGAGGCGTGGGTGAACTATCGAAAACAATATGATATTTTCCGATGGCGCAATTAGTAGCCGCTATTGTATATTGAGCCTATCTACAATTTGTTAATGACTAGAGAACGTCATTGTGCTCTCTGAGCTCCCATCAGAGAAGTTCCACGCTTCTCTCTACCACCATGGCTTTCAACACCTACAAGACTTTCACAGGCCATGCTAAATGGTTCAATGTGAAAAAAGGCTTTGGTTTTATCACCAGAGATGACAGGGGGGATATTTTTGTACAGGAATTCCCAAGCCAATCCCTCGCCACTCTACACCCTCTCTTGCCAACAATGAGAGGGTAAAGTTTACCATCAGGAAGACCAGGAAGGGTGACGAAGCCACCAGTGTATCTGGGCCTGAAGGGGCAACCCTGAAAGGCTCCAGGAATGCCCGGGGAATTAAGGAGGTGAAAAAAGAAATGTTTGACTACCCATCAGCAGGCTGTGTCCAGCCATCCTGTAACCAATCTTTAATATCATCAAGATTGTTGTTACAACGGCCATGGCTCTCGCTAGTGGGGACCACTCTTCAGAGATTATCTGAGAGACCTCCTGGAGGCAAATAACCTCCCCACCATCGCCTTCCGCAGCCCAGAAGCACCCAAACCAACCTGGCCCTTGGAGCTCATCCCAACACAAGCTCTGAGGCCCAAAACAACTCCAGCCAAGCGCCTCAACTTGCTTCAACCTCTAAACAGGAGCAATGTGCAGAGGCTGCCTGAAGTTACACCACCAACACCTGAAGAAAGCCCCAGCTCTCCCGCCTCTCTTGACGGGGAGGTAGAGGAGATGGAGCAAGAAGCCACCACTGAACCACCTACAGCTGACCCCAGCCCTCCTGCCTCCGCTGACGTGGAGGTAAAGGAGATGGAGCCACCGACGGAAGAACAAGAAGACCCCAGGTCTTCAACACCACCTATTAAGGAGAAGGACTTCACATGGGAGTAGACGAGAGACGACCGAGGACTTCTAGGAGCCTACAACGACTACTTCGCCGATAACTTAATGTATGGAGGCATTGAGCTACAGAAGAACACCTTAACCATCAGTAAAAAATACGAAAACCTTGTACCGTACGTGTTTGGCAATCACGTGAGTCGGTGCAAGGGTTGGAAAAAGCATGGCTGCCGCTGCTTTTTACACAAAAAGAGTGTAGATGGCAGCTGGGTATGCCATACCACTGCAGAAATCGCAAAGAAGAAGGATGGGATCTTGACCAATCTCGTTCGAACTAAGCAAACCGTGGAAGATATCTACGGTTAACAAAGACCCCACAACACTGGTGGGCCCGCCTATGGCAAAAGGCCCGCGCAGCATTTGGGTGCTGCAATCTTTAAACAAAAAACAAAAACAAACAAAGTCATTGAGTGTAGGAATCATATTTTCAATAACAGGTTCATTTCCTTCCTCTGTTCTTCTATGCTAAAAATATATCAAGTACGTTATATGGCCGTAAAGCTGACCTGGAGACTTACCAACGATCATTTAGATAAATTACACATTCACTATCATCAGTCATCATGTTCTTCATGACCAGTAGACTGTCAGTTAATGACCTGTTTCCCCTGTATTATTTTGGTCTTCCTCTTGTAATTTGTATTTTCCTGTTGTCCTTTCCCTTCTTAAAAGATCCAGTCAGTTAGATATGTCTTACGTCTTACATGATCTTATACTGTACATAGCCTAGAACTGTTTATGTATTAGGTTTAGATTGAGTTGGCATTCAATTATCACCCCATTGGTATGATTGTTTATGACAATAATTGTTTGCCATTGTTTCTGGAATGGTCTTTCAAGCTGGATAATGAGGAACTTATAATATGCATTGAAGGCGCAAAAGGTAAAGTCCTCAATCCACAGACCTTTAATGAATAATACTGACCAATCAACAGAGTGTTGAATGAAGGATACTGATGAATGAGTGATGAACAAGTTTAACGCATAAGACTGATAACACTTACGTGACACTGATGAATAATACTGACGAATGAGTGAGTGATGAAGGATTGTGTTGAATAATACTGATGAATGGGTGAGTAATGAATTATTGTGTTGAATAATACTGATGAATGGGTGAGTAATGAATTATTGTGTTGAATAATACTGATGAATGAGTGAGTAATGAATTATTGTGTTGAATAATACTGATGAATGAGTGAGTAATGAATTATTGTGTTGAATAATACTGATGAATGAGTGAATGGTGCTGATGAATGAGTGATGAAAGAGTGTAATGAACAAGACTGATTAATAACACATACATGACACTGATGAATAATACTGACGAATCAAAGATTAATGAATTAATTATACTGATGAATGATACTGATGAATGCGTGATATATGAGTTTAATATACTGTAGAAGACACCTACATAACACTGATGAATAATACTGACGAAACAATGGGTGATGAATGATAGTGTTGAATAATAGTGGTGAGTTAACCAGGTGGATGAGGATGAGGATGGATGACCAAACACTACCACCACCAAGGACAAACGGTCATGTCAATCGATAATGCTTGAGGCAACACACCAGTATGTAGTGTGTACTCTCTCTCTCTCTCTCTCTCTCTCTCTCTCTCTCTCTCTCTCTCTCTCTCTCTCTCTCTCTCTACTGTATATCTATATCTACTGTATCTTTCTCTGTACCTTTCTCTCTTGATGTAGCAGTAAATATGTAGATTATACTAATAGATTATCCTTATAATAGTACAAAACGCAACCTTGAGGTGAAGAAGTTTAGCAAAACCATATAAAATTTGGAAAAGGAAATAACTTATAAATTTTTTTGTTTTTTATATGAAACAAACTTCACTGAAAAATTGTAAAAAAAAATTGTTGTTGTTGTTTCCAAAGCTGCCTGGCCGAACAGCCCCAAGGCCCCGAGCAAGGGCAAGGCCATAACCGAGCGCCCCCACATGTTATTCAGCTAAGCAGTTAAAAAATATATACAGGTATAGTACCTTGTAAACTGAGTATCTTGCACTCTCTCACCCATCACATCCCTGGAATATACTGCAAGGTCTGTTGACAATTCCTTGCACCTCCTCGTATATCGGCTACATCTCTCACTCTCACTCCCTCTCACTCTCTCTCTCTCTCTCTCTCTCTCTCTCTCTCTCTCTCTCTCTCTCTCTCTCTCTCTCTCTCCCATCACTTGTATTATCACTAACTCTCACTCAACCACTCATCTGCCCTGCCCCCACTCTATCCCACTAGCGGCCCAATAGAAACATAATCCCCTGCCATTCCCTCTCTCTCTCTCTCTCTCTCTCTCTCTCTCTATATATATATATATATATATATATATATATTGTTTGACCTTGTTTATTCTGTGCCTATAGAGAGTATTATGGAAAGTCCACTCTCTCTATTTCTTTATCTTCATTTTCATATTCACTTCCCTCGAATTGCTTTCCACAAACTTACAATCTACAAATGTTTAAATCCAGTTGTTACAAACATTTTATGAATGGAGGATGCCTTTAGGCACATGGACCTTTTTGTTTTATCTGTGTTTTTCCTTCCTCCGTTCATTGTCTCTTTAAAAATAAAATAAAAATAAAAATATATATATATATACTACCGGTATATACTATTAGATAAATCTTAACCAACTTTACTTGTACATAACATACCGTATAGTTAAGTGAATGTTGGATTCCATTCAGAATATAGAAGAAGCGTAAACATTATTTGAGAATAACATGATTATGTTATGAGCGTCTGGAGATTTATGTTGTGTAGTACGTTGTAATTATTTTGATGTTAAATTTATTGTTGCATGGTTTCCTCAACTTTTTATAACTAGAGCTTATTGATTAATATATTTTCTTAAATATTTGTTTATATTATTCTTTTGTTTTTTGTTTACTCCATTTTCGTTTTGTATTGCACTTACCTTGTACTTGTTCATCTATTTAGTTTTATTTCCTATGCCTTTTCGTTGTCCTTCTTACCTGAGCGGGCGGCAGGTGATGTGGGTTGCGGTGCTTCCTGCATGGAGGGTTTAGGTCAGGTCAGGTGAAGGTTTTGAAGGATAAGCCTTTACAACGGCACCTTTATCTACTTTTCGAAGTGTTGAGAGGGGAGAAGGGGTGTTGGAGAGAGAGAGGAAGCTGTTTGGAGTGGCTTTGGTATGCATGTTAATAAACTGTTTTCGTGGCGTAGTGCATAAGTGCACTGATTTTCGGTGTGAGCGTCCTGGGTTCGAATTCCCGGACTGCCACATGGATTTGTTGATTTAATTAATTGAGTTTAGAAGTAAAGTTGGTTGGTGTAAAAAACATAAGAATTAGTCTGTACTGTATGGGGGGGGGGGAACAGCTGACTACGACACGCTAGAGACCCTTTGGTAGCAGAGATCGACCAACCTCAGCAATATTGGTGCCACTATAGTCAGTTTATATCTAGCTGATGGTAAATTGTCATGTCTTCACCTGGATTACGCAGCTATTATGAAGATTTTGTAGCGAAATGTGTTGTTAATTAACCTCTTGAGGATCATGACGCGCATTGACAGTTTATTTGGGGTATTAGAAGACAATTTAATTCAGATTAAGAAGGGTATATGGAAGTCACGGGTTAATTGTGATTCGAACCCACATATACCTGGGTGAGTGGGTTCGAATCCTGGTCAGGCTACCTCTCTCCCAACCTGTCCGACATTATCATTAGATAATAAATCAATATGGTTAGATATCCTGATAGAAATATATCAAAAAAGGTAGATGTGCTGGAAAGTGTGAAAAGGAACAACTTGAGATGGTTCGGCCATATGGAACGTATGGAAAGCGAGAGAATGACTAAGAGGGTGTATGAGAGCGAGGTGGAGGGAGAGAGGGGGAGAGTAGACCGAATATGAGGTGGAAGGATGGAGTGAGGAACTACATGAACGAAGGCGGTGCTGGTTGGGGGGAGGGGCGTCGACTGACTGGGGACAGAGGTGCATGGGGGCGGTTCGTTCGTGGCCACCCCTTCGGGGATCGCGGCGTCAGGCAATAGATAGATAGATAGAAGATAAATTAACCCCATGATATTCTTAGACACATTTGCCCATTAACGAATTAAGGGAGCCCACCTCGCTTTTGTTCTCTTTCTCTCCCTCTCTCTTTGGCTTGTATCCATTCGACCCCATTCAGCCTACTGTTTTAAGACGTTTACCCCCATCCAGGTGTAACTTTGTTACTGGTGAGCGGTAGCGAGCCAGCATATTTTTTATTTTTGTTTGACAGCAGGCTAAATTTGTACATTTTTCGATAGAAAAATGTCTCCGGCGAAGCCGGATTTTTTCATATAATGCTGGCTCGCTACCGCTCGCCAGGAAAAAATCGACACCTAGATGGGGATAAACGTCTTAAAATAGTTGGCTGAATGGGGCCGAATGGATACAAGCCAGAGAAAGAGAGAAAAGGACAGAAATAACAAAAAGCAGGTCACCCGCCTTAACTCTTTAGCTCTCACAAGTTCACCCTAAACTATATAAGATAGTCTAATGATGGCCAGAATAAAGTGCCAAACTGCATCATGATCCTCAGAGGGTTAAGTCTAATTGATTCATTTGACTCCCAACACCAAACACCTCCCAATGAAAGTAATGAGAGCGTGTGATCCTACCGGGAATCGAACCTGTGTTACCACATTTAGATCTTAAACACTCTAACCATTACACCATCAAGACAGTTAAAGGTTAAGTACATGACTATGTTTTTATATCCATTTATCGAATACTGGATATCAATTTAATCATGTACTCACACCCAACTGCACACTGAATAGACTAATGTTTAAGAGGAGGTATTTAGTTTGTTCCCTACGTTTTCATCAAACTTAAAATTACACATAGATAAATTACATCAAGATAAATTTGTACATTTTTCGGTAGAAAAATTTCCCGGCCAGAGGCCGGTTGCTCTTAAATTACAGGCTCGCTATCGCTCGCCAGGAAAAATTGACACCTTAATGGCACGAAAGGTCTTAAAATTGACAGAAATGGGGCAAAATGTCTTAAATGTCAAAACTACTAGAACGAACGTCTTAAAATCTCGAAAGCAATGAGGCTAAACATGAGGGAGAAAGAGGTTCAAAACAAATCCTCCAGGTGGAAATCTCCCCTTAAGTGAAAGGAAATCAAATGTTATGGGGCACAGATCTCTAAGGACCGACCTCGCTATGAAATGTTATGGGGCACAGATCTCTAAGGACCGACCTCGCTATGAAATGTTATGGGGCACAGATCTCTAAGGACCGACCTCGCTATGAAATGTTATGGGGCACAGATCTCTAAGGACCGACCTCGCTATGAAATGTTATGGGGCACAGATCTCTAAGGACCGACCTCGCTATGAAATGTTATGGGGCACAGATCTCTAAGGACCGACCTCGCTATCAAATGTTATGGGGCACAGATCTCTAAGGACCGACCTCGCTATGAAATGTTATGGGGCACAGATCTCTAAGGACCGACCTCGCTATGAAATGTTATGGGGCACAGATCTCTAAGGACCGACCTCGCTATGAAATGTTATGGGGCACAGATCTCTAAGGACCGACCTCGCTATGAAATGTTATGGGGCACAGATCTCTAAGGACCGACCTCGCTATGAAATGTTATGGGGCACAGATCTCTAAGGACCGACCTCGCTATGAAATGTTATGGGGCACAGATCTCTAAGGACCGACCTCGCTATGAAATGTTATGGGGCACAGATCTCTAAGGACCGACCTCGCTATGAAATGTTCCTGAACCTAGTTGTCCTACCTCCCGTGGTACAGTTGAAGGAGATAGATGAAGCAGGCACCCATGTGATGGACAGATCTGGCTCCACCTTCCTCCACCAAGGCTCCGGCTGTTGTGTGTTCGTAATGGATGGCTTTACCCGTTTCAAGCCACTTAAATGTGACTTCCTTTTATCTGGGAACTATATATCAAGCCCACTGGAGCTGCTTAACCCTCTCCGACATATGACGCGATGTTGAGCCTATTGGGGATACTTTAAAGCCTTTGTTACCATCAGGGGTATTTATAAACCTTTAGTTTAGTTACTTCAACCTCTGCAGTTGTCTTTGAGTTAGCTGTGGGCAGAAAACTAATTTGGAGAGGTAATTATAAGAGTGAGAAAACTCCATTTCTTATTGCTAATCTGGCAACCTCTGCGTCATATGTGCGTGAAAGGGTTAAGGGGGTATTTTTTTATTTGTTGGTCAATATACCGTATATAATTATATTTATTTATGTATTTATTAGTTTCCTCGCTAGACCTCCATCAAGCTTCAAAAATCACCCGCAAGACACCTCCTTCAAGATGAATTTGTACATTTTCGGTAGAGAATTTGTACATTTTCGGTAGAAAATGTCCCGGCCGAAAGCCGGTTCCTCCTAAAATTACAGGCTCGCTATCGCTCGCCAAGAAAATAATCGATACCTAAATAGCACGAAGGTCTTAATATTGACAAAACAATGGGCCGAAAAGTCTTAGAATAGCCAAACTAGTGAGCCAAACGTCTTAAAATCTGAATAATAATAATAGAGAAAAGGGTCCAGACAAATCCACCATCTCCCTGGACAATACAGTTAGTGGCCATTTGTGACCCCCTACTTGAGCGACGGGTAATCTGTGGTATCCTGGATAATAATAGGAAATAGCCCTTGTGTACCAGGCTGGGTTATACACTCACCTCAGTCTCCAGAGAGTTAGAACACGGAGATGAGCACCACGACATCTTTCAATCTAATGCAAACCCTCTTACCTTACCTTCATATAGGCTACTATTGTAATATATATATATATAATAAATGCACAAATAAGTAAATATATATATATAAATACAGAAGAAAGCCTTTAATATTGTAAATACTAGCACATAAGAGAATTGGACCATTAAAAAACAAAAATTATCAGTACATTATTGAGCTAGATGAATCAGTATTTCCTTTAGTAATAAGAACATCATTTTAAAAGGGTGAACTAAAACGACTGGCACATGAACGATGTTTATTGACAATAGACGGACAAGACTGGGTGAGCATATCACAACATGGACAGGGTCACCACCACCTTCCAAATAGTTTCGTACAGATCATTAAGGGGGGTCGCCGGCTTTGTTTATGTTTCTTTTCTTTCCCTTGCTTGTATCCATTCGGCCCCATTCAGCCAACTGTTTTAAGACGTTTATACCAATCCAGGTGTCGATTTCTTCCTGGCGAGCGATAGCGACCCAGCATTGTATGGAGAAATCCGGCTTCGCCGGAGAAATTTTTCTATCGAAAAATTTACAAATTTAGCTTGTTGTCACAACAAAAATATATATGCTGGCTCGCTACCGCTCGCAAGGAAAATATTGACATATGGATGGGGGTAAACGTCTTAAAACAGTAGGCTGAATGGAGCCGAATGGATACAAGCCAAAGAGAGAGGGAGAGAAAGATAAAAAAAGCGAGGTGGGCTCCCTTAAAAAAATTCATAGGGTTACTATTATTATCATTGTTAGTACTTTTGTTAAGGTTATCGGTAACAATAATAACTTGGTGATACATAAATCTTAGGACCCTTATTTAGTTATTTTTTTTTACTCTAGTGTTATTTTATTATTTTGTTATGATAAAAGACACTCAGTTCTGATGCGCGAAAATTAACATTAGTATAAAAAGACTTGACGGAAATATATATATTTATATATGTATTATATTCATATAGAAATGACTCTTAACAGTTTCTTAACAAAATACATTCCAAAAAACTTTATTCTCCCATACACCGACTAGAATATTATGAGACAGAATACATATGTGGCATAATGTGAGTAATTATGTAATGTGAGAAATTATAAAGCCGGTATCACACGAGAGCTTTTTTAGTCAACATTCGATAATAAAAAAAAATCTGGCAACATTGCTGTACAATTTGCATTGGTATCGGAAGCTAGACTGATGGTAGATGCATTTAGGTAACCGAAATATTTAAAATATTGACCTCATAAGCTGTCAGACCAGTGTTGAGGAAAAATTTTTGAGGGGAAAAAGCGCTCGTGTGATACCGGCTTAAGGGGGCCCACCTCGCTGTTTTTATCTTTCTCTCCCTCTCTCTTTGGCTTGTATCCATTCGGCCCCATGCACCCTACTGTTTTAAGACGTTTGCCCCCATCCAGGTGTCAATATTTTCATGGCGAGCGGTAGCGAGCCAGCATATATATAACTTTAGTTTGACAGCAAGCTAAATTTGTAAATTTTTCGATAGAAAATGTCTCCGGCGAAGCCGGATTTCTCCATACAATGCTGGCTCGCTATCGCTCGCCAGGAATAAATTGACACCCGGATGGGGATAAACGTCTTAAAACAGTTGGCTGAATGGGGCCAAATGGATACAAGACAGGGAAAGAGAGAAAAGGTGAGAAAGATAAAAAAAAAAAAACGGTGACCCCCTTAAATGTATAATGTATGATGCATTCCATTTACAATGTAGGCGGAGAGCTATACACGAGAGGGGGGGGGGGGCGTTGGGTCAGCCTCCCCCCGCAATGAATAACAAAGGATTAAGGGGAGATGGGCCGTTTTTCTGGTCCCCCTTCTACCTCATGTTTAACCCCATTAGTTATCCGATTTTAAGACGTTCGGCCCCTTAGTTTGGCGATTTTAAGACCTTTCGTCCCCATTCTTTGTGAATGTTTAGACTTTTCGTGTCATTTAGGTGTCGATTTTTTCCTGGCGAGCGATAGCGAGCCTGCAATTTAAGAGGTCCAGGCTGGGACATTTTTCTATCGAAAAATGTACACATTTATCTTGAAGGAGGGTCTTGGGCGGGTATTTTTATAAGTTTGATGGAGGTCTAGGGAGGAAACTAAAAAAATAATAATTAATATATAAATATATAGACCCAAAAATAACCCCTGTCCCCTTAATGAAGCTAAGTACACAGCATCATAAACTTCTGCTTAAAAAAATATGGTTTAGCTTCGTTTACCAGAAATCCAAGAGAAAATATTAACAAATATTTACCGTCCACACTTAACCCCTTCTGTACCGGTAACGTCTCTTTAAGTTTTATTCTTGCTACTCTTAGACGATTGTATTCAGTTTATAAAGGGTCTCTAGTAATTCCAGGCTTCGAACTATCTCCCTTAATCCTCTTTGCTACTACAGATCCTTCTAAAACTGCACTCACTCGTCTAAATATAGCTAGAATAAAATATCAACTACGTCGTCGGTACAGAAGGGATTAAATAAAAGCATAACACTCGAAGTCTCAGAGAAAATAATGCAATGGAAATACAGCAACAATTTTAGCTAAAAAAAAAAAAAAAAAATCATGGGAATTTACAACAATACATGCAACCATATATCAAAATTAATAAACAAAGCTTCTCATGATCCATATGAAGTCCTTGCTTGGTGTTCAAACGATTGGTGGTATCCTAAGAATCTATCAGCTTCATGTTCTAAGCTGGTAATAATTTTAGTTTTTCCAACGATAATAATAATGTTAGTTCCTATTAACAAGTAATTGATTTTTGTAAACATGTTGGTGGTTGTGGCAGGAATGTTGCGCGTTAAACCGGTATCACACGAGAGTTTTTTTTTTCCTCCACATTTATCCTCAACACTGGTCTGGCAGCTTATGAGGTCAACATTTACAATATATCTGTTACCGAAGTTCATCTACCAACAGTCTAGTTTCCAGTATCAGTGCCAAATAGTCTAGAAATGTTGCCAGAAACAATTTTGACCATTGAATGTTGACTATACAAGCTCTCGTGTGATACCGGCTTAACACTACAGTCGGTTTATTTTCAGCTGATGGTAAAATGAATCCCTTAGCATCTGATGTCTTTATTATTTAATGGAAAAACTATGATACCGCCAGGTGTTCATGATTAGCAACAAATTTCGGTATAACATATTGGTAATAGCCGAGTAATCAGGATGGCAAGATAGCAATTTACCATCAGCTGGAAAATAACAGACTATTAAAAGGAAGGATTGTGATAACAGTGACGGTGTAAGTTGTCGTGTTGTTGATATATGGGTATTTGTAGTAGCAGTTGTCGTGTTGTTGATATATGGGTGTTTGTAGTAGCAGTTGTCGTGTTGTTGATATATGGGTATTTGTAGTAGCAGTTGTCGTGTTGTTGATATATGGGTATTTGTAGTAGCAGTTGTCGTGTTGTTGATATATGGGTATTTGTAGTAGCAGTTGTCGTGTTGTTGATATATGGGTATTTGTAGTAGCAGTTGTCGTGTTGTTGATATATGGGTATTTGTAGTAGCAGTTGTCGTGTTGTTGATATATGGGTGTTTGTAGTAGCAGTTGTCGTGTTGTTGATATATGGGTGTTTGTAGTAGCAGTTGTCGTGTTGTTGATATATGGGTATTTGTAGTAGCAGTTGTCGTGTTGTTGATATATGGGTATTTGTAGTAGCAGTTGTCGTGTTGTTGATATATGGGTGTTTGTAGTAGCAGTTGTCGTGTTGTTGATATATGGGTGTTTGTAGTACCAGTTGTTGTGTTGTTGATATATGGGTATTTGTAGTAGCAGTTGTCGTGTTGTTGATATATGGGTGTTTGTAGTAGCAGTTGTCGTGTTGTTGATATAATGGGTGTTTGTAGGAGCAGTTGTCGTGTTGTTGATATATGGGTATTTGTAGTAGCAGTGATGCTCGATGATTGTTATGGATTATCAGGTGATCATAGTGGATAACAAAAGGTGCTGATGTATGTTAAAGCGAAGATGGCATGAGTGTTGAAATATAGGTCGTTAATCATACACCAAGCAAGTATATAATTGTCTGAAACCTCTATCAAAGCGATTGGCAAAACGGCAGAGCTGAATAATTTAAATAGCTTGTATGGCAAACTGATGTATCTATGTGGCGATTGATTACAAGAATGATCTGGCTAACTGGACGTAAGGTGAATGGGGATAATCTAAACTGGAGAATCAGCTGGCCAACGGGACTGGCTGGTGGAGGGATGAGCCTTAGTATTGGGTCTATTGTGGTGACTGGTTAATTGGTTGATTGACAGGTTGATCATCTTACCTCCGAGCTAAAGGGGAGGAGGCAGAGAACTGGTTCAATCCAGAAGGGAGAGATCGAATTTAGATATGACCGATTTTAAAGCCGAACTTGCCGAAGGACAGTTTGAAATCGAAATTAACGCGAACCTATACATCATGTCCATATATTACCGATTTAAGAAGTGTTACATTCGGATATTACCCCCTGATGCCAGGGTTATTGAACTCACAAACCGCTCTCTGTCGTCCTTATCTTATTCACGCACGACTAAAGAAGTAATTACCGTATTTCAAGAGTGAAGTCTTCTAATGCACCATCCAGACTAACTGCAAGCAAAACTGATGAAGCGAATGAGCGGTGCATTTACAGTTGCCAGGTTAATTAATAGAGCAGCTGGCTGAAAGTCAATTACCTGACGGACTGATTAATCGGCTGAATTTCCGAATCATGCACGGGGAAAATTGTCAGCGCGAATGAGGTGACAATTAATCCAACTGGCATATAAATAATTTGAAGCAAAACATGATTACGAAATGACAGTGGGCTTATAGAAATGTGAGACGGGAAGTGGAGTATGACTATTAAAATGTGTTTTGGATTTATCGACATTTATGTAAGGAATGTTATTTCAAGTGTATGCAATTGGCGTGTAATTTGACTAATTATGTAATATTATATATACTTATACAGTATATATATATATATATATATATATATATATAAATTTGTCGTAAACACCAGCCAAAAGTGTATTTTTGTTGATGTATTTAGACTGACAGAGGCTGTTAATCGTTTGGAGAGAACATGAAGCTGACAGCTTAGGAACACCACCATAGTATAAGCACGCCCAACTGGTGTGTCACAATAACAGAGAACAATTTAACCGTTTAACGTATTTTGACAGTTTATTCTGGCTGTCATTATACGATTTTATGAAGCTTAGAAAGGATCGGTGGGAGTTGGAAAGGTAAAGACTATCGCAATGCAACCCCTAACTTCCATAGAACCTTCCGAATCTGAATGAAATCGTCGATTGATAGCCAGAAAATTCGAACGAAATGCGTTTTAGATCCTCAAGGGGGTTACTTGCATAGTTCCACCTTCGTTATAATTTAACGTTGTTCAATTAGTTAACATGAATGGATCTTATACAGTATATGTATTCTTTGTGTGGGTATATTAGGAATTAATTTCATATAGTAAATAGAATGAAAATTATACTGATTGTATACTAAAGTGACACGAGAATTGGGCGAGACTACATATTCAATCCTAAAATTCGTGAATTTGTTTTCTTTTTTAGTTGTGTACATAATATAGTCAAGAGGATTTACTTAATTGTGAAGTTTTTCCTACATCAAATAATGAACATTTGTTTGCAAACTTAACTAAAAGTATATATTTCTAGGTGAATATACCAATAATTTAGACAAAATTCAAACAAAAACAAGAGATCCTGAAACCATATATATAGTAAACGTATACAGGGAGTTAAGCCGGTATCACACGACAGCTTTTATAGTCAACATTCGATGATCAAAATTTTCCTGGCAACATTCCTGGCATATTTTGCACTGGTATCGGAAACTAGACTGGTGATAGATGAATTTAGGTAACCGAAATATTGTAAATATTTACCTCATAAGCTGCCAGACCAGCGTTGAGGATAAATGTTGAGGGACGAGGCGCTCGTGTGATACCGGCTTTTAGAGCCTCTACTGACTGACTTGGGCCGCTTTCGAAAATAATATAAATTAAGTTACTATGTTTTTGTTTTTTGTTTTAATACCAGACAAAAACATTGAGAAATTGAGTGTTAATTTAGAAGACTGACTTCAACACGTACATTTTCTAATGGTAGTATTTTCCCCCTAATTAATTCGTTACCTAAGGCGAATTTTTTTCCTGGCGTTTGGTGGCAAGATTACGACCCTTGAAGTCGGAGTCACACGGGTTATTTTCCGGCAATTTTAGGTCGGCTATATTAATATTGTATGTTATTTATTCATTGATTTATTTATTTATTTGATTATATATATGTATTTTCATTTTTGTTTCTTAGTTTTTGTGCTTTTGCTTTCATATCTTACCATAGATATAAGTAACATTATTTTAGGCTTCTGGTTAAATATAGACCAATAACTTGAAGGCCTCCATATCAGAAGTGAAAGACCAAAACCAAATACGGAAAAGGATCTCGTGTGACACCGGCTTTAAGAGGCTATCACGCTGCACCTTTAGTCCGGTGATCTGAGCACACCGGATACATACATTTGTGCAAGTAGAGAAAATATGTAACGTTTGTTCTCAATGTAATTACAGTACATTATAAAAATGTATCGATTTAAAAAAAGATACTACTTTGCAATAAATTACTTTAGTCATTTTTATTCAGAGGGTTTACAGGTATATTCGATTTTTTAGGAACTGAGAAGATTTGATAAATGCTGGGATGACATATCATATTATATATTCAAGGCTCTGAACTTAGTCACCAAAAGTTAAAGAAATTTTTGAGTCATTTTAAGACATCATAGTATCTTTCTTGTCTTTGACACTGTTTCACTTATATACTCGAGACAAAATATCTTGAGCTATAATTATAATTGAATATCAGAAGAATCGCGTTAAGAATTGTGTTAAGAATGTTGCATAATGTTTGCCTTATAGATAAAATATCAGCACCCATTCGCATGATTTGTATAATATATTGTATGACATGAAGAAACATTATGCCATAATGATAAAACACCATCAATTTAAGAAACATGAATGAACAATTTCAGAATTTATCTGGATAATTTGCATTACATACTGTGTACAAAGAAATGGTACTATGATTAATACACTAAGAAAAACAATAGAGAAAAAAAACTTAAATATCTTGAAATTCAAAAGAGACACTGAAATCTTGACTGACAATTATCAGTCTTATCCATCACCAAAAATGAACGTGATGGAGCATATTGAAATTGTTAAGGAATATATATTTATCTTACCGACTGTACTGTATACTAAATGTCCTCAAATCACCTTTCTGAAGACAGTGTGACAACCTCTTTACACTGTGGTCAATCTTCTATCCCTGAGCTCTCCCATTTGTGTAGCCCGTAGAAAGTAGTTTTCAAAAACCCTATTAATCTTCACATAGTTTACTTGTCGAGCGTAGGATAAAATATTTAAACAAAAAATAATAGTTAACAAAAATACATAATGAGAGAGGGTGGGGAGAACAAAAATACATAATGAGAGAGAGAGGGTGGGGAGAACAAAAATGGTTAGTAAGTTATGATTTCCTTTCCTGGACAGGAAATTGAGTTAGTAGGATAATAGTTAATGATAAAAGCGAAGCGAAAGATTGGAAGATCCGAGTTGACCCGTACAGTGCCAGCGACGTCCTTTGTTTTTTATTTTGGCTGCAATCAGACGACTTTATGCAGCTTAGGAAGGTTATATGGTAGCTAAATGGATTAATTTAGATATATGTAGCCTTTAGATTGGTAGACGTCCTTCCTAAGCTGAATAAAATCATCTCATTGTGGCCAGAATATAATACAAAGAACGTCACTGGTACTGCATGGGTTAATGTCGATTGCTTTTACTCCATCTGCAGATGTCCTGTATCTTCCAACACTTTGTCCATGCACCCCAATGGTGTATTATATTATGTTTGCCCTCCTCCTTACTCTGATCCTCCTGAAGCCATTATTGCACTCAAGCTTTAATCGTCAAACATTCGATGGCCAATATTTTTCTGGCTAATATTTCAGGGATCTTTTGCACTGGTATCGGAAACAAGACTGGGGATAAAGGCTAAGAATAATTGTATAAGTTTGACTCACAAGCTGCCAAACCAGTTTTGAAGATCGATATTGATGGGAAAATAGCTTGTGTGATACTGTTATTGTTGTTGTTGTCGTTCCCTAAGCTGCCTGGCCGAACAGCCCCAAGTCCCTAAGGAAGGCCATGGCCATGATCGGGCTTTCCCAAACAGGAGGATGTTAGAGTATGTACTGTACACTAAGTGGAGGAGTGGGCACACGCACACTCACTGACGCACACACGCTAACGCACACACATACACACTGTGGACGCGACTCTTCCAAAGAACAAAATAAAATTAACAATAGAATAGCTTTTTTATATATTTATATATGTACACATACACTAGTTTGGATTTCCAAATATCGCGTCCCTTGGCACTTCATATATATATATATATATATTTATGTATATATAATACGACTCACTAACACTGCGGATTACTTTGCTAGCGGGCCACCTAGGCTACATAGTCCTGCCAAAGTTGCCATGCGCTAAGCAAAATGTAACCCTTCTATGGCAACAGATTGGCTGAGGTGCCACTAGGTATATGACAACCCCACAAGACCATACATGTTTGTCCTCACACACAATTTTCTTTCCCTCTTATAATGGGAATATATTTTTGTAATGCTTTCTTTTCATTAAGTTACAATCATAATAAATAGCTAATTTGGCTAAGTATCCATTATAATTGTATACTGTTGCAAGTCACTTCACTATGTACAAGATTCTTTGCTTTCTTTTTTTCGAGATTGGTCGCAACATATTATACAATGATTGGGTAAGCGAAAACTCCCACACGATTTCCATATGTACACACTATACGGCTTGAGAGATGCGGAGTTGGTCACTGCTTTGATACAGTTCACGGAAAGCACTGACGGGTTCTCTTTAGGCTATACACTACCACTATACCCTGTTTCTTTGCAACTGATGGTAAATTGCAAAGTTCCCATTAAGATTGTTCAGTTGTTTTGAAGATTGTGTTGTGAAATATGGTGCTAATTGTATAGACTTCATCTTAATATGATGGAGAGGCATAGTAGTTTAATATTTGATCATTAGGAATCCAGAAATGAGCTGCTAAGGGAATCAATTTACCGTCAGATGAAATGAAACAGAGTATAGTATCATTATTATTATTACTTTTTTTTTATGTGGGCGATCACAGCTTGGGGCTCCACTGTGGGGGCGTGGTGGACTGCGGGCGTGGGCGGAATGTGTGCGGGCCTGTCCCTCGCCTTGGGGTAGATAAGTGGGATTGGGAAAAGAAAGGAAGGGGAAATTCAGTAGATGGTAAGAGAGGATAAAGGCAAGTAGAAGGACAGTCAATTTGGTCAAGATAGACACATGTGAGTCAAGCCGGTATCACACGAGAGCTTTTATAGTCAATATTCGATAATAAATTTTGTTTTGGCAACATTTCTGATTTATTTTGCTCTGGTATTAAAAACTAGACTGATAATTGATGAATTTAGGAGACTGAAATATATTAAATGTTGACCTCACAAGCTGCCAGACCAGTGTTGAGGATAAATGTTAAGGGGAAAAGCACTCGTGTGATGCCGGCTAAATGGAGCAAGTATTGTGTTAAGAGGAATATCAGATGTGAGTGATGAGGAAAGCACTGTAAGAGAAAAGAGATTAAGTTGTAGGAGTATAATTTGTTGTGAGGAGATCAAACTTTCAGCGGAAAAAGAAAGGTTTATATCGCTAGCTAGTATGAGTTCAATCAAGTGAGAAATAAAAGAAAAACTGTTAAGAAGACTGGAAAAGTGTGATTGGAAAACTAAATAGTGTGATTTACAAGTACTAATTAAATATCGTGAAGCAAGAGGGGGTATTTACAAAATGAAGGAGCGTTGTGAATGCTTAAAACTAATGTAGTATTTTGTAATAAAGAACAGTTGTAAATTGCAGAAAGAAAAGGAAACTTATCAAAGAATGGCGTGAATGAATTGTGATTTTATGTTGAATATGGAAATAAAGTAAGTAGAATTGTAAAGATTTGTATAATAAGAAGGATGGATAGTAAAGTTTGCCAAGGAAAATATTTATATAATTATAGAAAGAAAAAGAAATGCATGTAATGATGCTTAGAAAACGAAAAATATTAGACTTACAAGAAGAGATCATGTGTTTGATAAGAATGATATTCTATTAGACAAAACTTTACAGAAAAAAATGGTAGATGCTTATTGTTTACTAGGATTTCGATAGGGAAGATAATAATTAGGAAAATAGACTTTGAGCTTTAAAGTGGATGTGCTAATTGTACTGAATGATGTTCTATTATTTGTATATAGAAATGGACTTGATAACTAAGGTACTAAATTTAATTGCTCAAGTGCTTAACTCGATGATTAATGAATTTACCCAGTACAGATGAAAAGTGTTAGGCTCCGTTAACTCACAAGATAAGAAATAGAAAGGGAAGTAGGTTAGGTGGGACGACGAGGGTTTGAATAAGAAACAAATTGACAGTATAAAGATTATATAAACTACATGAGGCTAAAGACTATGGGCGACTGGGCTACTGCAGGCTGACGCGGCTGATATGGACGTACGCGATGCAGACTGGTATCAGAGATAGAGGAAAGAGGGACAAGGGAGTGTGTGTGTGTGAGGACAGTGGATTAGGGTAGGGTGAGTTTTAGACAAAATATGTTTGACCTGGGGGTGGTGGCTGTTCACTGGGACGAGGGTGGAAGATCCAGCTGCGGGTGAGGTAGTCTGGGGCATCACGACGGAAGAGAAGTGGAGCTGAGGGCATAGTAGCACATCCTCCCCCTCCTTCCCTGCCCCCAATTGAGGTACTGTCATCTGCTCGAGAGCTTGGAGGTACAAGGGGTGTTGGGGGAAGGAGCATTGCCCCCACTTCTCCACACTCACTGACGCTCATGTAGGTGTGTTCTGGAGCATTACAAGATTCACCGGGAGATGTTTCACCATCCCGCCCCTGCTGTGAGGGATTCGGAGATGTTTTGGTGGGGGTACGTACCCATGGAGGGGCCCCCAAATCTGGTCCACCCTTTGCCGCCCACGCCACCTCAGCCGCACCTGTCCCCACAGCAGTTTCCCAATATGGATTAACAATTAAAGACTTAGTAGTTGCATGACCCACATTCACATTCACATTCTTAGTCTCTGGTACTTGCCACGATGGACCATTTGGATGCTCTGCTGCTACAAGGGGTCGACTTGCTGATTTATTTACCATTGTATTAGAATTGGGCCGTGGTCGATGTCGACGTGATCGCAGAGAAGGCATGCTTCGGCGCAATTTTTCCCAAAAGCGAGGATCACGAGGATAGAGAGTGGTAGCAGCAGCACGTGTTATAGCAGCCAGTTCAGGATCAAGTTCAGTTCGCTTCACATCTTCTAAAACAATAACTACCATATGTCGGTGACGTACACCACGCAAAGAATCCACATGGGCACTCTTGAAATCATAGCGACACCACTCAGCATCTACAAGTCCACGAGATAGTACCACCAACACCCGGCGACTGCATGCAATACTCTCTGCAATAGCACGGCCAGCCACTGGTGCAGATGGCGCAGCACAGTCACGGTGAGCCACACACACTTGATATCCTGATGCCTCAAGTTCTGGTGCCAAAAGACCACATACCCACGTAGAGTCCTTTGCACTATGAGTCACAAAAGCATCGAATAACTTCTCTCTTTCTTCCACATATGCTGAAGACTTTTCAAAAAGCCTCTTGCCATATCGACTGACAGCCCACAGTCGGAGACGACGACGGTAAGCAAACACAGTTACTGCAGCAGCCAGTAGAAGTAAAAGCAGTGCAGCTGTAATAAGCAGCAGCATCATGTAGTCATGGATGATAAGATTATTGATCCTTGTGGTTGCAACATAATGATCACATCGCACTGGTGTATCAGACAAGACTGGTGGTCCTAAACTACTAGTCCCATTATGCCAACACTTAATCATACTGGCATTAGCAGCTTTAATTCTATTTCCTTCTAGCCAGGCTCGAAGATTAGCCAAGTAGCTGCACTCACAGCTCCATGGGTTGTGGTAGAGGCTTACTTCAAGCAGGAATGGATTAAGGGCTAAATTCCACACAGGGAATGTGGAAAGTTGGTTATGGTCTAAACGAAGTATTTCTATTGCCCTCAGGGATGAAAATGTTACATTACTAAGATGTCGAAGGCGGTTGTGGTGTAGGTACAACTCCCGCAAATCATGCAAAGCCACAAATTCAAATCCTTGTAGTGCTTCTAGTAGATTATTATCAAGCCGTAAAACCTGCAGATTTTTCAGTCCATTAAAAGTTCGGTTCTGAATTACTGTAATCTCAGAGTGATTGAGATGCAACACTCGTAAATTCTTCCTACCAATTAAAGCATGTGAGGTCAATGGGCCCATAGTATTTCCATCCATAAAGGCTTCAGTGACATCCATGGGTACCCCAGATGGCATATGCTCCCATCCACCGCCACAGTCCACTACATTATGTGTCCAGGTATGATCATGGTAGCAGGTGCAGTTTTGTGGACATGTTTGCTCACAATCACAGGCATCAAAATCGCAACAATGACAGAGTGTAAAGCAATGGCGACGATATGTACAGAGGAACTGCTGAGGTTGAACAGTGACCAGTGGCACCACAGCTTCATGCCACAATCCAGGCAAGCGACACTGCACACTGCCTACATCCCCCAACATTGGTAAAATCGAATTTCTTCCAACATTACTTCCTATTCCAGTTCCAGCTGCTCGTAGTAGCCAGTCTGCTGCACAATCACAATGAAGGGGATTTTGTGATAGTAATAATAGTGGTGGTGGAGCATGCCGGGGTGAGAGTCGTAATGCTGCTTCCTCCAATATAGTGAGACTGTTGTGTCGAAGATCAATGAGAGAGATGCTGGTTTTGTCAAGGAAGGTGTTGGAGGCAACATATGATAAGGTGTTGTGGCCGAGATAAAGTTCTTGGATGCTATCAGGAACAGATGGGGCACTAATATCAGAAATATTATTGTGCGTTGTATACAGAATTTTTAGCTTCAATTTCTGGTGTACTTTATAATAATTATCTAATTGGCTAATGAAATTATAACTAAGGTCAAGCCATTCTAAGCTTAAGGGTACTAGAGCATAATCAAACCAAGTAATTTCATTATGAGAAACATTGAGCCAGGTGAGGTTCTGCAGGGGGCCGGCCACTCCATTGATATCCATCAACTTGTTATGATGGAGATTGATGCCTCTCAATAGTGGTGTAGCTTCAAGGGCTGAATATTCAATACCCATCAGTAAATTGTGAGAGAGATGAAGATAGTGAAGAGCTGGTATTCCTGCCAAAGATTCTCTGGTAACATTGGTTATCAGATTGTGCGATACATGGAGCTCTCGTAGATGTACCAGCTCATGCAGAGCTCCTTCCATATCAGATATCTGGTTATGACTGAGATCGAGTGTTCTGAGCAACGTAGCACGGGTAAGAGCAGAAGGAATATCTTCTAGTTGATTGTGAGCCAGATTTAAATGGCGAAGTGAAGAACAATTGTTGAGTGCTGTTTCACTCACAGCAGTCAACTGGTTATGATCAAGGGTCAAATGAGTAAGAACAGCCAATCCATGTAGTGCTCTTCCCGATACTTCTACCAGTTGGTTGTGTGTCAGCTGGAGTCTATGCAGATTAGCCAGGCTTGCAAAAGTATCATCAGCGAGGTACGAGAGGCGATTATGTGCCAAACGCAAGTCTTGTAAGCCATAAAGGTCGGTAAAGGTGTTAGGCTCAAGTTGTGCGAATAGGTTATGAGATGCATCAAGGACCATCAAGCGAATCAAGCCAGCAAAAGTCTGTCCACTCGTGGCACCAAGACTCAGCTGATTATGGCTTAAATCTAGGGTCTGTAAGTGGCCTAAGCTCTTGAAAGCAGCTGGAGGCAAAACACTGAGAGAATTGTTGGTCAATCGTAGCTCCAGTAACTGCTGCAAGTCATCCATCGCTGACCGTGGAATTGCCACCAGCTTGTTGTGAGACAGATCAAGACGTTTGAGGGCATGCAAGCCTGAAAACGCTAAATCATCCAAGTGGGCTAGACGGTTATATCTTAAAGACAATGTTTGTAATTCTCTTGCTCCACTGAATGCCTTCTCAGGTACCTCTGCTACTTGGTTGTGTGAGAGATCTAAGTGATGAAGAGGAGGAGAGCACCCTTGGCTCTCCCCTGGCCCTAATCCCAGGTCAGGAAGGTGATGCAAGCGGTTGTGCGTCAGATTTAGGGTGGTTAGAAAAGGGAGGCGGCACAGCAACTCTGCAGGCAGTGACCAGAGAGCATTATGTGCCAAATCTAAGGCTTCAAGTCGCCCTAAATTATCTAGAGAATCTGGATGGATGATGAGAGCTGCTGTGGGCCAATCTTCATGGTGTGCTCGAAGAGTAAGGCGTCTCAAGTGAGGAAGCCCAGCTAAAGCATTAGGGGGAAGTGTAGTAATCTTACAACTCAATATCTGTAAATCCTCAAGTCCAGGAAACACTGAAAACATTCCAGCAGTCACTGTGGATTCGAACACCACTTGTTTTGCACAATGAAGGGCAAGCACAGTGACATGGGTAGCAAGAGGGAGAGCAGACAGTGAGGTATTGGCTCCACCCTCAGTCAGCAGTGCCTGATTTAGTGTTCGTACATGACAGCTGGTCCTTACTCGCTCTCCACCTCCAGCTGTCACTCCCGCGGTTTCCAGCTTCCACTCACACTCTGGTGGCCGACCTCGCACTCCACCCACTAGCAGTACTACTACCAGCACTACACTAAGCCGAGCTAGTCTATTGGCAGTTATGGCAGCGTTGTGAGGCATGGTTTGCTTATGAGACATCAGTGGTACACCTGGCCACATCAAGCATTCATGATTTAATATCAAAGGGGCTTCGCCCCCTTTGTGCCTTCCACTCTCACCCGTCTTGACTAACTTACCACATGTACTCACAACACGTGAAAATGCGCAGGTGTTTGGAGCACGTGGCAAAGGAGTGACGGGGCGCGTGTGTGGTGGTGGTGGGTCGTGATCGATGGCAGGCAGAGCTGTGGCGGTCAACACAGCAGTGGTGACGGCAGTGCTATTCCGGCCCTGCTCCTGCACACCTCACACCTGCTCCGCTCCTCCCACACCTCGCTCTCTCTCTCTCTCTCTCTCTCTCTCTCTCTCTCTCTCTCTCTCTCTCTCTCTCTCTCTCTCTCTCTGTAGCTGCCCCCACTCACACACCTCTCTGTACACACCCACACACTTCCTCCAGTAGTCGCTCTTCACACACCAACCACACTTTAGGTAGCCGCTCCTCACCACTCACAAACCGCTCTCTCCAGCTACTCAACACACCACGCTCTGTAGGCACACCACTCTTTGTAGCTGCCACTCTTACACAACTCTTTGCAGTCGCCACTCACTATAGCTGCCACAACACCGCACACCACTCTGTAACCGCTCCTCACAACGCACACCACTTGATGATATGAGTTTTGGTTCTGCTTCCGCTGCCGAATAGCGTATCTCAGCAACTGTATTTTTCTAATTATTGTTTTTTCTCTTTATCGTTAGTCTTTCTCAAGTATCCTCTTTAATATCTCCAGTTGTAACGATCACTTTGGGTAGTTAAGCTATAGAATTATCGTTCAAAATCCTGTAGTAACGACATTTAGAGCACAGATAGCTGGAAATCTATTTTGATTAGTTTTCCCTTATGTTCTTGATAATATTTGAAGAATTTGTTTTTTAGTTTATGCATAAATATGTAGGCGCTTTGTATAAGCAGTACGTATGTGAATAATATCAATTCGTTTCATATTTTTTTCAGTCGTGTTTTTTGTTATACAATACAGTACCTTTCCACAGTTCATAGTATTTTATATATCAATTCACAGCTTGAAAGCTAAGGTTGTATGTATCATAACTGCTGAAAAATAAAATAATTTAAGATAATTTCACATATCGGTAGCTATTAACAAGATGATGCTATGCAACAGATGTCATAAATATTTAACTCACACTTACATTTTTCATGTTTTGGCGTCTTTATAAATGTTTAGAAATGCAATTGTACTATTGTACTTTTCGTCGGCACATTTGTACGACGCACAGTATTTCGATTATTTAATACTGAAATAATATATATAGCTTATATAGGCATAGCTATTTGTAGTTCCTCTAGTTCATATAGCTATGATTAATTTAGTTTCAGTGTTTACAAGGTAGGGGGCGCTTCCCCCCTCCCCCTTACACAATAGATAACTAATGAATACCGGTATTATTTATTTAATTTTTAAATTAAAATAATAATAATAACAGTAAATTAAAATATTTTTAATAAATAATAAATAATCAGGGTGTCAAACCAGATCAATTTTGTTTGAAGACTTGAATGAATATGAGAAGGAATACAAGAAAATTAACCTGAAATAGCATTGTTTTGACCATTATATCACTTCTAAAGACATAATTTGAACTATAAACTATAATTTTAGCTTTGCATATACACTAATAATGACTACAAAATAATGGACTCCGTTATCGTTTGACACCCAGGCCCTGTTAATAATGTACTCCGTTATCGTTTGACACCCAGGCCCTGTTAATGATAATTACACTAAGGCAGTATATATGAAGGGGGAAATACGAAGTGGGAACGACACTCATATATGTATTCTTATACACTTAATTGTCATATATGTATTCTTAAACACTTAATTGTCATATATGTATTCTTAAACACTTAATTGTCATATATGTATTCTTAAACACTTAATTGTCATATATGTATTCTTAAACACTTAATTGTCATATATGTATTCTTAAACACTTAATTGTCATATATGTATTCTTAAACACTTAATTGTCATGTTTTTGTTTTTCATTTTCTTCTGATCGAGATTATATAACCCTTTCAATACGGAGATGTCCTTTTCATTTATTCTAGCCAGATTTGAACGATTGTATGCATTTTAGGAAGAACACAGTGTATGGAGATAGTGTGTAGCTTTTTCATTCCTAGAGGGCCTTCCTAACCTGAATAATATCTTCTAATAGTAGCCAGAATATAATGAAAAGGACGTCACCCGTACTGACTGGATTAATTTACTTCGTTTAGGAGTGTTTTCATGTACTCTGTAGAATAAAATTAAGATATTTAGTCATATTTCTAGAGAACGGGGTTTTATGTTTTACAGTATATATTTTAGCTGACAGACGAATTAGTTTAGAATTGAGATTATCTTTCTTAGAACGGGACTTGGAACTTTAGAATCCACACTCTAAGAGTCTTACATAAATGATTTAGTAAACGTATAAGATAACAATTATATAATTATCTATATATTCGTCCGAGAAGTAGCTATTAATTATCAGTATTATATGAGTATTTAGTGCAGCAATAACTGTATATTTATCTAAGTAAATTATGCAAGGCAACTTTTGATATATATTAAGATAACCAGAAAAGGATATACCGTGTAATCTTAAATAGAAAGCCACGCAAATTAACTTATATATGCAATGAAATAATTAAAGCTGATGCAGTATTCATACTGAACGAAAGCTTCGTATTGAAAACAAAATATCTATCTAATTCGATCAACTGCACGCATTATGTTTATCGTTATAATTTATAATAATTATCATGAATATTATTATTATTATTATTATTATTATTATTATTATTATTAGGCTATATTTATGAACAGATTTACTTCAGGAAGAATACAAAATGTCATGTCCTTACCAATACTCGTTATAAATCCGTTGTATCTACGTATTCCCAAGTAACTTCTCTAGTAATATCGATATAACGGAATATTATCTTTTCACTCGTTTGATTTCCTCTTAGCGCCAATATATGATATCACTTTTATAATCTAAAACTTGCTTGTTTATTAAAGCGACGAAATATCGCAAGTTTTCTTATCAAATACGTAAACGAATAACGAAAATATGAGCATTGTATTTCCTTTGCAGTAATCCTTCCTGATTATATTGTCTTGGTAGTAGCAGAATTTACAATATGTAACACAGCATCACTTATATGGAATATATTTCATATCAAATTATACATACTTCAGTTCGTAAATAATATTTTGAAAGGTTTTTCTTTTTATTCAAGTTCATACACGTACCCAGATTAAATAATGTAATAACTAATGTGTATCAGTTCCAGATTAAATTGTCTTACTCTTTCAAATAACTGTTTTGACAATAGTTCAATAACTTATATAAAAGTTCAGATACAAATCACTGGAAGCTTATAGTGTATCACTTTGTTACTAGTATGTATATTAATACTCGTTGGTATGTCCGTCTAGGTACCGAGTTTTATTAATATATTTGTTTTTACTCATAAGATCAAACGCACACAATTCATATAGCATAGTTTATTGGAGAAAAGTTCCCAAACATACTCGACAAAGGGGGTATTTTGTGTTCCGTGACCGAGCCAGAACTTTGACAATCTCCCGGCGGTCGCGCCCCCTCAACTGCGAGACGAGGAGGAACCAGAGCGATTTCACGCGTAGACCTTCTCGCAACCACGGCTGAGAGCTCACTAACCAGTCCGCCACCAGCTCGCCGAATATTTATTTACCGCTGCCACATGTCGCTAGACGGCGCTCGTTCATCCCCCACGTTGCCTGAGCAGGTCCGTGTGTGTGTGTACGTTCCTCCTCCTCCCTCTTAGCGACGCGGCGGTGATGCTGCTGCTGCCACATACACACATACACAGACAGACATACACACACATACACTCACACACGACCCACGCACAGGGTCCCGTCCCATCTGGTATTCAGGGTGAGAGTTTTACACGGGGCGGTCTTTCCCTCTCCCTCTCCCTCAAGCTAAGGTCACCAGCCACAAGTTTCCAGGGAAGGTACAGAGGTGGTAACACCAATTTCTAAGTTCAGTAGCTCCAAACTAATAATAATAATAATAATAATAATAATAATAACAGGGGTACCTAAACTGACCAGGTACAAAAGCTAGTAATGACATTTGGCGTCCCCCCCATAGGCCTACCCCAAAAAATCCAGATGACAGACTCTGCAATATGGATGTATGCATGCCACAAACTTAAGTCAATATTTCCATTTCCAAAAGTAAATCTACTAAACATATATTTGTGCAAGAAATTCTGACCAAGAAAGTGAAGTGCTAGTCGTTAGTACCACAAGACTCCAGGTAGATTATAATGTGTGTATAATTCTACGGATGCTTCAACCCTACTCTCAATGTCTTGGCATTCTCTGAATTATATAATGTGCTATTTAACTATATTATAATAGGGTTGGCAATGTCTAGTGTTTCACTAGTATACCCTATGCCAAGTTATTAAACTCTGGAACATTAACCTCTATAACTTACAAACGACTAGAGATATTGACGTAATATTTATAAGACACCTGACTTGGGTGAAGAGTCATGTAATCACAAAGCTAATGAGGAGTAGCATACTGAAATCGTTAAACTATTGGAGCGAATTAGGATAAAACAAGATACAGCTAATGTAACCCTCGCCACTATGGACAAATATATGGGAGTGGCCCGATCTAAAGTGGCCAAAGAGGATTAGCGCCCACTAATTTCACCATTTATACTTATATACATTGTTAATTGACACACATTCAGCAATTTATCTTAACGACTTACATATATATATATATATATATATATATATATATATATATATATATATATATATAATTGTGTGAGTGTGTATTTGTGTGCATATAATTATGTATACAGGAAGAAGGTAATCCATAACTTTTCTCGACATCATATCCTTATCCCTGGTGACATTCAGTTTTCTCTGTTGTAACTCATAGGCATGTGATAAGGAGTTGCTGGAACTCCTGTTTCATTTGTCTGGCTTCTCTCACTATTTATGTTTGTGTCTCACCTACACAGAGAGTAATCCAGCTAGCTCTCACAAACACCTCCTCTCCTATTAATTTCACTACACTAAACAAGCACACCACGCTTCTTGCCAATACAAAACAAAACAAAATTAAATAGCGACTATCACTCTTTCAACTTTGGGAGAGACACTTGTTACAGGCAGCTTTGCCTTTTGTATCCTTCGTAAACATATACAAAACTAGGATCGTGAATTATGAGCAGACAGAAGGATTAGGTTAAGATTGGAAGAGTGTATATTTTCATAATGAGTTATTAAAATGTATAAACATGAACAGTTACACAGGAGTCAATTAAAATGTATAACCATGACCAGTTACACAGAAGTCAATTAGATTATTAGTTGATTATGTCATAGAGTAAGTGCGCTTACTTCAGCACAAATATATTGATCGCATAAGATTATCTGCCCTTTAAAAACCTTTGTTCTTTTATGGTATGAACATTACGATTTACTACTAGCATATTAAAGACAAGTCATGTTTATGTTTATAGGTTTACTACTAGCATATTAAAGACAAGCCATGTTTATGTTTATAGGTTTACCCGCCTTTCAGTACAAACCACAACATTCTTGGAAATGTTGCATAAAGGTGTGCCTATGTATTGAATAGTATGTAACAAAGGAATATCATAGGCAGGATATAACAACAATTCACATTCTGGTTTAAATCTCAGACAGAACACAAAAACAAATCTGGCAAGAACTCGACTAGAACGAGACACCTGCAGAGACCGGTAAGAGACCGGTATATAATATATGCCAGATGCTCCAGCGCCATAGTGCTCTATTAGATGAACACTTGTGGGGTATTATGACCTTTGTGAACATTTAGCTTCCTTCTACCATGTTCTAACAATGTATTTTAGTGTGTGGCCTAGATTAACAATAACGCCATCCCAGACTTACTTCAAACTAAAACATAAATGTCCACCCAACCCCCTTCAAGCTAAACTTGTACATTTTTCGATAGACAAATGTCACAGTCGGATACAAATTTCTGGTAATATACAGGCTCACCCAAAATAAATGTTGTCACCTGAATGGTGTGAAACGTATTATTATCGTCAAACTAATAAATTAAACGTCTTAAAATCTCCAAACTAATAGAGCGAAACAGACTGATTACTCTAAGGTACAGATTATTAAATCATAAATAATTGATAAATATTTATGATTCGGATCGTCATTAATGTAGAAAAGAAACATAAATCATTATTAAATTGTTTTAAATGTTGAGAGCAGTTACTGTAAGAGAAGGCACACAGACAGACAGGCAAACAAGGCCGATTACAAAATATATAAAAACAGAAATCCATACTTCACTCTCACACAATGCTCCGTTAGTACATATGTGGACATTATGTACTTTAGCACAGATATTAACCCTTTCAAGATCCAATACGCATTTTGTTCTGTTTCCCGGCTATTATTTGACGATTTTATTCAGACTAGGAAGGGTATATGGAAGTCAGAGGGTTAAGTTAAATAATCCTTACCCTTATCATTCTCACAGATCCTTCCTAAACTTTATAAAATCGTGTAATAATAGCCAGAATAAACTTTCAAAATGCGTCACATAAAACCAGACACACATGATTAGAGAAGGTACACATAGCAGAGTATACTTGAAAAGGGTTTGACCGAGAAGTTAGACTACTGTATTTTTGTATTTTTGAATTTTTGTCATGAAGGAGACAAAAGGCAAAGCTGTTTGTAACAAATGTCTCCCCCAAAGTTGAAAGAGTGAGAGAGCCAAATTATTATCATTATTATATTTGTTGTATTTTGTTAGTATGTGTGTGTGTGTGTGTGTGTGTGTGTGTGTGTGTGTACAGTATTGAAAAGAGGAGTGGTGTGCCCGTTTAGTGCAGTGAAATTTTAAACTTGATGAAGGTCTAGGAAGGCGAGTTTATATATTATATAAATTACATACAATAACATTAGCTTTTAGTAATTACAGCATAAACATAAAAGGGGTGGAATCCATGACCCTCACAATTTTGCATTTAATTGTCTTCAACACTTAAGCTCGAAATAATACACATTTTGGGTAACCAAATTGTATAAAGCTGTAATTAGCTGTTTGACACCGAATGTGTAAAATGGGATTATAATAGGATTATTATAGTGCAGTTAGGAACAGCAAAACTTAAGCGAACCAAGTTTCCACGTAACTTTACAGCCAAGCATGAACTGAAGTACTCAGCAGTGTGCCATGTACACAGCAGGAATGAAGTAGAACTAGGGTAAGAGAAGAACACCGGGAGGAGAGAAGAACACCGGGAGGAGAGAAGAACACCGGGAGGAGAGAAGAACACCGGGAGGAGAGAAGAACACCGGGAGGAGAGAAGAACACCGGGAGGAGAGAAGAACACCGGGAGGAGAGAAGAACACCGGGAGGAGAGAAGAACACCGGGAGGAGAGAAGAACACCGGAGGAGAGAAGAACACCGGGAAGAGATACATCGGAGGAGAGAAGAACACCGGGAGGAGAGAAGAACACCGGAGAGAAGAACACCGGAGGGAGAAGAACACCGGAGGAGAGAAGAACACCGGGAGGAGAAGAACACCGGGAGGAGAGAAGAACACCGGGAGGAGAGAAGAACACCGGAGGAGAGAAGAACACCGGGAGGAGAGAAGAAAGAAAACACCGGGAGGAAGAAGAACATCGGGAGGAGAGAAGAACACCGGGAGGAGAGAAGAACACCGGGAGGAGAGAAGAACACCGGGAGGAGAGAAGAACACCGGGAGGAGAGAAGAACACCGGGAGGAGAGAAGAACACCGGGAGGAGAGAAGAACACCGGGAGGAGAGAAGAACACCGGGAGGAGAGAAGAACACCGGGAGGAGAGAACGACGCACACCCATACATTAGCAAGACACACCATGAATTAGGTTAGACAGTATGCAAGAGTACGTTCGCCACAGGTAGACACACCTGGTTCATGAAGAGCCAATCTATCACACAATAGCAATGCACAACGTGAACTAAAATAAAGAGCAGTATATCAACACAATCATAATTCAGTATATCAACACAATCATAATTCAGTATATCAACACAATCATAATTCAGTATATCAACACAATCATAATTCAGTATATCAACACAATCATAATTCAGTATATCAACACAATCATAATTCAGTATATCAACACAATCATAATTCAGTATATCAACACAATCATAATTCAGTATATCAACACAATCATAATTCAGTATATCAACACAATCATAATTCAGTATATCAACACAATCATAATTCAGTATATCAACACAATCATAATTCAGTATATCAACACAATCATAATTCAGTATATCAACACAATCATAATTCAGTATATCAACACAATCATAATTCAGTTGGCATACCACAACTAAACACGGGAGGAGTAGAGAAAGACAATCTAACATACAGCCAAAACCGAAATGGCAAGCAGCAGGCAGTCACAACATATAGAAAAGTAGTTAACGTCTTGAGGATCTAAGACGCATTCTTATATATGCTTTTGGTTATCATTAGACGATGTTATGCAATTTAGGAAGGGTATCTAGGAATCAAGGGGGTAAATACAGTACTATCTCGATTTACTCTTTAGCTCCCACAAGTTCACCCTAAGCTGAATAATGTCGTCTAATGATAGTCAGAATAAACAATCAAAGCACCTCATTATCCTCAAAGGTTTAATTATATCGTCAGCACACCGGGAGTTATACCCCATTGCTGTGGGTGGCCGACACGAGACAGAGCCCGAACAGAAACAACATTTAAAGTTCCTATTCTCAGGGCACGGGACCACTTTCGTGTTCCCTCGCCCCTTTCTCTGTCTCGTCGAGTAGCAGAATTATACAAGGGGAGGAGGATTCCTAGCCCCTAATTATACAAGGGGAGGAGGATTCCTAGCCCCTAATTAATTTGTAAACATACAGTCGTGCACAGCAGCAGTAGGGGAAGACAAACTACCAAAACACAGCAGTTAGTCACAGCAGGCACCGAAATAGCAAAGCAGCAAGAGTAGCAGCCGCAAGAACAGCAGGAACTTAACAAAAACTGGTCCCAGGACCAGAACAGCTAGCCAGGTTCTGAAGGTAACAATTTGGCCTTACCGCTAAATTAATGGTAACGTGTGGCGTGTGAGACTGTGTGTGTGTGTGGGGGGGGGGGGGAGAATTCGACCTGAAACCAGTTCGACCCGCTCTTGGACTTCAAATTCGACCCGTTTTGGTGGACTTGGCCGGTAAATTCGACCCGCCGCGAGTTCTACCCGTTAATACCCCCCCCCCTCCCCCTCTTACCTAAACTTAGTTAGGTTAGGTTAGGTTAGACTATACTATGATAGGTTCGGCTAGGTTAAGCTAGGTGAGGTTAGATTTGTTAGTTTAGGGCTTAGGTAAAGTTAGATTAAGTTAGGTTAGGTTAAGTTAGGCTAGGTTATGTTAAGTTAGGTTAGGTTATCTTCCAGTACCTCTTTACAATAGGAATAGTGTGTGTGTGGGGGGGGGGGGGGCATAAATGGGTCGAACTCGCAGCGGGTGGAATTCTCCAATCGGGTCGAAAAAACGTCGGGTCGAATTGCTTTCGGGTCGAATTCCCTAGTATTCTTCTATGCTAGGCTGCCTTCAGACGGTAGGGTGTTCGACTTGGCTTGATAATTTCGGCTACCTCGATATGTGTACAATACATCAATGCATAACCTCTCTCTCTCTCTCTCTCTCTCTCTCTCTCTCTCTCTCTCTTGTTCTTCTTCTTATCTATCTTTTCATTCCACTTTCCCTTTCTTTCGGCTCGTTATCTCTAATAGAATTATTGCCTGAACGCCTCGTTGGAAACGTAAGATTTGTGTAGCCAATGTATGTATACAGGAGTACAGAGGAAAACAAGCAACAACATATCTATTGATCCTTACGAGGCTTCTTGTAACTAACTACCGATCCTATTTTGCTTAAGTGACCTCGATCTATCCTCTTCTGGCATAGCTCGTGTGGCACATGGTGTACTTTTAAGGGAGCCCACCTCGCTTTGTTTTACCTTTCTCTCCCTCTCCCTTTGGCTTGTATCCATTCAGCCTACTGTTTTAAGACGTTTACCCCCATCCAGGTGTCAATATTTTCCTGGCGAGCGGTAGCGAGCCAGCATATATATATATTTGTTTTGACAGCAAGCTAAATTTGTACATTTTTCGATAGAAAAATCTCTCCGGCGAAGCCGGATTTCTCCATACAATGGTGGCTTGCTATCACTCGCCAGGAAGAAATCAACATCTAGATGGGGATAAACGTCTTAAAACAGTTGGCTGAATGGGGCCGAATGGATACAGGCCAGGGAAAGAGAGAAAAGGAGAGAAAGATAAAAAAAAAACAGTGACCTCCCTTAACCCTTTCAACACGATGACGTAATATTCAGCAATATCTGGTTACCATTACACGATTTTCTTAAGCTCATAATTTTCCTCTAGCACTCAAAGGGATTTGTAAGATCTAGGTAAACCCTCTGAATAACACAGGTCTTTCTTAAACTGCTTAAGGGGAGATATTTAGTTTGTTCCCTAGACCTCCATCAAGCTTAAAATTACACCCCCTTGAGTCCCTTTCAAGATAAATTTGTAAATTTTTCGGTAGAAAAATTTCCCGGCCAAAGGCCGGTTCCTCTTAAATTACAGGCTCGCTATCGCTCGCCAGGATAAAATCGACACCTGAATTGCACGAAAGGTCTTAATATGGGGTGAAAGTTCTTAAAATCGCTAAACTAATGGGGCAAACGTTTTATAATATCAAAAGCAATGGGGCTAAACATGAAGGAGAAAGGGGTCAAGAAAAAAATCCCTCAAGTGGAGATCTCCCCTTAAGTTCGTCTAAGTTTAGCCAGAATCAAAAGTAAGAAGGAGTCATGGTGCTGAAGGGGTTAAGGGGAGATCTCCACTTGAGGAATTGTTTTCTTGACCCCTTTCTCCCTCATGTTTAGCCCCATTGCTTTTGATATTATAAAACGTTTGTCCCATTAGTTTAGCGATTTTAAGAACTTTCACCCCATATTAAGACCTTTCGTGCAATTCAGGTGTCTCTTTTATCCTGGCGAGCGATAGCGAGCCTGTAATTTAAGAGGAATCGGCCTTCGGCCGGGAAATTTTTCTACCGAAAAATGTACAAATTTATCTTGAAAGGGACTCGAGGGGGTGTAATTTTAAGGTTGATGGAGGTCTAGGGAACAAACTAAATACTTCCCCTTAACATCTGTGTTTACATGTTTCACCTCACCTCACCTCACCTCAGCCAACAGTATATTTTTCCATCACCCCTGCAATAAATCCCAAGTTCCATGTGTAGCTCATTTGAGGACATGATTAAATTGATATCTAAAATTCGAAAATGGATATTAATCGTGATCGTGTACTCAACCTTTAACTGTGTTGGTGGTGTGATGGTTAGGTGCTTATGTTCTGGGTGTGGTGTCCCGAAGTTCGAATACTGTTAGGATCATATGCTTTCATTAATTTATTCAAGTACATTGGGATTTGTAATGGAAGATAAATATTAAGAATGAGGTGTTTCTTAATGTTATCTTCTTTGCCATTGTGTTCTATGTTGTTTATAGTAACGAAACATAAAATTGAGATAGCTTCGTTGTCCCTCCAACAAGTTTCATCTGCAGTGTTGGTCTGGTAGTTTCCGAATTAAAAGTTTATAAGAATGTTGCCACCTGAAATAATCTCTTTTTAGACGAGTTGCCCGTGCCAATGCAAATTAGCCTCGAAAAGTTGACAGATTAACATAAATTTATAAAAAAAAAAAAAAAAAAATCCAAAAGTGCTCCCATGTGTCTGCCTCATTTGTGTGGCTAGGCTCTTTCTCTTCTCGTCTATATTTTGATTTTCCATTTATACTCCGTTTCTTGAATCCGATAAATTGAATCCCTTAGCAGCTAATTGATCGATACTTAATGGACAAATATGAAACCACTATGTCTCTGCATCATATTACTACGTTTATATTATTATCACCACATTTCACTACACCAATCTTGAAAATAACTGAGCAATCTTGCTGGAAACTTACCAATGAACCGTCAGCTGGAGAGACACACGTACATAAGGGGGTCACCGTTTTTGTTTATAAATTGTTCTCCTTTTCTCTCTTTCCCTGGCTTGTATCCATTCGGCCCCATTCAGCCAGCTGTTTTAAGACGTCTATCCCCATCCAGGTGTCGATTTTTTTTCTGGCGAGCGATAGCGAGCCAGCAATGTATGGAGAAATCCGGCTTCGCCGGAGACATTTTTCTATCGAAAAATGTACAAATTTAGCTTGCTGTCAAAACAAAAATATATATACTGTATGCTGGCTCGCTACCGCTCGCCAGGAAAATATTCACACCTGGATGGGGGTAAACGTCTTAAAACAGTAGGCTGAATGGGACCAAATGGATACAAGCCAAAGAGAGAGGGAGGGAAAGAGAAAAAAAGCGAGGTGGGCTCCCTTAATTTACTTCCTCTTTTTTCCCTCGATTATATGGTTACTGTGTTCGTAGGAATCCTGCTCAATCACTATTATATGGTTACTGTGTTCGTAGGAATCCTGCTCAATCACTATTATATGGTTACTGTGTTCGTAGGAATCCTGCTCAATCACTATTATATGGTTACTGTGTTCGTAGGAATCCTGTTCAATCACTATTATATGGTTACTGTGTTCGTAGGAATCCTGTTCAATCACTATTATATGGTTACTGTGTTCGTAGGAATCCTGTTCAATCACTATTATATGGTTACTGTGTTCGTAGGAATCCTGCTCAATCACTATTATATGGTTACTGTGTTCGTAGGAATCCTACTCAATCACTATTATATGGTTACTGTGTTCGTAGGAATCCTGCTCAATCACTATTATATGGTTACTGTGTTCGTAGGAATCCTGCTCAATCACGGTTACTGTGTTCGTAGGAATCCTACTCAATCACTATTATATGGTTACTGTGTTCGTAGGAATCCTGCTCAATCACTATTATATGGTTACTGTGTTCGTAGGAATCCTACTCAATCACTATTATATGGTTACTGTGTTCGTAGGAATCCTGCTCAATCACTATTATATGGTTACTGTGTTCGTAGGAATCCTACTCAATCACTATTATATGGTTACTGTGTTCGTAGGAATCCTGCTCAATCACTATTATATGGTTACTGTGTTCGTAGGAATCCTACTCAATCACTATTATATGGTTACTGTGTTCGTAGGAATCCTGCTCAATCACTATTATATGGTTACTGTGTTCGTAGGAATCCTACTCAATCACTATTATATGGTTACTGTGTTCGTAGGAATCCTGCTCAATCACTATTATATGGTTACTGTGTTCGTAGGAATCCTACTCAATCACTATTATATGGTTACTGTGTTCGTAGGAATCCTGCTCAATCACTATTATATGGTTACTGTGTTCGTAGGAATCCTACTCAATCACTATTATATGGTTACTGTGTTCGTAGGAATCCTGCTCAATCACTATTATATGGTTACTGTGTTCGTAGGAATCCTACTCAATCACTATTATATGGTTACTGTGTTCGTAGGAATCCTGCTCAATCACTATTATATGGTTACTGTGTTCGTAGGAATCCTACTCAATCACTATTATATGGTTACTGTGTTCGTAGGAATCCTGCTCAATCACTATTATATGGTTACTGTGTTCGTAGGAATCCTACTCAATCACTATTATATGGTTACTGTGTTTGTAGGAATCCTGCTCAATCACTATTATATGGTTACTGTGTTCGTAGGAATCCTACTCAATCACTATTATATGGTTACTGTGTTCGTAGGAATCCTGCTCAATCACTATTATATGGTTACTGTGTTCGTAGGAATCCTACTCAATCACTATTATATGGTTACTGTGTTCGTAGGAATCCTGCTCAATCACTATTATATGGTTACTGTGTTCGTAGGAATCCTGCTCAATCACTATTATATGGTTACTGTGTTCGTAGGAATCCTACTCAATCACTATTATATGGTTACTGTGTTCGTAGGAATCCTGCTCAATCACTATTATATGGTTACTGTGTTCGTAGGAATCCTGCTCAATCACTATTATATGGTTACTGTGTTCGTAGGAATCCTACTCAATCACTATTATATGGTTACTGTGTTCGTAGGAATCCTGCTCAATCACTATTATATGGTTACTGTGTTCGTAGGAATCCTGCTCAATCACTATTATATGGTTACTGTGTTCGTAGGAATCCTGCTCAATCACTATTATATGGTTACTGTGTTCGTAGGAATCCTGCTCAATCACTATTATATGGTTACTGTGTTCGTAGGAATCCTGCTCAATCACTATTATTTATGATGTAGTTTGTATTTCTATTGTTTCGACTTTATTATATTTTATTGTTTACTTTTTGTATTGTTTTTATTTTTTTTATTGAGGGGGGGTGGGGAGGTCATAGTCTCAAACGCTACAGTTGTTGGATGGGATGAAGCGTCTTATTATCGCCAAACGAATGGGGTGTAAGGTCTTAAGATCTCTCAAAATAATGGAGCGAAACAGGGGCGGTCCAAATAAATCCCCCTCGGACGAAATAGGGTTAAATAATGATAGTGAAAATTATGATAATGATAACAATGATGCCAATGAAAACGTATCAATTAATCTATTAAGAAAGGGGAAATACATGGTGGCTGTATAGAACCTAATAGATATGAACCTAATAGATATGAACCTAATAGATATGAACCTAATAGATATGAACCTAATAGATATGAACCTAATAGATATGAACCTAATAGATATGAACCTAATAGATATGAACCTAATAGATATGAACCTAATAGATATGAACCTAATAGATATGAACCTAATAGATATGAACCTAATAGATATGAACCTAATAGATATGAACCTAATAGATATGAACCTAATAGATATGAACCTAATAGATATGAACCTAATAGATATGAACCTAATAGATAATTGAAGCTTTCGATCGCGAACCCTCCCCCCCCACCCATTCTTTCTCTCTCTCTCTCTCTCTCTCTCTCTCTCTCTCTCTCTCTCTCTCTCTCTCTCTCTCTCTCTCTCTCTCTCTCTCTCTCTCTCTCTCCTCTCTCTCTCTCTCTCTCTCTATCTATCTATCTATCTATCTATCTATCTATCTATCTATCTATCTATCTATCTATCTATCTACTATCTATCTATCTATCTATCTATCTATCTATCTATCTATCTATCTATCTATCTATCTATCTATCTATCTATCTATCTATCTATCTATCTATCTATCTAATTACACGCGGGGAAACGGTTGCAAAATTATTGGTAAATCTTTTAACTGACATGAATCTAAGAATTTCTTCTTCAATCGAGTTGTCAACTTGTGGAATGGACTTCCCCGAGACGTTATAGACTGCAGCACCGTTGATTCATTTAAACTCCGCCTAGACAAATATCTCGCATCAAACCCGCGACTGACTGCGTTTGTAAATGAATAACTTTATTTTATCCTCCCCTCAGTTACTAACCCATATGTCCCCTACTAACTTCCTAGTCCTGCCACGGACATTAGTTCCAGGGCAGTAGTTCCCTTTCCAATGTTCCCTTACCCACTCTAAACCACTGTTTGGACACTTGATCCTCAGTGTTTTGGAGGACAAGCAGCCTAGAAGGGTCACTAGACTGTTGTTGCTTGATTTCCTTTGTACTCCTTTGTACTCTCTCTCTCTCTCTCTCTCTCTCTCTCTCTCTCACTCTCACTCTGTTACCTGTAGTCTGGGTAGGAAACGAGATAATTATAAAGGAATAGACACATGGTTAGAAATACAGCCAATCTAGTGCAGGGCCATGGGAGAGAATATGTAAACACCATGTGAGGAGGAGATGTAAACACCATGTGAGGAGAAGATGTAAACACCATGTGAGGAGGAGATGTAAACACCATGTGAGGAGGAGATGTAAACACCATGTGAGGATGAGATGTAAACACCATGTGAGGAGGAGATGTAAACACCATGTGAGGAGGAGATGTAAACACCATGTGAGGAGGAGATGTAAACACCATGTGAGGAGGAGATGTAAACACCATGTGAGGAGGAGATGTAAACACCATGTGAGGAGGAGATGTAAACACCATGTGAGGAGGAGATGTAAACACCATGTGAGGAGGAGATGTAAACACCATGTGAGGAGGAGATGTAAAAACCATGTGAGGAGGAGATGTAAACACCATGTGAGGAGGAGATGTAAACACCATGTGAGGAGGAGATGTAAACACCATGTGAGGAGGAGATGTAAACACCATGTGAGGAGGAGATGTAAACACCATGTGAGGAGGAAATGTAAACACCATGTGAGGAGAAGATGTAAACACCATGTGAGGAGAAGATGTAAACACCATGTGAGGAGGAGATGTAAACACCATGTGAGGAGGAGATGTAAACACCATGTGAGGAGGAGGAGATGTAAACACCATGTGAGGAGGAGATGTAAACACCATGTGAGGAGGAGATGTAAACACCATGTGAGGAGGAGATGTAAACACCATGTGAGGAGGAGATGTAAACACCATGTGAGGAGGAGATGTAAACACCATGTGAGGAGGAGATGTAAACACCATGTGAGGAGGAGATGTAAACACCATGTGAGGAGGAGATGTAAACACCATGTGAGGAGGAGATGTAAACACCATGTGAGGAGGAGATGTAAACACCATGTGAGGAGGAGATGTAAACACCATGTGAGGAGGAGATGTAAACACCATGTGAGGAGGAGATGTAAAAACCATGTGAGGAGGAGATGTAAACACCATGTGAGGAGGAGATGTAAACACCATGTGAGGAGGAGATGTAAACACCATGTGAGGAGGAGATGTAAACACCATGTGAGGAGGAGTACTTTATTAGTGACAACATTGCGCATATAGCATCATCAGGCCAATGGGAGAGAGATGGAAGGGGCAATGGGGCGGGAAGGGGAGGAAGGAGGGAGGAGGGAAATGACGCGTGGCAGGAGAGGACGGCAAGTGAAATAAGGAGGAAAAAGACTTGAAATGGCAGAAGACAGGGAAGATTTATGACAGGTGAGGAGAGAGAGAGAGAGAGAGATATGACATACTACTATGACTACAAGGAAGCAATAGTATTGACACTCAGACACACTGAGATAGTAAAAATAGGATTAAGTACAGGTTACAAAAAAAATTATATATACCAGTGTGTAGGCTATATATATGTATATATATATTTTTTTTTATTTTTTGTTTCTATATTCCAACTTACTTCCTCTCGGGCATAGGCTGAGAGCCTTAACATTCACCGCTTTACAATGAACAGTGAAGCCCGTGAGGTCTTGTTCCAGTCTAGGGAGTGAGACATGTGAAGCACGTAGAGTACAACGAGCACCTACCATCTTGCCTTCACATGAGGCACGGTGCTCACTCATGGCCCAAAACGACCCCATCTCTGAAGCCACCTCGTTCCCGTGCTTCACTGTCTCACCCCCTACACTCGGACTCTCACACTTACACACACACAACGCCACCTGTTGAGCAGATAACTCACCAAGCATTGCACCCCTATAGCATATTTTGAATATGGGAATATTCATACAGTGCTATTTAATCAGGGAACAATGAGGGTATTTTATTGACGTTTCGGTGGGCTTGTGGTAATGCACTGATACTAGGTACAGCACAAATTCCATCCCAATAATATCTTCCCATTGATACATCGGGATTTGAACCCGGGACCTTTAGATTACCAGGCCAGTGGCAAGACCACTCCACCACACCTCCCCTCTTAATAATAATATATATATATATATACGAGAGAGAGAGAGAGAGAGAGAGAGAGAGAGAGAGAGAGAGAGAGAGAGAGAGAGAGAGAGAGAGAGAGAGAGAGAGAGAGAGAGAGAGAGAGAGAAAAGAACAGCATAGCACCACCCAACATTAGCCTTAACATTAATACAAACTACAAAGACCCCTTGAATTACATACGTGTTAGTCTGGCTGTAATTACAGTATGATGATGGCGGTAATAACCACTAGTAAAGTACATTAAGGGGAGATGGGTCGTTTTTCTGGTTCCCTTTCTCTCTCGTGTTAAGCCCCATTTGCTTTGAGATTATAAGATGTTCGGCCCATTAGTTTGGCGATTTTAACACCTTTCACCCCATTTTGTTGTCAATTTTAAGACCTTTCGTGCCATTTAGGTATCGAATTTTTTCCTGACGAGCAATAGCGAGCCTGAAAATTGTTTAGAGGAACCGGCCGACATTTTTCTACCGAAAAATTTACAAATTTATCCTGAAGGGGGGTCTAGGGAGTGTTTTTCTAAGTTTGACGGAGGTCTAGCGAGGAAACTAAGAAATAGAGGAGTACATGAATTAATAGACCAAAAAAAGACCCATCTCCCCTAACACAAACGCACTACTACAGATAACGAACACGAATACACGCACACGCAGACGGCCTGGAAGAGACAGAAGCCGTGGGAAGAAGAATAGGCACGTACAGCAAGTAGATTGAGTAGCAAAACGGAAGAAAAGGAAAGCAGAGAGGAAGGAAGGAGAAAGAGGGAGGGATAATAGGAGTGACAGGCGAGAGCAATTAAGCGAACACGTAAAGAGGTGGAGTGGAAGAGAGAGAGAGAGAGAGAGAGAGAGATCCATAGGCAGGACTGGACATCAAAAATATAGGGAAAATTATGAGATAGTTAAAGATAATAAAACATATACGTAAAACATATTTGAAAACACAAGAGGTGGTAATCATATAATTAATGTCTTGAAGTAAGGAAATATTAGAATCAATTACTTATGATGACTTGCAAGAGAGAGTGAAGAGGATACAATATTATATATATATAAAATAAGACGAGATATCGGGACTAGAACATGTTAATGATAGTGAGTAGTATATTTAAATAACAGAGAAAGCCTATTTAGCGAAAAGAAATGAGGAATGATCAAACTATAAAATAAATATAATTATGTAAGCAGAAGTATCGACAAAAGTGAAATAGAATGATGTTGAGAAGAGGAAAATGACAATGTGAAATGTTGTAAGACGGAAAAAAAGTCAGCGTAGAGGAAGGAATGGGAGAGAGTTTAAAACTGCGTAGAGCAAAACAAACAATAGAAGCCAAGATTAAAGAGGAGAGATAGAGTATGCACAATGAGAGAGAGAGAGAGAGAGAGAGAGAGAGAGAGAAAGCATAAGGGAAAATAAGCAACACTGTAAACAACCAGAGAGGATGAGATAATAAATAACGTAACATTAAAGAGACTGGCTGAGACACAGAGAGTTACATAAATATAATAGTAAAGGAAATACATTCAGCGTCCCCTTGAGCTTCAACCTTCAGTTTTCAGATTTTAAGATGTTTGCCCCATTAGTTTGTCGATTTTAAGACTTTTCGCCCCCTTTTCTTTGTCAACATTAAGACCTTACGTGCTATTTAGGTGTCGATTTATTTTCCTGGCGAACGATAGTAAGCCTGTAATTTTGGAAGAAGCGGCCTATGGCCGGGACATTTTTCTACCGAAAAATTTACAAATTAATCTAGAAGGGGGATCTAATGGATTTTTTGTTTAAGTTTGATGGAGGTCTAAGGAGGAAACTATTAAAATAATAAATAGATGAAATAATCGACCAAAACAACGGCCTATCTCCCATTAAAGAGACTGGCTGAGACACAGAAATATAATAGCAAAGGAAATACATTCAGCGTCCACCCTCCCCTTGAGCTTCATCCTTTCCAGAAATTTGATATGTTACTGTGCACATATTTTCCCGAAATTTTATTTATATGAGGACCCCGATATTTATGGAGTATATACTGGCCACTCCTGAATACAAAAATAAAATAATTGTTTACTGTATATTTTGAAATAGGAGTATTTTTGTAATAGTTTATTTAGTTTATATTGTATCAGGGTTTTAATGTTCGACTTGATACTGCAAACCTGAACAAATGCAAATTATATCAATTCATTATGTAAAACGATTGTCTTCATGATAAAAGATAAAAGAGAGAGAGGAACAGAAAGAGAGTGAGAGAGAGAGAGAGAATTATTTGCATTGATAGATTTACACAGATTCACTGGACACAGATCTTACGATCCCTGCAAGGTGGCCAGGATTTATCCGAGAAGAGATAGCAACTCTAAGAATAAGGGAAAATGGAAGGAAATATTAGCGAAGACGAAGGCTCTCTCCCCACCCTCCAGAAATTTACCGTACATGAGAACAGTTCGAAATGAAAAGAAAAACTTTGCAGAGATTTGAAATCGTCTGAAAGAATTGACATAATAGTTAGAAATGGAAAGGAAATGTCATGTATATCTTCACTTTCTTTTCTGTTCTCTTCAACTAAAAGCAGTGATCATTTCTGCCAGTTGTTCTTATCAGTAATCATTATATACTGCAGACCAACTTCTCTACGATGGTTCTGACATTTGTTTACATTAAAGATCATTCAGATTTTGCTTACATCTGATTGTAGGCTAATTCTATCGCTTTTCGAAGTTATTGCATTACCTAACTTGTTGTCATCAGTGAATTTAGAAACTATATTGTTAATGCCGTTGTCTATATCATTAATTTATAATTAACACAATTTTGGACCCAGAGAGAGAGAAAGAGAAACAAATAATTGCATATATTTACATAGATACACTGACCACACACACTTTACGATCCCAGCGAGGTGGTCAGGACTTAATTATAGTAGAGATAGCTAACCCCCCGAAGGTAAGGGACAGAGGAAGGAAAGGATGGCAAAAAAGAAGGATCTCTCCCCACCCTCCGGCAAGAGAGAGAGAGTGAGAGTGAGAGCGAAAGAGAGAGAGGAAGGAATAGAAAACAGGAGCAACAGACAGAGTGTGTGTGTGAAGGGTCTTATAAGGTTTGAACGTCACCTGGTCCCTCTTAAGGGGAGATATCCACTTGAGGGATTTTTTTCTTGACCCCTTTCTCCCTCATGTTTAGCCCCATTGCTTTTGATATTATAAAATGTTTGCCCCATTTGTTTAGCGATTTTAAGAACTTTCACCCCATATTAAGACCTTTCGTGCCATTTAGGTGTCGATTTTATCCTGGCGAGCGATAGCGAGCCTGTAATTTAAGAGGAACCGGCCTTCGGCCGGGACATTTTTCTACCGAAAAATGTACAGATTTATCTTGAAAGGGGCTCAAGGGGGTGTAATTTTAAGATTGCTGGAGGTCTAGGGAACAAACTAAATACCTCCTCTTAAGGTCTTAATTATATCCAGCCGCACTACGGAGAAAAAGTTGTGGGAACCGACCTCCGCCCCTCTTCCTACCCTTTTAACAGACCCCACCCCACCCCCCACCCCCACCTTCCACCCTCAATCCTCCACCCCACCTAACACTAGCTGGCTCGACGTCTTGGGGGCATTTAAGATACTTTATTTCATTATCATTGAGGATTTTGCTTGTTCTGCCATTTTCAAGCAAGATGTTTCAGTTTGTCCCCTAGGCTAACAAAAACGCCTCCCAGGCTTCCTTCAAACTAAAATATTCCCACCCAGGCCCCCTTCAGGCTAAATGTGTACATTTGTCAATAGAAAAATCCTCCCGCCACTTAACAGACCCGTCTTCCCCTCCACCTAAGACACGCACTCCCCTCCCTTTAACAGAAAACTATCCCCCATCTAAGATAACCCCCACCACTTAACAGACCACCCTCCACCACTTAACAGACCCCCCCCCCCAACATAAGGTACACCTTTCCCCACACTTAACAGACCCCCTCACTTAACGGACCCACTTCGCCCCACCTAAGCCATACCCTCCTTTCCCTCACCCCCCTTGAACATAAGACCCACCCTCCTCCCCACTTAACAGACCCGCTTCGCCCCACTTAAGATACACCCCCTCCACCCCCTACGTAACAGATAAGCCTCCCCCCACCTAAAACACACCCTCTATCCTACTTACCAGCTCCCCCCCCCCCCCCCCCCCCCCCTCCTAAGCAAGAGACACATCCTCACCTCCACTTAACAGACCCTCACTGAAAAGACCCGCCTCCTCCACCTATGACACACTCTCCATCTCCCCCTTCCTCCCAAACATAAGGCAGACCCTACCTCCACTTAACAGACCCCCCTCCCCCTCTTCCCAAACATATGACACACCCTCCCCTCCACTTAACAGACCTGCAACCCCCCCCCCCCCTCCCTCCCCCGGGTATTATAGGTAATGACAGAATATGGTTTATAGGAGCGAACCCGAAAATAGTTGCTCAAAATACGTGTCTACATAGTCACAAAATGGCGTGGAAATGAGAAGTTGTCCGCATTCTGGGTACTAAAGGGTCCCTACGGTAAAGCTAACTCCATCCTCCCACCCTCTTTTTCTCTCTCGTTTTTTGATGTTCCATTTTGGTAATATACATCCCTTGTAGGTGCTCCACAAGTTTTATATTAGTGGGGGGAGAGGGAGTGGGTGTTGTATGATGCATAATTGATGAGGGGGCTATTCGGGAGGTCTACAGTATAGGTAGGTGGTGGGGGATGGTAGATTAAGGGGAGATCTCCACTTGAGGGATTTTTTTCTTGACCCCTTTTTCCCTCATGTTTAGCCCCATTGCTTTTGACATTATAAAACGTTTGCCCCATTAGTTTAGCGATTTTAAGAACTTTCACCCCATATTAAAACCTTTCGTGCCATTCAGGTGTCAATTTTATCCTGGCGAGCGATAGCGAGCCTGTAATTTAACAGGAACCGGCCTTCGGCCGGGACATTTTTCTACCGAAAATTGTACAAATATATCTTGAAAGGGACTCAAGGGGGTGTAATTTTAAGCTTGATGGAGGTCTAGGGAACAAACTAAATACCTCCCCTTAAGAGAGTGGCCCACATGTGTATAAGGGGAGCAAGTAGGGATATCTACAGTATAGGTAGGTGGTGGTTGGTATATTATGAGGGCTGCTCACATATGTATGAGGGCTGCTCACATATGTATGAGGTGGCAACTCGTCAGGCTGTACTGCTGCTTGCTGATGATACAGTTCTGATGAGTGATAATATGTATGGGATTTGCAGGGTCTGGTAAATATGTTTGGATCCGTGTGTGAGAAACTGGACCTGAAAGTAAATGCGGGGAAGAATAAGGTTATGGTCTATGAAATGCGTGCAGTCGCAGAGTGTGAAGTGAGGTTGAATGGTCAGGTTATAGAGAATGTCAGCTTATTTAAGTATTTTGGGCAGTGTGATGAGTAAAGATGGGATGAGGATGGAGGAAGAAGTGCGGGAGAGGGTGCAACAGGGGAAGAGGGTTGTAGGAACACTGAAAGCAATGAAAAGGAATAATGTGGTCACCATGGAAGTAAAGAAGTCATTGCATGGTTATTGTGTGGTAATCCTATGGCATACGGGAGTGAAACATGGACGTTGGTGGAGAGGCACAAATCAAGAGTGAGAGGGGTGAAATGAGTTACTTGAGAAAGTGCATGCGGAGTTACATGGAGGGATAGACAGACGAATGAAGAAGTAAGAGAGCAGTGTGGTGTAGATGTGAATGCGCTGGAAAGTGAAAAGGAACACCTTGAGATGGTTCGGCTATGTGTAACACATGAGAAGCGAGAGAATGACTACGAGAGTGTACAAGAGTGAAGTGGAAAGACAGAGAGGGAGAGGAAGACCGAGAATGAGGTGGAAGGATGAAGTTAAGATGTATATGAATGAAAGGGGTGTTGGTTGGGAGGAGGGGCGTCGGCTGATAGGGGGCAGAGGTGCATAGGGGCCATTCATACGTCTGGCAATAGATAGATAGATAGATAGAACTGGTGAGGTCTATAGGTAGCTGGTGGTTGGTGGGTTAAGGGGGTACTACTCGCTTTTTATGGACCTCCTTCTCCCTCATGTTTAGCATATTTATGAGATTTTAAGACGTTCCTTCCATTAGTTTGGCAATTTTAATATCTTTCGCTCCATTTCGTTGTCAATTTCAAGACCTTTCGTGCTATTTAGGTGTCGATTTTTTCTTGGCGAGCGATAGCGAGCCTGTAATTTTAAGAGGGACCGGCCTTGGGCCAGGGACCGGCCTTGGGCCGGGACATTGTTCTATCGAAAAATTTACAAATTTATCTTGAAGGGGGGTCTAGAGGCTGTTTTTCTAAGTTTGATGGAGGTCTAGCGAGGAAACTAAAAAACAAATAAATAAATGAATTAATAGCCCAAAAAACCGGACACTGTCCCCTTAAGAGGGTTGTCCACTTGTGTATGGATGGGTGGGTAGATAAGATTGGCTTAGAGATGGCGATACATATTGAAAGTGTTAAGAAGATAAAGATGTAGATAAATAATTGTATTGGTAAGTGGATTCTGCATAAAGAAATAAGCAGATACTGTACATGGACGGAAACTATATATATATATATATATATATATATATATATATATATATATAGAGAGAGAGAGAGAGAGTATGGTCAGTACGTAAGCATGCGGTCAAATAACAAAGACTCTTTAGCTAAGATAATTTGATGAACACTGCGACAAGAGCGAGAGAGAGAGAGAGAGAGAGAGAGAGAGAGAGAGAGAGAGAGAGAGAGAAGCGAGAGCAGAATCATTAGAAAGTTGTTACATAAATGGTTACTGAGACATAAATAATATATCGGCCAACCAGTAGTATAAGAGGAGGCTTGACTAGACAAAAATAATGAGAGGTTAAGGTGGGGAGGGTTCACTTTTTGGTCGATTTCTGTCATTTATTATTTTTCTAGTTTTCTCCTTAGACTTCCATCAAAATTTGTAAAAAATAATAAAACAAGATCCCCTTTCAAGATATATATTTATACCTCCATCAAACTTTTGTTTAAAATAACAACCCCAGGATCCCCTTTCAAGATATATTTGTAATTTTTTCGGTAGAAAATTTTCCCGTCCGAAGGCCGGTTCCTCCTAAATTACAGGCTCGCTATCGCTCGACAGGAAAACATCGACACTTAAATGACACGAAAAGTTTTAATATTGACAAAGAAAATGGGCGAAATGTCAAAGTCGCCAAACTAATGAGCTGAACGTATTAAAATCTGAGAACTATAGGGCTTAACATGAGGAAGAATGGGGACCAGAAAAACGACCCATCTCCCCTTAAATTACTCACTTTTTGTTTACGGTAAGGTATGTTGAAGTTACTCTGGGCTGATGGACTGGAAAATTGGCACACACTATTATGGGAGACGTTATTATAGGTCACTTGCTTCTGAAACTGACAGATTGCTTGCCTAATATATTATAATCATATCCAAATTGGTGAATCTATTATTATCATATCCAAATTGGTGAATCTATTATTATCATATCCAACTTGATGAATCTATTGACAATAATTTCATTAGTCTGTGATTTTATACCAATATGTTTGTGCATAGAACAAATAATTTGCCTGTTGCATATTATTTACATGACATACCAATATTATATGATACACAATAGTATTAATTATACTGTAGATCATATGAACACATAAAAAAGTCTTCCTCTACTAGTGGTTGTATTAATTTATTGGGAGAAGAGAGGATCAGAAAGTCATATACAGTATATATATATATATATATATATATATATATATATATATATATATATATAACATAGAACGAAGAAAAAAACCATAAAGCAAACGAACACACAATATAACATCAGCTTCAGGATAAACGACGAGATTGTACCGAGACAAGATAAAATGAGAAGGATATATATTTTTATGGCCGCCATCAAGGAGAAGGCTTTCCGAGGTGTTTGGTCCGAAGGTGAACAAAGAGAGGAAACCAGCTATAGAGCCTTGTTGGGACGTGACCAAGCAGAAATCATACTTAAGGGGAGATGGGCCCGTTTTCTGGACCACTTTCTCCCTCGTGTTTAGCCCTTTTAGTTTTGAGGTTTTAAGACGTTCGGCCCATTATTTTGACGATTGTAACACCTTTTGCCTCATTTCGTTGTCAATTTTAAAACCATTCGTGCCATTTAGGTGTCGATTTTTTCCTGGCGAGCGAAAGCGAGCCTGTAAATTTAAGATGAACCTGCTGAACTACCGAAAAATATACAAATTTATTTTGAAAGGGGGTCCAGGGGGTGTTTTTTTAAGCTTGATGGAGGTCTAGGGAGGAAACTAAAAAATATCTGAATAACTGAATAAATATACCAAAAAAAAAACAGCCACTATCCCCTTAAATTGTGCTTCTTGATGGTTCAGAAGAGGTGATTCAACACTATTGGCCCTTCAGTACGACGACGCTTGTATACCTTTTATTTTATTTATATTTATTTATATTGCGGCGAAGAGAAGAGGAAGAGAGACTGCAGAGAATTGGTGAGTGGACGTGATTTAATGAGACGGAAGGCTTTCTTTTTTTAGACTGTCTAGAAGTGCTGTGTGAGAGGATCCTCCCCACACGTGTGAACAATACTCAATACATGGACGCAGTGTGCCCCTATACAGAACAAGAAGCTGCGCAGGGGGAAAGAACCCCTGGAGGCGGTTGAGCACACCCAGCTTATGGGAAGCTGTTTTAGCTAGAGTGGTAATATGATTTTTCAAATAGAGATGAGAAGAAAAAGAGACACCAATAATATTAAGAGAAGATGAAGAGTTAATTTGTATGTTGTTGAAGAGTAAGTCATAGTTTTCTGGAAGGGGGCGACAAGTAGACAGATGGAGAAATTGAGTTTTGGAAACATTGAAACTTTGAAAGTAACAAGGTTTTCTCTGCCCCAATTAAAGATAGTAGATAGCTCATTTCTAGCCCTTTCTAGAATTAATGAATGGGGACAAGAGAATCTAGTTTCCTTTAATGCACAGAAAACCAAGTACATTCAATTTTCTAACCGACAGAATCTCACTGACTCCCATATATTTTTTAATGATGTAAATATTCCCACTTCCCCTAGTATTGACATTCTCGGTGTAACATTAACTACTAACTTGAGCTGGACACATTATGTTAGAAGCATTGCTAAGAATGCCTCTAAAAAACTGGGACTCCTGTACAGAGTTCGAGAATTCTTCACTGACGAGCAGTTGGCCGTAATATATAAAGTCATGTGCGCTCTCAGATGGATTACTGTTCACCTCTGTGGGGTGGAAGTGGAGTGGTTGCATTGAGGCAGTTGGACAAAATTCAAAATAAAGCTATTAGATTAATCAATAACCCTGCAATCACACAGGACCTTCCTACATTATCCATACGAAGAAACGTTGCATCCCTTGCATTATTCTACAGATATTTTCACAGCAATTGTTCCGAGGAACTTGCTTCAATTGTGCCGCCTCTCCACATCTTTCCCCGTAGAACTAGGGCAGCTGAGAGCGCCCATGAATTTACACTTTCTCCTCCACAATGCAGAACTTCTGCTTATCAGAATTCATTTATCCCCAGAGCTACTACTCTTTGGAATTCACTTCCCTCGAATTGCTTTCCACAAACTTACAATCAACAAATGTTTAAATCCAGTTGTTACAAACATTTTATGAATGGAGGATGCCTTTAGGCACATGGACCTTTTTGTTTTATCTGTGTTTTTCCTTCCTCCGTTCATTGTCTCTTAAAAAAAAAAAAAAAAAAAAAAAATGCCCCAAATAAAGATAGTAGATAGCTCAGAAGATAGGTGTTTTGTGGCCTCCTTACGTGAGTTTTGGAGTTCCTGCTTGGCTACCATTAGATGAGTTTACACAGTTTAAGATCATATTGTATGCATATTTGATTTGCCATTATATACTCCTAACTATACTCTGTTTCATTTCATCTGACGGTAATTGAATCCCTTAGCAGCTATTTTCTCGATACCTAATGGAAAAATATAAAACTACTATGTCTCTGCATCATACTAAGACCAAGTGTGTATATTTAGCACAATATTTCACCACAAAATCTTCAAAATAACTGAGAAATTTTGATGGGACCTTTGTAATTTACCGTCAGTTGAAAAGAAACAGGGTGTAGCTATAATGGCATACCAAACATTACCTATGTAACATTTATTTCTGTTCGTGAGTGTACCTTAACCCCTTAAACATGATGACGTCATTCTCATCATATTCCTGATACCATTAGACGATTTTCTTCAGCTTATAATCTAGGTCTAGGACTCAAAGGGTTTCAATTAACCCTCTGAAGAACACTGGCCTTTCTCAAACTGCATACAATCGTCTAATTTTAGCCAGCCTTAAGGTAAAAAGGCGTCATCGTGCTGAAGGAGATGTGCCGTACGAATTTCAGCCTTTATCAAGAAGTAAATGTTATCGTGTGGCTTCCGTATTGTGTCTTTTGTTTTGTATCGTGGGACAGTAGTGGTTGGACGTGGTGTTGCCAATTTAGCTACTTTCCCGCTAGAATTAGAGGTATTTCTATCTAGCGTCAAATTGTTACATCTAGCGACATGAATTCTAGTGATATTCTGTAGATTTGAGCCATTTTAGAGTGATAATCTAGAGATTGAGGCATTATTCTAGCGATTTCCGGCTTATATTTACTATCTAGCGGACTTGATTTGGTAACCCTGGACTTGGGCGTCGTTCTTCCTTTCTGTCATCCGAGACGCCGGTTTATGTCGTCTCTCTTGTTTCCGGAATGCCTTCTTGTTCTCCTGGGCTTTCTCTACATCGTGCGATTTTAGAACCTTTCGCCCCATTTCGTTGACAGTTTTTAGACCTTTCGTGCCATTTAGGTGTCGAATTTTTCCTGGCGAGCGATAGCGAGCCTGAAATTTTAAGAGGAACTGGCCTTCGGCCGGAAAAAATTTCTACCAAAAAATGTACAAATTTATCTTGAAGGGGGGTCTAAGGAGTGTTTTTCTAAGCTCGATGGAGGTCTAGCGATGAAACTAAGAAAAAAAGGAATACATTAATCAATAGACCAAAAAAAACGGCCCATCTCCCCTTAAATATATATATAATCATAATATCTTTCTGTCATACTCTTCATCATGCTTGTGGTTCTATTATTATTGTGGTATAACCCTTTCTTGATGTGTTCCCTACCGTCCCCTCACTCACTCTACAAGTAGAAGAACGATCGGCTGAGATTGCCTTGATGGCGGGCATTTCTATCCTCGTCTCCTCTTTCCTTCACCCATCTCTTCTACTGTGATTCAAGTTCTTTAAGATAAAGATTTGACGAATTTGTATCCGATTATCGTTTTTAAATTTAAAGTTAATCCACCTTTTCACTATGACTGTATTAAAATGGTGTTTACTGTTTCTTTATGTTTATCCACTTATTTATCTGGATAGCTACGTGTTTATTTATGCAATATTGTCTTTACTCCTACCGCCGCTATGTACTCCGCAAGAAGACAAACGAGGGTCTGAGATTGTCTTGATGGTGGGCGTTCTAGCCTAGTCTCCGCTCATCCTCCCCCATTTTCTCTGCTGTGGTTTAAGTTGTTTATTTGTTTATTCGTTTGTCTTCAGATTTCACGAATTTGTCATCAATCATCTTGTATGCTCCAGATAGAAGCACCTATCCATTATATTTGACTGAATGTATATTTTTACATTAACCAATATATATATATATACGGTATATATATGTGTTTATACATTACTAGTTCGTTTACGTGTGCTGTATGTGTGTTCCCTACGTCTCCTTCTACTCCACAAGAATAAAACATACGAGCGTCCAAGATTGTCCTGATGGTTGGGAATGGTAGCCTCGTCTCCGCCGCTCATCCTCGCCCATTTCCCCCACTAAACCGTAATGACCGGCGGTGGTTGTCGTAGAGAGAGACAGAGAGAGAAGGGGGGAGGCGTGGGAGGAAGCGAGGAGTGTGTGCGTGAGAGAGAGAGAGAGAGAGAGAGAGAGAGAGAGAGAGAGAGTGATTGGTGAGTGATTGATGCTTGTGTGCTTGCTTTTTGTGGGCGGACTGTTATATGTGTTCTTCTTCTGTCACCTCTTTTTCCTTTTGTGTGTCTCTTGCTGATCCTCCCTACCCCTTGTGGAAGTAAGGGCTGGCTACTGACTGACTGACTAACTTATTCAGTTCATAAAGGGCCTCCAGCAATTAAGAGGCTTCGAACTATTTCACTTAACCCGTTTTACTATCACAGATCCGTCTCAAAATGCACAAAATTATCTGAATAAAACTAGAATTATCTTAAAAAGACGTCACCGGTACAGAAGGGGTTACAGTTTTGTAATAATACCGAGAAACCCCCCCCCCCAAAAAAAAATAATAATAATAATAATAATAATAATCATCATCATCATCATCATCATAATACTAATAACAAATAAATACAAAATATATATAAAATAATAATAATATTAATGATAATAATAATAATAATAATATATAATTAAATAATTAAATACATAAATAAAAAATATATATATACAGTATATAATTATATAAACAAATACAAAAACGCATTTGCAAACAGGCTTTTACCGTGCTCTATAGATATTAGAAGATGTAGTCAATCAAGGGTACATTCCTCTATGCCTTACTTGGAGGGCGGGGAAGCGATGTTCGGAACGCGGTGGATCATAATAGGCCTGCACACTGTTCACTAGTGCGTGTGTGAGAGAGAGAAATAGAAATATATGGTGTATGTGTGTGTCAGAGAGAGAGAGAGAGGCGGTGTGTGTGTGTGTGTGTGTGTGAAAGAGAAATAGAGTTATACTGATGGTGTGTGTGTGTGAGAGAGAGAGAGAGAGAGATATGAGACGGTGTGTGTGTGTGTGTGTGAAAGAGAAATAGAGTTATACTGATGGTGTGTGTGTGATAGAGAGAGAGAGATAAGAGACGGTGTGTGTGTGTGAAAGAGAAATAGAGTTATACTGATGGTGTGTGTGTGAGAGAGAGAGATATGAGACGGTGTGTGTGTGTGAGAGAGAAAGAGAGAGAGAGAGAGAGAGACAGTAGCAACCTTAATCAAGCTAAAAAGTAACATCCCCAAGATCCCCCTTCCAGATAATTTTGTACACTTTTCGATAGAAAAATTAGGTTTCTCTTAAATCACAGGCTCGCTATTGCTCGCCAGGAAAATATTGACACATAAATTGTACGAAAGGTTTTAATATTGACAAAGAATTGGGTCGAAGGGTCCTAAAATCGCCAAACTAATGGGGCGAATGTCTTAAAATCTGAAAACAAATGGGGCTAAACATGAGGGAGAAGGGGGACCAGATCAACAAAATAACTATCCCCCTTAACCCTTTCAGTATACCAAGTCGCAGAACTTCTTGATATGCTGTATTTTGCATTATATTCTGTCAATTATTACATTATTTTCTTCAGCTTAAGAAGGACCTCAAAATAATGAATTTGCTACCGCCTATCTCAGTTATTCATTCCAGCTACCATAGATCCTTCCTAAGCATCATAAAAACGTCTGAATGGAGCTGAAATCAGATAAATATGACGTCGCTGGTACAGAAGGGGTTACAGGATGTTATTACTTTTAGCAAGGGTCTGTGGGAGTCGAATATAAAATTAAGTAGATTTGACAACTTTGATTTCCTGAGGTCCTTCGTCAACTGAATAAAATCGTCATATGGTCGCCAAATAAAATTATGAACCTCGCTCCAATACTGACAGGCTTAACTAATTGGAATTGCGTAACAGGTAAGCTTCTATCTGAAAAACAGATTTGATCTGGTGAAGGTAGACTGAAGGTTGAGGCTAGACTTGTAATATATAATATTTGTCCTGTCAGGATATTTAATCTCTTAGCACATGTGTTTTATACTTAATGGTTGTATAAGAACCTTGTATAATGTGTGGCTGTACCAAACCAAGTTTTTATAAAGTTTACAAGATATCCCGCCATGAAAAAAAAATATATAATATATGACAAATCAGGATGGAAGCGTGTCAATTTTTTCGTCAGCCAAAGAAAAAGAGAACGTAATGTTGTTGTTTTTCTATGTGTATGAAGGATACAAAAGGCAGGTCCACCATTTGATCTTTTATTCACTTCCCTGGATACATTCAGAATCGCTCAGGCCCATCAGGTTCGCCATTCCAAGTCCTACACTCGCGCTAATAAGTGATGTCTCGGCACCATGTATGTTTTGATCAATAATTGGTATCGACAATATCCAAGCTTCATTTCTTCATATCGAGTAAAATATACAAACACGTTCCTACACTTACCCACCCTATTCAACATCTGACAGACATTAATACATCACAGAGCGAGCCAAACGTAATGATAGCTGGGTCATAACTTATTAGCACGATCGTACACGGTATAATAATCCCTTTGCCACAGATCTCTCCATTATGTTGATACGTTCTACTTTCCCCTTTCTTTAGCTGACGGTCTTTTTGTGTGGGTTTTGTCCTCCAGTCAGCCTTCCGATCTGCTTATCCGTCGTCCTCCGTCAATCGCTAATGGATATGTAAATTTAATCCTGTGAGGTAGTTTTTTGTTAAATGTCCGTCTTGTTTGTTCGAGTTCCGCAGGTTTACATCTCTCGCTCTCTCTCTCTCTCTCTTTCGCTTTCTCTCTCTCTCTCTCTCTCTCTCTCTCTCTCTCTCTCTCTCTCTCTCTCTCTCTCTCTCTCTCTCTCTCTCTCATATGTGCAGCGTAGAGCAACTAAACTAATTCCTTCTCTGAAAAACAAGCCGTATTATGAAAGATTAAATAAATTAAATTTGTTCTCGCTAAAGAAAAGGAGGTTGCGAGGCCAACTTATCAAGTGTTTTAAGATACTTAAGGGATTTGACAGAGTAGATGTCAGTGCACTGTTCACGATTAATTATAATGCTGCAACCCGAGGTAATGGAATGAAATTAATTAGAATAAAGGCATCATTAGATGTGACACAATTTCTTCACATACAATGTGGTTAAAGAGTGGAATAGTTTACCAAGGGAGGTGGTCGACAGTAATTCTATTGATACGTTTAAGAAAAGACTGGACGATCATCTAATGAAGATTGGATTAATATGAATTACTCAGTAGGCATGTGGAATTTCCTTTTCAAACAAATTTCTTCCTATACTATATAAAAACTTTCCTTGTGGGCATCTCCTGACCCATAAGGTTACACTTCATCCTATTTTCCGGTACGGCTTTTTAGCCATAGGGATCGGAGGGTGGGGAGAGAGCCTTCTACTTTACTGTCCTATTCTTCCACTATAAACTGTCCCTGTCTAGCAGTATTAAGGCCGGACCACCTAGTTGGGACCGCAAGGTCTGTGTGGTCTGAGTATCTGTGTAACTCTCTCTCTCTCTCTCTCTCTCTCTCTCTCTCTCTCTCTCTCTCTCTGCATCATCAATATCGTTAGAAATAGACACACACTAAATAGAAGGTAATCAGGCCATGATATTGCGTTCGTGAAAAAAAATTACAATTGTTCTTTCCTACCTCCCTTTTTTTTCTGTTGTTGTTGCTGTTTTATTACATAAAAACGTATACAAATCTGACCCCATTGCAGGTGTTAAATTTCCAACGTACGATCGGGCTGGTATTCCTTTCCGGCCTCCCCCTCACGGAATCGGGGTTCAACGGCCGGTTTAAGCAGATTATTGAGTTCACTCCTGTAAGACCCCCCTATCCCTCCTCAATCCGGTGTGGGAAGTGTGTGTGTGTGTGGGCTGGCAGTGATTGATCCTCGGCTAGGGCTATTATGGGGGGAAGGGTTTAGTTTTGGGTCGATCATTTCATATACTGTATATATACTAAAAAAAAAAAAAAACATATATTATATACTATTTTTTTAGCTACCTCCCTAGACCTCCATCAAACTTTAAAAAAAAAAAAAAATCATTAGATCCCCTTTCTAGATTAATTTGTACATTTTTTGGTAAAAATATTTCCCGTTCTTCCAAAATTTCAGGCTCTCACTTGTTCGTCAGGAAAAATCTGGACACCTAAATAGCACGAAAGGTCTTAACATTGACAAAGAAATGGGGCGAAAGGTCTTAAAATCGAAAAACTAATGGGGCAAATATCTTGAAATATAAAAACTAATGGGGTTAAACATGAGGGAGAAAGGGATCTAGACAAACGACCCATCTCCCCTTAACGCTGAGTCGTCCGCTTTACAGGTTATACAAAATCCTATAGGGTATACCTTTTAAATTATGTAAGGTATTATCCGCTCTAAGCATGATCGATGGATATCTAGGTCATGTATACTGTATATCAGGTAAAGTTTATCAAATTATATAAAACCATATACAGACTAATAACACACATAACAAAGCCACTCCAACAGCTTCCTCTATCTCCAACACCCCTTCTCTCTCTACACTCTTCAGAAAATAGGAAAGTAGAAAGCAGCTACGAGGTGCCGTTGTAAAAACTTATCCCTCAATTCCTTCACCTGACCTGACATTATATACAACCATAATCGAACAAATTCTGGAGTAACTGTAAAATCAGGCAGTATTGATCAACCTTAGCCATGATTAGTAGACATTTATGATAGCTGTTAGAATAGGTCAGATAAACCCGACGTATTTAGGGTAACTTTGATAGGCCAGATTTATTTAGGGTAACTTTGATAGGCCAGATTTATTTTGCCTTTGTTGTCAATAGTAATATTATTATAGTATTCAATATATTTCTTTCTAACCCGCCTATAGTTCAATTTAGCCTCCTTATGATTTTTCTCTGAATTTACCTTTCAGATCCATACATAATATATCCTCCTAGTCCTTTATCTTTCACAGGTTTAATTTTCCCCATTCTTTCTCCTTTAGGCTTTCTCTGCTCGTATTATTGTTGTTCTCTCTCTTTTAATGTTCTCCCTCTTTGCTTTCTCTTCATTATTATTTAGTATGTATTCCAGGTCAGCTACACGATCAGCGAGAAACTATATTGACATTCTAGCAACATTCGATGATCAACATTTTGCTGTCAACATTTCTGGAATATGTTGCACTCGTATAGGAAACTTGGCTGGTGGTAGATGAATTTAGGTAACCGAAATATTTTAAATGTTGACCCAATAAGCTGCCAGACGAGTGTTGAGGCTACAATTTGAGGCAAAAAACGCTCGTGTGATACCGGCTTAAGATATGAAGTTGATATACCTGCGTACTCTATCTCTTCTTACCATTTTGCATCTTCCAATGTTTGCACACACTCTCTCTCTCTCTCTCTCTCTCTCTCTCTCTCTCTCTCTCTCTCTCTCTCTCTCTCTCTCTCTCTCTCTCTCTCTCTCTCTTGTCTGAAAAATGAACCAGTCATGGAGTGAGGGATTAATCACTCCATATATGCAACTTATGAATAATAAGTTATAAACGGATGAGGCCATCACTACCACTTGAATTGATACTTCATATATTCCCTTGTAGGCAAATACTTTAAAACGTCCAAAATGTCTTGATAATGTAGTTATTGATCGCTCCTCCTTTGCGTCATATATTGTAGAGAATCATTGTTATTTACAAACACATGCAAACACTAGCACTTAAGCACACACACACACACACACACATATATATATATATATATATATATATATATATATATATATATATATATATATATATATATATACTGTATATATATATATATTCTTTTTGTCCATGTTTATGAAGGAGACAAAAGGCAGACTCTTCGCTTAGCTTACTGATGTCTAAGCAAAATATATATGTAAAAAATTAATAAACACATTCGAATCTGCCTCAAGGGTGTTTGCTAGTGTTGGGTTTAAATATAAGAGAACCTTAGATAAATGTATTGTCAATTAAGTCATTCACAAAGCTGTAGGTATATACATAAGTGGAAAGGATGTTTAACCCTCTCCGACATATGACGCGATTTTGAGCCTATTAGGGATACTTTAAAGCCTTTGTTACCATCAGGGGTATTTAGAAACCTTTAGTTTAGTTACTTCAACCTCTGCAGTTGTCTTTGAGTTAGCTTTGGAGAGGTAATTATAAGAGTGAGAGAACTCTTTCTTATTGCTAATCTGGCAACCTCTGCGTCATATGAGCGTGAAAGGGTTAATTGAATCCTATTTATTAAACTATTGCCAGCATGACTCTCCCAGTGTGGATTATCGAACAAGTCGTAAAGTTAGTCTTTCAAAAAATGTACTTAGCATAATCTTATTGGGGAAATTTCTATGCTATCTGTTCGTCTATTATTCCCATGTCTGCTGCTGCACCTCAAAATGGGTGTTTACATGCATAAAATATACTTCTTTAACTATAATACAACACAGTAGTGGTTATAGTAAGTTGCAACCAATTCATACTACTTTGGGATTTTGACACTATAATCCAAGGAATGTAAAGTCATACAGACAATCCTCTTGTATAGTGTTGCATTATTACTTATTAATCCTTTCTGTACTTGGAACGTATTTTGTATTTGATTTCAGCTACATTTAGACAATCTTATGAAGCTTAGGAAGGATATGCCGTAGCTGAAAGTATTAATTGGGATAGTTTGTAGCCTTTTAATTGGTAGACGTCCTTCCTAGGCTGAATAAAATGGTCTAAATGTAGCTGAAATAAAATAAAAGAGTGCGTTGCTGGTATATAAGGTATTAATCAGTGCTATGCTGAAACTTAGCATTTTTATGATTATTAATAATTTGCATATGAATATTTTCGGAAATTTACATTCATGGCTACTGGTACGTATTCATAAGTAAGACACTACATAAATTATATATATATCTATATATATATATATATATATATATATATATATATATATATATATATATATATATATATAATATACTGTATATATATTATTATTTTTTTTTTGTAATCAAACATATAAGGTACAGCTTATACCTTTGATGCTTCAAGGCAGCAACAAACTATTTAGGCTCTTCAATCACGTGTTTGTATTAAGATTTAGTAGTTCATTATTATGTTGACGGAACACTATATAAAAGTTATGCAAACCCAACTAATAATAGCATTATAAAAATAAATTAACATAATTAATATTTCATAAAACAAACACTTACTACCAACAAAAAATTACAGAAGTACCAGTTAACCCCCTCTGTACCGGCGACGTCTTTCTAATATTATAATAGCTACATTTAGACGATTTTATGAAGCTTAGGAAGGATACATGGTAGCTAAAAGAATGAATTGAGATAGTCTGTAGCTTTGTAATTGAGATAGTCTGTAGCTTTGTAATTGAGATAGTCTGTAGCTTTGTAATTAAGATAGTTTGTAGCTTTGTAATTGAGATAGTCTGTAGCTTTGTAATTGAGATAGTTTGTAGCTTTGTAATTGAGATAGTTTGTAGCTTTGTAATTGAGATAGTTTGTAGCTTTGTAATTGAGATAGTCTGTAGCTTTGTAATTGAGATAGTCTGTAGCTTTGTAATTGAGATAGTTTGTAGCTTTGTAATTGAGATAGTCTGTAGCTTTGTAATTGAGATAGTTTGTAGCTTTGTAATTGAGATAGTTTGTAGCTTTGTAATTGAGATAGTTTGTAGCTTTGTAATTGAGATAGTCTGTAGCTTTGTAATTGAGATAGTCTGTAGCTTTGTAATTGGGATAATTTGTAGCTTTGTAATTGAGATAGTCTGTAGCTTTGTAATTGAGATAGTTTGTAGCTTTGTAATTGAGATAGTCTGTAGCTTTGTAATTGAGATAGTCTGTAGCTTTGTAATTGGGATAGTTTGTAGCTTTGTAATTGAGATAGTCTGTAGCTTTGTAATTGAGATAGTCTGTAGCTTTGTAATTGAGATAGTCTGTAGCTTTGTAATTGAGATAGTCTGTAGCTTTGTAATTGAGATAGTATGTAGCTTTGTAATTGAGATAGTTTGTAGCTTTGTAATTGAGATAGTTTGTAGCTTTGCAATTGAGATAGTCTGTTGCTTTGTAATTGAGATAGTCTGTAGCTTTGTAATTGAGATAGTCTGTAGCTTTGTAATTGAGATAGTTTGTAGCTTTGTAATTGAGATAGTTTGTAGCTTTGTAATTGAGATAGTCTGTAGCTTTGTAATTGAGATAGTTTGTAGCTTTGTAATTGAGATAGTTTGTAGCTTTGTAATTGAGATAATCTGTAGCTTTGTAATTGAGATAGTGTGTAGCTTTGTAATTAAGATAGTATGTAGCTTTGTAATTGAGATAGTCTGTAGCTTTGTAATTGAGATAGTCTGTAGCTTTGTAATTGAGATAGTCTGTAGCTTTGTAATTGAGATAGTATGTAACTTTGTAATTGAGATAGTCTGTAGCTTTGTAATTGAGATAGTCTGTAGCTTTGTAATTGAGATAGTCTGTAGCTTTGTAATTGAGATAGTCTGTAGCTTTGTAATTGAGATAGTCTGTACCTTTGTAATTGGTTGACATCCTTCCTAAGATGAACACAATCGTCTAATAGTGGCCAGAGTATAATACAAAGGAAATCGCCGGTACATAAGAGGTTAACCAGCTCAGTACGGGCGACATATGTTTTATTTGATTTCAGCTACATTTAGGAGACTTTATGAAGCTTAGAATCAAAATATGGTAGCTAAAAGGATTGATTTAGACAGTGTATGGCCTTCTAATTGGTTGACGTCCTTCCTAAGCTGAATACGATTGTTGAAAAATTGCTAGAATATAAAAACAATATATCACCGGTAATTAAGGGGTTAATAAGTTATTAGAAGCACATAGGAATATTCAAGATAGCGTTTCTTTCAATATGCAATTATACTGTCAAAGAACTTTCCATTCTGACGTTCCATTGTGCAAGAGAGTATTCAATTCTGGGAACACTGTTGTTATTCTGATAGACTGTGTCACTTCAATGTCAACTTCAATCACTCTCCTAGATACAGTGGCTCTATGTTTAGTCGGAATCAGTGTGTGTGTGTGAGAGAGAGAGAGAGAGAGAGAGAGAGAGAGAGAGAGAGAGAGAGAGAGAGAGAGAGAGAGAGAGAGAGAGAGAGAGAGAGAGAGAGAGTGTAAGTGAGAAAGAGGGGGTGGAAAGGAGATAGAGTATATTATATAATATACATAAATATAATATATATATATATATATATATATATATATATATATATATATATATATATATATACTGTATATACAGTATAATACAGTATATATATAAGCCTATACTGTATATACAGTATATTAATTCTTATACTTATTTTACCGTACTGATATATATATACTATAAATTCACCATGTTAATGTTTTGTTTTTGCAAATAGGATTCTCGGGTTCATCTCTAGGAGTGTGAGTAATAGAACTGCTGATGTAATCTTAAAACTCTACCTGTACTTGTCATTAGTGAGACCCCATATGGATTATGCTGTTCAATTTTGGTGTCCTTATTACAGAATGGACATAGATTCACTGGAGAGAGTACAACGTAGAATGACAAACATTATCCATAATATTAGAAATCTTCCGTATGAAGAAAGGTTGAAGAAATTAGGCTTACATACGTTAGAGAGACGCAGAGTTAGAGAGGATATGATAGAGGTGTCAAGTGGGTTAGTGGGATTAATAAAGGGGACATGAAAAATGTACTAAAGCTCAGTGATAGCGAAATAACTCGAGCAAATGGTTTCAAATTAGATAAATTTCGTTTCAGAAAAGATATAGGCAAATATTGGTTTGGTAACAGAGTTGTAGATAGGTGGAATAGGCTACCCAATGCTATAGTGGGATAAAAAAAAACGATAGGGAGCTTTAAGATAAAATTAGATAGGCATATGGACGAGATGGGTTGGGTGTGAGGGGGATCTGTCAGGTGTGGGCCAATCGGCGCTCTGAAGACCCCGTTTTCTGACCTGACCGTTTTGGTGAGGTCAGTCCTAATGGTGTTAGTGAGCTGGGCTTATAATTAGGCCTTATAATTAGGGTTGGGTGTGAGAGGGAGCTGCCTTGTGTGGACCAATCGGCTTTCTGCAGACTCCCATTTTCTTATGTTCTTATGTGTCATCAGGCTAGGCCGTGTAGCAAATATTTGTGCATAACATTAATTGTGTACATGCATATACTCTAATGACAATAAAGTGTAATCCTTTTAATAACCTTTACACATCATAGACATTTACAGAAATTATGTGACCTTGTTACAATTCGCATCTAAGCATAATTTCCCAGTGCAACTTCGGTTTTAGAGAACAAGACAAAGGCTTCTTAACCTACTGTCTAAGTCCAAGGGTCATTAGCCTACATGTTGGCCAGCAAATAACTGTTCTGGTTTTGCCGCAAAATCTAATTTTGGTACGTTAGTCCAAGTAGAGTACAGACGGGCGTGTGTTTGTTTGTGTGTGTGTGTGTGTGAATGAATAAATGATCGAGTGAGTGATTAAGTGAGAGAGAGAAATTAAGGTGACTTGATGTTATTTACAAATCTCCCCATATTGCGCAACTCATCACACTTTTTTTATTTATTTAATATTTTTTGTTTAAGCCACAAACCGGATTTAGGCCACTCAGTCAACAAGGCGCCCCATCAAACCCACCACCCCAACTACCATCCCTTGATCCAATTATATTCCTTGAGATTTCTTTATATCATAATCTTACTTTTTTTTTAATTACCGTAATCAATTTCCGGTTCTTTCAATTCGCTATAGCTCGGATGATTATGAATTACCATTATTCATTGCAACTGTTGTGTGGAGTGATTCTTGAAACTGAATAATGAGTGGCTTTATTATCTTTAATAACTTTAATACATTTTATTTTAGCATTAACTCCAACTGCCTAGTAGAGACCGCAAGGTCTGTGCAATCTGTGTATGTATGTCATTCTATGTAACTCTCTCTCTCTCTCTCTCTCTCTCTCTCTCTCTCTCTCTCTCTCTCTCTCTCTCTCTCTCTCTCTCTCTCTCTCTCTCTCTCTCTCTCATTACTATCACCTTGATTTTCCTTTTGGATTTTGTTCGTATTGTTGTCTCTCGTAATATTGAAACTCGAGTATTATTATTGGTTTGGCTTCCACACCTCGGGTTGGGCCCTGGCAGTTGGGTTGCCTTCTTTCCTCTCTGGCTTGTGTTCGCTTTTCACGTATATTACAGGCGTGGACAAGGAAAGGTGAAAGGATAGGATAGCAAAGATTAAGGTTCTATCCCACCCTCCGAATCCTCCGGCAATCGGGCGTACATGGTATCAGTTGAAAGTGAATATCCTTGCCGGGGCTTGGAAATCGTTTTAAGAAATGTTATAGAATATATAGAATTGGAGAGAATCAGAGAGAGAAGGAGGAGAGAGTGAGAGTGGGGAGGGGGGAGGGGGGAGGGTGGGGAAGGGGAATAGTGGGGAGGGGGAAGTGGGGAGGGGGGAGGGGGAAGGAACCAAGGAACCAAGGAAGAAGATGGGGAGAGGTAAGGATACAGGTGTCCCCAAGCCTAGTTGCCAGATGCATGATAACCTGCGCTTGCCTTATTACCTATCAATAATATTCACAAACATTCAATTCAGGTACAAAAATACTTATGATTTGGTGTTAACAAGTGTATTCCCTCTCCGTAATCAAGATTCAGACGAGGTATTTCCCGTCTATAGAGTACAAATTGAATTAGTTACGAAAGGTTGGGTGTTGAGGCTAATGTGACGCTTATGCTGGGGTCACACATTCACGTATATGCTCCCGTATGCTCCCGTACGAAGGTTTATTGGTAGTTGGCAACCGAATACGTAAAACGTAAGGGCTTAGTACGCAAAACGTAAATGAAATTGTGTCTAGTCGTGGGGGTTGGTACGCATGGCGGGAGTAGCCACGCTGGTCGGGGAGGTGGTGGGTGCGGCCAAGGCCGCCCGGTATGTTTTGGATTTCAAATCAGATACGGGGCTCGCGCTCACGTATGTCAAAAGTCGGGAAATCCTACGTCTGACCGGGCGATCGGCTACGTCTGACGGGAGCAGCCCCGTAACACGTAGCAGCTCGCCTGGTCAAACGTAAGCTGCTCCCGTCAACCGTAAAATATTCCCATCAAACGGGAAAGTTTACGTTAGTCCGGCCGCATCTGGCAGAACCGCCGCACTGCAGGTTGGCGGGAAGACGCGGCACCGTTGTACGGGGGGGGGGGGGGGGGGCAACGGGACCAGCGGGGGACCAGCGGGGGACACTCCAGTCACACCTCTCACCACACCGGAGCAGCAACCAACAAGCCAACCCTGCCACCCTCTGCACCCTGCCGAAAACAAATCGTAGCAGCGACACGCCTGCACCTATGGCTTTCATATTCTTACCACATGTACCTTACCCTTTAGGCTACCCACCACAAAAATCCCAAATCCCTTCTCCCACCCACTCGCTGACTGTCGGTCCCGTCAGAAGGGAAAAAAAGGAAAATCTGTGGCGGTGAAACGACTGCACCAATCGGTTCCATATTTGTGTGACAAGTCCCTTACCCTTCTGCCTCCCCCACCACACCCCCAAGCGCCTCCCACCACTCACTTCTAGCGTATCCGTACGAAGAAAAGGAAAAAAAGGAAAATCCGTGGTGGCGAAACTACCTCACCAATCGACTTCATATGTGTAACACAAGTCAATTACCCTTCTACCTTCCCCCAACCAACCCCAAAACCACCCTCCCACCACCCTCCCACCCATACATTCCGATACCATAAAAGTCTCTGTAGTCTATAGTGTCTTTTCAGCTACTTTCGGGACCATCGGGGACCTGATTTCTGGCGAGGGGAGTGTTTTCTTTACCATTATCCTTCCTTTCTCTCCCAACTTGATAGATTTAGACAAAAAAAAAAAAAAAAAATGGCACTGGCACACCGTCAAAATTGGCTGGCACTCAGCGGGTTAAAGGTTACAAGGATGAATGGTCTTTCCTCTTAGGAAGTTCACAAAATTGAACTCCTCCAGGATGAATTCCGCGATGTTGTTCATGGTGCCGATGAAGGACTGGGAATGGGAATGGTGTGGCCATTCCTGCCCTTTTGTAGTTCCCAGATTCCAACCCAGACCTACGTGGTTGACAAAGACTGTCTTTGTCTGTGTTTGGACAGACGGGGTGTGCCTACAATTGTTTGGAAACGGTCCACGTAAGTCCTAAAAACTCCCAAGACGTACGGCCTCAGTTACGCAGGTCTTGTGGGGGCGTGGCCATGGGCGTGGCCTGTGTTCCCGCAAATCGGGCAGCCCAGGCGGACTAACGGGGACATGCTTACGCAAGTCGCAAGCACGTACGTAGTTCCATACGACTACATTACGTCTGACGTAACACTGGCCCCGTCACGGTACGTCTGTCGGGAAGTGCAATAGTCGTGGTCTATACGGGCGTACACGGCCGGACTACGCCCGTCAGAACACAAAATTGGCGATTACGCCTGACGGGAGCTGTCGGGAGCGATATACGGGAATGTGTGACCCCAGCATTAGGACCACATGATGCTATACGGGTCATGACACGTGTTTTATGTATTGATATTGGCTCCTGTAGGATATTGATCTTGCTTGGTAGTATCACGGCATTGACATTAGCACGGTTATTCACACTCTTTTAAAATATTAGTTACTGCTCGATTGATGTCCATATTGGTGTTATTAGCGGCGTGTTGTGTATAGAGGACTTGGTGAGAGAAATATACGTTTGTGATGTGTGGTGTTTAAAGCCGATATGTGGAAATTAGCAAGAGGGTTAAGTAACAAATGTTAGCGTATTATTGACCTTCGGCTTCTCATCTCGTCCCCACACTCTCCCTCTCTCCTTCCCTTTCTCACCGCGGGTGTGGAAGGACGCGTTGAGTGTTTATGCTTTGTGTTCGTATACTTTCCGTGCGCGAGTGCTTCTACTATATCACTGAAATACGGACGGACGGACGGACGGACGGAGCAGTGGTGGCATTTAAGGTTGGTTGCATTAGCGTTTTATTGAAGTCTTCTACTGTAATTCTCACTTCTCAATTGTTCTTTCTCTGTCCAATTTCTCTTCTTTCCTATTTTACTCCAGCCATCTGGTCTGGTTTATTAAATTATATTACCCGAGGATTTTAGACACGTGAGCCAGTCCCCGAAATTGACCACTTGCGAGTTTTGGTCTATAAGGAAGTTGGAGCCGTAGCCATCAATATTTAGCAGAATTATCAGCTATAATACGGTCATAACACATATATAAATACGTAATACCAAATTGATTACACTATTTATCCATCAGAAACCCACATTATAATTTCATTTATCTTAAATATCGATATGCACGGCTCTAACTTCCTTATAGCCTGAAACTCGCAAGTGGTCAATGTTCCTGTCACACGCCATGACGCATATGTTTTATCACCCCTCACAGGGGAGTTTTATTATTATTGAAGTTATTATAACTTTGCACTGTGGAATGTTTTGCAAGATACACTATTATTGTTGTATACTTCTGCTTATTTACGGATGTTGCATGATACATGCATCCACGTGTTATTTGTTGTATCGGTATTGTAATTATATATACAGTATGTGTATGTATATATACAGTATATATATATATATATATAAATATATATATATATATATATATATTATATATATATATATATATATATATATATATATATATGTGTGTGTGTATATACATTATCTCACAAGTGCACGTGTGCAAATATATGTATATAAACTCCAGCCGGAGAGAGAGAGAGAGAGTAAAAAAAAAGAAAGGAGGAGTAGTACAAAGGAGTACAAAGGAAATCAAGCAACAACAGGTCTAGTGACCCTTCTAGGCTGCTTGTCCTCCAAAACACTGAGGATCAAGTGTCCAAACAGTGGTTTCGAGTGGGTAAGGGAACATTGGAAAGGGAACTACTGCCCTGGAACTAATGTCCGTGGCAGGATTAGGAAGTTAGTAGGGGACAGATGGGTTAGTAACTGAGGGGGGGATAAAATAAAGTTAGGAGGAAGAGATTGGAGCCGGGATCGTAAGAGAGAGAGTACAAAGTACAAATTACAAAGGAAATCAAGCAACAATAGGTCCAGCGACCCCTCAAGGCTGCTTGCCCTCCAAAACACTGATGGTCAAGTGTCCAAACGGTGGTTTAGAGTGGGTAAGGGAAACATGGAAATGGAAGACTGCCCTGGGACAAATGTCCGTGGCAGGATTATGAGATGTTAGTAGGGGACAGTTGTTAGTAGCATAATAGAGGAAAAAAAGAAAATTTCGTTCATTTACAAATGAAGTCAGTCGTGGATATAAGGCAAGGAGTTTGTCATGGTGAAGATTAAAAGAATTAACGGTGCTGCACTCTATGACATTTCGGGGAAGCCCATTCCACAATTTGACAACTTGATTGAAGAAGAAATTATTAGACTCGTGTGAGTTAAAAGATTTACCTAATTTTGCAACCGTTCCCCCGCGTTTAATTTGATTGGTCGATATTGAAATATTTATTACAGTTCATATTGTCGATGCCTTTGATGATTGTGACCACTTGAATTAATCTGCGCTCCTCGTGTGGTTTGTTCTTTAGGCAAGGTATAATATTGGTAACTACGTTGAACTCGCTCTAGTTCGTCTATATCTATTTGGTAGTAAGGGCACCAGGATTGAACGCAGTATTCCAGGAGAGGGGGACTAAGGAATTGTAGAGAGTTAGGATTACATCTTTGGATTTATGCTCACATGACCTGCCTATAAAGCCAATTATTTTGTTTGCCTTCTTAACAACCTCTGAACATTGTTGACTCGGTTTTAGGTTACTCGATATTGTTACTCCCAAATCAGTTTATCTGTTTACACTCTTAAGCTGAGTGCCATTCATTGAATAGTTTTGTTATCATTTCGGTTTCCGATATGGAGTACTTTACATATATCTGCATTGAAACACATTTGCCAAATTTGAGCCCAATGTGACAACTTATCTAGATTATGTTACATTTCTTCAACATTTTCATTTGAGAGCACGCTACAGTATTTGCAATTTGTGAATGGTCAGCAAACTTTGAGATTGTACAGGTGTACCATACAGTATACTGTTTATTTAGCAATTTGATTGATGCCTTGATTATCTATTTACCTTGAATATCAGTACGCATGCTTACAAGTTTATATTATCTTTAACATACTCTCCCCCTCTCTCTCTCATTAACACAACCACTTCGAGCCAGCCCCCCCCCCCCCCCCCCCCCTCTCTCTCTCTCTCTCCAACACTAACACCACCAGCAGCCTTTCTTGCCTCACACGTTGTTATGGCTTTTCTTGTTAGTATTATTATTGTTTTGGGTGCGGTTCCTGCTACACTGTTGTTGTTGTTCTGGTTATTGTCTTAGTTGGTGGGGTCACAAATGTCTCGGTCTAGGAGTTGGTGAAATCTTTGTTTGCTTCCTCTGTGTGTGTTTTTCTTTCTGTATTATTATTTTTTTGTTTTTTAATCCCAATTGTAGGTCTAGTATATTTGTTCAATGTTATTTTCATAATTATATTGGCGTGTTTTCTCACTAAAGTATATCAGTTACACTCCAAATTTTCACTTGCCCTATTGTGTTATTTTACTAAGCTATATCACAAGTATATATACATCAAAATGTATGTAGATAAAGATTCAAGTTATTCAATTCATAGTTTTATATGATAATGCCATGTTAAATGTTGGCAATTCAAGGCCGTCTCCGACAGTAGATTAAATTAATACATTCATGTCTAGTTTTATGTGGGAAGTTTCAAGTAGCCATCAAGAACCAGTAATTATCGTGAAAAGCAATTAAGTTTTGAGGGGGTTAAATAAGCTGCCAGATATAGATATATCGTAACAATGCTGATTGTTGAAACCCTCAAAGTCCAGCCGCGTGCGCATGAGCACGCAAAAACGTGTTTTTGCATGTGTTTGCCTACCCATTTCCCAATGTTAGTTCCGACTTTCGGGCGCCCCGTAGGACCGCTTAATGACCTAGGGGATCGTTTTTTTTTTTTTTTTTTTTTTTTTTTTTTTTTTTTTTTTTTACCCATTTCAGATGTTTAATGGAGAAAACAAAAATTGACAACATGCCGGGCCTGGAGTGTACATTTATATTATATTGCCTGGTGATCAGTGGGTGCTGAGTGACTTTCTTTGGTTTCAAAGTGAAATACAATTTGTTTTCTCTCCCACCCCCACTCCTGTCAAAAGAAATCTACGATGTACACTGCCCCACTTCCGGCTTAAAGCATGACCTCTTCGGGGAACATGACCACTCTTTTCCACCAGCACCTGCTTCTTGCTACAATGGTCCAGCTCGAGGAAATAATAATGCAATACCTCCATTCCCATTCCTGGAAATGTGTTCACCTTAAACAGGATTATTGTGGCTCGAGTCAATGTGTGTGAGACGCGTTCATGGTTAAGGGGGCAGTGCTTGGCTTTTGGTCTATATATTTATTTAAATATGTTTTAGTTTACTCGCTATCAAGCTTAAAAAAGCTCCATCAAGCTTAAAAAAACATCCCCTAGACCCCCCTTCAAGATAAATTTGTAAATTTTTCGGTAGAAAAGTTTCCCGGCTAAAGGCCGATTCCTCTTAAAGTTTCAGGCTCGCTATCGCTCACCAGGAAAGAATCGACATCTAAATGACACGAAAGGTTTTAAAATTGACAACGAAATGAGGCAAGAGGTGTTAAAATCTCCAAACTAACGGAACGAACGTCTTAAAACCTCAAAACTAATGTGCTAAACATGAGGGAGAAGGGGGTCTAGTAAAAGCGAGTGCTACCCCCTTAAGGCAGAACCGCATCTCCAACCGGGAAGCATATACATTTGTTTTGACGTGTATCTACTGTATATTCGCATTATTAGCATACCTTCTTACCGTTATTGTATATTATCTTTGCATAATTCTAACATACAGCAACACGTCTGATGCTTTTCTATATGTATCCCCTTTTGATTAATTTTATTTATACCTATATTTAATTTGTTTCTTTCATATAGCTATAGACCAGCTAAGGGTAAATTAGTCAGTAGATCGTTAGTTGCTGATCAAAGGGTCGGCGGATCGAGCCCTCACTGTCAAAATGTTATTTGTAGATGTCAAGCCCGGGCAACTTGACCTATCTAATTCGTGACAAACGCCTAATTCTTGGCCACTCCTCGGGAATGACGGTGTCAGGAAAAACAAAAAAAGTTACGATAGGGTAAGAGCTAGGTGACCAATATTGACGTTATTGTATCTGGGTCACATGAAATAAACTCACAGCTTGGAATACTTTACATTTATTAATTTGCTACAATTATATAGCTAATTGGTATGGTTAGAGGAGTAAACGAGAAAATTATAGGTTATGCTACATTGATTATAGGTTATGCTACATTGATTATAGGTTATGCTACATTGATTATAGGTTATGCTACATTGATTATAGGTTATGCTACATTGATTATAGGTTATGCTACATTGATTATAGGTTATGCTACATTAATTATAGGTTATGCTACATTAATTATAGGTTATGCTACATTGATTATAGGTTATGCTACATTGATTATAGGTTATGCTACATTGATTATAGGTTATGCTACATTGATTATAGGTTATGCTACATTGATTATAGGTTATGCTACATTGATTATAGGTTATGCTACATTGATTATAGGTTATGCTACATTGATTATAGGTTATGCTACATTGATTATAGGTTATGCTACATTAATTATAGGTTATGCTACATTGATTATAGGTTATGCTACATTGATTATAGGTTATGCTACATTGATTATAGGTTATGCTACATTGATTATAGGTTATGCTACATTGATTATAGGTTAGCTACATTGATTATAGGTTATGCTACATTGATTATAGGTTATGCTACATTGATTATAGGTTATGCTACATTGATTATAGGTTATGCTACATTGATTATAGGTTATGCTACATTGATTATAGTTTATGCTACATTGATTATAGGTTATGCTACATTGATTAATCCTTTCAGCATCATCATATCTCCACTTTGGGTGAATTTATACTGCTTAAGAAGAACCTTAAGTAATCAAAGGGTGAATTCGATCTCAATTAACCCTCTACTCCCACATATATTCCCTAAGCTTAGCAAAATGTGTTAGATATACTGAGACACTAACATAATTTACAAAATGTGTTAGATATACTGAGACACCAACATAATTTACAAAATGTGTTAGATATACTGAGACACTAACATAATTTACTAAAAGGGTTAATGTGGGTGCTGCCATAATTATGTACGAGCTGTTCCATCTCCGTTTCATAAAATACACTGGCAGCCTGGGCTTATTTATTGGCTTATCTACGTATCTAATTATTATCATTTTGTTTAGTCTCCTCCCTAGACCTCCATCAAGCTTAAAAGAACACCCATTGACCCCCTTTCAAGATAAATTTGTAAATTTTTTGATAGAAAAATATCCCGGCCGAAGGCCGAATCCTCCTAAAAATCCAGGCTTGCTATCGCTCGCCAGGGAAAATCGACACCTAAATGGCACGAAAGGTCTTATTACTGGCATAAAATGGGGCGAAAAGTCTTAAAATCGTCAAACTAATGAGCCGAACATCATAAAATCTGAAAACTAATGGGGCTAAGTAAGACTGAGGAAGAAGGGAGACCATAAAAACGACCCATCTCCCCTTTAAACAAAACGACCCATCTCCCCTTTAAACAAAAACGACCCATCTCCCCTTTAAACAAAAAATTCCTGGAAAATGATGTGGTGTGGGAGGAAAATAATTCAGTATACTTTAAGCACTAGAGAGAGAGACGCGAGGGAGAGCGAGAGGAGTTTAAAGGTGGGCTTGTGGAAGGAGAGAAACCGTATAATCTGCGTGGGCAAGTTGTATGTATATAAGGTAAAGTTGTTGTGTGGTCCTATCCTGATTGAGGTTTGGCATCCTCTACCCACCCAACCTTAGCCGTTTTTGTCCGATAGCGAGCCTGCAACTTTGAACAAAATCGACCTTCGGCCAGTACATCTTTCTACTATCGAAAAAGGTACACATTTAGCTTAAAAGGGGGTCTGGGTGTGCATATTTTTAGCTTGAAGGAAGTCTGGGAAGGCGTCTTTGTTAGCCTTTGGGGACAAACTAAAATACATTGCACAAAAATGTCAAAAACAAGCAAAATCCTCAATAACAATGAAACTTAGCATCATCATAATTCACAAGAGGATCGGTTCAGATAGTGTTAAGGGGAGGTATTTAATTTCTTCCCTAGAACTCCATCAAGCTTAAAATTACACCCCCTAGACCCCCTTTCAAGATAAATTTGTACATTTTTCGGTAGACAAATTTCCCGGCCAAAGGCCGGTTCCTCTCAAATTACAGGCTCGCCAGGAAAAAATCGACACCTAAATAGCACGAAAGTTCTTAAAATTGACAGAAATGGGGCGAAAGTTCTTAAAATCGCCAAACTAAAGGGGGCGAGCGTCTTAAAATCTAAAAAGCAATGGGGCTAAACATGAGAGAGAAAGGGGTCCAGAAAAAAATCCCTCAAGTGGAAATCTCCCCTTCGCTGTTGATGAATGGTGTCAAAACTGAATGAAACACGGGGCCAAAGGTACGAGAAGTAGAGTGGGTCATTCCAGATATATATATTGGGAAGTGGTGGGGTTTAACCTTTCCAGTCTGTATTCTATATTTCAGCTACATTTAGACGATTTTATGAAGTTTGGGAAGAATATATGGTAGCTAACAGGATTGATTTGAGATAGTCTGTAGCTTATAAATTGGTAGACGTCCTTCCTAAGCTCAATGAAATCGTCTAATAGTTGCCAGAATATGATGAAAAGGATGTCACTGGTACTGTATGGGTAAATTAATATCTCGTCTGAATTTCTATATACCTAGGACCATGTATTAAGTAAAATATAAGCGAAATATACACGTGGGATATTGGATTAGCATAAATATGGAGGAAATGGATAAATCTGCAAGCTTAAAGATGGGTGTTCTGTAGAGGGAAAAATGGTATATACATAGATAGAGAGAGAGCGAGAGAAAGAGGGAAAGAGAGAGAGAGAGAGAGAGAGAGAGAGAGAGAGAGAGAGAGAGAGACAGACAGAGAGAGAGAGCAGGTGTAAAGGGAAAGCATGGGCCGAGTGCGTCAGAATATAAAATGCAAAGTGCGTGTTGAAAGAGAGAGAGAAAGAGCTACCAGGAGTTACAAGGAATAGTTGGTATCTTATAGACCTTGTTGTTTATTCTAGGGAGCCAGTCACAAAAAATACAATAATTACTAACATAACAAATACACGGGAAATTGTTCAGTACAGCACATGTATTGTAGAATGTACAAAATATTATCCCTTCTATATTTAGCATTTTTATAGAAAACTAGAGCAAGTTGGACTAGATAATAGTCCATCAGGCGCCTGGCCCGGGGAGACGATTAATATGAAGGGTGTGCCTGGAAGTGTGGTGGGAGGGCTTGTGGCTTTGGCTCCGCTGCATGTCTGCCTGCCGAGATCGGAACCTCTCCGGGTGGTCAGGGGCCGGGGGAGTGCTGGAGCGACCTTGGTAACCCTGGTCTCTGGGTCTTCTCCTGGGTGACCTGGATGTGTGAGAGTTTGTGTTTTTGATCTGTGTTTATTTTTTGTTTTATGTTGTTTTTGTGTTTTCCCTGTTCTTGCTCTGTCTTGAGTCGGCTACCCCCAAAATGGGGATTGGGCCTGAGTATATAGATAGATAGATAGAAAACTATTTTTGACTCCTGAGGGAAGTTGTTACAGGTAGGAAATATCTTACATGTGAATATGTTCCACATATCCTAGTGCTAAACCTTTTGAGCTTAATAAGCTTCTAACCATTGTTACGAGTTGCATTTATACTGAGGCTAAGTTTTTTATTATAATATGCTTCATCAATTCAATAGTATTTTACTATGTGGGTTAGCCTCATAATTTTGCGTTTTTCCAGTGCAAAGAAACGAAGGTTTGTCAACCGGTCCTCGTAGCTCAGTCTCCAAATTGATGATCTTATGATGATGGTGATCAGGCCATAAACCCTGTCTATTAGGATCCACACGCAGTTGTTCACTTATGTTGATGATGTTCACATTCTCTTCAAGTTCAACGTTATCGGCAAACTTGGAAACTGTATGAAGCAGGCAAACATCGATAAATTAATGTATACACTATGTCTATATATCTATACATCTATATTGATCAATCTAACTGTCTATGCATATACAGTATGTATATACAGTATATATATATATATATATATATATATATATATATATATATATATATATATATATATATATATATATATACCGGTATATATATATATAGAGAGAGAGAGAGTGTGTGTATATAATCGAATCCTTGTCCTGCATTATACATACCTACCCTTCCATTATCTCAACCATGGGAGATAATGCCGCGTTACTGTTTTCATTACTGAATTGTGTCTCTGCGTTTTCGTGTTAATAGGGAGATACACCGTCAATTGTGAAAACAACTGTAATTTAGAAGCTGATGACTGTAGTAGTTTCTTATTCTGCAGTCAGGAAATCAAGAGCTTGTGAAGGAAATGTTTTGTCCAGCTAAGACAAACGTATTAAAAGTTGGTTATTCTCCCTTATGTTTAGTCCCAGTAGCTTTGAGATTTTAACTCCTTCAGACATATATGACGCAGAGGTTGCCAGATTAGCAATAAGAAATAGAGTTCTCTCACTCTTATAAATACCTCTCCAAAATTAGTTTTCTGCCCACAGCTAACTCAAAGACAACTGCAGAGGTTGAAGTAACTAAAATAAAGGTTTGTAAAAAACCCTGATGGTAATAAAGGCTTTAAAGTATCCCTAATAGGCTCAAAATTGCGTCATATGTCGGAGAGGGTTAAGACGTTTGTTCCATTAGTTTGGCGATATTAAAACCTTTCGCCCCATTTATTTGGCAATATAAAGACTTTTCGTGCCATTTAGATGTCGATTTTATTCTGTAATTCTATGAGGAATCGGCCTTCGGCCGACATAATAATGTACACATTTATCTTTAAGAGGGTTTTAGGGGGTGTTCTTTTAAGTGTAATGGAAGTCTAGCAAGGAAACTATAAAACAAAAATACACATTATTATATAGACCAAAAATATAAGCCCTAACCCCTTAAAGGAGTGTGCTTTAATCCAGGCACAGTGGGAGTCGGGAGGGGATTGGGTTATTGCGTGGGAGAAAGCAAGATATAAAGGGTGATAGTGGGCGAGTGTTCGAGCATAATGAGAAGAGAGGGGGGGGGGGGGGCAGAGAAGTGAGTGGGGGGTGTATATGAGACTAGCGACAAAAAGGGATGGGGAAAGGAGAGAGACAGACAGACAGACAGACAGACACACTCACACAGGTTTTGATTTTATGCATAAGTATATGGGTGAAATTTTAGAAAGTAATGAGTAAATAATGTTATATTCATTCAGTGTAAGTTCAGTATATACTGTATAGTAACACAGATATTTAGAAATATATACTGTATAGTAACACAGATATTTAGAAATTATTCTTATGCGAGTCCATTCATACATTTCATATGGTAGACATATTTAGTAAAAATAGCAAGTACTGACTAAATACAGTGCATATTATCTTCACGTTAAGATACATACATGTATTAAAGAATAAGTTATATATATATATATATATATATATATATATATATATATATATATCGCAGAGATATTCCCAACTCATGTCACTGGAGCCACGTCCTGTGATAATAACTTTTATTTTGCCAATATTAATTATTAACCCTTTGTCCGACATACCGTCCGTCATATAATGAAATTCGTTTTACCATCAGTTCACAACATAAATATACTATATATGCATTTCATATTGACAACTCTATATATTTGTATAGGTATGTGGGTCACCTATGTGTATCTCAATTTGTATTTTATTTTATTTTTAATCCTTTGAGGACAAGCGACGTGTTATATTTTATCCTAGCTATATTTAGACGATAATATGTAGCTTAGGAAGGATCGGTGGTAGTTAAAGTGGTTTGGTTGAGATAGTTTGAAGACACATTATTGATAAAGGTCCTTCCTAAGCTGATTAAAATCGTCTAATAATTCACAGAATATGATGAAAAGGACGTCCCTGGTACTGAATGGGTTAAAATGTATGTTTTTTTGTAATTATTCACCATTCCACCTTATAATTATACATTTTCGTAAGCTCATAAATTTCCGACAATTTTAATCTAATAAATTTTTAGTATACCCTTATTTCCTTATTATGTAATTAAAACTACCAATTCACAAAGTGTTTTCATAATTCAACATTTCCATATTTTCGGTAAATATTTGTGGTTGTCAATCTGTACATTGATTAATATGCATAGACACTAATCCATTACTTGATTTATTTACATTATTTATCTACACCCATATATATTATATCAATTTTCATTATTATAAGCTTTTCATCAATCTCTGAGTCTCCTGTTCATCATGTAGTCTTACAATGCATTCCATCTCTAATTTTACCAAAAGTCTATCCATCGAACATATTAATTTTGTTCAACAAGCTCTCCATCAGCCATTGACTTTCTTTAGAATGCACTCAATATGAATCCAAACAATTGAATCATCCTCAAACAACCAAAACTCCATCCAATAATGTTCTATCAACTCAATCATGTATCTGTCGGTCAGTCTATCTTATAAGGGGATAGTGGCTGTATTTTTTGGTCCATTTATTCATTCCTTGCTAGACCTCCATCAAACTTTAAAAAACACTCCCTTCAAGATAGATATGTAAATTTTTCGGTAGAAAAATTTCCCAGCCGAAGGCCGATTCCTCTTAAATTTTTAGACTCGATATCGCTTGCCAGGAAAATCGACACCTAAATGGCACGAAATGTCTTAAAATATACAACGAAATGGGGCGAAAGTTCTTAAATTCGTTAAACCAATGGGCAAAACATCTTAAAATCCGAAAACTAAAGGGGCTAAACATGAGGAAGAAGGGGGACCAGAGAACCGGCCCATCTCCCCTTAAGGGGAGGTTTTTAGTGTGTTTCCTAGACCTCCATCAAGCTTGAAATTACACCCCCTTGACCCTCTTTCAAGATAAATTTGTACATTTTTCGGTAGAAAAATGTCCCGGCCGAAGGCCGAATCCTCTTAAATTACAGGCTCGCTATCGCTCGCCAGGAAAAAATCGTCACCTGAATGGCACGAAAGGTCTTAAAATGGAGTGAAAGTTCTTAAAATCGCCAAACTAACGGGGCGAACGTTTTATATTATCAAAAGCAATGGGGCTAAACATGAGGGAGAAAGGGGTCAAGAAAAAAATCCCTCAAGTGGAGATCTCCCCTTATTCCCTGCCAGTCTAATCCTCTATTCATCCATCCCTCAATATGCTATAAGCTCAATCGTTTATCTCTCAACCAGTCCATCTGTTCATTCCTCTCAGTCCATTCTTCCATCAATATGCTATCAACTCAATCATCTACCCCTTAAGCGGAGATATCCACTTGAGGGATTTTTTTCTTGACCCCTTTCTCCCTCATGTTTAGCCCCATTGTTTTTGATATTATAAAATGTTTGCCCCATTAGTTTAGCGATTTTAAGAACTTTCACCCCATATTAAGACCTTTCGTGCCATTTAGGTGTCGATTTTATCCTGGCGAGCGATAGCGAGCCTGTAATTTAAGAGGAACCGGCCTTTGGCGGGGACATTTTTCTACCGAAAAATTTACAAATATATCTTGAAAAGGACTCAAGGGGGTGTAATTTTAAGGTTGATGGAGGTCTAGGGAACAAACTAAATACCTCCCCTTAAGGGGAGATGGGCCGTCTTTCTGGTCCCGTATTAATTTGACCATTTTAACACCTTTCGCTCCATTTCGTTGTCAATTTTAAGACCTTTCGTGCCACTTAGGTGTCGATTTTTTCCTGGCGAGCGAAAGCGAGCTGTAATTTTAAAAGGAACTGGCCTTTGGCTTGGATATTTTTCTACCGAAAAATGTACAATTTTATCTTGAAGGGGGGGGGGGGGTGTTTTTAAAAGTTTAATAGAGGTCTAGCGAGGAAACTAGAAATTGACGTGTAACTGAATAAATAGAAGAAAAAATAATAATAAATAAACAGTCACTATCACTGTATATTTTTTCATCACTCTCAACACATCCAAAGGTAAGGTATCCATCCATCCATTCATTCATTCTTCCATCCATCAGCTTTCAAAGACCACTCATCCAAACTTCATGAATCCATCACACGGACTCCCAATGTTTTTTATTATCGTGGCAGGGGTGACTCTTCGAAAAGGTTCAGTCGCACTCTTCGCATTATATATTCTATTATATTCTTTCGTTTCTTAGTTTTCTTTATCACTTTCCTTTGTTTTTATCTATGCTTGAAAAAATGTGGACAGGTGGTAATTTCTCTGGCATCCTGATATATACAGTATAATGAGTATATATATATATATATATATATATATATATACTGTATATATATATATACTGTATATATATACTGTATATATATACTGTATATCTATATATATATATATATTTATATATGTATATATATATATACATATATATATACCGTATATATATATATATATATATATATATATATATATATATATATAAATATACAATATATATATATATATATATATATATATATATATATATATATTCTATATATATATATATATATATATATATATATATATATATATATATATATATATATTCGCTTCACATTCTTTTCTGCAACTTTCACCTCGGTCTCTTTTCCCCGTGTCACTTTGGACGGGAGGTCATCTGTCTCCCATTCTCCATTGCTCATCCTGGACTATTTCAATTTGTCACGGATATTTTTGTATATAGCTATAGTGGCGCGCTGCTGTCACTTAGCCATTTCTTTGAAGTGACATGGCCCCCGTTTTCTTTTGCGCTTTTCATTTTATGTGTCTGTTTGTGTTTGTGTATCTGGCTGCTCTATCGATTGTGTGTGTAAATGTGTTTGTTTGTGTAACTTTCTCGTAGTGTATATTATCAGTAATAATAATAAAATAATAATAATAATAAACGGTTTATTAAAGAATGGCAGCCTCATGAGCTGAAAATACACATTTTACAATTTAGTGGATGAACATGAGATGTACAGATATGAGGATGGAAAGCTTAGTTTACAAACAAAATAAATAAATACAATAATGATGCATGTGCAGAATACAAATTATCATAAAAATATGCATGTGTATATGGGTGTTTATCTCAAATGTAATTATTCACATATTTATCTTATCTCTGACTTTGAGAGGTACTTTATAAGCTGTACAATATATTCTGAAGGTTATTGTAATAAAAATAAAGGGTAGGTGTGGTGGAGTGGTGTTGCCACTGGACTGGTAATCCAATTGACCCGGGTTCAAATCCCGATATGTCAATAGGAAGATATAATTGGGATGGAATTTGTGCTGTACCTAGAATCAGTGCATTACCACAAAGCCCACCGAAATGCCAACAAAATACCCTCATTGTTCCCTGATTAAATAGCACTGTATGAATATTCCCATATTCAAAATAGGCTACAGGGGGACAATGCCTAGTGAGTTCATTGCTCAATAGGTGGCGTTCTGAGAGTGAGGATCCGAGTCTAGGAGATTAGACAGTGAAGCACTGGAGCGAGGCAGCTTCAGAGATGGGGCTGCTTTGAACCGTGATATGAGCATCTAATCCATATGCATCCTGCGAAGGTAAGATGGCAGGGGCTAGTTGCAGCTAAAAAGTGCTTCACGTGTCTCACTTCCTAGACTGGAACGAGACCTCACGGCTTCACCGTTCATAACGGTTGAATGTACAGGCTCTCATCCTTTGCCCGAGAGCCAAGAATACTTCGACACCTTCTATTGATGGGCACTGGACAGCGAGTATTCCTATGTTAATTACCCATAATTCGATTGGTTTTTTTTTCAATCAATATTACGTTATAAAGGTTTATCCCTCAATACCCTCACCTGACCTGATTTCGTCTACAACATCTTGGCAACATGGTCTGGCCTTCCAATATTACACAGATATTCATTTGGGGTATTACTATGCCATCCAAGTGATCAGGAGGGTGTTAATATTCTCGCGCTGTTCGTGTTAGGCAGTCATGGGATCTGGCCAATTCAGGGGTATTATGGCAAGTGTCTCTCTGTCTCTTTCTTCATCTTTTCTTTACCTAATATGTCTAATTTGTTACAAAGTTTGACATTTTTCACCTCCCTTTCTCTCACGTCTCTCGTTGTGTCTTGATGGTGTAATGATTAGAGTGTTTAAGATCTTTATGTGGTAATCCAGGTTCGAAGCCCAAGACGATCACATGCTTTCATTAATCTAATTGGGAGGTGTTTGGTGTTAGGAGTGGAATTAATAAAATATGATCTATGATATTTATCCAATGCTTCTCCATTGTTTTAATTTCTGCTTAGTAGATCTTCACATCCTACATTCATGTTCTTCCTTCATTTGTGTAGTACCGGTATATCTATACTCTCTCTCTCTCTCTCTCTCTCTCTCTCTCTCTCTCTCTCTCTCTCTCTCTCTCTCTCTCTCTCCGACAATAAAGTAATAGGATGTGAAAGAGTAACAAGGGAGGGCTGAGAGCAATGAATACAGAGTGAATAGATCAAAAGAGCTCAATAATGATGAAGATGAAGATGAGAGGGGACATGAGCAGGAGGAGAAGAAGAAGAAGAAGAAGAAGAAGAAGAAGAAGAAGAAGAAGAAGAAGATAAGGAGGGGAGGAGGAAGAACAAGAGGAGGAGGAGGGGAGGAGGAGGAAGAAAGAAGAAAAGGGGAGATTAAGGGGAGACGAGAAGCAGGAGAAGTAAGAGGAAGAAGAGGAGGAGGGAAGGAGGAGGAAGAACATAGGAAAGGAGAGAGTAGGAGGAAGACGATATAATATATAATAACAAAGAATAACTCACAGAGGAAGATTGAGAGAAGATGTACAGCTACTGAAGTATGTTCGTGAGCTCTTGCAAATTTCTTTGTGCAAATATTCCCATTAAAACTAAAGTTTATATAAAATCAGTTCTATATTAATAAACATAAGTATTTATTAATATACAGCTGCTTTGATCTCAACATAAATCTAAATGGATATATTTGCATAAAGAAAATCGCAAGAGCTCACGAACATTTGTCAGTAGCTGTACATGAGAAAAAAAATCGATGCAACAATGTATAAAATCAGATTGATAAATACTGTATATAAAGGAGAAGGGGAGGGATAAAATAGATAAATAAGTGGAGTAATTAAAGGGAGAGGAGAATGAGGTGGACTAATAGGTTGATCGAGGGAAGATAAAATACAAACAAAGACACAGGGAAGGATTGATGAAAGGGATGAGTAGATAGAGATAATAGACAAATTCCTTAATCCGCCCTCTTCTGGAATACTGCGTTCAATCCTGGTGCCCTTATTACCAAAAAGATATAGACAAGATAGAACGAGTTCAACGTAGAATTACCAAAATGATACCTAGCCTAAAGAACAAACCATACGAGGAGCGTCTTAGAGAATTAAATCTATTTCCTTTAACCCAGCGCAGATTAAGAGGTGACTTAATTCAAGTGTTCAAAATCATCAAAGGCATTGACAATATGAACTGTAGTAAGTACTTCACTATCGACCAATCTAATTACACGTGGGAAACGGTTGCAAAATTATTAGTAAATCTTTTAACTCACACGAATCTAAGAATTTCTTTTTCAATCGAGTTGTCAACTTGTGGAATGGGCTTCCCCGAGACGTTATAGACTGCAGCACCGTTGATTCATTTAAACTTCGCCTACACAAATATCTCGCATCAAACCCGCGACTGACTGCGTTTGTAAATTAATAACTTTATTTTATCCCCCCCCCCTCAGTTACTAACCCATCTGTCCCCTACTAACTTCCTAATCCTGCCACGGACATTAGTTCCAGGGCAGTAGTTCCCTTTCCAATGTTCCCTTACCCACTCTAAACCACTGTTTTGACACTTTATCCTCAGTGTTTTGGAGGACAAGCAGCCTAGAAGGGTCACTAGACCTGTTGTTGCTTGATTTCCTTTGTACTCCTTTGTACGTCCTCAACCACCACCTCCATCATTACCACCACCTCCACCACATCCTCCTCCACCACCCCCACCACCAGCATCCCCATCATTACCATCACCACCACCTCCTCGCCATCTCTCCTCTCTTCCTCGGTGAAAACCAATTATTATTCCTGACACGATGACAGCGCTGGTTATGAGTGTGTCTGTGCGTGTGCGTGTCCGTACGTGCGTCTTCTCAGATGTCCGTGTGTGTCTGTGTGCGTAGCGGAGGCCTGGTAGAGACGGGGTCAAAAGTTCGAGAACGCTCTAACACGACTTCTCACTCTGTACAGTCGTGAAGAGTTTTGTAGGTACAGTCGGCCAAGTAAAAAAAAAAATAAAATAAAAAAAAAATAAACAAAAATAAAAACATAAGTGATGTCTTGGCACCAAGTATATGTTGATCAATAATTGGTATCAGCAATATTTGAAACTTGATTTATTCGTTTCGAGTGGGATAAACAAACATGTTCCTTCACTTACCCTCCCTATCCAACATCCGACAGACATTAATACAGCACAGAGCGAGCCAAACATAATGACAGCTGAGACATGACTTATTAGTGCCACTGTACAGTCACTTATGAATATTTGTGGAGCCCCTATGTATTTCTTTGTGCAATTATAGCTATATGATAAGATTTTTTGGATGGAACTTGCTTTTTAATAAATAGTATATATTGTTTTGTAGTTGATGTATAGAAAATGTATTCATAAATTCGGTTCCAGAGATATACTTCCATAATTAGAAATAGGAAAAGTTCACGAGTTTTTATGAGTGGCTGTACTATTACAATATGACACAATGACGAACAATTTTGAAATACAGTTTGAACCAAAATGAGAAGGAATACTTTGTTTTAATGCTCAGTTTTGTTTTCATAAAGAATTGTTCAAGTATTTATGACCACAACAGTATGTCCAATCACTGTCATTAAGGGCAGATTTTCACCTAAGGGTTTGATATACTGTAATTATCTTCATCTTCATTACTTAGCTAGTATGACAGTTTTGTAGCGAATTATATTACTAATTAAGATGCAGAAACATGGTAGTTTCATCTTTGTCCTCTAACTATCAAGAAATCAGCTGCTAAAGGATTCAATTTACCGTCAGTTGAAATAGAACCGACTACAGTTATGCAAAGGAGGGTAGGATGTTGTGGTTCGGCAGCTACGTCATTGAATATCCCAGTACCCCCACCTCCACACACCCTTCTTCCTTCTTCACATATACCACATCCTCCCCCTTTGTCTCCTCTTCTTCCTTCTCTTCTTCTTCTTCCTCCTCCGTATTTTCTTCACCCCTCCTCCCTTCTTCACATATACCACATCCTCCCCCTTGGTCTCCTCTTATCCTGTCATTCTTCCATTTATTCTTCTCCCCCTCCTCCTGTCCCTCTTTCTTCTTCACTTACCACATCCTCACCTTCCTCTTAGTCTTCTCCTCTTGGTCCTCTTATCCTCTCATTCTTCCCCCCCTCCTTCTGTCCCTCTTTCTGCTTCACATGTCACATCCTCACCTTCCTCTTTTGTCTCCTCTTGTTCCTCTTATCCTCTTGTTCTTCCTACTTTTCATGTCTTCAATCTTCCAGTCATCCTTCTCCCACTCCTCTTATACATGCTCTCAATCCTCATGTTCCCCACTCTCCCTCCACTCTTCCGCTCTGCATCCCTCATCCTTGCATTCGTCCATCTTTCACTCCACTTATTTGTTCCCTCGTTCCTCTTATTCTTCATATTATCCTTCTTATCCTATGCACACCTCCCGTCTATCCAGTTATTGAATATGTTTTTCACTACGAGTATACCTGTAAAGGGCAAATGATCACCCATTCTTTACTTACACTTTCGTTGCTCCTTTAAACCTTTATTCATTTTGCAGTGCATATCTTTCCTTTTCCACATGCAACATATCCCTTCCTCATCTGTTCCGTTTCCATCTTCTCTCTCCTTCCCGCTTTTTTTCCTCCCTTCCATTCGACTGTAGCTCATCCTCCTTATCTACCTCTTTCCCCTCTCCCTCCCTCCTCCCACTCCTATACTGTCTTCTCCTCCTCCTCCTCGTCTACTCCTTCTCCCTCTCCCTCCTTCCACTCCTATACTGTATTTCCTCCTCCTCCCACTCCTATACTGTCTTCTCCTCCTCCTCCCACTCCTATACTGTCTTCTCCTCCTCCTCCCACTCCTATACTGTCTTCTCCTCCTCCTCCCACTCCTATACTGTCTTCTCATCCTCCTCCTCCTCCCACTCCTATACTGTCTTCTCCTCCTCCTCCTCCCACTCCTATACTGTCTTCTCATCCTCCTTCTCCTCCCACTCCTATACTGTCTTCTCCTCCTCCTCCTCCCACTCTTCTTTTTTGTGTGTATACTGTCTTCTCCTCCTCATTATCATCATCATCATCTTCTTCTTCCTCCCATACATACCAAACATCACCCTCCTCTCCCCTGAACCCCCCCCCCCTCCTCCTCCTCCCCCATCCCCTACCCCTCCTCTTCTTCCTCTTCCTCCCTCACATACCAAACATCACCCTCCACCCCTCCCCCCACGCCCACTTCTCCCATTCCGCCCATACCAACATAAAGGGTAGGTAGGCAGGCTCAAGGAGAATGTAAATCAATGCCAGACGGGAAGAATATAAGGGTGGAAGGTATATTGGACATTATGGGAGAGAAATGAGGAATAGGGGTGGGAGACGACAGAGAATGAAATAAGACATACACTGCGGTAGCATTTTGACCCCAACGTCCCTTGAATTTGGCCCACTATCACTCTTTTGGCTTGGGGGGAGATACTCGTTACAAGGAGCCTGCCTTTAGTCTCCTTCACACACACGGGGACAAACAAAATAAATAAAAACAAAACAATAATAATATGCAGTATATATATACAGTATATATATATATATATATATATATATATATATATATATAATAGTCGTATGCGGGAAGTCACTAGTTCGAGCCCCACAGGATGAGTAACTTTGACATTCTTTCCTCTCTTAATTCCCATAAACTCGCAAACCTTCTGCAATAGCGGACGTCAGAGGTGAAGTAGGCCGGTTATTTTTTTTTTTTTTTTTGGTTATGCTCTACTCGGTTTTTTCCAGTTGACGGTAAATTGCAATGTGTTGAGCTTGATTAATCCGCTATTATGCAGGTTTTGTAAGGCAATATGTTTTTAATTATGAAAACCTGGCACTAATATGAAACGGAGACAAAGTAGTTTCTTATGTTCCGTTAGTTATCGAGAAATCAGTTGCTAAGGGATTCAAATTACCGTCAGCTGAAATGAAACTAAGTATAATATCTGATCAAAATCGATCGAGTTGATTAGGCTACACTACTTACAAACATTACTTACAACCACAACCACAGTATTCAACATTCACTGCACTCATTACACACAACATGGGGAGGAGCTACAAAAGGCATTATCCCCGTCATTCACTTGATTCACTTGATCTGATGCCAGACTGGGAGAGTCAGAATGGTAAGATTAGGAGATTATAGGGAAATCATGAATTTATTGATGAAGAGTCTTATGAATAACTGAAAATCACTATAGATTGATATATGAATAGGTAAACAGACGGAGAGACAGGCAGGAAAACAGCAGGACAGATATTTAAGTAAAAATAAACTATATATATGAGAGAGAGACAGAGATACACTGTGGTAGAAAAGTGATTGATTGAGGAGGTAATAGAAGATGAACGATATAATTATAGGGGGAACTAATAATCTAGATCAGTTATATCTCAGGCCCTTTCATGTATCAAGCACTTGAATACACAGAGATAAAAATATTAAATGTGAGACTCAATATGATTAAGGGGAGATGGGTCGTTGTTCTAGACCCCTTTCTCTCTCATGTTTAGTAACATTAGTTTTCTGATTTTAAGATGTTTGCCCAATTAGTTTGTCTATTTTAAGACCTTTCGCCCCATTTCTGTGTCAATATTAAAACCTTTCATGCCATTTAGGTGTAAAATGTTTCCTGGCGAACGATAGTGAGCCTGTAATTTTGGAAGAACCGGCCTTCGGCCGGGAAATTGTTCTACCGAAAAACAAATACAAATCAATCTAGAACTGGGATCTAATGGATGCTTTTTTATAAAATTGATGGAGGAAACTAAACAAAAATCAATAAAAAAATCAAATAAATATGTGAAATAATCGACTAAAAGCATAACCACTGTCCCCTTAAGCTGAAGTGAGTGGAGAAGGAGGAGGAGGAGAAGGGACACATGATGAAGGCAGGAAGAGATCGCTAAGAGCTTAAGAAGAGAAAATGAGCATGAGGGGATCAAAGAGAGATGAGATTGCAGTTCATTCAGTGGAAGGGGGGCAAGGAGGGGACGACGGTATGAATGGATAGAGAAGGGCAGGAAAGGGACGGGGAAAGGATGGATGATGAGAAGGGTGAAGGCCGGTATCACACGAGCGTTTTTTCCATCAACATTTTATCCTGAACACTGGTAGTTTATGAGGTCAACGTTGACAATATTTCGGTTACCTAAATTCATCTGCCATCAGTCTAGTTTCCGATACCAGTACAAAATAATCCATAAATGTTGCCAGAAAAATGTTGATCGTCGAATGTTGACTAAAAGCTCTCGTGTGATACCGGCTTGAGTGAAGTGAATGAGGGACCCGTTGCTGAATGGATAGCGTCGCAGAGTTCGGAACAGGTGATCGCGGGATTGGGTCTAAGAGTTAGTTAGTTAAAATAGGATTTCAGAGGCTATCAACCCTATTGGATTATTAAGCCAGCACACTGTAAGTCAAGAATAGCGATAAGACTGGAGCCCTTTTTCGAGAACTCCAGTCCCTTGGGTCTACGAGAAACACCTGTGCGTTCTGAGGTGATCCTTAACGATCCTTTAGTTCTACAGTATTGTGGCTATACCCTGTTCCAAATAGGTAGGCCAGAAATCGTAAATCCTAACCTCTGTACTAAAAAAAGGGCGAGAGTGAATAGGATGTAAATGTCCACACCTATTCCCTGCCTGACCCTTCCCAAAGGTAGAAATATGAACTCGATTACTCTAGTCGTTTGTGAGTTATAGAGGTTAATGTTCAAGAGTTATAGCATACTTACTTGGCCCAGGGAATACACTGTCACGTCAAACATATCACCCATACCATCACCATTTTTGTTTACAGATGTCTGACCAAATGTAAAGTGATTTTGTCTATGTGTATGAAGGAGACAAAAAGCAGAATGCATGTAACAAGTGTCTCCCCAAAGCCAAAAGAGTGACAGAGCCAAATTCAAGGGACGTTGGAGTCAAAATGTCTGGACACACGAAGTTTAAAACAGCCTAAGTCATAAGTAGAAGGAAAAATTGATTGAGGGAGAGATATTGCGACTCATGAAGCAACTCGTACAGAGTATAACCTTTTCTTTTGGTGATGGGCTGGTCTATCAGAGTGAGAGCTGAGCGATCTCTGCCATACCCATAGCTTACTCTGACTGTTCCTTTTACTTACATATCTTCTAGATCTCAAGTGACGGCGTCTTTTCCGTGGATCGACCTCCCTACTGCCAACCTAAAAGTTGGCAGATTGGGAGCCAAAGCATCACATTTTTCCCTTGCCCCTCAACTTTCCCTTCATAATTGCTGAGGGGCACAGGGCCTTGGGTGGGGCTTTGGTTTCCCGGGCGTTTCCGCGCCCTCCTCAGCTCCCTGCCTTAGAGTGGCTTCGGTCACCTGGGTTTTGTTAGTGGTAAGCAGGGAGGGTTTTGTGGGGGCGCTCTATGGCCTTGGCCTTGCTCGGGACCTTGGGGCTGTTCGGCCAGGCAGCCTGGGGAACAACAACAACAACAACAACCTTTTCTGTACCAGCGACGTTTGTCTTGACGGTGTAGTGGTTAGAGCGTGTAAGTTCTGTATGTGATATCCTAGGTTCAAATCCTGGGAGAATCACATGCTTTCATTAATTTTATTTGGGGTGTTATTGGTGTTAAGAACGATGTTAGAAATAGTACTTTATTCTAGCTATGTTTAGACGATTACATGCAGCTTAGGAAGGATCTGTGGTATTTTTAGGGGTTAATTGAGATAGTTAGAAGCCTTATAATTGCTAAAGGTCTTTCCTAAACTGAATATAATCGATTAGTAGTAGACAGAATAGAATAAAAATACATCGCCGGTACAGAAGGGGATATTTTATAAACGGAACCAGAATGTCAAACGAAAGCCGAGTCCTTTCTATACAGTGTTCATTGTTGTCTATGCAAAGATTACATTATGGTTTATAGTTCAAATTACGTCTTTGGAAGTGATAAAATTACCAAACCAATGCTGGATCATGTCATTTTTCTTGTATGAAGGGCCTTCTCATATTCATTCAAGTCTTCAAACAAAATTGCTCCGGTGTGAGGTGCTAGAGTGACACCGTGACAGAGTGACAGGTTAAAACAGCCCATATGCCTTATATATAACCAAAATCAGTTAAATCACGACTGTATTTCGATATATTTTACTTAATGTTATTGTATTCGGTTAGGTTGGTTAGGTTAAGTTAGTAAATGCAATAACATTAAGTCAAAATCCACCGAAATAGAATCGTGGTTAGCGCCCCGGGAGCCGTTGCCTTCTATAAGTAGATTCTATACTTTATCCCACCAAATTATTGTTATTTATAGTTATTTTCTGCATTAGTATTATTGTAAGTAGTGGTAGGTTATGCTCGCTAACGATATATCTAAATATAGTCGTGATTTAACTGATTTTGGTTATATATAAGGCATATGAGCTGTTTTAACCTGTCACTCTGTCACGGTGTCACTCTAGCACCTCACACCAGTTTGACACCCTGAACGGAACGTCATCTAGCGCAGCCAAAATGAAACAATGAGGCATCTCGAAGGTCAAAGAGAATGGGGGTGGTTAAGTTCTGGACCAAAGAAGGTGCAGCGGTGACTTATTTTGAGGGGAGGACTGCTTTATTGTGCCTCTTCTGGTCACTTGGTATCCATATCTCGGCATAGCATTAATATTATATTATTATTATTATTATTATTATTATTATTATTATTATTATTAGTAGTAGTAGTAGTAGTAGTATTATATACTGTATGTATTTTGTATTCGTCTTTATTAATATCATTATAAATTTGTGTTTTAATGTAAGGGAAAATAAAAAAAATCATCACTAACCCCTTAAATGAGGTCTTTGGCGATGGTAGATATTAAAGAAAGAAGGTGTAGGATAACCCGGGGAAAGTGAGTGTATCATATGACTCTCCTGAGGGGGTCAGTGTTTGGCTTCTTAGTTTGTACACACCTGACTCAAACGCATACACACATACACTCTCTCTCTCACACACACTCTCTTTCTCTATTTCACACACACACACACACACACACACTCTTTCTCTATTTCACACACACACACACACACTCTCTCTCTCTCTCACACACACTTTATCTCTCTCTCTCTCTCACACACACAAACACACCAAACACATTTCACCTCTTCATTAGCTCATGTAAATACAGCTCCCCCCCGCATACTTTATTAAAACTCCCTCCTACGACCAAGTAAGTTTGTTGATACTCTCTACATTCATCCCTCACTCTCCAGGATCTGTAGGAATTAAAACTGTAAACACTATCTCAATTAACCCTCTGACTTCCACATACCCTTCCTAATCTGAATAATGTCGTCTAATAATAACCAGAACAAACTGTCAAAATGTATCATACTCCTCAAGGGGTTACTGCACCAAATACGGTGTTCGAAATCAATCACAACTTAAAATATTTCCCTTGGATTTTCAAAATACTGTAATTAACCCTTTGAGTACCAGCGACGTGTTATATTTTATTCTAGCTATATTTAGACGATATTGTGCAGCTTAGGAAGGATCTACAGTAATTGAAAAAGTTGGTTGAGATAGTTTGCAGCCTTATTATTGCTAAAGGTCCTTCCTAATCTGAATAAAATTGTCTAAGAGCTACCAAAACATAATGAAAAGTTCGTCACCGGTACTGTATGGGTTAATCAGCGTAAAGATAATGGTGGTGGTTGCAATCATTATTCCAGCTGCACCCAACGCTCACAACGGTATGCTTACCACGGTACTGTCGGCACCTGTCAAAGAGAGTCTGTTGATATTCTGCTAGTACTGTGCCTGTGTTTGTTTGTGTGTGTATACTGTATATGTGTGTTTTTGTTATATGTGTGTGCGTTTGTGTGTGTGTATATATACTGTATATATGTTTTTTTTTGTTATATGTGTGTGAGTTTGCTTGTGTGTGTGTGTGTCTGTGTTATATTTGTGCTAAAGGCCTGTACTTCAAATGCTATATGTCTAGGATCGATTATGGTATGTGTGTACGTGTGTGATATAATAAATGTCACACACACACACACACACACAAATACTATCAGGTTTGGTAGAGACTTTCCGAAATGTGTTTGACATGCTGTAACACGTTTTGAAGTGTTTTATTATAAAACATATGATGATATGGTATGTTAAAAATGGTACAGTGATGCAGTTTATTATACAATAATATTGAGTTCTTATTTATTAAAGCTTTATGCATTGGATGCTTTAATACCTTGTGAAGTTTTCTGAAATATCTTAACATGTTATTTGTAATAATTTGACCCTTTCTATTCCATTCACATATTGTTTAAGTAATATTGAACATCCGGTATCATTTTTGTTTCTGTATTGCTTGTACGGTATCCGTAATCACGAATTTTGCTTGACTAACTGCAACCATTCGTGAAATGTTCTGACATTTCCAACAAACTGAGAAACATCCTGTTGTCTACCTTGTAAGTTAAGGTTCAGCACATGTCTTCCAAGAATTCTTGGAAATTAAGAAAATCTTATACTTGCACTCGATTTTGATATACCTGTGACCTGTCTCTTGTAAAGTTGGAAGGTGACGAGAGTGGAAAATACCGTATATCTTTCCAAAACGCAAGGAAGGGAGTGCTTTCTACCTATCTACTGTATCTATCCCTCTATCTACCTATCTATCTACCTGTATATATATCTCTCTATCTATTTATCTATATATCTATTGCCAAACTCGTCAGTCCCTGGAGTATCCTACTGACCAAGGGAGTACTGAACAGTGCTTACGATGTTGAGTTGAGTGGTGGGTCACTTAACCTCTTGAGCATTATGACGCATTTTGACCGTATATTCTGGCTATTATTAGACAATTTTATACATTTTAGGACAAATATGTGAATTATAAGAGTAAAAACCCTCTGACTTTCATATACCCTTCCTAATCTGAATAAAATAGTCGAAATTATAGACAGATAACAGAAAATATAAGCGTCATCCATCCTCAGAATTTTGTGGTGTCTTCTCCAAGGTTATATAAAAGTGCTAAATGCACATGAAATTTGCTTGCAAAGCTAAATTTAATGTAGTCAATACTTCCAATAACGTCACTCTATAATATTATTAAGTTGCTTCTTGGCGAATATTGTACTTCACTCCACTTTACTTCAAAATGCGTATAGGCTATTATATATCTAAGCCTAAATTTTATTATACTTCCTGTCAAAGATACCCCAAGTTGAGGGGGTGAAAGGGTTGGGAGAGGCGATAGGTAGGTCCAAAGAACTGTCCCTAGTAATATCCTTCTACTCTAAACTTTCATTTTCTGAGCCAGTACGAATACAAAAGTCAGCCCTGTGGACGAAGACAACCTTGCAGCAACGGCGGGTCCACGAGCGGGTTCTACAGAAGAAGAAGAAGACAGTGACTATGTCGAGTCTCTTTACTCTCTTCGAGTATTAGATATCTATGGTGTTGTGTCGGCTCGAGTATAGAAATCTATAGCCTAAACGGGAACCATCAACTACATCCTAAAACAGTGTACCTGGTAGGCTATACATTTACTTTCTATTATCCTTGAGACCTTGACACTGTTGACACAACAGCTCGATGTTTGACGTTTGATATTCGAATGTCGGTAAAATTCTAGCAATGGCTCCAAATCGATTTTCGCATTGATTCTCATTTAATTCCATAGTTTTCCTTCATATTTCATGTTTGTGATATTACGAATTGGTGCAATTAGCCTAAGTTTTATAGCCTATTAGGCTAGACTAGGCCTAACCTAACTTAAGGTTGGTAACGTTCAACAAGACTACATCGGCCTTAGGCTATTTACCATGTTTTTTGTTTTTTTCTAAAAGGAATATGGTATTTTAGGTCAATATAGGCCTAAAGGAGCCGGACCACAGCAATTTTCAAGGATTGATTTTTTTGGATTTGTTATTTAGGCCTAGGCCTACATGGTTTATAAGCTAATTTCTAGGCTATAGGCTAGCCTAATAAAATTTGGGTACGATTTTAGTTACTGGACACCTATTTGACAGGTACCGCCAACGATTTAATACATATTTTTTTTCGGTTTCCACGCATCCAACACCAAGCTAGGCCTATACCCTTTTCTGGTGTACCGTATACGAAACACTAAAAAAGCAAAGGGGACACTTTAATAATGATAATATGAGACTAAATATAAAGACAACGTGGTTGCGTTCATGGAAGTAGCGTCGCTTTGTTTACTTTACGCTCGGAGTGACTTCCCGGTCCCGCCTTGGCGGTCGACTTAAAATGGCTAAGCTTATAACCAGTTGTTGGGCACATTTTTTGATAAAAACTTGCGTTATAGGGCGTGGGATACAGGACAGGGTTGAGGGGGGCTCTGCCCCCCCCCCCCCCCCCCCCCAAATACGTGAATTATAATAATCGTCATCTTGTGGCCAGCAGGGGGCAAGTAAAACAGCTGGCCGTCACCTCGAGCGTCCTGGGTAAACAAACCGCGACGATCCGAAGCGACGACGGACTCCCCCGCCGCCGATTTTCGGCCCAAACGCCCCGTTTTATTCTCGTCGAAAACCACATTTAAAAAGTTATTAGCCTATATCGTTTTCAATACTATTACCGGACCAGAAAAGGTGTAGCTTGGTGTTGGATGCGTGGAAACCCAAAACAAATATGTATTAAATCCTCGGTGGTACCTGTCAAATAGGTGTCCAGTAACTAAAATCGTACCAAAATTTGTTAATGGAAATTAGTATTTACTCATTATCCAAGAATCTAAAAACACGGCCCCCGAGGCCGATAGTGAGAAGAGTTATGAAGAATAGGGAAATTGAGGGGTAAAAAACGTTACGCGTATAAAGCGAATAGGCTAGGCTATAGGCCTATTGCATTTGTAAATAAAAGTTGGCTCGGGTTTGTGCATATTCGAAACTCATAAAACCCGAGCCAACTTTTGACAAAATTTCACTGGATGGAGTGGGTAATAGCCTATGTTATCAAAATAGTCAACTTTGAGAAGACATTAGCCTAACCTAACAACCTTACCTAACTTATCCTATCCTAGTATTATGGGTGGGGGCTGCCACCCCCGCTGGTTGGGTTAAACTGGTAACAATAGAAATCCTGTTGGGGTGGAGTGAGTAATAGCCTACCCCAACGGGCCCAACTGGATTTCTATCATTACCAGTTTTACCCAACCAGCGGGCAGCAGGGGTGTGGGGGCGGCAGCCCCCACCCATAATACTAGGATAGGTTAGGTAAGGTTATTAGGTTAGGCTAATGTCTTCTCAAAGTTGACTATTTTGATAACATAGGCTAGCCTATTACCCACTCCACCCCGTGAAATCCGAGCCAACTTCGTCAAAAGTTAGCTCGGGGTTTCAAAAAATCAGGTTTTATGGGTTTCGAAAATGCACTCGAGCCAACTTTTATTTACAAATGCAATATACGGTATTTACTTTATACACTTTTTACCCCTCAATTTCCCTATTCTTCATAGCCCTTCCCACTATTGAGGGCTGTGTTTTTAGATTCTTGGATAATGGGTAAATACTAATTTCCATGAATAAATTTTGGCAAGAATGTAGTTACCGGGTGTAACGCCCGTCTTGTTTACACTACGCGGACGCTCACCATCATGTTCCCGTCTATTTTGACTGCCTTTGGATACAAAAATACATTACCCTAACCAAACAACCTAACCTAACCTAGTATTATAGATTTATAAGTATTTATTTTATTTTAAGTATTTATAGATGATTTATGTTGTACAGTATGTTGATCTAGTGGTACACCCGGTAACTACATCCTTCCCTAAATTTTATTATAGAAAGCTTATAAACCATATGTAAATAACAAAACCAAAAAAATAAATCCTTGAAAATTGCTGTGGTCCGGCTCCTTTATATTGACCGTGTTTTATAGCCTAGTTGTTTTTCATGGTTTGAGTGGAGGATTAGCATTAACTTACCCATTATCCATCAATCTGAAGATATGGTGTCAAATCAAGCCATTTATTGAGTGAATCGCCTTTTTACAGTAGGTAAGGGAAATTGTGAGGTAAATTGGATACCGTACATGATATGTTGAGGGGGGGGGTGCTGCCTCCCCTCACCCTCCCCATTATTTATGGTCATCCTCATATATGTTGATCTCATGATCTGTAAAGGGGCAAAATCAGGTTGCCACGTTCGCACCATTGGTAAGATCCTGTTAGCGGGTGGAACTGTTTTTCAGATGCCTATTTACTAAGAAACATTGCACAAAATCTTTACCCTAACCAAAACCTAACCTAACCTAACCTAGTATATGTGTGGACTATTTATGAATGTAAAATGTAAAAATATAGTGTAACATTACCAAATTATTGAGATATAAGTACAGGTCCTCCCGCTACACAGTACAGTATTATACCGCACCATTTATTATGTGAATCGCGCTTTTGCCGCACCCTACAAAATAAGAAGGAGAAGGAGTTCAAGTCGACGGAATGCTTTGTAGGCTATACTGTCGGGAGTTTGATTATTTTCGGGGAAATCGGGTTTTTTCAAGTTGTCGATAACAAAATTCGGGATGGATGTACATTAAACCCCCGCTAACTCAGACTCTTTTTACTCGGAAACCCGCACTTCTCGGAATGGCATCGGCCTCTCGGAAATGTCCCTGTATATCTCGGAAATTTCCGAGTTGGGCGGGATTTGTGTCCGGTTTACAATGTTCTCTCACTCGGTTTTAAGTGATTTTAGGATGAATTGAAGCCTGTGCCTTTTAATTATTGTGTTTAATATTAATTACTATGTACTGTACTGTCCCTGAAAACATAATAAGGTTCGTATTTGTCATTAATATGATGAATTTCTCTCAATTTTCTGACGCGGACTTTCCTCTTATAATTCGGAATTTTCCCTCTCTTAAGTCGGTCATAAGTCGGACTTCGGACATCTTGGAAAATCGGGCTTCTCGGAAGTGCTCTCCCCCCCCCCCCCAATTAGTCCGAGTTAGCGAGTGTACGGTAGTCATGTTTACATAGGGCGATCGCCGCGGTTAACTTTGCGTCTATTTTAATGGCGATTTTTTTTCGGTTATTTGCCCCCTGCTGACAATATATATGATGATGACAATATGTCATGGGGGGGTGAGGGGGGCAAAGCCCCCCCCCCCTCAACATATTGTATCCAATGGCATTCAAAATAGACGGGAACATGATTGCAAAGGTCCGACGCCTCCCCCGCCGCCGCCTCCGCCGTCATGTTTACATTAGGCCTTTGACAAAGTTCCCCACAAACGTTTACTGCTAAAACTAAAAGCGCATGGAATACAAGACGGTGTGTTGAAATGGATAGAAAATTGGCTCAGCGACAGAAAGCAAAGAGTAGTCATAAACGGCAAGGCATCTAAATGGACCAATGTAAGTAGCGGGGTACCCCAGGGATCGGTACTAGGACCAATTCTCTTCTAATTTACATCAACGACATAGATGAGGGTCTCACCTGTACAATCTCAAAATTTGCTGACGATACAAAAATTGCAAATAGCGTACTCTCAAAAGATCAAGTTGACGATATGCAACACAATCTAGATAAATTGTCACATTGGGCCCAAATTTGGCAAATGAGTTTCAATGCGGATAAATGTAAAGTACTACATATCGGATACCTAAATGAGAAAGCAAACTATTCGATGAATGGCACTCAGCTTAAGAATGTAAACAGAGAAACCGATCTGGGAGTAACAATATCGAGTAACCTAAAACCGAGTCAACAATGTTCAGAAGTTGTTAAGAAGGCAAACAAAATAATTGGCTTTATAGGCAGATCATTTGAGCATAAATCCAAAGACGTAATCCTAACCCTTTACAATTCCTTAGTCCGCCCTCTTCTGGAATACTGTGTTCAATGCTGGTGCCCTTATTACCAAAAAGACATAAACAAGCTAGAACGAGTTCAACGTAGAGTTACCAAAATGATACCTAGCCTAAAGAACAAACCATACGAAGAGCGTCTTAGAGAATTAAATCTATTTCCTTTAACCCAGCGCAGATTAAGAGGTGACTTAATTCAAGTGTTCAAAATCATCAAAGGCATCGACAATATGAACTGTAGTAAGTACTTCACTATCAACCAATCTAATTACACGCGGGGAAACGGTTGCAAAATTATTGGTAAATCTTTTAACTCACACGAATCTAAGAATTTCTTCTTCAATCGAGTTGTCAACTTGTGGAATGGGCTTCCCCGAGACGTTATAGACTGCAGCACCGTTGATTCATTTAAATTCCGCCTAGACAAATATCTCGCATCAAACCCGCGACTGACTGCGTTTGTAAATGAATAACTTTATTTTATCCTCCCCTCAGTTACTAACCCATATGTCCCCTACTAACTTCCTAGTCCTGCCACGTTAGTGGCAGGGCAGTAGTTCCCTTTCCAATGTTCCCTTACCCACTCTAAACCACTGTTTGGACACTTGATCCTCAGTGTTTTGGAGGACAAGCAGCCTAGAAGGGTCACTAGACCTGTTGTTGCTTGATTTCCTTTGTACTCCTTTGTACTTTGTACATTTGTCGATTGCCGTAGTTAAGTGCGCGTCTATTTTGACGGCAATTTTTTCGGTAATTTGCCCCCTGCTGGCAATATATATGATGATGACAATATGTCATGGGGGATTGAGGGGGGGGCAAAGCCCCCCTCAACATATTATTGTATCCAAAGGCAGTCAAAATAGACGGGAACATGATGGCAAAGGTCCGACGCCAGTACACGTAGTGTAAACAATGATGGCGGTACGCCCGCTCTTAACAGTCTTGCCCGAAATTCCTCCATGCAGACTATAATGAGCAAAATATGGCGAGTCTATTGGTCCCTATTTTCCCTGATAAATTGTTTCTAATAGCGCCTATGTAGTGTCCTTGAATATTATCTAATTTTAATACCAAAATCGAGTTGGACTGTTGGAGCCACCGCTAGAAATATACCAGAATGTCAAAATAGGTGCAGGTACTGAAAATAGCTCGATATTTGACATTCGTACAGTATGTCAAATTCGAATGTCAAATAAGGTACGGTACTGACAATACAGTACTTTTTTTTTTTTTACAAAGTTTTCCCACAGCCAGCTGTTATTTGCCATCTGCTGGATATAGCCTATGATGATGACAATAAGCTATGGGGGGTGAGGGGTGCTCAACATATTATTGTATTTCACGGCCGGTAACAAAACAATTTCATCGGAGTCGTGTACCAATTTTGGGAGGGATGTACAGTAGGCCTAGTATCCGGGTGTACGGTCCGACAGTCGTCATCTTTACATAGGTCGATCGTTCGCGGTTAAGTTCCCGTCTATTTTTTCTGTTATTTGCCCCTTGCTCTTGCTGGCAATATATACGATGATGACAATAAGTCATGAAAGGGTGGGGTGGCTCAACTTAGTGTATCCTATGGCAGTCAAAATAAACGGGAACCTGATCGCGAGCGTCCGCGTAGTGTAAACAAGGCGGGCGGTACACCCGCATTCTACATCATTGCCCCAAATTTTACTGTTATATTTTTTTATGCTTGTACCCGTAACCCATTGTGGCCTGTTGTCGTACAGCTTTGTGTTGTCATATTTCCGTCGTCGAATGTCACTGAAATTATTGCCTTTCCAGCCCTGTGGTACCGGTATGCCAATTTTCAGCTTTGGGTTTGTCATGGCGTTTGTTGTGAATGTACAGATACTGTACCCCCATTTTGAATATAGCATATAGCTGATTTTGGGTACCGAGTAATTGAAAAAGTAAATAGATAATGTAACACGATGTGGAGATGATCTTTTTCAGAATGGGAGCTGGTGTGAATAGGCTAGATGGGCTAAGTAATCAGAAAGTTTATGAGTCTTTTGGAATGAAAGAGCAAGCTTTTGGCATTGTATGTGAAGTGGTTGAGTGGATAAAGATAAGTACTTTGAGGTGGTTTGGTCATGTTCAGGGAATGGATGAAGACAGAATGCCAAGAAAGATACATGGGAGTCAGGTGAGTGGAGCAGGTAGTAGTGGAAAGCCACCAATGGTATGGGAAAAGAAAGTGGAAAAATATGTCGAGGAAAAACTTTTACATAATGGAAGGGGCATTGTGGCATGAGCAAAGGAAGCATGTATTGACAAAGTAGCCTGCAGGCGTTTCTGTCGTGGCCATCCTTTAGGTTTTCTCAGGGGGAAACAAGGTATCGGAGATTATGATGATGCACGGTACCGTACCGGTTCACTATTATAGTGGTAATTGTCATACCCGGTATGATTACATTGCTTCCATCAACAATTGCAGTGTTAATTGCTTCCCATGTTCCAAGAAGTGTTGCATTATTTCTTACTGTTCATGCGTGTGATGAGGACTTGGAGATCTTGGATAAATTTACATATTTTGGTAGCGTGATCCATAAAAGTAGAGAGTGGACTATGATGTCAATCGTCGCATCGGCTCAGAATATAGGGTTATGGATTCATTCAACAAAGTAAATGGTATTGTCTATATCTGTGCAGAAGGACGCAACTGTAGATCTTCAAGACACTGGTGCTCCCTGTCTTATTACTGTATATGGATATGAGACATGGACACTTAACCCCCTGAGACGCACTGCTGCCCGATCTATTTATTATTTTTGTATGTGCACTTAGGGAAATTTAATAAAGTTAATCCTCAAAAAATAGTCTTCTTTAAATCAGCATTGAAAGAAAATTGGAGAAGTTTGGGATACCGGTAACTAAAATATAATTTTTAAGATGCATTTGGTGTATTTCAAGGTTAAAAATATGCTACAGTAGACAGAATGCATGCATCGCGTTCTGCGCCTTACAGGGTTAACAGTAAGATGAAGAGATGAATCAACTCTTTTGGTACTAAATGTCTTCGCAAGATCATGGGCTATCGATGCCATAAATAAATCTCAAACCAGCGACTTCTCCGTGAAACTGATACTGTATAAGATATATTAGTTGCATGGTTCATGAATGCCAACTTCGGCTATATCGGCATTTGGTTCGCCTTCCTGTTGCTGACCCTGCTCACCAGGTGGTCTCTACAGAAGACAACCCAGAGTGAAGGAGGCCTAGGGGAAGACCACGGAACTTATGGCTGAGGCAAGTCGACCAATCTTGCGATAGGATACTTGATATGAGCCGGGCAGATGCCTGGAGTCTCGACTGGGAGGATCCCCCGGAGTGGAGTTGGAGGGTGAGTGCGGTTATGCGCTGTCACAGTGTATGCCCCATTGATTGATTGTTAGTGAAAGTACTTTTGGCCCACTCTGAACTTGATGGGGTGAAGTGGGACATAATATAATATAATATAATATTACTATACAGTATACAGTATGGTACTATTAATTTACAGTACTGTACTGTATACAGTAAACTCCCGCTCTTTTGAAATTCCCAGACATTCGTACTAGCATTTCAATTCGGACTCATGGTTCAGCCTTTCGGATTAGTCTGAAAGGCTGAGAAAATACCTCCGTCCTTTTTGGACTACATTTAACTTCGGACTCATGGGTCAGGCTTTCGGATTTGTCTGGTTAGGTGAATGTGTATTCGGACTTATAAACTTCGGACATTATTTCAGCCTTTCGGATTTGTCTGAAAGGCTGAGAAAAATTAAATCCCATTCGGACCGAAGAGCCGAGTTTCGGACTTATAAACTTAGGACATTATTTCAGCCATTCGGACAAGTCCGATGGCTGAAGTGTGAAATTCAGACTCGGCCCTTTCGGACTGCTGACACTTTTGGACAGGGATCTCCCCCAATTAGTCCGAAAGGGCGGGGGTCTACTGTATACAGTGTAAATGTATTTTAGTACAGTCAATCCTCCGGTAACACGGCTAATGTGTTCTGGTAACCTTCCGTGTTACCAAAAACCGTGTTACCCCGAAGTCATATGTTTACATGTTAAACGTACCTTGGTGTTCTGGGTATTTCCACAAAGTCCACTTTTTCTCCATAAAAGCCTATGTTATACAGTCCTCCCTCGGGTAGCGCGGCTTTGGACAGTGCGGTTTTGGTCTAACGCGGGTACCCCTAGTGTGCCGAGTCAGCATCTAACACTGTTTTATTTATGTAGCACGCTCTGTGGTCGGCTGGGGGCTCGGCATCTCTCGCCATATCTCGGCCGTGACGTCAGACTCGGTAGACTCGTTCCAATTTTGGAAGCAATTCCACATAAAAATGGGAATTGACTTCATTGTCGAGAGTTGGAACTCAATCAACCAGCCCATCATTTCATAGATATGATCTGTAAAATAGGGTTAGGTTGTCTGTTACTAATGTTTGATCCATATTTGGTAAGGTTATTGGGTGGTAAATGGTCAAAAAGGTGACTTTGGGGAAGTCGTCAGAACCAATAGAATTAATCCCATAAGTTCTTTGCTTTGTGTAGCGCGTGTTTGCGTAGCGCGGCGCGGTCCCAGTACGATATACCCGCGCTACCCGAGGGAGGAGTGTAATAACAAATTAAATTATAAAAGTTAGGTTATATGTAATTTGCATGCATAAACGTAAAATGAGGTGCATTGGGTTGATTTGCCCATTGCAACAACTCTTACCTCTGAATAAATATTTGATTTAATGAAGGAGAGAGAGTCACAGCGGCGCAGCCATTTTCGGACGAAGCTCTGAAATCCCGCCATCTTATTTCTCACCTCACACAATAACTACACAATGTAGAGTGGTCTAGTCTTCAGCCATCCCACGGCAACAACCATATCTACCTCTGGTATAAATAAACACTTGGTTAGGCCATTTATTTGCAGAGATATGAGCATCGGTAAATTACGAAACTCGGAAGTTCAGAATTCCCGCATAAAGTTCGCCGTCTTATTTTTCACCTCACACAATAAATACACAATGTAAAGTGGTCTCGTCTTCACCCATCGCACGGCAACAACCATATCTACCTCTGGTGTGCATAAACACTTGGTTAGGCCATTTAGTTGCAGAGAAATGAGCATCGGTAAATGACGAAAGTCGGAAGTAATGGTTCGGCGCCCGACATAGCCTAGCAACGCATTGCACACAACAACTCACTCACACACACACTCACTCGACATAGCCAAACAACGTGTGTTTCGGTAATTATTCTCGCCTCACACAATAACTACACAATGTAAAGTGTTCTAGTCTTCACCCAATGCACGGCAACGATCATATCTACCTCCGGTATGCATACAAACTTGGTTAGGCCATTTATTTGCAGAGATATGAGCATCGGTAAATGACGAAAATCAGGAGTAAAGGTTCGGCGCCCGGCTAGACCCAGCGTCAGTGTAAGTGTTGACCGTGTTAGCAAAAATGTGGATATTTGGGGTGTACCGCGTGCCACCAAATCCGCGCTTCCAAAATGCGTGTTACCGGAGGATTGACTGTACAGTATATTCTAATTTATTAGCTATTATGATATATTATTGATATAGGGTAGTTACCCTTTCATATTTGCAAATTTTTCATGCGTTATTCGTGGTTCTATAAAAAAATTGTACAGTATTAGCAAACTTTTTAGAGCTAGACCAGGATTATGTAATGGGCACCATAAAAAAAGAATGTGTTGACATAGCAATTTTGATTAGTTCTTTTGCCTTTATATTGTCTTTGTCCAAGTTTTGGTTTATTTATATTGCAAGTTTTACATTATAATATGCAATGCCCACTGTCCCAACTTAACCCATTGTCCCCCATCCAGCTCTCCTGAGCTATCAGAAGAGACTGGATGACTCCGTTGTCGACGCCTGCCCGGGATGTAACACAGCACCCCATACCATTAAACACATCATAGAAGACTGCATTTCACACAACCACTTACACCAACAACACAATCTACACTCAATGAGAGCTCTGTGGGAAAGCCCGATCGTGGCCATGGCCTTTCTCAGGGACTCGGGGCTGTTCGGCCAGGCAGCTTAGGGAACAACAATAACCCCATTGTCCCACATTGTACCGACTCACTCCGCTCTGTCTCCATGTGTTTCTCAAGTACCGTACTGTACCGGTATCTTATTTCCACCTCTCTCACTCTTCGATTGATGTCTCTCCAACAGCGTCCATAATTCTTTCTTGAACGTCAATGTAGGGATCACCACACTATTATTTGGTGTCTTCTTTTCTTCCATGCTCATCTCCATATTCCTGGTCACCGCTGTCCCGCACTTTACCGACTCACTCCGCTCTGTCTCCATGTGACTCCACAAGCGCTTCTCAGTACCGTACTGTACCGGCACCTCATTTCCACACCTCTCACTATTGATTTATGACTCTCCAGCAATGTCCATGCTGTACATCTTCCCTACTACAGTACAGTAAACTCCTTTTTATCCAAAAATCATGAGTCTTTTGAAATTTTGGATAAGCTATTTTTATGGATAAACGAGATTCCCTCTATATAGAGCTAAATATGTGTACAAATGGCCAAATATAATATTTTCAATGCAGTTAAAACCATTTCTAGGCTTTCTTAACCTAAGAAGTGCGCATGGGGAGGTATGAGACACCACACTGCTGTGCTGACGTATTTGAGCTGTTCCCATCACTAACATCGTTATTTTACCATAAATAGCATTAATACTTATCCATATGTGCCTATTATAGGTTGATTATAAAGGTATTAAACTGTTACAACAATAAAACAAGTGGAAACAGTGTTTGGATGGTCAAAATCGGTGATACAGGCCGGGAGCTACATAATGTATGGCTGAGGCAACCTCCCTGCCCTCCACCCCTTCCCTTGTCTGGAGAGATACTGTTCCGCAATAGTCTCTCTCTCGCTCTTTCCCACGCTTGGTAACAGTGATGATAACGCCCTTCTACCAACTCGCTATATGTTAGCACGAAATAAACCACAGAATAAGGGAATAACAGGGAAAATAGGTGATAACTGAAGGAGGGGAGGAAAGTGGGGAAGGAGGGGAGGTGGAGGAGTGATATTTGGCATGGCCCAAGGGCAAAACAAAATAAAAAAATAAAAACAAAATAAATTGTTTTTTGGGTGCTTTAAATCAATTTTGTTTTCCCCCTTACTCTTAAGAGTCTTCCCGTAGTTCCCGGGTTAACTTCAAATTATCATTTAATTCAAGTTATGTCTACTTCAGAGGGGTTAAATTGATACAATTAAGCACCCAGAGAGGCTTAAAATAAGTGAAAACTAGTGAAAAATACAGATAGCAAAACCTTTGGTTAACTGAACATTTTTTATATTCAAATTTTGGATAAAAGGGAGTTGGCTGTATGCTTAGGATTACTGAATCATCAGCACAAAAATATAAACCATTATAAAGATATTATGGCATAGAAATGTTTTAGCATGTCTGCCTGCTGAGACCGTAATCTCTCAGGGTGGTCGGGGGCCGGGGGAGTGCTGGAGGGACCTTGTTGACCCTGGTCTCTGGGTCTTCTCCTGGGTGACCTACACGTGTGTGATTTTTTATTTTGTTTTTGTGTGTTCATTGTTTTCTGTTGTATTGTCCCTATTCGGGCTCTGTCTAGAGTCGGCCACCCCCAGAAAAAAAAGGAAAAGTGGGGAATGGGACTGTACTGTACATACTACAAAGTGTAGGATATTCAGTAATAATCCTATAATCCGGCACCATATTACCCGGAAATTCCAATAGTCTGGAATCTACCAGGGACCAATTTGTTTGTCAAAATATGTCAACATTTGTATTTTTACCAGTAACCTGGATCCAATTTTTGCAGTAAGACAGCTATGCAAGAAGTACCAGTATTTAGAGCAAAGTAAGGAGATATTTTGGGCTTCTATGGATTTGGAAAAAAGCGTATGATCGTGTGGATCGAGAAGCAATGTGGAAGGTGCCAAGGATTTATGAAATTGGAGGAAATTTGTTAAGAGCAGTCAAGAGTTTTTATGAAACGAGCAGAGCGTGTATGAGAGTAGGGAATGAGTTGAGTGAATGGTTTGAGATAAATGTAGGTCTGCGACAGGGTTGTGTAATGTCACTGGTTGTTTAATGTATACTGTATATGGATGGTGTGGTGAGGGAGGTAAAAATTAGATCAATGAGTAGAGGATTGGGTTTAGTAAGAAAGAATGGTGGTGATTCGGAGTTGAATCAGTTGCTGTTTGCTGATGACACAGCGTTGGTGGCGGATTATGAGAAGAAGCTGCAGCGAGTTGTAAAAGAGGTTTGTGTGGTACGGTATGTGGGAGTAGGATGCTGAGGGTGCATGTCAATAAAAGTAAAGTACTGTAATACTGTAGTTTGTAATAGAGATGCTCATAGGGTAAATCTAAATGTATGACTGGAGGGGGAAATACTGGAACAAGTGGAATGTTTTAAATGTTTGGGAGGAGTGATAAGCAGGGACGCGGGTGTTGGAATGGAGGTAAGACAGAGTGTGTGAAGGAAGGAAAGTTTTCGGAGCAATGGGAAGTACTGTATGTGAAAGGTGAGAAATCTCAGAATGAAAGCTAAAAGTGCAATGTATCAAGGGATAGTTGTACCAACAGTGATGTAAGGGGCTGGGACATGGGGTCTGAAGGTACAAGAGAAAAGAAGGTTGGATGTGATGGAGATAAGCTGCTTGAAGAGTATGACTGTATACAGAGATCCTAAGCACAAGAAGGTATACATACCCAAAAGGAAAGTGTGGCTGCTGAAGAACAAGGAAGTTAGGGATAGGTTTCATAGTGAACTGGAGGAAATGAATAGAAATAAGGAAGCTAGGCCTAACGATGTAAATAGTCAATGGAACTTTCTTAAGCATAGCCTTATCGCTGCTACTGACAAAGTCTGTGGGAAAACAAAGGGTCACCCCAGGAATAAGACCTCCTGGTGGTGGAATGATGAGGTAGAACATGCTGTGAAAGAGAAAAGGAGATGCTTCAAGGAATGGAAGTAAGGAGGCAGCAAGGAGGAATACCAGGCAGCTAAACGAACTGCCAAAAGAGTTATTTACAATGCTAAAAATCGCATTAAGGACCTGGTCCTCGAACGAGTGTGTAACACTGACAATCCCAATGGGATCTTCAACCTAGCTAGGCGAGTTAAAAATTACAGTAGGGATATTATAGGTGAACAGTGTGTTAGAAACGATAATGGGAAGATTGTGTATGCAGAAAATGAAATCAGGAGCATGGAAGGCACACTATGAACGATTGCTAAATGTAGAGTTTGAATGGGATAAGGAACAGCTTAGTATCGAAAAACCAATATCTGGGCCCCCTCCTTTGATAGCACCAGCTGTAGTGAGCGACGCAATCAATAAAATGAAGGACGGTAAAGCTCCAGGTTGCTCTGACATTGTCGCCGAGATGATAAAAGCCTCAGGGAGACTGGTGTAAACTTAGTTACTGAGTTGATAAACACCATTATTAAGGATGAGAAAATCCCAGAGGATTGGCTCAAAAGTGTGATAGTGAATATATACAAAGGAAAAGGGGATGCGCTAGATAGAGGAAATTATAGGGGCCTGAAAATACTTGACCAAATCATGAAGGTCTGTGAGAGAGTCCTTGAGGGTTTGATCAGGCAAAGCATCTCTATTGATGATATGCAGTTTGGTTTTATGCCAGGACGGGGTACAACCGATGCTATCTTCATAGTCAGGCAGATACAGGAAAGATACTTACTAAAAGGCAAGGATCTTTACTTTGTGTTTGTAGACCTGGAGAAGGCCTTTGATAGGGTGCCTAGAGATGTTGTGCAGTGGGCTATGAGGAAACTTGGTGTGGAAGAGTGGCTGGTGCGTGTGATAATGAAGATGTATAAGGATTCGCGAAGTGCGGTGAGGGTGAAGGGTGTACTGAGTGATGAGTTCGCAGTCCGTGTTGGAGTCCATCAGGGTTCAGTGTTAAGCCCCTCCTCTTTATTATGGTCTTGGAGGCACTGTCTAGAGTTTTTAGAGGCGGACTTCCGTTGGAACTGTTTTATGCAGGCGATTTAGTCCTAATAGCTGACAGTGTGAAAGATGCTGAGGCCAATTTCAGAGAGTGGAGAGAGGGCATGGCGAGCAAGGGTTTAAGAGTCAATATTAACAAAACCAAGGTTATGCATTGTAGATTGAGACGAGGCAATGTGGAAAAGAGCGGTGCATACCCATGTGCAGTGTGTGGAAAGGGAGTGGGCGCTAACTCGATTCGATGTAGCATCTGTCGACGTTGGGTACACCATGGGAGTAAGAACTGTAGTAGAATAAAGGGCCCCTGCCGAAGGATAAGTCAGAAATAGAGAAATTTGAGTGCGTAGTGTGCAAAGGCGAGCTTGTGTTAGGTGATGATCCTGTGGCTGTGAATTTTGGAAATGAGTCTTTGGAGCTGGTGAACAAGTTTTGTTACCTAGGAGATACCATCTCAGCCGGTGGAGGGGCCGAGGCTGCCACTGTTGCTAGAATTAGGTGTGGCTGGGGGAAGTTCAGAGAACTGATGCCAATCCTGACCTTGAAAAGAATGCCTCTCCCCCTGAAGGGAAAGGTGTATGCCTCATGTGTTAGAAGTGCTATGACGTATGCCTCAGAAACATGGGCCGTTAAAGTAGAGGATGTCAACAGAATGGAGCGTAATGAGATGAGAATGGTAAGATGGATGTGTGGGGCCAGGCTACAGGATAGAATAACAAATGTTGAGCTGAGGAGACGTTTAGGTATAAAGAGTATTAGTGAGGTGATGCGTACAAGTAGACTGGGATGGTATGGACATGTGGAGAGAATGGATGAACAAAATTGGGTGAAAAAATGCAGGTCTGTGATTGTGGAGGGAGCTGCACCAAGGGGTGGACCGAGGAAGACCAATGGGATCGGACTACGTGCCGATCTCAAATCCAAGAACTTGACAAGTGAAGCAGCCTTTAACAGGGTTGCCTGGAACGCCGCCATTAGGACAAGAGACTGAAACTGCACTTATGTGTGGAACACTCAGTCTTAAAATGTTATGTATGTATGTACTGTATAGGGAGTAACACTTAGGGACAGATTGAGGAATGGAGTGTGGGACAAAAGGAACCCTTATCGGTCAGAGTGGAAAGAAGGGTCCTATGCTGGTATGAACATGTTGAATGAATGGGAGATGAAAGGCTTACAAAGAGAATATATGAGTCAGAAACAATGGGAAATAGATTGAGAGGAAGACCTCAGATGAGATGGAGAGATGGTGTAAGAAGATAGAGAGATGACAAGAACAGGCAAGCAAAGTGGTAATGAATAGGAATGAATGGAGAATGCTTGTGAATAGATGAGTGATAACGCGGTCTTAGGGAGAGGGGGTCGGGCGTCAGTTGGCCCATGGAGCTAGTGTATGTTGTGAAAGGCTATGACTAGAAGTAAGGTGGGAGGGCATTGTGGTGTGGTTCTGCTGTGATTCTGCCTGCTGAGACTAGAACCTTTCCGGGAGGTCTGAGACCGGGGGAGTGCTGGAGGCTCCTATACTCTATTTTTTTCCAGCTGATCATAAATTGAATCTCTTATTAGCTGATTTCTCGATACTTAATGGAAATATATGAAACTACAGTAAACTTCCGTTAATCCGAAGGGCAGCGGACCGGCTCTCGTTCGGATTAGTGGATTTTTCGGATTATCGGACTTTACCCCTATGAACCTGTGTATGACGAAAACATTGAGGCATTAGGCCACTCAAATGACACATAATGGAGCACACACATATCATATGTTCATGAATTCACTTTAAAAGTTTACCATTGTCATTGTAGCCTATTATCTACTTCAAAACATTCAGATTAATGGTCAAAGGAATCTGCTGATATAAACGTCTTCTTCTTCTTCCGTCTACTAGCGAGTTTGTCTTGCTCTTGAAGATCAGCTGTGGTTCGGGAAGTAATGCCTTAACAACGGCACTTCCCTGAGAGGTTCTTGTAATTTTCCTTTTGTGATTTTCCTTTTGTGACGTGCTCTGTTATATTATATTGTATTGAAAGCACCCTTGTCTTGTTGTCTTGAAAGCACCCTTGGGATGCTCCGATCACTGAACTATAAATAGTAGCGTATCGGAACATCCAAAGGTGCGTTTTCAAGCTCAAGACTAATACGTCCAAAGGTGCGTTTTCAAGCTCAAGACTGAATGCGCTTGCAGAAAATGCGGTGCAAGCCAGTAGCGCATCGGAGCGTCCCAAGGATGCGTTCAAGAGCAAAACAAACTCTCTAGCAGACGATGTGGAAGAAGAAGAAGACGAAGGTGTTTACGATTATATCAGTAGCTTCCTTTGACCATTAATCTGAATGTTTTGAAGTAGATAATAGGCTACAATGACAATGGTAAACTTTTAAAGTGAATTCATGAACATATGATATGTGTGTGCTCCATTATGTGTCATTTGAGTGGCCTAATGCCTCAAAAAGGGGACTTTGGGACTTCTTGAAAGGTGCGTTTTCAAGCTCAAGACTGAATGCGCTTGCAGAAAATGCGGTGCAAGCCAGTAGCGCATCGGAGCGTCCCAAGGATGCGTTCAAGAGCAAAACAAACTCTCTAGCAGACAATGTGGAAGAAGAAGAAGACGAAGGTGTTTACGATTATATCAGTAGCTTCCTTTGACCATTAATCTGAATGTTTTGAAGTAGATAATAGGCTACAATGACAATGGTAAACTTTTAAAGTGAATTCATGAACATATGATATGTGTGTGCTCCATTATGTGTCATTTGAGTGGCCTAATGCCTCAAAAAGGGGACTTTGGGACTTCTTGAAATTCGGACCATCGGGTGAATTCGGATTTGGCCTCAAATTGAAAAATTCGGACTATTGGGAGATTCGAATCATCGGTCGTCGGATTAACGGACTTTTACTGTACTATGGCTGTGTCGTATTAATGCCAAGATTTCATAATTAACAGCATATTTCGCTACAAAATATACCTTATAGCTGAGTAACCAAGATAGTAACATGGCAATTTACCCTCAGCTGGAAAAAAAATAGACTATAGTGATCCTTGGTCTTTGGGTCGTCTGGGCAATAATATTTATTGTGTTTTGTTTTTTCTTTTCAGGTTCTGTCTTGAGCCGGCCACCCCCAGCTATGAGGTATGTGCCAGAGTATGAACATTCATACATTAAGTAACACCCCGTTCTTAACATTAATCATCAATTACAAACCCCAATGCACTTGAATAAACTAATGAAAGCATATGGTTCTCCCGGGATTCGAACTCGGGACACCACACCCAGAACATAAGCATCTAAACCATTACACCACCAACACAACATGAGAACAATTGTTGAAATATAGCCATACCGGTAACTATGGTAAGTGTTTCTAAGCATTTACAGGTCTCCCTCATTATCCGATACCCCAATTTACGATATTATTATAGATTTTTAGATGTTTGTGTTTGGGTTTTGGCTGGTCCGAGAACGCATCCCCATTTAACCCATTAATTTTAGGGTTCGCTATACAATTTTTCTATTTAAGATCGGGTTTTCAGGAACGCAACCCAATCGTAAATCGAGGGAGACCTGTACATGTATATGAAATTTCTCTATGTAGCTATTTAAGCCATTCTGAGATGCTTGGAAAGTAAACAGGTGTGATTGAGAGCTTATTATTTATAGTACAGTACTTTTATATCATTCAATAGTCCAGCATAATGAATAATCAGGCATGTGTTCTGGCTGCTTCTTTCTGTATTACAGGACTTTTACTGTATTGAATTTCTTATTTCCCTTTTACATTATATTTAATTGAATCATGGCAAGCTAGGAAGTCTAAAACTAGCCTATACTTAGCTCACTAGCCTATACAGTACTGTACTTGGTTCCTCCTGACAACCCAGGAAGGGTGAAACGAGCCTGTACAGTACAGTAGGCCTACTGTACTTAGTTTTTCTTTAGCATATATTCTACCTCTAGGATTCAAAAGGGTTAATACGATATTACTAAGTCCTCTGAATAACATAGGTCCTTCTAAAACTGCATAAAATCATCCAATTTTAGCCAGAATTAAAAGCAAAAAGGCATCGGTGAAGGGGTTAACAAGCCAGGAAGTGTAAAACTAGCCTAGGCCTATAATGTATTCCTCCTGGCACTGTTATGGAAACCTGAACTGCAAGGAAACAATATCTAGGTCTACCACCTCCCTATTATAATGTAAAACTTGCAAAATAAACAAATCAAAACTTATACGAACACAGTAAAAAGACAAAACAACTAATAAAAATCGTTATGTGGAAACGGTACAGTACAGTACAGTATACCAGTGGCCTATATTAATGGGCTATCTGAGTTTGACACATAGAGAGTATAAATGATTGACTACAGGTACAGTACTGTAAAGGAGTTGAAATAGGGGAGCTTTCTCCCCGCCAAAGGCGGCTTTCTTGGGCCTTTCCTAGCTGATGCTAAGAGGATTGGGTTCCAGTCATGAGGTGATGGGCTGGTCTATCAGAGTGAGAGCTGAGCATTCTCTGCCATACCCATAGCTTACTCTGATTGTTTCTTTTATTTATATATTTGAAATGCTGGGTGCGAAGGGAATTTAACCCTCCCGAAAATCCCCAGGTTTTGAGATGCCTGGCGCGGGGTTCGAACTCTGGTTAGTGACCTCAGTAGGTCAACCAGACCCGCGCGCTAACCCACTGTACTACCACGGACGTACCGGTACAATAGAATAGCAACCTAGTTCTCCTTGAAAGAACCAGGTGATAGTCTTGTGGTGATTCACGTGGTGATTCACGTGGTGGGTTTCTTAGACTTCGCCACCAACGACTATTTTATGCTATCCCAGACGTCAACTCGGGTAGTTTTGTGGTTGCGGAATTTTTGCGGTACAGGGCATTACAATATTTTCTAGATCTCAAGTGACGGCGTCTTTTCCGTGGATTGGCCTCCCTACTATAACTGGGAGCCAAAGTGTCACATTTTTCCTTTGCCCCTCAACTTTCTCTTCATAATTGCTGAGGAGCACAGGGCCTTGGGTGAGGTTTTGGTTTCCCGGGCATTTCCGCGCCCTCCTCAGCTCCCCGCCTTGGAGTGGCTTCGGTCACCTGGGCTTTATTAGTGGTAAGCAGGGAGGGTTCTGTGCGGGCGCTCGGTTATGGCCTTGGACTTGCTTGGGATCTTGGGGCTGTTCGGCCAGACAGCCTGGGGAACAGCAACAACAACAACAACAACAACTAAGAAATTAAATAAAATGGAAGTACAGTACTGTACAACCTTTAGTACAGTACATTAGCCTACGTAATGAAAATTGGTTTAATGGAATAAACAGCACAGTGTAGCATAGGCACCTGAGTAAATGCTCATCTTCTATATGTACAGGGTGTAATATATAATTACTGTTTAATAAATGGGAATCTGCTGTCTGCAACTACAGTACCCAGTATGCAAAAAGTGGTTGAATACCTTGATATATGGTATAACCCAGGTTCGAATCCCGGTGGAGCACATAATGCTTTCATTAATTTAATTGTAGGTGTTTGGTGTTGTGGTGAAATTAATAAAATATAGAATAGTATATACTTATGAAGTTATGAGCAACTAATCTGGTGACAATAAGTACAGTTGGTCTGGAAACAGATTAACTTGCTCATGTAGTGATGTACAGTAGTACACCCTATGTGGGGTTTTGGGTTCTTTTATTTCAAAGTTTCATTTGATTTTGATTAGTTCTTTTGCCTTTATATTGTCTCATCCTCATTTTGGTTTGTTTAATTTGCAAGTTTTACATTATTATTACTAGTATGAAGATTGTCAGCTCATTTAAGTACCGGTATCTGGGCAGTGTGCTGAGTAAAGATGGGAGTACATACATACACATACATACATCAAATTTTAAGACTGAGTGTTCCACACATAAGTGCAGTTTCAGTCTCTTGTCCTAATGGCGGCGTTCCAGGCAACCCTGTTAAGGGCTGCTTCACTTGTCAAGTTCTTGGATTTGAAATCGGCACGTATAGTCCGATCCCAGGTCTTCCTCGGTCCACCCCTTGGTGCAGCTCCCTCCACAATCACAGACCTGCATTTTTTCACCCAATTTTGTTCATCCATTCTCTCCACATGTCCATACCATCCCAGTCTACTTATACGCATCACCTCGCTAATACTCTTTATACCTAAACGTCTCCTCAGCTCAACATTTGTTATTCTATCCTGTAGCCTGGCCCCACACATCCATCTCACCATTCTCATCTCATTACGCTCCATTCTGTGTGGATGAAGAAGTGTGGGAGAGGGTGCAACAGGGGAAGAGGGTTGTAGGAACGCTGAAAGCAGTAACAAGAAATAGGGTGGTCAGCATTGAAGTGAAGAAGTCCTTGCATGACAGTGTGGTAATCCCGACACTGACTTACGGAAGTGAAGCATGGACGTTAGTGGAGAAACACGGACCAAGAGTGAGAGGTGTGGAAATGAGTTACTTGAGAAGTGCGTGCAGAGTTACATGGAGGGATAGACAGACGAATGAGGAAGTAAGGAGGAGGTGTGGTGTGGAGGTAGGCTAGATGTGCTGGAAAGTGTGAAAAAGAACACCTTGAGATGGTTCAGCCATATGAAACGTATGGGAAGCGAGAGAATGACTAAGAGGGTGTACGAGAGCGAGGTGGAAGGACAGAGAGGGAGAAGTAAACTTGAGAGAGAGGTGGAAGGATGGAGTGAAGAAGTACAGTATATGGATGAAGGCGGTGCTGGTTTGGAGGAAGAGCGTCGACTGACTTGGGACAGAGGTGCATGGGGGCGTTTTGTTTGTGGCCACCCCTTCGGGGATCACGGCGTCAGGCAATATATAGATAGATAGATGGATGAATCCTTGTTCTTTCTAACAGACAAACATTTCCATACATTAAAGTTGTGCTTATTACTTCTGCTTTTCTAAAGAGCCATGGTTCAATTCCTAAATGATGCCTTGGCTGAATTTATTGTCCTATTATTGTATAGTACTGTACGACAATAGTACACAATGCCTTATATATAAATTATATTGCCTTCTGTATCAACTATGGAACCATAAAGCGGGGTGAATTCGGACACAGGGTGACTTCAGACGATTACCGGTATAGGATAAAGATTTGAGACTTTAGTAACTCTTAGACAGTTATAGCAAGTAAGCTGTTCTTGATTTACACATTTTGGCCAAAATATTTAGATTTCAAATCAGAGTACAGTACAGTATGGTACTGGTAACATAATCTTAAATGAAGTGTTACAGGTACAGTACTGTATTTAATGTATGTATGTATCAGACACATACCCAATAGCTGGGGGTGACCGACTCGAGACAGAGCCTGAGCAGATATGACATTTAAAGTTCTAGTTCTTAGGGTCGGGGACCACTTTTGCGTTCCCTCGCCCCTTTCTCTGTCTCGGCTAGTAGGTGAATTTTACAAGGGAAGGATGATTCCTAGTCTCCTGTCCTTAAAGTAGGAAAAGTAGTACAGGAAAAGAGAGACAGAAAAGGCTAAGGTTGAGTAGAGGGTGCCAAACCTCACTCTGGACAGGACCAGCCCTCGATGTAATTATTTAATTGTACTGTATTTAATTGGAGTCAATAATGAAAATGTAATTTCCCCTCAAAATTCAAGCAGTTTATATATATATATATATATATATATATATATATATATATATATATATATATATATATATATATATATATATAGCGGCTCGCTTGGTGTAGTGACTAGCGTCTCGGACTTCCACCCAGAAGGCCCGGGTTCGCGCCCACGCTCGGCGCATTAAAGATTTTTCACAAGCACTGAGTCGTTACCATCCCTCATGAGCAAAGGGATGGGGTAGTAGTACAGGACCCCAATGGAAATACGCCTAATCGGCCTTATTGAGCTATCCTTAGCTAGCTTAGCATGCGCTAGCTTTAAGAACTATTATTATTATTATTATTATTATTATTATAATACCGGTACCCGGTACATATATACATATATATATATATATATATATATATATATATACTGTATGTAGAAGATTTATGATCTAAATTGGGTGAAAGATGCAAGTCTGTGAACATGGTGTTCTGCACTGAGGGGTAGACCTAGAAAGACGTGGGAGCAAGTCGTACCGTACAATCTGAGCTCTAATTTAAAAAACCTGATGAGTGATGCAGCCTTGAATAGGGCTGCCGTAGGATGTGAGACAGAAACTGCAAATTGTGTGGACCATTAAGTCTTTAAAATTATGTACAGTATATATGTGTATGGTAGTACAGTTTGTTTGTTTGTGTTTATGTAGTACAGTACTGTACAGTAAATATAAAAAAATTACCGGTAACTACTGTATTATACTGTACTGCTATTGAAAGAGTTGGCTACAAGTCTATCCTTGTAATTTACGAACAATATGAGGTGTTTGATATGTTCTACATACAGTAGGCTACAGTAGGCTAAATGAATATATCACTTGCATGAATAATTATTTAAAAACAAAAAAATCATGATATGGGGTCACTTCTTAAATTTAATGGGTAATGGGAAACTTCAGACAAAATATAAAACAATTTTTTTTAATGAGTTGCAAGTACTAGACTTTGTTTTGTTAGCATTGCTTTTGTATATAATGTACTGTGAAAATTATCATGTAACAATTTAATAGCAAGTCAATTACTTGTAAAAAACATTATGAAACTCTTAATACTGTAATGCTTTTTGGTACAAACTTTGATGTGAACTACTATAATAAAGAAACAAATCTTAATGACCTATCTGGAGATTTGAAGATCTACCAGATAAAACCTACAGGTACAGTGTAGCTATGTTATAATTATAAAATTACTTGACACAACCATAGTCACATACATTAACTAGGCAGCTGCAACAGACATGTTTTTTACAATGCCGCCGGTGTGACGTCTTTATAGGACAATTTAGACACAACATTTTATATTTACTATACAAAGCACTATTACTGCTTCATATGCACATATTTTACTTGTATAATGAGCATGTGAACATTGAATAACCGGAAAATAGGTGTAAAGAGGAAATATCCAGTGTGAAACCATATATTTGTGTAGGGAAGGGTGGGGAAGGGAGGCGGGAGCGAGCGCAACATAGATGTGCTTCCTCTGTCTGGTTGAGGCATACTGACATTCTAGCTATCTCCCGGGTCTTTATGAGGGAGGAGAGGGGGGTGGGAGAGTGTACAGTAGTGTGACTAAATGTATTTGAGGCGAGAGAGACAATTTATAGGCAGTGGGGGAGGGAAAATGTATGACTCCATGCTCATCGAGTATTATCTCAATATAGCTAGCCTTTTAGTTCTCCCTACCAGGAATTCACCGGAGACCTCTGGTGGACGCTTCCGAAGTAGCGCCGGAGCTACGTCTATCGTCATAAACAATACTCAACATGTTGGCTATTCAAAGTTTATCACAATTTCTTACGATTCTGCATGTTTTTACTATATACTAGATGGCTACACTAAGTGCTTATATAGTATGGTAGTTGTGGGGGTAATGTGTCAGCTATAGAAAGTACGACATATACTGTAGCTTATAATTAACCCCTTATTGGCGGCGCTCGACTTAAGGCGTGCACCAATTTGAAGCAAGTTAGGAGCATTATTAACCCTTCTTTAGCGGGTGCTCTGTGGCCGTTTTGGGCCTTTCTGGGCCGTTCTGACTGCTATATCAACCATCAGTATGAAAGGAACTGTATTGCGCCGAAAACTAGGTGGAAATCGCTACACAATGACGCCACATACAGCTACGTAGCACTCGTGGAGCACTGACAGTGTTACCTCGAAGATGGAAGTTTAGCTGATTTTGCTACCTTGCTCACTTTTAGCGAACTATTGGTTACACTGTCATCCTCACGCGCGGTGGGGGAACTGGAGTTAGTGTGGGCCGGGAGGCCACAGATGTCGGACGTATGGATCATTACTATCCCACCCATTTTCACTCGATTTCCACCCTTTTTTCACCCGTTTTTTGCCAGTTTTTTCAACTCGACTTATGTGGTGAGCCGCTTTTTAAGGGTTAAGGCTTTTAAAGGGTTAAAATCGAGTGCAAATGGCCGGGAGCATAGCGGGCCAGACAGCCGACTCCCAGGGCTTACCGCCGCCCATTAACTCAAGTTCCCTGTGTTCTCGAGAGGCCGGCAGTGTACCCAGTAGTGAGCATAGCTGGGAAAAATATACCGATATATGCTAAACTCCCATGTTCGTGGCATCACTGCAAGAGAACCACGAGTGCTACGTAGCTCGTTCTGGTCTCATTTTGAAGCTTTTAGTGCATAGTTTTTTGCTAAATAATTTTTTTTTTTTTTCCATGCAGATGCTTGATTTATCATGCAGGAGGGCCTGAATATGCCCAAATGAGCCCAAAACACCCCGCTAGACAAGGGTTAAGAATGATTGATGGAGAGGGAGGGTGAAAAACTGCGCGATTTCGCCATTTAACCTAATAAATGCGAAAATGCCCTAGGGGCAAGGGTACTTATTTGTGAATTTCTACCCTTGGATTCTGACAATTGGTTATATTTACGATATATATAAAGCATTATTTGTTTGCAATGTGCTTTTATTTTACATATATGATGAATAAATGAACCTTGAAGAGTGATAAAATAAGTGGAAAAAGCATTTGGGTGGTGACTATCGTAAATATTCCCCACCCGGTCGTATTCTCAGGCGTGAGCTGGCGAGGCACACACCCTCCCCTCTCGCTGTCTCTGACTCAACTGAAGCAACTGGGACGTGTCTCGGTGTTATATAACGATATTTTATGCAACCCACTTGTGCTACATTACCGCGGGAGAGAAAAATAACCGATAAATTATGAAAATTAAAATGTAAAACTTGCAAACTAAACAAACAAATAGGAGGAAAAATAGGTGATAATTGAGGAGGGGGGATGACAAACATATGGATGAGTGGTAGGAAGTACTAAAGGGGAATTATCTCATCTAATGACATACCCTTTGTTTTGAGAGCTCCTGGGGTGTTTATGAAGTTTTTTTTTTCATGGTCTTGCTTCCGTGAGGCCTATCGCATTCCCTATGGTGACCCTTCCGTGAAGCCTATCGCGCTTGATGGGTTAAAGGGCCCAGGTCGCTTACTGTACAAAACGTGTCTGGCGTGGCAACTCCAAGAATTTCTGGTAGGGAGAATTGTACTGTGGAATGGGGTGATTTCGGACATAGTATAGTACAGTATTGGTAAAAAGTGTTAATGTTGATTTTTTTTTTTCACTGTACGGTAGGCAATAAGTAAGCAAAAATCTGCTTGCATGGATTTGTTTATGTTTTTGAAAATTACAGAGTGCTCTTTTTCCAGCTGTCAAAATGTTCATGTCAAAATGGTGTCAAACAGACGTTTCTACACAGAGTTAACTTAAAATTCCTAAAAAATATCTGAATTCACCTCAGTTTACTGTATACAGTACATCAGTATGTATGAAAATTTCTTTTACCCAGTTAACGGTAAATGGAAACCTTAACCCATGGAGCCTGGGTGTCCTTTGTAAAGGACAGTCAGAGTTTGTACCGAGCATTTCGGGTGTCCTTTGTAAAGGAAAGGGCTGTTTTTCGTGATTTAAACCGCACGCGCTTGGAAGCACGCCATAATACACCGACCACGCTGTCTTTGTTCTGCCATCAGCGTTCAAACCCATACACCCGCAAGCACAGAACACTGACATAAGAATGGTTACAATGTAAAATTAAATTAATACATATACCATTATTACAATAATGACGATAACTGCTGATTAGTGACTAAAATCGCCAACCCGAAGCAGTGTGAGTTGCGAGAGAATTACTGCTTACAAGCCAAAGTCGTAGTGCAGGTAAACGTTCGGACGCGGTATGGTTCTGGCAGCAAAGATACCTCTATTAATCACATCAATACGAAACAACCACATGATATGAAGGGTTCTTGGCTTTGACATTCACAAGATGAAGGTTTGTGCTACATTTAGAAATTTTATTTATGCAGCCTAACCCATTCCATTGTGGAGATATTAACCCACTGAACCCCAGCGACGACACGTTGTCGTCGGCAATGTATTTTTCTGCCAACCCCAGCGACGACAACGTTGCGTCACTGTTAATTGCTCCGGTCCTATGGCACCTAGAGGGCTCAGATTTGTATGGGAACTGTGTAAGTATCCCACGCAACCGTGCCGATGGTTGAACACTCTCAAAGTCCAACCGCGTGCGGGTGAGTGCGCAAAACTGTTTTTGGGTGTTTTTGCCTTCAATTTTCCCCTCTTGTAAATCCGACTTTTGGGCGCACCGTAGGACCCCTTTTTGACCTAGGGGATTGTTTTTTTGTGGATTTTCCTTCATTCCTAACCCATTCCTGGTGTTTTCTGGATTTTTTTTTTTTTTTTTTTTTCAAAACCTGCCGGTCCCTGGTGGTACATTTATTCTAAACTAGCTGGGGCTCAATGGGTTAAGAATTGAAAAACAAAATACATGGCAAATTGACAAAAACCCCCAGTGAGAGGAGGCGCAAAAAACAAACCCGCCCGAGCTCCATGGGTTAAGCAGCTGATTTCTCAATACTTAGTGGACATACAGTATATGAAACTACTATGTCTCTGTATCATATTACAGTATTGCTAGGTTTTCATAATTAACAGTATGATCCGCTACACAATCTTTGCTACAGCTGAGAAATCTAGATGAGGACATGACAATACCATCAGCTGGAAATAACATACAGTACTGTACTATAGTTTTTGCCATTTTAATGTGATTTTGGACTATTTTTGTTTGATTTCTACAAGTGGATGGAACTCGTCAGCCTTGGTCGACAACCCTTGTAGGGGAGTAAACCTTATACAATTCATTACTGCTCACCCAAGAGTGTTGGAAAAATACTGTTAAAAAGATACATAGAGTGTCTCGGAGTTGGACGGACCCTAAGTTGAGTGGTCAATCCTTTAAGTCCTTTTATAAACTGGCATGGATTGTCCTTTTCACAGGAACAGGTGCGCTTGGGGGAATTTTTTTGAATGGCCACCCTCATAAAAGGAAGTTAGGTGTCCATCAATAGATAGATAGATTGATTAATGTACATCTTTATAATGAAGCATAACGACAGTGGCCTTGGCCTATCTAAGGGACTCGGGGCTGTTCGGCCAGGCAGCTTAGGGAACGACAGCAACAACAACCACTTTACATGAATTTTTTTCTCTAATTAATGAACAGTGTAATAATGAAACAACTTGTAAAACGAGACAATTTTTACCTTCAAACCTCAGGTAACGCCATATGGCGTCAATAGGGTTAATAGGCAGCATCCAGGGTGATTAAGTTGTAAGATTTGCAAAGGTATTCTGATTCATTCCTCACTAAAATTGTTAATTTACCATATACCTGTACTGTATATAATTAATGCGCCTACAGTATTTTACTTTTATTATGAACATATGAACATGGGAAAGCAATAAAACAATTGGTTGTTGTTGTTCCCCAAGCTGCCTGGCCGAACAGCCCCAAGGCCCCAAGCAAAGCCAAGGCCATAACCGAGCGCCCCCACAGAACCCTCCCTGCTTACCACAATAAAGCCTGGGTGACCGAAGCCACTCCATGGCGGGGAGCTGAGGAGGGTGCGGAAACGCCCGGGAAACCAAAGCCCCACCCAGGGCCCTGTGCCCCTCAGCAATTATGAAGAGAAAGTTGAGGGGCAAGGGAAAAATGTGACATTTTGGCTTTCAATCTTGGTAGATTGGGAGGTCAATCCACGGAAGAGACGCCGTCACTTGAGATCTAGAAAATATATAAGTTAAAGGAACAGTCAGAGTAAGCTATGGGTATGGCAGAGATTGCTCAGCTCTCACTCTGATAGACCAGCCCATCACCACATGACTAGAACCCAATCCTCTCAGCATCAGCTAGGAAAGGCCCTAGAAAGCCGCCTTTGGCGGGGTGATAGCTCCCCTATTTCAACCCCTTTCGGGGTTGGGCACCCGCCTAACAGAGATTGGTTGGTGAAAATTTTATATTTTAGGGTTTTAGCCCCGCGGTCATAATCTGGCCTTGAGCAGTGAGAGACTTACACCCTCACTTTCTCGTGTGTCGCGTGGGACTGAGAGACCAGGGGAGCTTCCAGACTGGTTTGGAGGGTCGGAATTACACCCCTCTACCCTCCTCCCTCTCTCCCACGAAAATACTCGATAGTTATCAGGAATAATAGAGAAAATACCTGATAATTGAGGAGGGGGGAAAGGGGGGGTTGGGACACATGTGTTAGAAAGTAATGGAGGGAAATTATCTCACCTAAACACAAATTTTGTGTTTTTTTTATTTTTGAGTGGTTAAGCAAAATAATAATTTTTAAATAAAAGAACACAATCCACCACATAGGGTGTACATTACTACATGAACAAGTTAATCTGTTTCCCAAGCAAACTAATCGCACATGTGTCATATGATGTCAGCATGTTTCACGCCAAGCAATCAAATTTTCTATGGAGTAATCACGGCCTCATCGGCTCCATCTCCAGCCTCTCCTGCCCTCCCCCAAGCCTTCCCCTACTCCACCCTCTGTGTGTTTTCTTCGAGTGATTGGATGGAACGACGAGAGATATGAGTATGGATGTGCTTCTGGAAGCTGGTTTGGGGTGGGCAGGGAGGGAGAGAGAGATGACAGTATTTGTGTGTGGCATCGTGTGCTGGGTGTTGTTTTGATATTCCTTGGTGTCTGGGTGTGCTGCCATGTAGTGTAATGGATGGGGTTGGTTTGTGGAGGCTGCAGCCAGGAATTGAGTGCCTCTCATGTCCAGGTGGTCTTTGACTTTGAGGACTTTGGTTTCTTGATGTAGGTGATCTGTAGGTGTAGTAGCTGTGCAGCCTGTGATGATTTTTAGGGCTTTGTTTTGAATGGTCTGCAAGGTCTTGTGATGTATTTCAGCTAGGTTAGAAGCCAAGGAAGGGCTTGCTTATTCTATCACTGATCTTATGTGTTGTTTGTATACTGTGGTCGTAGCTTCTTTGTTGTATCCAAATTTTGTGTGGGCAAGTGACCTGAGGCCATTAAGCCTAGGTGTCAGTTCATATTTTATGTTTGTGATATGTTGTTTGAATGTCATTAGACTGATGATTAGAGTATCATATGTTACTCTTAGGATTTTGGGGGAGTGTGTGTGTGTTAGGGGTATTTTTTTATGGTGAGGTGCGGGGTGTTTTTGTATTCGGCTGTCCAGCTTGTGAGGAGGGTTGCAGTGGATTTGGCTGGGGTTAATTTGAGTCTGTTTGTAGTGCACCAGTCATGTAGTGTGTTGAGATAGGGTTGAAGGAGAAGTGTTGCTTTGTCTGGGTTTTGGTGTGTACATATAAGTGTTATGTTATCTGCATAGGAAGCTATATTTATTTGGGGTGCGTGGAGTGTGGGTATATCAGTCACTATATCATGCATGTTTTTTTTGTGTTTTTGTAAGTTTTCTATATTCCAACTACTCCCTCTTGGGCATAGGCTGATAGCCTTTACACTATCGCTGAACACGGTGAGGATCTTTTGCTCCAGTCTAGGGAGTGAGACATGCGAAGCTTCACGGCTCGAAGCAATCCCATCTCTGAAGCCGCCTCGCCTCTGCGCTTCACAGTCTCACTCCCCACACTCGGACCCTCACTCTCAGAATGCCACCTATTGAGCAATTAACTCACTAGGCATTGCCCCCCCTGTAGCATATTTTTAAATATGGGAATATTCATACAATGCTATTTAATCAGGGAACAATGATTTTTGTTTTTTTTGGCATTTAGTGCTGTGGTAATGCACTGATACTAGGTACAGCACAAATTCCATCGCAATAATATCTTCCCATTGACATATTGGGATTCGAACCCGGGTCCATTGGATTACCAGTCCAGTGGCAAGACCACTCCGCCACACCTCCCCTACAGATTGAAGAGTGCGGGCGACAGGACGGATCCTTGTGGGACTCCGTTTGTGAAGTTTCTGATGCTAGATGACTGGCTGGCAAATGATGTGTGTGCACATCTGCCTGCTAGGAAGCTGGCCAGCCATCTTTTTGTGTTGTTGTGCATGTTTGTGTCATAGATTTTGTTTGTTAGGTTGTGGCTATGCGCTGCGGGGGACGGCATTGAAGGTTTTACTAATGTCGAGTGTGGCAAGTAGTGGTCTGTGTGGTGGTCTGGCTGAGTTGATGCCATCAAAAGCTCTTTGTGTAAGGTCTGTAAGAAGAGTGTTTGTGGAGTGGAGTGGCATGAAGCCATGTGTTGAAGCTAGGGGTAGAGCGTGTGTGGTCAGCTGTAGTACAAGGCATTCTATGACTTTGGAGGAGGTGCAAAGGAGTGTGATAGGGCGGTGTGAGGAGGGTAGCGTGGGGTCTTTGTTGGGTTTGGGGAATGTAATGATGACGCCATGCTTCCAGATGTCTGGTATTGTGTTGTGTGAATAACTGTAGTTTGATATGTTGGTGAGTGCTTGTAGGCTATGCCTTGTGGTCCTAGGTGTCTGAGGTGTATGTTGCTTATGTTGTCTAGGCCACTGGCGGGTGAATACTGATTGTTGATGATGTGCTTTGTTTGGTTGTTGGTGAAGGGTGTATAGTCAGGGTCTGTGGGGAATGGTTTCTTATGTCGGATGACACATCGGTTGTCTTTATGGGGGTTTATGTGGCTGACATGAGAGAAGTGATTAATGAGAGTGTTTGCTTGTTGTTTATTTGAAGGAGTTGAGTCTGTTGTTGTTATTGCAGTATGTGATTGTGTTGTGTTGCTGTTGGAAAGTGTGAAGTTGTTTAGTGTTTCGTCAATTTTTGGGGGTCTATTTTGTGATCAAGTGTTTGGAGGTAATTATTCCAATTTAGTGTAATATAATTTAGGTTAGTTAGCCGATGTTCAAATGAGTTAGGACAGGGTAAGTGAAGTTTTGTTAATTTCAAGCTATGGTTTGACAGTAAGTAATATCAGATAAAGGTGAGTTATGGCATGTTAGGTAGACCTAATACAAAATATGTGCTAATAATACTTTATTAAAAGTCTATCTCTATCTATCTATTGCCAGAAGCCATGATCCCCGAAGGGGTGGCGACAAATGAATCGCCCCATGTACCTCTGTCCCCCGTCAGTCGACGCCCCTCCTCCCATCCAACACCGCTATAAGGATGGAGTTGACTCCATCCTTTCACCTCACTCTCGGTCTGCCGCAAACCTCTCTGTCCTCCCACCTCACGCTCGGGCTCTCTCTTAGTCATTCTCTCGCTTCCCATACGTTCCACATGTCCGAACCTTCTCAAGGTGCTCCTTTTTGCACTTTCCAGCACATCCACATCACACTGCTCTTGCACTTCCTCATTCGTCTTTCTATCCCTCATGTAACTCCTCCACACGCACAAATGAAGCAGTTACATAATGAGTGGAAGTGTGAGGGAAAAGATATTCTCATGGATTTCTTTATAACTTTAAATATAAGATAATACAGTAATATAATTTATAATGTCAAAAATAACGTCGTATTGAAAAGTGAAAAGTTACCCAATCGCTTTCCAACAGCCAGAGTTACACTACCGGTACCTCATTTTCGGGCAATTTTTGAATGGGTATATATTTTTCTTTATGTATTTTTTTCTCAGCGCTCCGATGTCCCTCCGGCATTGTTATTGGCAACTAAACTGATCACTGTCTATATTAAGCTGTCAAATTCATGTAAAAATTGAACTTATACATTATTTTCAACATTGTTCTAACACCAATAACCCGGGAAATGAAATTAATGAAAACATGTGATTCTCCTAGGATTCGAACCCAGGATATCTCATACAGAACTTACACGCTCTAACCATTACACCATCAAGACTAAGTTGCCAGAAAACGCTCATGTGACTCCCCCATCAGGGATTTCTAGGCCTACACCACCGCTGAGAATTTGACCGCAGGGTTCAGCCAGGGAGCTTGGTTGGGGGTTTTCAGGAGCAAGGTCTTCTATAAGTAGACTTAACCCATCTCTATTATCGTAACCGGCCATGTTTTATCCCTCTTGCTCTCGTCTATTTACATTTAGTTGTTGTAATAGTGAGTTTTGTTATGATTACGTTTTTTTTTTTTATGTTTTTGGATTTTGCGATTACCGTTTTAGTCGTAAATGTTGTGCACTAGTAAATATTTTGTGTATGATCACCGGCTGTTTTAATTGGAATTAGTGGGATAGTTACTTCACACGTTGCTGTATAAAACAATGTGCAGAACAAATGTACCAGATACATACCGGTACTACACTCCTTAGTTTGCACAATTAGTTCATGCATTCTGTCATAGAATATGTAGCCTATTATTTATCCTATCAAGCACCTAAAAGCGATTATGTTGGGAACGGTATTTCAAAGTCATATGCTTTAATTATATAGTTGAAAGTAATTTTGATATTGCATGTAATTTCGCTTGCAGTGAGAGATGGTATACATGTTAATGACAAATTCTGACCCGATGATATAATTTTGTAAAACTTTCCCTTTAAACACAGGCGATTCAGTGTTTTCCCTTATTTATTCTTCACTGACCTACTAAAAATAGGTTTATCATGTAGTAGTGTACCCTCTACTTGTGCTGACGATTTTACATACTTAGACCAAGGAATACAAACAATACAAACAACATCGCGGCGGTACTAATATGTAATTGTCCGCTTGGCTACCTATAGATGCCCCCTCTGGTCCCCGGGTACCTGCTCACGTAACTCAATAGTGGGCCGGGGGACTTGTGTTACAATGACCGCACTTAATTTACATGGCTACGTTAATTATCATGGCCGGTATCTTGATGACTGGGAAGATTCAGGCGATGGTAATCACAGCTTCTTTCACCGAAGGAATATAAGTGCGCTCACCCTATAGTTTATAATATGGTAAGGGGGGAGAGTTATAGTATTTTGTTTATTTACAATGGAATGTTCTGTAGCAGTACTTATGATTACCAATAATACTGGATCTCTATAATTTGTCTCCAATATCCATTATCTCTCTCTCTCTCTCTCTCTCTCTCTCTCTCTCTCTCTCTCTCTCTCTCTCTCTCTCTCTCTCTCTCTCTCTCTCTCTCTCTCTCTCTCTCTCTCTCTCTCTCTCTCTCTCTCTCATATATATATATATATGTATATATGTATATATATATATATATATATATATATATATATATATATATATATATATATATATATATATATATATATATATATATATATTTACTGTATATCGGTATATCTATCTATATATCTATCTATATCTATGTATCTGTTATCCCACTATCTATCTACAGTATATCTAACATAGTACCGGTAAAGCACAGTTAACAGTCCTCCATGTCACCGAACCCTCCACCGCATCTGTAGTTTCTCTTCATCATCATTCTAACCTCGGCTGTTACTTCTGCACTTGAAGTCAGTTATATTCATGGCGTGTCACTGGTTCTCTCTCCTGTCCCTCTACCTTTAACAGTTCACCTGCTAGATCGTGGGACACAACCCGATATTGCACGTGTGGTACATATTGATATAGTTTATGTTATCATGTACAGTACGTTGTAATAGTCATGTATGCAAGACATATATATATTTTTTTGTGCTAAACTAGGACGCATACTAAGCGGCTAATAATAATGTATATAGCCTATGTAACAATGTTAACACTTTGTTCAAACGTTTTCATACCCGGTACAATTATTATGCATATTGTAAATGTGTTCCCTTATATCCACTCATGGCCGAGTGGTTTCGGTGCCCAACTCTCACAAACATACCTGGTTTGAGTGAGTTCGAATCCTGGTCAGGATACCTCTCTCATACTAATTATCTCCAATTTCTCTCTACTCACCATAATATTGCATATATATTTATCTTATATCTCGCTATAACAATGATCAATGTACATCAGATATACTGTATCCTAGTGTAGGCCTACATCTCTTTCCATTCAGATAGAAAAAGGCACCCGCCTTTTAACACATTCCCATCTTTATACTGTCCAACTCTTTAACCGAAGAGTGAAAACATTTTCAGGCTTCTTTTCCACTCAGGGTATGAACTCTGGAACACTCTTTCTCAGTCTATCCTTCCTCCATCTTATAACTTAAATTTGTTCAAGCTACGTGTGTCCAAGCATTTGGACTCCCAACGTTCCTTGAAATTGGCTCTCAATTACTCTTTCAATTTGAAAAGATAGTATATACAGGCTGTCTTGCCTTTTGTCTCTTACACATACAAAGAAAGTAAGATGGATCAAGTTCGGCTAGTTTGTTTAGTTAGCTAACGTTAATTCAATTTAATTCAGTATAATAGGCAAAGTATAGCCAAATGTATTACAATGGGTTTGGCTTAGATTGGATTAAGTGGTTAAAATGTTTAGTTTAATTTGCCTTACGTTAGGTGAGGACAGGCGGAGTAGAATTTATAGCAGGCTGAGTTGACAGGCAGCCATTATTTTCATCGTTCTAATGCCGATGTTAACAAAGATAAACGAGAGGCCACGGTCGGGGGGCTATCGAACTGCACACCGGTAGGTAGCCTTGTGTTGCATAGTATTCCAGTCTCTATAGAACTTTGCCCTCGAGTAACCTATTGTTTCTTTTCAGGTTACGATACATTGAAATCCCTTAGCAGCTAATTTCTCGATACTTAATGAAAACATATGAAACTACTATATTTCTGCATCATTTCAGGACCAAGTTTATATAATAGTACCATATTTCACGACAAAACCTTCAAAATAACTCATAAATCTTGGTGGGAAATTTGCAATTTACTGTCAGTTGAAAAGAAACGGAGTATGGTGAGATTAAGCGTACCATTACTAACCTAGTCGTAACCAAAACTAACTGATATATAAACTTAATTAGTGTAGGTTAGGTTAAGTTTAGTTAGGTGAGGCGAAATGAGGGTTGATTAGGATGGGGTATACCAAATCGGCTTAGGAAAAGACGTGCACCTTAATACTTTGTGTTCTACTGTAGCACGTAAAACATTCATTTATACGTACCAGGTAATTCATATATTTAAATTATTACAGATAGCCACATTGGGTATAACTTATATTACTACACCTGGTTGTTGTTGTTCCCCAAGCTGCCTGGCCGAACAGCCCCAAGGCCCCGAGCAAGGCCAAGGCCATAACCGAGCGCCCCCACAGAACCCTCCCTGCCTGGGTGACCGAAGCCACTCCATGGCGGGGAGCGGAGGAGGGTGCGGAAACGCCCGGGAAACCAAAGCCCCACCCAGGGCCCTGTGCCCCTCAGCAATTAAGAAGAGAAAGTTGAGGGGCAAAGGAAAAATGTGACGCTTTGGCTTCCAATCTTGGTAGATTGGGAGGTCAATCCACGGAAAAGACGCCGTCACTTGAGATCTAGGAAAGACATAAGTAAAAGGAACAGTCGGAGTAAGCTATGGGTATGGCAGAGATCGCTCAGTTCTCACTCTGATAGACCAGCCCATCACACCTGGTTAAACACATAGGCTACAATGGAGCTAAGTTATAGATAATCAAGACAATCTTCCACAAAGCGTATCATATTATTTTTGTATTGATTTTATAGATAACGTAGAACCCCCCTCCCCCTTTATCCACCCCTCTCCACAAATAATAATAATAATAATAACAAACACGCACCTAACCTAATATTTCCTTCCACCTAGAATTAGTTAGAGCCACCACACCTTACCTGACCTATCATGGTGCCTTTCATAAGCGTTTATAAACACACTACGATATTTCCAATAAACCACTAATCCCTCCTACCGTGGGTTAAAACTAGCTAAACTGAAGTAAATTGTGATAATAACATCGTGTGAAGTGATGGAGAACGTACCATAGTTACAATTAGTTGATAACAATGAAGTCGGTAAGAACAACAGTATCATGTATTTCAGAACTGTATTCAGAAGAAAGATTATAAGTGCGCTGACCCTATAGTTTTAGCATGCTGAGGGGCTAGTGTTATAGTATTCATATTTACTTACAATGGATAGTTCTGTAAAGCATGCACGATTGACGATTATTTGCCTGATTATTTACAACCTGTCAATTAATAATTCAGTCACGACAAGCTCCATTTTTTTTTTTTTTTTTTTTTTTTTTTTTTTTTTTTTATGAGCTACGTATACAGTATACAACACATGTGGCAATTAAATGAGGCAACTATAATTAATAACCATATGAAAAATGCCTACCTGATTTATAAACACAAATATGAATGTAACCAGACGACGATGCTGTTGTTTCAGTGGAATAATGGCTCTTTGAGCAGTATGTATCACTTTACCAGTGGTTGTCCCCTCACAGGATGGGGGCGCTGCTCAATAAACTCGCCCCTCGGGGCAAAATCAATCTCTCTATTTCTTTCTGTCTTTCTTTCTTTTTTTCTTTTCTCCTCCTCCACTCCTTCCTTCTTTATGTCATCCACAGCAATAGCGGGGTGGGACTATCTTTTGTCGTAGAGAGGGGCCAGCGACCCCTTCGTAAACGGGGGGCTGAGAGGAGAGACTTAAGTAGGCGGCACTCTCTAATAGGCGAGAAAATAGGGCACGTACAGAGAAAATAGCCTAGATATAAATAGAAGAGTTTCCTGTTATGTGCGTTTGATGGTGGCACAGAGGGAAGGAGGGATAACAATGGCTTAATCCATGCCCACCCACACGAGCACACACACACACACACACACACACACACACACACACACACATGAAAACACACTCTCACACACACAAACATACACCCACACATATGAACACACACACACACACACACACACACACACCCACACACATGAACACGCACACACACACACACACACACACACACACACACACACACACACACACACACACACACACACACACACACACACACACACACACACACACACACACACACACACACACACACACACACACCACACACACACACACATTATTTATATTTCGACGCCCATATTATGAAGCAGCTATCAACTCAGTGACCACAATAACACACAGCTTTTTGTGGTGATGGGCTGGTCTATCAGAGTGAGAGCTGAGCGATATCTGCCATACCCATAGCTTACTCTGACTGTTCCTTTTACTTATATGTCTTCTAGATCTCAAGTGACGGCGTCTTTTCCGTGGATTGACCTCCCCACTGCCAACCTAGAAGTTGGCAGATTGGGAGCCAAAGCATCACATTTTTCCCTTGCCCCTCAACTTTCCCTTCATAATTGCTGAGGGGCACAGGGCTTTGGTTTCCCGGGCGTTTCCGCACCCTCCTCAGCTCCCTGCCTTGGAGTGGCTTCGGTCACCCGGGCTTTGTTAGTGGTAAGCAGGGAGGGTTTTGTGGGGGCGCTCGTTTATGGCCTTGGCCTTGCTCGAGACCTTGGGGCTGTTCTGCCAGACAGCCTGGGGAAGAACAACAACACCACACAGCTTTCAAAAACTCATCGCTACACATTTTAAGTCAAGGTGAGGGTGAAGATTGCATCAATTTAACTTCAGACATCAAATAGACCAAGAGAGCAAAGATGAGAACATTTTGATTCACCATTATTAGTACAAGATAAGTCCTTTATTCATGTCATATTCATTATACCTGTACTTAGGATTTACAAGCTTGTGTGTACTATATTTGATTAATTTTTTTTTCTATGTGGATGAGGGAGATAAGAGTCAAAACTGCCTGTAACGAGTGCCTCCCCCAGAGTTGAAAGAGTGACAGGGCCAAATCAAGGACTGTTCGAGCCAAAATGTCTGGATACACGGAGTTTGAAGCAATTTATGTTATAGGATGAGGGTAAGATGGATTCTACAGTTAGTGTTGGATAGTCCACCTTCAAACTGATAAGACATACTGTACGTTCACAATGGTGTGTATTGTTCACGTTCAGTTAAGCTGAGTAAAATACCTATATATTATTTATTTTCAGGTTAACCCCCACAACTTAATTATCATGGTGTCTCCCCTAATATAACTTATGTTGCATTATGTATTACATATTTGTTTGATCTGACCCAGCCAGGGCTTGAACCCAGGCCAGTGGTGCAGCACTCCAACACCTTAACCACTAGGTCACCGAGGATCTTAAAAGTAGTGGGTTCATTTGGATTCAGATTCCATCCACCATCACCCGCTCCGACTCGTGGCCACGTAGCTTGATAACATACACATATACACGTCACACACAAACACTAGCAGCTAACTACTAGAGAACGATACAGATTCAGTTACAAATTACTTCTCCGATTTGCTATATAGTCCAGAACAAGAAGAAAGTGACTTACAATTCGTAAATAGATTTACTTAAGCACAAAAAGGTCACAGGTGTTCCAACACCATTTTTTCTTAAGGATAAGGGTGCCTCGTAAGTAAAGGTGAAGGGGAGAGGGATAACACCTACAGTAGGCCTATATAGCTGTGCCGCCAATCAATACCTGTTACTGGCTACCAATAAAAAGCAAAGGTATATAGAGGCAGTAGAGTTTTCTAAGGATACCCGTTACCAGTCAGTATTGTTTTCATAAGCATGATTTTTTTCTCTCTCTCCACAAATGTTCTGGTTTAGCAGGAATATTACCAGGTTGTATGATTGAGTTTTCTATAAGGACGCCAGTCAGTATTGTTTTCATAAGCATAATTATTTTGTTCTCTCTTTCCTGATTTAGCAGGATTTTTGAACAGGCAGATGGAGGAAATGAGGGAAGAAGACAGACAGAAACACCGGATGGAAGATTATGATAAGCAGTGTTAGGTGAAGAACATAGAAGTAGGGAAAGACAAAATTATGAAAAATATAAAAATAAGATAAAAATAACCACCCTACATACAACACGATGATTAAGAAAGTACGTGTGATGTAAAAGGGATCGGCCAACCACCCCACTGGCCCTCTCGTTATGAAGCTACCAATATCGTCCACCACCACACTCGTAAAGACCATCGTTACAGGGAGGGCTAAAAGGGGCTACTTCAGGCAGGGGGTGGAGTTGGGGGGCAGGGGGGGGGGGGGGGGGGGGGGGGGCTAATGGGAAGGAGTTGTGGGCCCATAATTGAATCAGGCACATTTTTGTTTATTTGATATTTTTTATTTTTTATTTTTTATTTTCTTATTATGTTTGTGTGTTCTTCTAGTTTAATCCCTAGACCTCTATCAAGCTTACCCCCCCCCCCCTCTTAAGACACCCTTACAAATAAGTTTGTAATTTGTCTGTAGAAAAATGTCCTGAATATCCTTTTGTTATATAATTTTAGCTCAGTAATGCTTGCTAAATATTTTTCACTATAATGTTTGTACTTATTTATTATTATTATTTTTTTTCGTAAGGCTATCCCTCAATATTATCACATTGCATCGCATCGCATCGCATCGCATCGCATCGCATCACATTGCCTTTCCATTTACCCAGTAATTTGTGTCTGCATCAACATGACCTTCAGCCTTAATGTTCCCCAGGAGGGTTTTAGGGTTGGCCATCAAGTGAAGCCCATGACCATGTCAGCAAAGCTACATCACTCACTGCATGTTTTTCTTAATTATATGTTATTTTGAATACAAATAGGAAAAACAGAGTTTCACGGAACTGTATAAATGTTAACATGTCGTATATAATTTTCCTGACCATCCAGTAGGTGAAGTATACAACGAAGCATAAGCGGCAGCAGTGAATAATGCATTGCAACCTACATTGTAAAGTTTATGAAACCACGACTATCGGTTCTGGGGACTGTTCATATAGTGCTGTCAGAACAGAGTTCTTTCGCTAATGGCCGGTAGCACAGGGGAACACTAATACTCTAGTATACCTAATGACACATCTTGAATTCAAACTCGCCTAGTTAATTTTTGACTAGGTCCTCCATGCACAATTGAGTCCCTCTTTCACTATTATTGAATAGATATTGAAGAACTACTGAAATATTGTTGAAAGTTTGTTTGGTACAGTTGACTCTAGAGGTATTGCCCTACCCTTCACAATATTTATATTGTCTATTGGGTTAATTTTATTGATTATTATACTTTATTTCGCTATATTCTACATATAAACCGAAGCAACACTAGCAAAAAACACGGATAGTAACTTTAAAGCTACATTTGCTGTACAATGAGTTAGTATATTATGTGGGGTATAGTAACTTGAGCCAAATATTAACATAAATGGTTGTTCTCGGTCAACTTATTACGTAATGCCTGTGGGGGATGGACGAGGGTTGTTTCGGGAAACCTAAAACTAGGTTTCTTTTTAATTGACGATGAATTGAATCCATTAACATATAAATTATGTTGTCGATACTTGATGGGAAAATATGAAACTACTATGTCTCTGCATCATATTAAGACCAAGTTTATATAATTAGCACTATCTTTCACTTCAAAATCTTCAAAATAACTGAGACAGCTTGATGGGAACTATGCAATTTACCGTCATTGACGAGTTTGTTACGATTGGTTTAGTAATATAATGTATTTGTTAGCGAGTGGGTCAAGTAGCGAGACGTCTAGCATCCGAACTGTAGCCTGCTTTACTTTCGTGTTGTTCGAATATCAGTAGCCTATGTTAGGTTCGTTGCGATTGGTTTAGTAATATAAATTCCTACTTGTTAGCGAGTAGGTCAGGTAGCGAGACATCTAGCATCCGAGCTGTAGCCTGCTTTACTTCCGCCTTGCCTGGGTCTTGTCTTGTCTTGTTTTTCTTGGATTATTCAGTATGCAAATGTATGCAGCTTCTCCCCAGGTGCCGCGAGTGAGGAGGGGAGATGGAAGGTGTTGATAGTGTGCTTGGGGGCGGGGGACGCTGATAATAGATAGATAGGGAAGATAAATGAGGGTTAGAGGATATATAGAGAGAAGGGGTATAGACTTATTCCTTTAAACGTAAATCTTTCCCTACGACATTTCCCGACCCAGATTGACCCTTATAAAGATACACGATAGGGGTCAATCCGGGTCGAGAGAGGTAGTAGGGAAAGCTATTACGATGTATAAAGGAATGACCCTATAATGTGTACAGGCAATGGATGAGACCCGAAAGAGCGGAGGGATATGGGAGATAAATGAAGGTTAGAGAGGAGATAGAAAGCGAAGGGTTATAATGTGTACAGACAATAGATGAGACCCCAAAGAGCGAAAGAACGGCATCTATATAGGCACGAGAGGGGGAGATAAGTGAAAGGGTACGGGAAATATAGTTGCAGTAACAGTATAAACACACACACACACACACACACACACACACACACACACACACACACACACACACACACACAATAGATAGACAGTTCTTATTATTATTGCTGTAAGAACATTTTATTAATATATACGGTACCTCTGGTTATTCCTTCCGTAATTAAAATGTAAAACTTGCAAACTAAACAAACCAAAATTGGGACAAGGACAATATAAAGTCAAATTAAATTATCAAAATCGCTATGTGGAAACAACGCTTACTAAAATGAAAATTATTAAATAAAAGAACACAATCCACCACATAGGGTGTACATTACTACATGAGCAAGTTAATCTGTTTCCCAAGCAAACTAATCGCACATATAACAACGCACTATCGTCACGTTAAAGGAAGTAGTCAAGTTTGGGAAGTCATGTATCATGTAATATACTTTTTCATTTGCTTGACTTTTGTTTATACACTATATTCATTCCAATGTTTCTCCTTGCACTGTATTTACAAAGAAGTTCTGTATGATAACTAAACATAGGTGTAGTAATTCACTCTCGTAATGTATTTTATTTGTTCACTATTATGATGTCGAAATAATTTATACTGACGGTAATTTGCTATGTGTTCCTCTTGATTTCTTACCTTTTATAAACAATTTGTTGTGATATATGGTGTTAATTATTAAAGCTAGGTATTAATATGATAAGAGACATAGTAGTTTCACATTGTTCCATCAACTACCGAGGAAAAAGGTACCAAGGGATTAATTTTACAGTCAGCCAAGATGAAACGGACTATAGTTTGCATCTTGTCCTCTTACCTTTCTAATTATCCTCTCATCGTTACTCTAAGGCACCCCTCACTCCCCCCATCACTCGTCTTCCCTCATTTCCTCCATCTAACCCTCTTCACTTCTCCTTACCAAAACAAAGCCGTCTATAGGAAGCTATAAACTCAACTAATTCACAGTGGTCTTCATATGATACTGTGTACTATTTCATTGAGACTTGGTTAACGTTTTGAAATGAATAGCGACACAACTGTACTTTAGGGGAGGTTTTTAGTTAGTTCGCTAGACTTCCATCAAGCTTAACATTACAGCCCCTAGACCCCTTTTCAAGATAAATTTGTACATTTTTCGGTAGAAAAATGTCCCGGCCAAAGGCCGGCTCCTCTTAAGTTACAGGCTCGCTATCGCTCGCCAGGATAACATAGACACCTGAATGGCACGAAAGGTCTTAAAATGGGGTGAAAGTTCTTAAAATCGCCAAACTAACGGGGCAAACATCTTAAAATCTCAAAAGCAATGAGGCTAGACATGAGAGAGAAAGGGGTCAAGAAAAAAGTCCCTCAAGTGGACATCTCCCCTTAAGCTGAATGTAATTTCTTGATGTTAAACTAGATAAAGGCAAAGGCAGACTTTTGTATATCATAGGCATTACATGTGGTGTTCTGTGTGTGCTAGACCTCCCCCTTTATGTTATCTATCAATAATCATAGACTACAGTAGATCTGGACTTGACACGAAAATGGAACTTTGCAGTAAGGGACCCAAAATCGGAGAACGAACCCCGAAGTTCGAACCTCGAAACCGCGAAAATATCACATTTTCACGGTTTCGAGGTTCAACCTTGGGAGTTCGTTTTCCGATTTTGGGTCCCTTACTGCAAAGTTCTATTTTCGTGTCAAGTCCAGATCTACTGTAGTCTATGATTGTATTAATTTTAAGAACATTTCAGTACAGGTTATTTCTAAGCTGAATACAATCGCCCAGTGGTCGTAATACAATAGACAGTATATGAAATATGACGACGGTGAAAGACTAAGTTGGGCAGACTCTCCTCTTAATTCCTTGGATATTGTTCACTCTCCTATACAAAGCTCTTGTTTTCTCCTTCAGCCTCTTCTCCATTATGCTATCCTCTCACTCTTTTCGCTCTTTTTTTTTTTGTTTGTCTGAGACTCGGAGGAACCTGCGCTCTGATTTGTGTTTCTCTTACTCTTTCTGAAATCGCCGTCTCGTAGTTGGTAACCTGTTCGTGTACCGTATATCATTATCGTTGTCTATCTTCTCGTCCTAAAAGTCTGTTGTTCATTACGGTACCTCCATATATTATAAAGATAGTGCTGTATAATATTTTCTTCACAATTTTTTGTGTTTTTTGTCATATCCTCCTTTTCAGCAATACCCATCTTTTCATGCTGTTCTACTTCTAAGGCATACAATTCCACTCACTTCTTCGTCAGCTATCTTGTCTTCGTCGTTGTGACTGCAAATACTCTGCATCGGTATGAATGTAAACAAAATATACACACACATACACACACCTTTTGCAGCCCCCTTCCTCTTTCTTTCGCTTCCCGTCTACTATTCTACAGACCTTTACTGTCATTTTCCTCTCTTCTTAATTCATATATTACTTTTTCTAACCATACACTCCTCTCCATCTTTTACCCTTCTCTTTCCTGCACTTCCTTCCGTTTCTCCTTCTATATTTCGCTTTTCTCCTACTCTTCCCTCCCTGGTAACTGGAGGAGGAAAATGTAATCCTATTCTTTCCTTTATTCCTGTCTGCAATTACTATCAATCCCTAACTAATCCCTTCGATATTGCTCTTTCCATTATTGTGCCCATGTCCTTAACACTAGTACCAGCGACGTGTGTTATATTGTATTCTAGCTATATTTAGATAATATTATGCAACTTAGAAATGATGTGTGGTAGTTAAAAATGTTGGCTGAGATAGTTTGAAGCCTTATAATTGATAGAGGTCCTTCCTCGGCTGAATAAACTCGTCTAGTCGTTGCCAGAATATGATAAAAGGGTCGTCCCTGGTACTGTATGGGTTAATTCTCCCCTTCCTTCGTTTCGGAATAGGCCTAGCGTAGTTCCCACCCCTTTAGTGTCCTTATCACGTTTCCTATATATATCTGACAAACTCATATATATTATCATGTCCTTTTTACTCCTTCTTCAAGAAATCCTGCATTTTAAATATGACTTCCCAAGTTGACTAATTCCTTGAACGTGACGATAGTGCGTTGTTATACAGTATGGGCGATTAGTTTGCTTGGGAAACAGATTAACTTTCTCATGTAGTGATGTACACCCTATGTGGTGGTTTTGTGTTCTTTCATTTCAAAAATTCATTGTGCTAAAGCGTTATTTCCACATAGCTATTTTGTTAAGTTCTTTGCCTATATATTGTGTCATCCCTGTTTTGGTTTGTTAATTTTGCAAATTTGACATTATAATTTATTTTTTTGCTGATATTTTTACCCGTCATCGCTCTCTTTTTCCTCTCATTTCACCTCTTTCTTTCTTCTCTTCACGTCGTATTTTTTGTTCCCTTGTTTTAGCTACTGCTCAATATTACTTCTTGATAATTATGTCCTTGTTTTAGCTACTGCTCAATATTACTTCTTGATAATTATGTCCTTGTTTTAGCTACTGCTCAATATTACTTCTTGATAATTATGTCCTTGTTTTAGCTACTGCTCAATATTACTTCTTGATAATTATGTCCTTGTTTTAGCTACTGCTCAATATTACTTCTTGATAATTATGTCCTTGTTTTAGCTACTGCTCAATATTACTTCTTGATAATTATGTCCTTGTTTTAGCTACTGCTCAATATTACTTCTTGATAATTATGTCCTTGTTTTAGCTACTGCTCAATATTACTTCTTGATAATTATGTCCTTGTTTTAGCTACTGCTCAATTACTTCTTGATAATTATGTCCTTGTTTTAGCTACTGCTCATATTACTTCTTGATAATTATGTCCTTGTTTTAGCTACTGCTCAATATTACTTCTTGATAATTATGTCCTTGTTTTAGCTACTGCTCAATATTACTTCTTGATAATTATGTCTCATGTGTTTACGTTATTTATCTGCTCCATTTTTATCAGGTAAGTGACTATTGTTTTTGTTTGTTTTTCTCCTCAATGTGGATTACCGGTATCTCTCTCTCTCTAACACTGTCTCTCTCTCGCTCTCTCTCTCTCTCTCTCTCTCTCTCTCTCTCTCTCTCTCTCTCTCTCTCTCTCTCTCTCTCTCTCTCTCGCTCCCCTCTCTCTCTCTGTCTCTCTCTCTCTCTCTCTGTCTCTCTCTCTCTCTGTCTCTCTCTCTCGTCTCTCTCTCTCCTCGTCTCTCTCTCTCTCTCTCTGTCTCTCTCTCTCTCTGTCTCTCTCTCTCTCTGTCTCTCTCTCTCTCTGTCTCTCTCTCTCTCTCTCTCGCTCTCTCTCTCTCTCTCTCGCTCTCTCTCTCTCTCTCTCTCGGTGTAGGCCTAAGCTCTCTCCCCCGCTTGTCCCTTTCCCCTCTTCATCTCTCCCCTTAGCTGCTGGCGGGGTGGTAATTACGGGTGTGAGGGGAGAGTGGAAGAGTGTGAGAGAGAGAGAGAGAGAGAGAGAGAGAGAGAGAGAGAGAGAGAGAGAGAGAGAGGATGATGATGATATGATGTTATATCATATGATGAGAGACGAAAATGTAACATAAATTAAATTCAAGATGTGGATAGTGGATACGAAAAGTAAGCAATCGGAAGGGGGAGGATATTGAGAGCAGAGAGAAAGTTGAATAGTTTATGTGAAAAGTTGAAAACACGACATACAAATTGAAAGAGAAGTAGAGTAAGATATTTGACAAATTATGACCACACAAGTGTCTAGAGGTTAACTGCACTATGATAATTTGTATACATTATTGATATTACACACACACACACACACACACAGAAACACACACACACACACACACACACACACACACACACACACACACACACACACACACACACACACACACACACACACACACACACACACACACACACACACACACACACACACACACACACACACACACACACACACACACACACACACACACACACACACACATTATAATTATTGATATTCATTAGTTTCATTGATTTATTAATTAGGTGTATTTGTAAGTTAATTGGTGGGTTGGTGATATGAAATTATTATTATTATAATTATTATTATTATTATTATTATTATTACACACACACATACACACAATATTCACCAGATTTCCAGCAGTTCCCGGAAAGGTTCACCGGAATCTTATTGAGGCCAAACCATTATAAAACCCTGCTCGTCCTATTCAGCCATGTCCTGCAATCTTTACCCTAGGTTTGTTTTTATCCCGGGTATTAGATTTTCTATATCTCATTTAGGATTTTTTTTTTTTAAGGGAGCCCACCTCGATTTTTTTTTATCTTTCTCTCCCTCTTTATTTGGCTTGCATCTATTAGGTCCCATTCAGCCTACTGTTTTAAGACGTTTACCCCCATCGAGGTGTCAATATTTTCCTGGTGAGCGGTAGCGAGCCAGTATATATATATATACTATATTTATTTTTGACAAGCTAAATTTGTAAATTTTTCGACAGAAAAATTTCTCCGGCGAAGCCGGATTTCTCCATACAATGCTGGCTCGCTTTCGCTCGCCAGGAAGAAATCGACACCTGGATGGGGATAAACGTCTTAAAACAGTTGGCTGAATGGGGCCGAATGGATACAAGCCAGGGAAAGAGAGAAAATGAGAGAAGGATAAAAAAAAGCCGGTGACCCCCTTAAGAGTTTTTTTTTAATGACTGAACATTGAATGGCCCGCGTCGTGTTCTATTCATTAATAGCCTCATTTCTTATGAATGTGGATTATCTTTTACCCTGTTAGACTATTTAAGACCGACTATTTAAGACCTTACTCAATTAGCCTGATATTAACGTATTTTGCTTTTTTCGATGATTTTTCCCGTCTATGTTCATATCCATGTATCTATCTATCTATCCCTGTCTATATACCTCTCACGCTACTTAAGCCTACACCCTCCACTTCCAATTACTTACACCCAGTGATCTAGAACATAAAACTAGACCCTATAACCCACACCTGTCCTCGCTCTCTCCCCTTCCTCCCTCACCTTTTCTCTCTCTTACATCCATTCCTCCCCAACTTACCTCCCTATATTATACCTCCTTATGTCTCCCCCTTCCCTCCTATTCCTTCCCCATCTCCCGACACCATCCTCCTCATTTCGCCTCTTCGAACTCTCCTCCCCTGACCATCCTCTCAACCTGTTTTCCTCTCTTTTCTCCTCATTTGCCCCCGCCCGTCCCTCACCTAAGTATCTACCTTTCTTCCCCTCTCCATCTACGCTTATTCTACCTTCATTGTCCTCTAATTATTCTACCTTCATTGTCCTCTCATTATTCTACCTTCATTGTCCTCTCATTATTCTACCTTCATTGTCCTCTCATTATTCTACCTTCATTGTCCTCTCATTATTCTACCTTCATTGTCCTCTCATTATTCTACCTTCATTGTCCTCTCATTATTCTACCTTCATTGTCCTCTCATTATTCTACCTTCATTGTCCCCCATCATTATTCTACCTTCATTGTCCTCTCATTATTCTACCTTCATTGTCCTCTCATTATTCTACCTTCATTGTCCTCTCACTATTCTCCTCATATCCCTCGCCTTTCCCCTCACCTACGTACCTACCTTTATTCCCCCATATACGCTTTTTCTACCCTGTTCATCCTCTTCACTTCTACTCCCCAAATCCCCCGCTTTTCCCTCGCCTGTCTTCCCTCTCCGTCTACACTATTCTACCTTCATCGTACTCTCACTATTCTCCCCATATCCCCCCGCTTTTCTCTCACCTACGTATCTACCTGTCTTCCCTACCCATCTACGCTTATTCTACCCTCCTCGGTAGTTTCTGATGCAGTGGTTAATTCATCTGATTAGTCCTGATAATTAAAGAAACCACACTCGTAATTAATTAATACTAATTTGTCTTTCATACATAGATCACGACGAGGAACAGAACTTGTGTGGGCAACTGTACCTACCTGTCTCCCCTCTCCATCTACGCTTATTCTACCCTCCTCGTCCTCTTCACTTCTACTCCCCTCACCGTCTCCCCATTTCTCCTCGCTCTCCTCTCGTGGTCCCACTTTCTCTTCCACTTAAAGGCCTCGTCATATTTCCTTCCCTCACCTTCTCTCCTCGCCCATTCTGCTACTCCTAACGCTGCCCATGTCCCCTTGCTATCAGTCTCCGTCCTGCTCTCTTCCTCGTCTTCTAAAGTTCCTACAGTAACACAGATCGGTAATTGCTATGCTTGGACGCCAATTTAGTGCTGTAACCTTTAAAATAGTGTGATTATATTTTATTGTTTTTATTATATCCGAAGACCATCCTATATCAGTTTTGCCGATGGTTTATTATGGTTATGAACTGTTATTGGAGTGTAAAGAGAGGTTAATGACACCAGTTACACTAATATGACAGGCTGCCCAATCTCTACTTTTCATCTCCCCTCATCACCCTTCCTTCTTCCTCCATTATTCCCTTATCGTCCAGTTCACTACCACTTTCAGGTCTTACTCCCCTCTTTTCTCCTCATTATAATTCCCATCCCCATTATCTCTCTCCTCGCCTCACTTCGGCTCATAATCCCTACCCACCTTCATTATCTCTCTCCTCACCTCACTTCTCATTATCCTTCCCATCCCCATTATATCTCTTCTCCTCATTATCCTTCCCATCCACATTATCTCTCTCCTCACTTTCTCTCTGCTCATATTCCCTACCCACCTTCATTATCTCTCTCCGCTACGCTTCTCTTCTTCTCATTATCCTTCCCATCCCTATTATCTCTCTCCTCACCTCTCTTCTGCTCATTATCCTTACATCCCCATTACGGTATCTCTCTCCTCATCTCTCCTCATTATCCCTACCCACCTTCATTATCTCTCTCCTCACGTCGCTTCTTCTCATTATCATTCCCATCCCCATTATATCTCTCCCCTCCTCACTTCGACTCATAATCCCTACCCGTCTTCATTTTCTCTCCCACCATCAGTCCTCTCGCCTCTCCTCTCCCTACCTACCCACCTATATTTGTTTACCCATCGTCATTCCTTTCACCTCTCCTCTCATCGTTCTGCTCCCCACCTCCCTCCTCTTCTCATTACCCCTATCCACTTTCATTTCTCACCCCTCATCAATCCTCTCACCTCACCTCTCCCCACATAGCCCTCCTTTCACTTCCCCTCACTCTCATCAACGACCCCTCACCGAAGTGTAAGCACCCCATACCATCGTCTATCCCCTCGTCAAACTCTTACTTTTCTACCCAATTTTTATTTATTTATTATATTTATTTATTTATGTATTTATTTATTTATTTATTTATTTATTAATTATTTATTATATTTATGTATTTATTATATTTATTTATGTATTTATTTATTTATTTATTTATTTATTTATTTATTTATTTATTTATTTATTTATTTATTTATTTATTTATTTATTTATTTATTTATTGCCTTTTATCACCATTCCTCATATTTTATCTTCTCCCCACTCTAGTTTTCAACTGCAGTCATTTTGTTCTGAACCACTTCTTTATTCCTTTAATAATCGTTCATGATACTTTCCCTCCCAATAATTCACGCTTTATAATTTTGATGCTTCCTACTTCCTTCACCATAGGATCTCCGCATGTATCCCTTCTATAATATTAATAGGTCATACTATTCTTCCAGTCCTGTGATTCCCCTTTATTGATTGCGCAATTATTAGACTATTTTATTCAGCTTAGGGCGTATGTGTAGCAATTAAGAGGCTATAGACTATCTCAATTAACCGTTTTATCTACCACAGATCCTTCCTAAGCTGCATAACATCGTCTAAATATAGCTGAGATACATCAACAAACATCCCCGGTAGTGAAAAGGTTAAACTATGGTTTAGTATTCTTCCATGCATACTTTAGCATTCTTCGGGCTCCCCTTTTCCTTCACAGCTCACTACACCATGCCTCTAGCTCCCTAGCAGCACAACATTTTATGCCCACACTTCCTTGGAAATAATCTATTAGTCTCATTCTAGTTCGCTAGTTCCTCCGATAACCCAACACAGATCTCACCACGACTTATCCCTCACACATTTCACCCATGCGCTATCCCCTCGGAATTTCTAATTTTGCTTACAGCTTGTTTGTTTGTTTTTCAGCTGACGGAAAATTATTACGAAGATTTTGTAGCGAAATATTTTGTTACTTAAGAAATATTGGCATTTATATGATATAGAGGCAGAGAAGTATCATATTTTTCCATTACCGGTATAAGTCTCGGGAAATCAGCTAATATGGGATTCAATATACCGTTAGCTGAAAATATACCAACTATAATCTAGAAATCGTGACCCCAAATCACTCGTTACTTAAATAGAACTTCTGCAATCGGTCGGACATTTCTACCATTTGGGAGGAGTCATCCAGTAAAGATACAACCAGTTTGCTCCAGCCCTCCCTCAGTCACACGAAGCTAGGGGTCACCAAATCTAGACACATCATTATGAATAATAGGACTGTAACTCATTCGCCTACATACTTTATCACAGCACTACCCTCACATACCATAATACAAAACTAATTCTCATCACCCTATCTATAAATCCTCACACACGCTTCAGCCCCCTCACACACTTGTATGTCCCTTTATAATATCTCTAACACCTCTCACGCACCCTAACAATCTCCTAACCCCACAATTCCCTGAGTAAACACACCCCATCATCCCTCTCACTCCTAACACACCTTAACAATACACTATTTTCCCACTGTCCACGATACAATCCACTACACCACGCCTGCGTCTTATACCCGTTCATTTATTTCGCTGCTTTTTAGAATAACACTTATCACCTCTCACGAACCCTAAGAATCTCCTAACACCTAAATTCCCTGAGTCTACACACCCCATCATCCCTCTCTCATACACAGTAACGCCTCATTATAATATCCCTAACACCTCTCACGCACCCCTAACAGTCTCCTAACCCCTAAATTCCCTGAGTATACACATCCCATCATCCCTCTCTCACACTCTTTCCCAACAGTAACACCCCTTTAAAATATCCCTAACACCTCTCACGCACCCTAGTCAAAATCAAAGTTTTTATTAGCCAAACTCAGGTTACAATTGTATATTAAATAGTATAATATGTACAAGGCTGAGCCCATTAAACAATCTCCTCCATGCCCCCTAATGTTATAATTTTCCCTGAGTCTACACACGCC